>OY284475.1:31731402-32414967 GCA_958336345.1 Dorcus parallelipipedus
TCGGGAGTCCAAAGACTACAGATTAAGACCTAGTATGCTTTAAAACAGTTTTAAAGTTAAGATTCGAAATAGGTATTGAATTAATAAATAATAAGCAAGCATGGGTTAATTGAAACCTAATTAAGTATTTTATTTTCACATACCTACATAATTCAACATGTCAAAGGTTTAATATTATGTACATTAGATTTAGGATTTAGAGTACTTTTTGAACTTAAAATTATGATTTGTTTATCATATGTAGGTAGATTTGTGCTCCTTATTTTGTTTATTTACATTGACAAGTTTATTAACGACTAGAACAATTATTAATGTTACGTTTACTGCTGTGCAATTATGTAATTGGTTGTGAATAGGTTATCTCGTGTACCGGGTGTCCCAACGGTGTGTACTTCTTCTGTGGAGCCTATAGAAATAACAAGTAGAAAAAAAGAGATTAAGAAAGTTATACTAGACATCACGCGCCACATTTTAAAATTATTTTTAACTATACAGGGTGTTCCAGAAAATGGTGGTGTATATAAAAATATTTGAAGTGGACATAAGAATAAAGTACCTTTATTTTTCAAGATACGCGGAAATATTATTTGAAAAAGTTATTCAGAATTGTTATAAGATCTCAAATCTGAAATAATGGCTGACTACGATGAAAATTTTTTTTTCACATATTTACCTGTTTTTCTCGTATCTATGTGAGTATTGTAAAACGTTAAATGTGTAGACCTGGACGTTTCTTCAGGTGTGATATAAATACACTCTGGGATTTACTTTTTGCTCGTTTACTATACAAAAATTATTATAAATGGAAGGCTAAATTGTTCAAATAGTAGTAAAAACAAGGTTTCTAATGAAAGAAATGCTAGAAATATAGGTATATAACCTGATATCAGTAGAAAGCTAAGTTTAAGAACTACCCATTTCTGAAATAAAAAATAGGTCGTTCCGTTAAAAAAAATGAGATACTGAGTGCTTCGCAAGTACTGTCTGCCCTGTATAATGCTAAAAGATATTTTAACTTTATTGATATTTTCAAAAAGCCTAAGGTCCTAAGAATATTTTGTTATATTTTCGTAAGTCAGTGTCATCTCCATAGTCAGCAACATAAGTTCAAAGTTTGTACATTTTTAAGGAATTTTCGAAGAAGAAATTTTTTCTTACGAAAATAGCTGAACGAAATTAATATATCTTTATATTATTGTAATCACCTCTCCGCGGGACATCCAAATTTATAAGAATATACAGGGTGTTCCATTAAAAAAAATCGCTTTGCATGCGCCAACACTTTTTGGAACACCCTGTATAGTTGAAAATAATTTCAAAATGTGCCGCGTGATGTCTAGTATAACTTTCTTAATCTTTTTTTCTCTACTTGTTATTCCTATAGGCACCACAGAAGAAATACACAAAGTTGGGACACCCGATACATGAATTATAATGTCAATGATAATATTAACTGTTTTTTGGATAGATAACTAAAAATATTCAATTTGAAACATAATTTTAGGAAAACGAAGAAAAAAAACTAACGTGTGCAAAAAATCTTTCAGTTGCATTACTGTGGATTTTATAATGAAAGGACAAAGGAAGAAATGAATTAAATGCGTATTGCATCATCAGACTTAAGGACCATAACTCCATCCTTTTTTCTCATTCTGGAAAGCATTGCACGGTTCACGTGTCGTATATCTCCACACTTTGCTGTTGCAGTCTTTTTATTACCAGATTTATTCCAATGTACATACTTCCTTCGTCTCGACCATTAAACTGCTAAACAGAAATCAGTTTCTAATTTGTATAATATTTATATTTCCGATCTGTATAATACTACATAAGTTATCGCAGGAATTTGTATACTGCTGATTCAAATGGAATGTAAATTGAGACATAGTATCGTTCAGGCTTTCCTTCTCCGTTCCGAGACCTTTCCAAGTTGGCTAACGCATCCCAACCATTCGATAACCAACCTTGATGGGAAAGACAGATATGGCTAACGAGACCAAAAGAAATCGAAATTGGACTTTGTATTCAAAATTTAAATACTTCCCTTAAATACTTTGCTAATAAGCTGAAATAAATTACCCAATGAGAAGTAGTTTAGTAGTAACGAGATTTGAAGAAATCCGAACTATTAAACTCTTTTGAGCATCTCGCAATTAGAATGATTTTAGAAGACTAGGGACCAACTGTAAGTAGATTTGAAATGTATTAAAAGCCTTCACTAATAAAAGTCAAAATAAATTAGTATTTTAGGCATTAAATTTAATTCCAAGTTTTGGTGACAGATAATAAATCTGCCTAGTGATTTTCAGATGTGACTGAATTAAGTACCTATACTACCTCATAAATTTCTTGCACTCTTAAAATAAATACAATATTATTGTATTACTATTAATATAATTATTATACATTATTTTTGATGCAAAGAAGTCACTAGCAATTATTTTTTAACTTAAAATTAGTTTTAAGCTCTCTAATTATTTCGCAGTAGCAGAATGCATGTGAACTTGATTAGAATCGTTTCCAAGATTTAAAGCAAGTACTTACCAAGAAAATTTAAATTGCAACAATTATTTTGCGCAACCTAATATTCCAAGTGCAATAGCCAACTGTAATCGTGAGAAAAACTTGGTAATTTGCTTAATTCACAGAACAATTCTATTTTAAGTTTAAAACTTAACCAATCGATTGTACTCAACACGAATATTAAAAAAATAGATTAAGCTTAATAAAAATGTATATTTTCTAACAAAGTAATTTTTCCTTTCCCCCAAGATGATTCGTATTTTTTAAAGCAAGCGTTCGATGTTAATTATAGATACTTTAATTTAGTTCGCCTAGAAAATGAAAGCACGCACTCCCAATATTCCACAGAACAAAAATAACACACGAAAACTACAGCTTATTGAATTCTTGTCGGAATCCGTATGCGATAAATTCCCAAACAACCCTAATTAATTTTAAATGTTTACTAACATGTAGATGTCAGATAGAATTTAAATTTCGACTTTATTGTCTTTGTATGTTTTTAATTAATTCTCAGGGAGAAAAAAAATCTGAAGTTCAAGTGAAACGTTTACTTGAATTAACCTAATTAAGTAAGTTAACTGAAAGAACAAACGGAGAAAGTTTATTGAAGCCTCCATTGTTTTATGGATACCTACTACACGTATATACCGTACACAGTTGAAGAATGGATTACATTATAATAGTACTGAAATGTAATAATAGTAATAAACCAATGGAAAGTTAACTCGTTTCGACATTTACTTACTACTAACAGTATCAGTATAATATCTAACCAATTATTAAGAGTAAATAAAAAAAAAAGGTAATTTTTTTACTATATAAATCTGAGTTAAAAAAATATATGACGTAATGACGTGTTTCACAAAAATTAAAAGGAGATAACTACATAAAAGTTCTTTGAGTGATCGGCACATAGTAAAAAAATGAACTGTAGTTGCGATTATTTTGCTTACAATGGCGTAAGTCATTTTTTGATTATGTAAAGCACAAGGTATTAAGAATTTATGGAAATTTATTTATAACGTTGTTTTAATTACACTTTCATTATTGAGATGATGAAAAATAATTACACATACTTGTAATTACTATTCCTTTTGAAGAAAATTAAAGAAAAAGAATTATATTGAACAATATTGAACAATTTAATTCTTGATAATAATGAAAGGTCTTGAAATACAATAACTGTTAAATTTAGTACAAGTCAAAAAAAAATACTGTGAAACATCACAAGAAAATTAATACAACGGAGATTATTGAATAAGAGATTTGTTAAAGAAATTTCATAATTTAATATTATATCAACAATTTTAAAACAATTAAAATTTTTTACAAGCAAATGAAAACTTTCTATTTATTAATAATAATGAAAATAATTCAAAGTTTACAAGAAAATTCTCTTTAGCATAAAGAAAATTTTATTTTTATATAAAATTAAACTAAAATGCAATCAGTATATGTATAATAATTCAAAATGTAATTTTTCTCTATTAAAATTACAAAAATAGAAGTGAAAATAACCCTGACTTACTAAATATTGTATTTATTATATTATAAGCCAGTAAATAGTTTTTAAGTGTTGCCATTATAATCAAAATCAACAACAAAACTTATAAAATACATAAAAATGAATATGTTACGATGAAAGGCAAGATTTAATTCTAATAAAATCAAATTATAGATTTTATTAGCACGCATGTATTTCTTTAACTGAAATTTCTCGTACTGAAGTAATTTCTGTTCAATTTCTTTACGACTGGATTAATTTCCAGTCAGTGGCAATATAATAAAATAATAATTTCCTGAAGTTCTTATTGTACGTTCACGTTCACGCAGATTGGATATTTAGTTCATAGAGAAATTCGAGAGAATTGCGTCGTGACTCATCGATATGCATTAATATTTTTATGAAAAGATAATAAATATACGTTCTGACTGAAACTGTTAACAGCTGCCGCTTCACATGTATTCCTAAACTCGAGTAGTGCGGCAAAAGTCAAAAATAAACTGGGATAACATTTCTTTTTCGTAAAGTCATGTAAGGTTTCAACGGTAGCCCTCAAAACAATTACTCAAAAAATATTTATTAGAGTTCATATTTTCAATATATGCCGATCGATCGATAAGTCAAGGAACTTTTATATATCTATCTCCTTCTAACTTTTCTGTCATGTCACGTCATTTCGTCGTATATTTTCTTAAGTCAGATCTATACGATCGGCATATAGCAATAGTATATTGTGTCACAAATATGTTCTATTACATAAAGTACCTACTGCAGCTCTGAAGCATATACTACGTAAGCGAAGTTTATACTACAGCATATAGTAAATATTACGCTGCAGTAGTATTTACTATTAAAATGAATCTGAGGCTTTGAAGTAGGTGCCTCTATGCGAAGTAAAAACTTCTAACAAATCTACACAATTTCTTTAATGAAAACAACGTGTACTTCAGTCGCATACGATAAACAAATATTGAATCCATAAATTTTGGCCATTTTAAGGCCCAAATAAAACAGAACGTTGCATGTTCCACGGGCATAATGCACACTGAGAAAAATAATTCTTTGTAGTTATTATTATTATCTATTATTTTTATAATACATACAGGAAGTAAATGAAGTATGGCACAAAAAGTACACCACACTGATCACCAGTCCATGAAAATGCCAAAATCGAAAAAATTAGTGTCCAGTCTGCTTTAGTTTTGAAACTGCAGACTGTTAAAGATAGCACCTGTTACCGCAAAATCTGACGATTTTAAGTAACCTTCTTAACCAAAGATAACAATACCACTCTAATTTTTATGAAATATAAAATTGTCCTACACAGTTTAGTTAAGAATTAAAATATCTACCGTTTACCGGAATATTAAATGTTTCCATAATTATTAATAAACCAATTAAAATTTCTTCGTTATCGTTTTATACATAGGACAAAAGCTATAAATGAAGTAATATTATCTGACATCGGCCATGTTACGAACTTTGACAATCGTGGCAACCTTGTTTTCTTAGTACATGCATAAAACTTGTGGGATTTTTAAATTACGAATGCTTTAGTGATACTGACAGGGTTGCCAGATTTAAAATTCTTAAATTGTTTCTTGTTCGACGAAGAAGCAGCAAACAATATTTCTAAGTAGAAATTCGTCATGCATACATCCCAAAGATTAGCGCCTTATATTTTTTGTGTCACATTTCATTTACACCTTGTATAAGTAATATAAAATTTTCGATATTTTTTGCGTATATGTATAATTTCGATTAAATTTTAATCCTCATTGCCGCTTTCTTGATTTCTAAATTTAATTTAAACACTAGCTTAAATCACATGTATACAAAAAAAAATGCAAACTAATTACAGAGTATGTCAGTTTATAATTAAATGCAGATAAATTCATGAAACGAAAACAACGAAATTCAAACATTTACCGAGTGGAACCTGTTATCGAGCGTGAATCACATCATAGGTGCACAAGTAAGGTCCTGATAAGGACTATTTGCTCAGGCAAGGCCAAATTTAATTTACAGTTATGCAAGGCACCGAATTTATAACATTTAGCACCTGTTGGTGAGTTTGCATCTTTTAAATAAGCAAACGCATCAATAACAAGCACGAATATGAAATAAACACAGCAAGACAAAATAAATATTGGTGACGCTCCAAGATAATCGAAAAATTATATTATGGACGCATTCGCGAAAAAAAAACATAATACACGTGCGAACGCAAAAATATCCAAAGGAATTCCAGGAGGAAGCCTTTTTTAATTTTAATTACGATACTATATACGTCTCACTTCAACTTACGTGCTTACCTGTAATGAGTCGAGACGCAGGTGAATTTCTGAAAGCTGGTGGGCGATAATCGTTTTTGAGATAGGTCTCGGCACTAACCACTAGGATATTGCACTGCACTAATCATAGAATAGGAACTAGGAAGTTTCCTAACGAAAATAACATAACAAAATGAAAAGAAAAATAAAAGTCTAAAAGCGAGGTAAATCGTATTCACCTGACACAAAATGGAAACGAACTGAAGCAAGTGCCGCAAGCCGCGGTAGGAGTGCGAGATGACCAGAGTTTGCGCAGTTTTCACGTTTCACCTGTGTGCATGGTGAGGTCTCAAAACGAAGAGCTTGCGCTGCGCCGGTTTGGCAGTCAATAAAATAAGTCGTTTCCGTTCATTATTGCTCAACACAAATTCGTTGGTCTTCACTTCCTTATTGCTTATTTTATTGCTTTCAAACAATTAGAAATCACAAATATTTCCGTACATTTTCCTTTGGATTAAAGATTCTAATATCATTCTCTGTGGTTCGTATATTATATTAAAAGCAGTTTTAGACTAACCTATATTCCTTGCATAATACAATAATTATTTGAAACAAGAAATTTTTGGGCTTCAGATATTGTTTGAAAATATTCTATTTACTCTGACAATTTTTCATTCCTTGTTCACAGTGGCAATGTTGGATACTAGCTTGAACAGAAATAACAGTCAGATTACGCGGGAAGGCGATGTGCGTGTTGAATTTTCTTTTTAATTTGAACAGAACTACATGATGGCCCAGTTATCCCATAATTTTTTCAATACAGTGCAAAGTAATTTACAAGGGCTGGGTTCATTTGTCTTCATTTTTGAGGCAACTGGGCTCACATGCTGTACAAAAATTAAAAAATTAGACTAAACTACAGATCTTTTTTTTACTATAGGTAGGTCGATTATACAGGATGTTATCAATTAAGGTGGCAATAATTATACCACATATAGAGGACATAAAAATATTGTGATTTAACCTAATTTATCTATATAATAATAATAATAATAATTATACCACGTAAAAGTTTTTCGTTTCTGAGATATAACCTCGAAAGGGACAACTTGGAACATTTTCATATTTGCATAGTTTTTTCTTAATTTATGATTTAAAAATGTACTCTAACTATGAAATAACGGGCATGATACCCCTTCATGAGGAAACTAAAAAAAAAACAATTTTTGGTATGCCCATTATTTCATTTCTAGAGTAAATTTTTAATTCATAAATTAAGAAAAAACTATGCAATAGTTGTGTATTGATATGTAAAATAGCAGGTAATGTTGTCAAGGCATATTTGATTTTTTTTAAATTTTGTATTAAATTTCTTGTATAATTTTATTTGAACTTTTCAGTTTTTCTTTCAGATTTCTCGAAAATGGGAGAATAAAAAAGTTATTCACTAAAATGATAACCTACTACCCTGGTTCTACGCCACTGGTGAAGAATATTCAATTTTGCCTAAGACATATCCATCCTTGTATTTCAGTTGTCTTACATATCAAATTTCAACCCTCTATATTAAACCGTTCCAGAGATATTTAAGAAAATATACTTTCCAAGTTGTCCCTTTAGGAGGTTATATCTCAGAAACGAAAAACTTTTTATGTGGTATAATTATTGCCATCTTAATTGATAACACCCTGTATAAATCTGAATTAAGAAAATATACGACGAATTGACGTGACATGACAAAAGCCGCAAGACTATTTGGCGAAAGTTAGAAAGAGATAGCTTCATAAAAGTTAGTTGACATATCGATCGATCGGCATATAGTGAAAAAATGAACTGTAGTTAAAATTTGTGGATTATAATATTAAGGGCCGTTTTCATAATAGGACTTTAAATTTAAAGTGACTTTAACCTATAAAAATACATTAGTTTTCCTATGCTTAAAGTGACTTTAAATTAAAGTCTCCTTTAGCACTATTATGAAAATGGCCTTAAGAGTACAATATTAGCATCAATATACAGGGTGTTATCGACTTGCGTGGAAGAATTTCACGGGTGGCAGCTTGGATCAAGACGATCAAAAATTGTTATAAATATGGTGTCGTAAATGTAATCGCTTTCGAATTATGAAGGAATAGATAAAGGCATACAATACCTTCGGCCATATGCGGATTTCGGTGGGGTGTTGTCAGACGTTCTTTTCTTCGTTTATATAAAATTTAAAGCAACAAATAAAAACTGGAAAACCTAGGCTTTCAGAGGAAAATATTATAACCTGTTCAAAATTTATCTAATTGATAGAACCCAAAAAGTGAAAATCGGTAACCTCTTAAGCGATAGCGGGAAAATCAATTATGGAGTGCCACAGGCAACTATCTTAGGCCCCATACTATTCATACTCTTTATAAACGACTTACTCCAAGTCAATATGGAATATACTACCACTGCTTACGCAGACGATACAGTTCTCGTTTTAAAAGCCGACACATGTAATAAGCTATTCCAAGTGGCTACCGATGCAATGGAACAATTCATAAAATGGACAGATGCCAATGCCCTCACCATAAATCTAATATTTATTTACCTTTTGCTTGTTACGCAAATAGCATGCCAAGTGCCGAAAACCTTATACTACATGAAAATAAGTGCACAGTGCAAAGCTGCAAATGCAAAGTCATTGAACTCACTAGTTGTATCAAGTATCTGGGAATTTATATAGACAGACACCTACGGTGAAATACACACACAGACGACGTAGTCGGAAAAACTAGATACTTGTCATTTATGTTCAAAAAACTACTCAGCAGGAAGAAGCTCATGCCCATTTACTATGCATTGTTTGAATTCCAAATATGGAATTATTGGATGGGACGGAGTATATGATGGTAGAATCAACAATATTGAAACTACGCAGAAATAGATAGATAGAGTACTTCATGTTCGCCAACTATTCTGCTTAGTGGATATGCCATATTGCGTACACCATTTTATATGTATTTGAAAAAGTGAAATTTGTAAATACAAGAAAATATTGTTCTGGTGACGTAGAAATACCCAGGAGAGACAAAAACCTTAGTCAGATATGTTTTAACTAGGTACATCAGTGCTAGATGCTACAATCAATTGCCGAAAGACATTAAAGAAAAAGCGCACAAAGTAAAGTGTGATATACAAATCAAAAACTGGGTACGTAACCAGCTATTATCCACCTTTGTTACAATAGTGAACATTACAATAAGGTGCTTGTCGCCAATCCAATGAAGCAAGAAGTGAATATGTATTTTACCTATCGCTACTTAGTTAGTTACTTATACCGCAGCTTTTCTTTTCTCTGACCATGTAGTATGCATTCCAATTCCATAATTCGTAAGCTAAGAAAATTTTCATGCACAAGTGCTCTAAAACACTTCAGTGATTTTCAGGTTGTTTTAGAGTACAAATAGTGCTATTTTTAGTTTCAAGGTCTATTATATCGTATCTTTTTGTATTTTAAATTATTGTCTAATTTCATGGTCAATAAATTATTATTATTATTATTATTATTTATTTTCACGAAACTGACGTAAAAAACAAATTAAATCGCATAGTGTGTTATTTGTTTAAAAGTATGAAATATCATTATGTAATTATTGTCGATTATCTAATGAAAAAGTGGTCGAAGATTACAATACTTTGTTTTATTGATGTAAATTTCAACACATTTATGAGCAGCAGTTATAGACTGTATTAACAATACGTGGAAATTGGCTTATAATTAATTAATCGTGTAATTAACGCGAGTAGATATTTAGAAGCTTCTTCCGTTATCGAATTGCTTAAGGACGATATTGACTGAAAGACCGTGAATTTTGGCGGAGCTTTATTGTTTTACATTGTCACGAACGAGCAGAGGTTTTCGAACAAAATACGATGCGCTCTTGTGGTATATCAGTTTTTATTTTTCAGCTAGACCATTGATATTTGCAGATTTAATTATTTTATGTAATGAAGAACTTACAGTATTAATAAGTGAAACTTAATCGATTACACCCTGTATAAGTAATTCAATTCCTGGAAAAATATGGTAATGCTTTCATAGATTTTACACTTGGAACGTAATTAGTAAATAATTACAATTTTACTTGTAAATTTATTGCCCAGTTATCCGGGCTTACCTTATGTTATATTGCACAATTAAAATTCTTCAGAAAATCGAACCAAATCTTGTACAACAAAATACGATAGACTAAAAGACCATAAAGGCCGGGTTAGACTATCTTATTTTTTGTGCAAGTTTGATTCAATTTCTACAATAATATCTGATCGCTTGCCACAGGTAGTTTCTATCCGCAGATACATATTTCGACATCTCCGCTGCGATCTTCAGTACACACATGAAATCTTTGACTGATATGATCCAGATGATGTTCTCCTCACCAAATTGCCAGTGGAAATGAATTTCCACTTAACAAAAAATACTGTTTATATTTAATCCATTAATAAATTAATTGAATTCAAATTAGTAAAAGGAATCCAATATTAAACGAAATAAGGGGTGTGCACGAAGAAATTTGGATACTTAAAAATAATCATCATTCTTTATACATTGTAGTACATAGCAAAGTCACGTTTTGACTAAAAGATAGTCTGAGTTCAATTGTTTCTTATATGTCAGTTTGAATATAGTGTCTGTCAATTAGTACCGAAGATGAGTTCCAAACGACAAGCATTACGTGTAAAAATTTTGCGCAACGACGTCGTACATCAACTTTTTAAGAAAGTTTGAAAATGTTATAATGGATGACAAAATATACGTAAAAATTTACTTCTAACGGATTCCTGGATAATCTGCACATATTTTTAAAAAGAGAGAAAATGAACGTTGAAATTATTTTAATGAGTACTGAAAAATTAATGCATGAGATAAAACGAAATCAGAAATTTTGGGATATGGACAAGAATAATGTTATTTGCCATATGTATGTAAGTGAAAGTTAAACGCCGTGTTAGAGTTTCAAGCTTTCGAAATTTGTAGCTTTATGCAGTGAATGGCCAATGAATAAGTGTGGCCATAGGGATTTACATGCTAAAAATTTGACTTCATGTTAATGTATGTTATGGGACAAATTTTAAGTAAATTTTTGTATTTAGTCGTAAATTAAACGATTTACTACAAGATGAACTTTGCTAGAATAACACGTTTTCCTTAATTTTATTTTAGGAAATAGACACAAATTATTATTATTGAACGAATGTAATCCATGTAGGCTGACGTTATTAATAATTTGTCACTGTGATTACTGATAAACCAACTGTTGCAACATTAATTTATTACCACTTGTAAAAACTACTTCTTCATACCATTGAAAAATGAGTGGAACATGTTATAATACACAAAATTGATAATTTTAATGCTTGCTTAATAATAACGGACATTTTCTTTATAAATTTGCAACACAGACATTAACAGAACTTTTTTCTTAATGACATTTCAGCTACCTTGATTTTTGACTTCGGTTAATTCTATGCTTATGAATTTCAACTTCTAACCGGAAAATAATTAAATAGAACATGTTATTGTTATTTTAGCAATGTACATTTCGTAGAAAAATGTTTAAATTATTAATAAAAATAAAAATTTGCTTCAAATTTGTGCCATAACATACATTAACATGAGGTCAAATTTTTAACATGTAAATTCCTATGGTCATACTTAAAAAAAATTCACTGTAGATAACTGTTATATTGTTTTTCTTTTATATGGCCAAATTTTTTCGTGCACACCCCTTATTAAATAATAGCATATTATATAACTACAGTTGTAAATAGCATATTACGCACGCATGGAAAAGTTGCGCACGAGCCGCGCAGCAGCGAGTGTAAGTAATTTCACAAGTACGTATGTGCGTAATAGTTTTACAACTCGAGTTTTGTACTATATTTTATCTATGACAACACAAATTACCTTATTATTCAAGTTTGAATAATCAGCAATGACAGTTGCAATTTCGACGACTGTCAATCTGATGTGCTGCGGCTACGTAGATCTAACTACAAGCTTGCGTAATGTTAGGTTCAAATGTCCTCACTGTGCGATTTTGTTACTTTAAGCAAAACAGTTTGTGAGGGTTTGTAAACTCCCGCTTACTTAATTTATGCGTTGTACGTGATTCGTCATTTAGAGTAGTGGTCGTAGATAAAACTGTTTAACAAAGTAATCCTCATTCAATGAACAGGTGTATTGCATATAAAAAACAAAACAAGAAAGATTTATTCTTCACTTTCGATTGTTTTTTTTTTAAATTGTGATTTACATTCTTAAAGCCTGTAACCTCAAAAACTATTTTGTTCTTTCCTAATTATATTGATTTCCCTCACTTCTCCATGTTTCATCAAATATATCAATTCTTGTCATGTTTCTCCTCCTTTAAGTAACTACATAGTTTCTTTTAGTAATAAATTCGACAAATTTTTCCTCGTTTTCGTATTTATTCGTATTTTTCTGCTACTAAATATTTTCTTGGTTCCAAAACGGAGGATTCTTCACAGATGTTTGTTATTCCACTCATTAATAGTTGTCATCATAAAAGTGAATAAAAAAACTACATCTATTCAAGATTAATAACAATTACACATTTGAAAGGCATACAAGAAAATGATTCATCTTCCATTTTAAATAGAAGACCTTTACAAAATAATTCATTATTTATGTTATTTACCGGAATACTTACAATGAAGCTGGTTGTCAGTGTTGGCACAACTAAAATTCCCCATATACTAAGGAGATCCAATTTTTAAAAATAATTTTTCATATTTTTGTTCAATAAGTGACGCAAAATAGTATATTTTACACGTTTCATAAGAGGCATTCTAACACTCGTTCTGTTGGAACACTGCGAGCTCGCTTCGCTAAGCTCATCGTACCCCACTCGTGCTACAATAAGCCTTTTTGTGAAACTTGTAAAATAATGTACTATTATACCTATTATACAGAGTGCCCGGATTTCGTAGGGACAACATGGGTAACTTTTTTATTCGAAGAGATAGAGAGATGGTTAAATTAGTAAAAAGGTGCGAGTTCAAGAGCTCATTGAGAATACATTTTCAAATTTTACTTGTCATGGCCAACTTGGTTAAAATAAAATAAAAACAAAATTTCATAATTTCTTTTATTTGCCGTAACTTTTTTGTTACTTAGGATATTTAGATGCGGTTTGAATTAATTTGTATGGTAATTTAAATATTTTTATTGGCAAAACAAAACCAAACTGAATTACAAAAATAATAATAAAGAAATATTAAATCACTCAAATAAGCCACCATTGTTTGCAATGCAAAGTTGGGACCGTTCCTGAACACTATTAATGACTTTACGGATAGTATTGACATTAATATTGTTAAATGTCTCAAGTACTGCAAATTAGTTCAAACCGCATCTAAATTTCTTAAGTAAAAAAAAGTTATGGCAAATAAAAGAAATTATGAGATTTTTTTTTTTTTTTTAATTTTAACCAAGATGGCCATGACAAGTACAATCTGAAAATGGATTTTTAATGGGCTATCGAACCTGCAAATACAAAAGTTACCCATGGTGTCCCTACGAAATCCGGGCACCCTGTATATTCTAAAGCAATTCGCTTTAGATGTATTAAATACCTGAATTTTAGTATTAATTTTGGTAAATTTTAGCTTTTAATTATATTTATAAATTATGTAGGTCGAACAGTTTATTTTAACAAAAAAGAAAATCATTATCGTGGATAAGTGGTTAGCGTGGTATTTGATTGTATTACGTAACTGTCAGGTTAGGAGATTAAATCCAGACAAAGAAAAGTTGCTATCTTGTATTCATTAATATTTTTTAGATAAATAATAATATGTTTTAAAAATGAATCAGAATAAGTTTTCCCTTTTATTTTACACAGGTCTTATTGAAAAAGAGCACAGTAAAATATAATGAATTAATGACAAAATAAATTGTCCCAAATTCGATGATAGGCTATTCAATTATAAAAATTGTTTTCTAATTTTTTTAGTATACTATTAAACCTAAACAAAATTATTATAATCCTGAAAATACTCTGATTTCATTAATAAATCAATCAATGAATTAATAGTCATCGTTACATTCCGAGTTACAAAAAAAAAACCATGAAGAAGCCTTAATTTATATACTAAACTAGTTCATTTCACCTAATAAGCAGTTATTACAAACACAGGAAAATATCACGAAATGTTAATACCTATAAGAAATTAGAATTTTTTTATTTTTGTGCTAGTGTTCTGCTTCGTTAATTTTTCCTGAAAGACCTTTCGATAAATTTAAAACTTGTACCCAGACCACAACTCTATTTTTAATCATAATATTTATGCATCTATGTCATGGCAAAGTAATTTTATCTTCACTCATACGCCCTCAAAACTGGAAATTGATACGAGGCGTACGTATTAATAAAATTAGATTGGAATGTTGGAATGTCAGTTTAAAAACAATTCGAATTTTAATTAAACAAAAAGAGTCAAATTTAAATAAGTAAGATTAATTTCTTAATATTTACTATATTAGATATTCACAACGTATTTAAATATTGAAATAGATTTTTGTTAAGTGGAAAATTGTTTCGTAAATGCTGACGAATACTATAAACAGTAATTTAGCACTATGCCTGTGAATCATGACAACATTCCCAACAAAATTTGCTTGCATTTCCATTTAAGACCGTATTGAAGTTTACTGTTCTTCCAGAACACCAACAACAAATTCTTTGAATCGTAGATGCCTACTACGTGACTCACCGTTTTACCTGAGGAATACTTTTAAAATAGTCTTAACTTAGTGCTTACATTCAATAAAACTAAATAATATCTCTGAGAGACAATGATTCTACTTATAAAACGCACGAGTTGACTTCAAAGCGAAATATTTTGTTTAAAACACGTTCAATTTTATTATTATTATCAGTTATTGTTTAGATATTCTGCAATAAATATTTTCTTAAAGTATTACAAATGATTAAATAATATTATTCATGTTTTTCATTTAGCTCAAGTCTTTTCTATTATTTAAATTTTGGGAACCATTGTAGTTTGTTCCTCTTTTTTAATTTTTCTAAACAGATAAAATTTATTAATACGAGTTTATGAACTTGTAGCAAGCCTGAGAAACATTTCTGTGAATAGCTTCCTTTTATACTTCCTTAAATAGTCGTGGAAAAATAGATTATCTATATTTTGGGGGGAAATTAAATTTTTAAATTTAAGTATCACAAGAATAAATTCTTGTACGAATGTTTGCTGTCTACGATTTTTTAATCACTAACAACACAGGTTGTTAGTGAATAAAAAATCGTATTATTCACTAACAACCTGTATTTTCTCATACTCTCGAATGCTAAATATAAAACGTAAGCAAAAATTAATTTTGATATTTGACTTGCTTTGCAGTTATCCACAGGTTAACAATAAATAGATTGGGTGATTCAAAAGCTCCACACATTTTAATTTTTAATTTAATTGGCAAGAAACTTATATGAGGATATAATTTTTTAAAGGATATACTGGGTGTTTTTAGAAGTGTGGCTGAAAGAGAAACCGGATACAATATGAAACAAATCTAAAACATGGCAGATTTATTTTTCTTTGTTCTGTGTTAATTTTGAAATGAAAAATAATTTCATAAATTTTCACATATTACTAAAAATTGGTACACGGTACTGATTTTGAATTGTTGCTAACTTTTCCATATTTTGACAATTGTGACAGTTTACCTTTAGGTGTTGACATTAGTTTTTGTTTCAAATTTGATAATTACAACCGTAACGACGAGTTTTTCTAAGGCCCGGTCAGATAAAGTTAACTAGAGATAAAAAGACCGGACCTAAGAATTATTATGTTTTTATTCTTTTATTTACAGAAAATTTTCTCATTACCAGTGCCGTCGGGATCGGGGTAGCATACAAAAAAAAAATTAAATTTGTTTTTAAGCAAAAACAAAGTGTTCAATCATATACCCAGTAGATGTAAATACCAAGGTTCTCTTTTCAGCCACACTTCCACACAGCCTGTTTAAGCGTTCTTTTATATTGTGTTTTTGAGTACTATGTAATAATAGTCTATCACATATCTACAGTGTCTTTCAAAAAGTGTGCTACAAGAAAGCACAGAGTTTCGGAACGCATTGAAATAATCACTCATAACCAAATGAAATAATCGAGAATAAATTGTGATTTTTTATTTTTGAGATAGAAGGCTGTAATTTCATATTTAGCTATAACTTTTAATTCTGAGCAACTTATTTGTACATTACATGGATGACTAAAATTCTATGCAGAATCACAACTAAATTTCGTCACACTACTAGGATGGTAGAGAATAAATGGGTGGATATTAAACCCACAAAGAAAACGAGGGAATGGCCGAAGAGTAATTCTACAAATATCCAAAACACAAGCTCAAGGAAAAGCTATAAGTAGAGAACGCAAAATACTCAAAAGTACATAGAGAAATTAAAAATGGTGCCGAAAGAAGTTCTATTGCAGCACGAATTATCATTAAATTTTATGTGTTGAGGTTGAGAAACCTGGAAGGAATTATCACCGTTGATAAATCTTGGTTGCACAATTAAATCCCAAACATGGATTTAGGTCTCTAAGGCACAACATGAAAAGAGAAAGTCAATCTTCTTTAAAACCAATTCAACTTGTTGAGAATGGAGATTAAGAATTCAGAAAACGAATATGTAATAATAACAATAACAAAGTTGTAAATTATTTTTTCAAACACCCTAAAGTCGCTCAACATTTCGCTATATGGGTGATTACTTCTTCAGAATTAAAAAGGACCTAGAATTGAAGTGCATAAGGTAATTAATTAATTTTTTAATTTTATTTAAGTATAAATTTTTTTTAAGCTGAACTTGATAATGATTTTCTAATAATCTCCCTGTGCAACTTTTTACTAAAACTGAAGTAATATTTCATAAGTAGTTTTATTAATAAAGATGTGCGATAAAGAACTTCTTTATTTATTTATTTTTTGTTTTCTTGTGAAAGGAAGATGCTATTCCATAGACGTAGTTGCACAGGAACGTGAAATTTTCTGCTCTGTTGCATGAGAAGTGTTTATAATCTTTCTGTAAAATGTATGCCTAAGCGTGAATCCGGTTAAAATTCCGGACTGCAGGATGCCTGGGAACACGAACGAAGCAGATTCACTTTATTATTTATTACAATTAATTAATTTCCAACGAATAGATTCAAGATACTGACGTCTGATATTGTACAACATATTTTATAAGATTACAGATGAGTCTAGCTTCGTGTGGTGTATCGCATACATCACATCAGGCTTAGCTTCAGCTTAATTTAAATCTTTGTTTTGTTTGTACTGTAAAAAATAGAATTCGATAATTTTAAATTATGATTCAAGATGGTTATGAATTTTGTTTTATTTTCATACGATTTTATTTAAGGTTAACTTATGAAAATAAAAATAACTTAATTTATTCTAAAACATAATACATCTACATTTAAAAAACTTTATTCTTTCAAACAATTTTCAGTTTAATTTTGATAATCACGGTATGTTTACTTAGATATTTTGATAACTAATTTTACAATTACAATTAGCACCCTACTTGAATGCTACAAAAACATTAAACTTTTAATTAAAACTTTGAAGTTCCATATCTCAAAAACTATTTGAATACAATATCAAGTGTTTTATATTTTTGTAAATGGAATTCTATGCTCTTTTCAAAAATGTAAAAATATGTAGGGTGTTCCATATAAAAACTAAAAGTTCTTGCTTATATCTCAATGATATTGAGTACTCTAGAAAAAAAGTAATTTGAAAAAGTGCCTTAAAGAAGTTTTTACAGAAATCAAAAATTTTCATAAACAAAAAAGTTACAGAGGTTTGTAGAAATCGTAGAATTTTGAAAAGTACCTGTAGCTCCTAAGCCGTACAAGATACGAAAATACGATCTTCAGCATTCTTAAAAATCGAGCAGAAGCAGAGATCAGTTTGTGTCTAGTTCTTCTATAAACAAATGTTTGTTATTAAGAGTGTCAAATTTGGCCCAATCCGTACATTATTCAAACATTTATGTAAGATTTAACGGAAACACAATTATTTACAAACGTTTTCAACGAACTAGAAACTTGGTTTTTTTTTAGTAAATGAGGATATATTTATAATAAATTGCCTGTAACGAGCAAAAGAGAGAACTTGTCACACATTAGAGAAAGTTAAAATTACATTTCAAAGTTACTTATTATTAAAACTTAATTTTTACAACTAACTGCCGGCGATAACTCGCAGTATGTGACCTTAAATACATTCGAGAAGATAAGAAAAGCGTAAAAATATCGATATTAAGCAGTCGCGGCTTTGGTGTACTTATTTTGCACGTAGGTAAGATAAAGTTATCAATTTTTAAACAGTACTCAATCATACACTCATTTTCATAGTTACAGAGCATTTGCTCTTTTTAAAGGTAAACAAGAAATACATCAAATATTCAGTTCTGAATTTTTTTTTGTTTAAAAACCGCATGCACATGTTTCTCGTATTTAAACCACGTGCCAGTACATGCAATTTGTTATCGTTGGGCATTGTATTACTTCCCTTCAAAAGATAAATATTTATATACAATACAGTCTAACAACAGTTCTAAATTCTAAAATTATCTGTCAGGAAATAGGTACTTTATTATACAAGATCACATTTCCAGTATGGGGGTCTTCGCTTTATAAGAGATACAGGTATGGTTAATTGCGAGGAATTTTAGACAATCAATAGGATAAGAAACCAAACTCCTGGTAATTTAGGAATTATCATAAAACATGTGTATAATAAATTCTTTAAAAGGTTTTACAAGATTGGCGCCATTTTTTTCATTATTTTAAATTGTGACTGTAAAATTTTAAATTTTTATACCAACCAATTTTTAAAGTGTTAATTATTGTTACTAAGGAAGAAACTGGTCCTGCTTGTCCGAAATGTGCAACTTTAGCATTATTAACCTCACTTAGATCAGCCCTGATGAAGTAAATAAATACTTTCCGAAAGCTTGGCAATCGAATTTACAACTTTTTGATAAACTTTTGTATATATGTAGATAAATTAGGTTAAATTGCAATATTTTAATGTCTTCTGTATTCGATAACATTCTCTATAAGTACAATGAAATATATAGGATGTCCCAGAAACGCATATAACGCTTCAGGTACTTCTTTTCTATAATCTATAAGGGTCCCAAAATTGCAAAAATGAATTCTCTAAGTTTGATAGTTTCAACATACCAGACAAAAACATTTTGTTAAATTTGGTAAGGTTGCTTATGCATGTAGCCTTCAGATTAAATAAATTTCAAATATTTAGTTGCAAACACAACACTTTAATTAAATATTTATTTTGCTGTACTCTGTTTTGCTGTTTTTAATAGTAACCCAAAAAACATTCGTCAGACGTTGAAGTGTGCTTTAATTATGTTAATGACAGAGATTTTCACTCCGTTCTTAGCCGTTTGCTTCGCAGTTTTCTATTAAAAGTGCTATCTTTGGAGGAGGATTCATACAAGGAAAGTTCGCTGCCAAAGGAAATGTTACTTGCCGTTTTAGATTCAGGAAATATAGAGGAATACGTTTACCTAACCTTTATATGCATTTCTGGGACACTCTGTATAATACATTCCTTCTTTACCATGACATTACTATGTTTATTTGTCCCTGTTACCGTCACATCTCAATGCTTAATGAATCTATTCAGTCTTACTTTCTAATTGTTCTTCCAATCGACAAATTATTTTGGTTTCCTTATCTATTTCTTTTCCTGTGTTTCGGTACTAGGTTGTTATCTACCAGAAATTTTGAAGAATTCTTAACTTAAAAATTTCCTTTTGTTACCACTGGTTATCAAGTTGAAAAATTCATAATGGTCTGTTATTGAACAGAAGGTTATGATTTTATTGTAGATTACTATTTCAACAAAAGCTTTTCAAAATAACAGAAATATAGGTTTAACAAGTATTATTTTTACTAGGCGTAGTTGAGCAAATTTTAGAGTCCATAGCAAATGAGTCCAATTATTTCAGTTAGGTTTTATTTTCACAACAAAAAATCATGTATCATAAGTGGTACGTTTATTTTTCTTTTATTATTTACAAATAGCGATATACTAATTCCAAATTTTATTTTATTGGAATTATTTACATCTGAAATTCCATTTATGAGGATGAGCGATGAGGTCATTTTCCAAACTCTATTTCTTTTTATCTACAATGTGTCCCAAAACAACGTTTAAATAAGTACATGGCACATAATTCGTTCGAAAGCAAGTTAAAAAGACTTAATGTTACATAGATAGGTCCGCAAATCAACCGAGATATCAGCGATTCAATAGCAATAGTATAATAATTTGAGGAGCGTGCCAACAAAACAGCACAAGTCTCTTTCATATGAAAAATGAGATTTTAATAGTCAGTAGACAAGGATTTCCTGATTTAAATAAAATATGCAGATCTTTTGTTACTTATACCAGTAAATTCTTGACTACTGACTATTAAAATCTCATTTTTCATATAAAAGGGCCATGTCCTATTTTGCTAGAACGCTCCTCAAATTATTAAGTTATTGCTATTGAATTGCTGTTATCTCGGAAACGCTTGATGTACATTAAGACTTTATAACTCGTTTTCGACAGCACTACATGCCCCGTAAATACTTGTAAATACTTGGTTTGGGTCACCCTGTATATATTTTCATTTTCAAATTCTACCTTTTTAATTGGGTTTTGTAACTGTTTATTGCAATCCACAGTTCTTTATTCTCATTACTTATTTGGTGGTTTAATTTCGTTTTCATAATAACAAGCTTTGCATTCTGTTGATGCCCTATTAACAACTTTCCTCGATGGTATTCTGCTGTTTATAACTTTTATCAATACAGCTCAAAATTTAAGTAAATAATTCTTTCATCAACGTATAATTATTATTTCAGTTTTATTTTAAATGATCACATAATTTTAAAACATTTGTATATTCATATAATCTAAAGTACGTCAAATGTTTTGAAATTTTTCATCTATTTGTTATTTTTATGTGCAACTTATAAATTAGTGATAAATAATGTGTACTCACCGTTGCAACGACATATTTTCTGTTCTAACGATTTCCTCTTAATAGCTGTTTGTATTCCAGTATAAAACTCTTGAAATGTAATGCTTCCCACGTTTCTGGGATCAAGTTGTTGAAATATGGCATTTATTTCCTATAAAATAATAAGTAATGTTAGTCTGTAATTAAATAATGCAAATAAAATCCTCATATTGCATATCGTTTATCCTTTAGTAATTGTTATTTAAGTAAAACACTTTTCGCATCTTAGGAAAATTTAATAGTAGTATTTTTTATTATACCCTTGCGTAGTTGCTTTATCGAAATAAAAATAACTTTTGAAGAGCAAGAAGATTCCCAAAGTTTATTATTATTATTATTAGACAGGTAAAATCTATGAAACTGTTTTTAATTTCCTATTTTCGCTTAAAAATTTTCATACTTAGGTTTTTAAATATAGCTGTGGAAATTATTTTAATAAGGGCAGTGAGTATGCACTGTGTCCACATTTCGATACTCACTATTGGTATCTCGCTTATTAGAAGACATAGACATAGAGCATGGGGAATGTTTTGCAGAATTCAATACTCGTGACAGATCTCATTTCAAATTCACCATAACTTATTTATATTTTAAGATAATTTGAAAAAACCAAAATTTGCCGATTTCAATGTTCCTCAATAACTCGATAACACCTAAACTGATTTCTTCTAAAGCTTTACAATGTTCAGACACTTTTTTAAGACAAAGCTTTTGATATAAACAGAAACCCCTGATTGTCATTTGTTTTCAAGTTATTAGTGCTAACTTTTGTTTTTCATATGGCAGCCATATTGGATTTTTGCTTAGTTAGATAGTCTTTAAAAAGAGCTTTTCAACGATGTATAACATACCCGAAAAATTTTTATTTATAGGAGAGATATTAACAAAAATATAAATTAATTTCTAATATGAAATTAGTAGGCTCTGAAATTAAGCAACAATAAGAAATGAAAGATTAAAGATATGCTAACTAATACTGAAAACGAAATTCGAAACGATAAGAAAAGTCATAAAAGTAAAAAGTAAAGAAGGAGTACTAAAAGCTCAGATTTACAAAGAAACTGTTCAATATGATGACCATTCTGTTCCATACACTTTTGGCATTTTATTCTAACAGAATTACGAACTCTACGTAGTGTATTTCCGTTTAATGATCTTAGTACATCCACCATAAATAAAAGTCAAGGGGGGTAAGATCGGGTTATCTCGCAGGCCATTCATTCCACTGGTCCATTATTTGAAAGCATCCTCTCATTAAAGATTTCTCTCAAGACATGTTTTACGTCACGAGTATTATGGGCCGGGCAACCATCTTGCTGGAACCAAATGTTTAGCATGTTCTCAGTTTAATAATTTCTCTCAAAGCAGGTATTATCTCGTTTGTTAGTAGCTTCACATATCTGTTACCAGTTTAAACTGTAATCAAATATGAAAGGACCTAGTAAGTCGTTATCTAAAATGAAACTAAACTCAAAAACAAAAAAAATATATAAACAAAATTGCATATCAATTAAATCGCACCAGACATTAAAACCAAATCAAACTCGAAATTTTTGATTTACCAAATGTGGATTTTCAGTAGACCAATGATAATTATGCCTATTGAATACTCCGCAATTGGTAAATCGTGTTTCATCTGTCCAGGATATTTTCCTAGGAAATTTAGGATCATCTTCACATTCTCGTAGGTCCCACCTACTAAACTGTAATCTTCATTGATAGTCATTATCGTTTAAACCTTGTATAATTAATTGTTGTAAATTATTTGGTTTTCTTCAAGGTTTTGTGAACAGACGATTTTGGAATTCCAGTTTCACGAGCATTATTTTACAGTATTACTTAGCATTTCTTTAAGCTTTCATTCCTTATTGTTGTTTAATTTCATAGCCTACTAATTTCATATTAGAAATTAATTCATGTTTTTGTTAATATCTCCCCTACAAATAAAAATTTTTCGGGTATGTTATACATCGTTGAAAAGCTCTTTTTAAAGACTACCTAACTAAGCAAAAATCCAATATGGCTGCCATATGAAAAACAAAAGTTAGCACTAATAACTTGAAAACAAATGCCAATCGGGGGTTTCTGTTTATATCAAAATCTATGTCTTAAAAAAGTGTCTGAACATTGTAAAACTTTCGAAGAGATCACATTAGGTGTTATCGAGTTATTGAGGAACATTGAAATTGGCAAATTTTGTTTTTTTAAAATTATTTTAAAATTTAAAAAAGTTATGGTGAATTTGAAATGAGATCTGTCACGAGTATTGAATTCTGCAAAACATTCCCCATTTAACCGTTGCTCTATGTTTTCTAATAACCGAGACACCAATGGTGAGCATCGAAATGTGGACACGGTGTATAGGTACTAATAACGGCCGGTTGCACAGTTATCACATAAAGCATGGTTACCTTAACTTCTGGGTTAAACTGTTGTTCAGTGTAAGTATACGACCTCAACTAAGAGTATATTCTGTGGTTAACTAAACTCGTGAATGCGACGGTTTAAATTACGGTTAACCTATTTTACGATAAGTAAGTAACAATTATTTATATAAAACAAAATAAATATTTATATTTATAGGTAAATTTTAAATATTTAAAGTGAATATGTTTGATTTACCGGAAGATGAAGACTTTTTAGAATTAGTTCATTTAATAATTCCACGAGCCCCGAGGACAGTTCGAAGATATCGCGAAAGAATAAATGCTTTTGATTATTTCAATGACAATGAATTTATCGCACGCTATCGACTTTCAAAAGATGTTGTGCAAATGTTAGTTGATATGATATCCCCAGAAATAGCTTCTCGCACTGATTGGTGAGTGAAGTGAAAATAATAATAAATAACGATTAGTAATTTACTTTAAATTTCATAGGAATCATGCGCTGACACCAACACAAATGGTTCTTGTTACTCTAAGGTTTTACGCAATTGGTAACATTCTTCAAGCCGTTGGTGATTTTCATGGTATGCGCAGACGCAATGCCATGAAACTGTGTACCAACATTACATTTTTGTGGTATAGTTAATCTGAGTTTAATCCATAACTGAACAACTGAAATTTATTTTATGCCAATATTTACGTTAACCACAGTTTAGTTATCCTAAGAGATAACTTCTAAACTGTGCAACCGGCCGTAAGAGAGATCACGACGGGTTAAAAATGCGTATGCCTAAAAGTGAGTCGCTGGATAGAATGGCTGTTCGTGAACTCCTCTGTTAGTTGAGTCGTTATATAGATGGCGTGTCGCTATGAGAGTCGATGTAAGAGTCTAGTACAGTTGGTGATTACAGATTACTATTATGCGTTGTGCCCTCTAGTGTCAAACGTAAAAATGTTAGTTATTAAAAATGATTATAAATTAATTATTGGCGTACATGCCCAGTAAATGCCGTAGCCGTAAATAAAGTAACTGATGCACGGTTTGCGAAACTGTAGAATTAGGTGAACAAAAGTCGAAATAATCAAATAGTACCTATATACTCACTGATAAGGGTCGCAGTTTTAAACTACTTAATTATTATTACTGATTCATTTATTTATACTACAGAGGACATTTGGTTGCCTGTATCTGTGTAACGCAGCATATTAAATGTGCTTTGCAGTTAGTTTATTCTATATTTGATTAATTACATACGTATGAATATAATAATGTAATACAAATTCTGGATTACTATTTCTTTGGTGGCTGTCAAACGGGAACGATAATCCCTCTTTGGAGAGATTTTTAGCTTCTGGCGCGATTTCTATTAATAAATGGTGATTTTTTTTCTATTTTTTGACATATTGTAAAAGTTAACTAACATTAAAATAAATAGGTCATATTACGATCCTTATGTTAAGCTTAGCAGACATCTTTTAAAATAAGGCTTTAAACGAAAATCTATTAAATAGCTCTGTTGTGTTAAATATACAAGGTTGTAGTTAAGCAATAGGATACAGGGAAACAGTGGATTACTGACATGAAAACATTGCGATTTAGCTACACTCACCTAGTCCAAAAGTTGATAATAAGGGAGTTACAAAATTGATATATGGGAGTTTCTTGGGCCGAGAAATAATAATATGACCTTAATTTTGATGTAGCAGATAGAGGGCACTATTATCCGTTCGCGTTCTTTTTTCATTCTAGTAGGCCATGTTTTTTTTTTTTTTCGTTAGGTTACGTGCATGTATTTTGATAGAACTCAAAATGTGAAAAATGTAAACTTCTGACACTTTAACGTCAGTCCCGTCGACTATAGTGCTTCTTATACTCTACGATGGCACGAAGAAAGTAAAATAATAGCATTAAAACAAATAATTACTTGTGACTTTGCAATACTAAGTCAAAATGCTCAAAATCATCAATGTTTTTTTGGCGTCAGTTTTGAAAAATATAACCATCATATTAAAATGGAACATATTCACTTGAAGGTACCAACAAAAATGTCACCATAACACGGCCTACTCTGAATGCAAATGAATGTGAATGAATAATACGTACGATATCATTTTTGCATTTAAACTGTTATAACTCTGTTGTGAGTAGACTTATGGACCTTTGGACAAAAGATTTTTATTTCCACATCTTTTCTAAACCAATTAGGCACGCCTGTTCGATAGCGCTAAAGTTAACCGTTTTAGAGATTGCTATTTTAGCTTTGAATGTAACGTGGTTTTTACGATAGTGTACCCGTTTTCTTAAAAGAAAAATTGAAATATATCTATATTCTTTTGTATGTTTTGTAATGGCGTTATACTGTTTACGAAAGACCTGGACAAACTTTTTATAACAAATACACCTCCATTGTTTCTCGGACAGGACAAAATCGAACAAATACTGTTTAAATACTTTTTAAACACTGTTTAAATACTGGTTAACTTTAGCGTTATCGCACAGGCGCACCTAATTGGTTTAAAAAAGATGAGAAAATAAAAATCTTTTGTCAAAAGTTCCATAAGTCTACTCACAAAAAAAGTTAGAGCAATTTAAATGCAAGAGTGATATCGTACGTAACGCCCTCTATCCGCCATATCAAAATTAAGACCATATTATTATTTCTAGCCCCAAAAAACCCCCTCATGCCAATTTTTAAGGTAATATGACAAGAACTTTGAGAATAATTGAAATTAAAATTATGATTTTACCGCCCTGTATCTCCCTTATTTATCCACTTTTGGATTAGGTGAGTTTAGCTAAATCGCAATATTTTGATGTTAGGAATCTACTGTTGCTCTGTGCCCCATTATTTAAGGACCATTTTGTATATTCCAATTTTATTTAAAATAAAAGATAAATTTAAGACACGTTTAATATGAACTTTAAGTTAATGAGTGATTATTATAATTCTTCATTTATCTGTCATTTAACAATTAAATTTAATAGACAAATTTAAAGTCGGCAGGTGGTATTTTTAAACTATTCTGTTAATTAATTAAGCAAAATTTGAAAAGGCAACCTATATTTATTTTTACCTACCTATTTTTCCATTTCTGTTACTCTTAAAAAAAACCCTTAAAAAATTAAAATTTGACGCCAATGTTTTCAGAAACAGAATTTTTGAAAATTTCATTATTTTAAGAAATTCTCTCGATTCTTAAAGTTATCAAGATTAAACCTGAATTACACTGTTTAATGTAAAAAAAAAACTAGGAGTACTTTTTTAATTCACACAATATTCCAATAATTTATTATACCGGAAGATAATGAAGAACGAACGGATGTTATTTGCATGCAAATACATGTATGTTCAGGTATATGGCGTAACTGTGGTAATAAATACATACATAGATGCACAGTTAAATGTATGCGTACGACTTGTGGATATGGTAACAAGTGAAAGTCTACAAATCGCATATAATTTTAGCAATACGTACAAAATCGCGTATTAGCAAACTAATTATTTAATAATCGTTTAAACTTTTGTAATTATTTGTCGCTTAAAAAACTATTATGGAAAAGAAAACAACTTTAGATTGAACAAAAGTAACGGGTCTTCAAAAAAAAATTCCTTAAGTTATCCCGGAAAAAATGCATAATCAATTTTTTATATGTCAAAAATGGATAAAATTCGGTTAATCTCTAAATGTTCGTATGTGGATAAGATCTAGTTTTTACTCGCTAATTTTGGTTGTTGGATGACACATATTTGTTGGTGGAAGTAGTCATTGCAAAAAGATATTTTGAAAATAATATGTCCGTTCTTAAAAGAATTTATTAATCTAAATTATCTGAATTCAGTCCCTTCGCATAACCTAAATTTTATATTTTGACAATACTTGCGATAATCACAGCACCTGTACAGTTCAATCTGCATTAGGTACTTTTGTTTCCAAGGCCGACTTGAGGTAGGATTTTGTTGAAGGCCCGGTATATTAAAGTATTTACTTGACGTTTCGCTTTATTAAAAGTGATTCATTCACACTCATTCAATTCGCGAAACTTCAAGTACTTTAATAACTTTTTCTCGATCTCTAAAGTTGTTTTCTTTTCCACATTATTATTCCCCGGCCACATTTGTGTTTAATGTGACGCCTAACGTGATTTTCAATGTCTAATTTGACTAGTTTGGTGTAGTTTCTACTCGTGATATGATATATAGAAAAGAAAACAAATTTAATATTAAGCTTAAGTGTAACCGCAGATTAATGTCAAATTAGATGATAAAAATCGCGTTACATTAAACGCAAATGTGGCTGGGGGCATTACCTTTTCACGAGTAAGAATTGCACTAAAATTATAAACCTATTACCTAAACTATTTTTTAAAATTTAAATACAACAAATATACAATACGTCCATAAATGAAGTTGACGACAGAAGATTGTTTTGTGTAAACAAATAATTTCCCAAAAAGTTTCAGCAGAAATTCTAAAAACCTAATGTCTGCTAATAAAAAAATTGTTATTTTTTTTTATTTCTTCTTATTCAGAACTGAATTTGTTTTAATACTAATTTTCTCGAGGAACACAAGTTCTTTGGAAGATTTTAGGGTTGGTGTTTCTGAATTGAAATCCTTCTCATTCGAGGCCCAAACATCGGCAAAAAGATAACATTGATGCAGTAGCAGCACAAATTAGAGAGATATCGGTAAAGCGAATAACGTTATGCAGTATTTACGCTGCGCTAATTTGACATTTGAGACATGCGCGATTCGATTCTTAACGACGAAAACGTTAATACCGTTACCGCACGGAGTAATTTACGAGCAGGTAATTCCGTGCGTTATTTGCATAACGTATCAGTCCCGCATGCGCACTGTTGTAAATTTTGACGGCAGGCTTTTGTTTACATTTGTTTATCACTTAGTTTTAGACAAAAAGGCTTGTGTTTTTGAGAATTTAATTAAATTTATATTTTACACAAATATAAAAAGTTAAGTTAAAACTTATAAGATATATTTGTGTATCGCGGTATTCAATGTTCCAATAACTGTAATATAGGAAGTAAATACTGCAATACGTTTACACCACGGGGGTCCGACTCAATAGGCAAAATGTGTATCACTTAGAAGTATAGGTCAAGGGGGTTAAAGGCAAGGGGTAGGCATGCTTCTGTATATCCAATCATAGAGGTCGCTAAATGGTTAGTTATTTTACAGATTGCGTTTTCATGTAGTTTTAGTATTACTTTTAGATCCTGTTTTTAAGTACAGATGGCGTCATTCTTCGGAAGGGTATATGGGTAATTCCCACAACAAAGACGCAGTATGCGTTTGAATACGTTTGAATACCGGCATTCTATTCGTAATACTTATTTATTGTTTTATTATTCAACGCAACAGTGATTTACCATGAATCGCCAACTGTGTGTAGTGTGTCAAAGTTCTGTGGAAAACATACAATCTTTTTGGTTTCCAAGATCAATCAGCAGGTAAGTTAAATAAAAACCAAGCACAAGAGACGTAGTAGAATCAAGTATGGCCGGCCTGTGTGCAATGCAAAATATGGCTACTTTCCAAGTAGCATCTAAACTGGCAGTACGGTACAAAAAAGCAAAAACAAAATTTGTATCACCAGTATAAATATTTTCACATGAAAATGTGCAAGAACTTTTGTATACTGATATTTATGTTTATTTTTAACTAGTACTGCTGAGTAATATAACTCAATTTGGGCCTTAAATGGCTGTGATTTTCTGTTCATATAGTAACCAATCATGTAACTGCAATTTAAATGTTACTAACCTGTTAATATTTTACAGAATATCCCCCTTGATTTGTTGTGCTATTATAACAATCGATTTTAACTTGTATTTTACAATTTATTGAGTAAAGTTATTAAACTGTATGCTTTTGTTTATTTTGGTAAGTACCTATACTACACTAGACACATTAACAATAATTCAGCAAATGTACTTGTATTTTGAAACACATTCCGGCAAATTATGAGCTAAATTGTTTGTAATTTGAATTTCACTTTGTGTTTCCGAATACAAGTACGTTTGCTGAATTATTAGTGTTTCTCAAAATTAAAAATTAAATACAAGAATTCAAATATCCCGCCCATAGTTATATTTTTCGAAGCGCCATCTAGTGTTCTTAATCTTGCTTTCGTTCCGCTTTATTTTCTACATTTAATATTGGTAGCGTCATCTATGATTGGATATACAGAAGCTCCTTTTTTGTGGTGGGGAAAGTATACACAAATAATAGCATTGACATAACCATCTCTCACACTACTGCTTTGCGTAATTTACGAACGTAAGCGTTATACGCTTTACCGATATCTCTCTATTGTCAAGTTTTATTTTTAGTACCATTACATCTGGATATTTTTGATTGAATAAGTTGATTATACATTAATACATAATAATAAGACATAAATTTAACGAAGTGACTTCTTTATTGTTACAATGTTAAATTTTTTCCTTTTAATGGTCGATTATGAACAATATAAACGATATACAGGATGATCAAAGTTACTGCTAACTTCGTTATTAGAGTTACGAACTGTTTTTACTCAGAATTACAGTGGTAATATGAAGAAAACAATGGCGCGTCGGATTCTCAAAATATCAGGTAACCAAACAAGTTCATGCGCTTTTTGACGGCAATCTGCATGCAAAAACACGCACGCACTTTTTTGGTTACCTAATACTTGCATATGTAAAGTTTCTTTTTATGGAACAGCCTGTAGTTTTTGTTGACAAATGAAAGAACATCAAATTATAAATAAAAATTACTCTTTACTATTTCACCTTAAATCGAATAATAGAGAAGCTATTGTGACAATTGGATTAATCATTTATCTTATTTATCCGGCAATTTACTATTTCAAGTGTTTCACCACTGGCGCCACTAACTCAAAAAAGTCGGAAACGGATATGCAAGTGTCCCAATAGTGTGTTTTCGGACAATATCGCGATAACTACTGAAGATTTTAATTATAGAGATCTACAACACCAAATTATTTTCACTTATACATAATGAATCAAAACAGTTGTACCGAATACAACTTTTTTTATTTCAAATGACACACCCTTTAGGAACCATGCACATGCAGCGGCAGCGCCACCAATGACCATATTGTGCATTAGTGGTATGAAAATATGAGTTGTTTCAAATTATTAGTGTACATTTGAACTTGAATATTGTAATGTATTTCAATACCAGGAAGCTCAAGTATTATGTACTACAATCGTAAATTGTCATAAGAGTGATATTATTCCTATAGTAATTAAATGCCATAGCAACTAGTTGTTGCAATAACTTTTTTATTATTCATTTTAGGTAGGGGAAAATCGTAAAGAGAAATTTGTATTTAGAATTTGATATTCTTTCATTTGCCATAGGGTATATATATATATATAGGGTATTCCATTAAGAAAACTACACATACGTAGGTATTTTAAGAATGCGAGGCGCAAATGTTTTTCTCAGTTTACCACTGTAATCCTGAGTAAACAGTTCAGTTTGTCTAATTTGAACTTCGTAGCTCCAATAACAACGAAGTTGGCAATAGTGCGGCAATAACTTTGATCACCCTGTATATTGAGGAAATGGGTAAGTTTAGTTTATTGATGGCGTACAATGATATGCATATTAAATTAAAAACGTCTATATTTTTTAATATAAATATTACTTTAATATCATCTATTTATTCTAAAGAGAAAATATCGTGAATGTTCGTTGTACAAATTAAATTTTTAAATTGTTTTTAGATGTTGCTAAAATAATCTTACAAAATTTTCTTAATTTTCTTTTCTGCATGGTTCTTGAAACCTTCTGTAAACAACATTATTATTATTTTTTTATTATAATTTTTAATTAAGCAATAATATATCAAATACTTTTAATTTATCAAATAATAAACTAAATAATTAATAATAATAAATAATTTCTGTAAACATATTTTTCCTTTATTTTTATTTGACATTTTCAATGTTATTTTTAAAAGAGTTTAAAAACATAAGTAATTTCATTAATCACAATAATCTGCAACAATAAGTAAAACAATTCAATTAATGTATAAAATAAATGTAAATATAGAATATCGAATAAATTAAGAATGCTTTTTGTTTCTACTCGTTTAAAGTGCTTTTTTTAATTGAAAAAAGTAAATCACCTGATTTTTCTCTCCAACATAAGCTTCGGCCAACTTCTGCAAATCCCGAATCCTTATTCGTCCTGTCCCTGTGGGATCACAATAACGAAATACCTCAATAAGGTCCCTCATCGGAATTTCCTCGCGATCATTCTCAAACATGGTACTCGCCGAGTTATTTAAGGAATAAGCGACACATTTATTAATAACGGGACAACATTTTTCCGCATGCACACTTTAATATATTCAAAATTTTAAACAAAATCACAAATACGAATTGTGTATTGGTTTTATGTATTTGCATTAATTATATTACGTCTATTAATAACATAATTATTTCAGGAGATGCAAGTACACATTAATGGAGAGGTATTTTGACATAAAGATACATATGTAATTTATATTTCTATTTGAATATATAAAAATAAGTTCAATCATAAACACGACCACATACTTTTAGATGTGTCATTAAATATGATGCATTCTATTTGTATTAATGAATCATTATTTTATAATGGAGACATTTCTTACAAAAGTTATATTATTTTAAACTTTAAGTATTTTCGAGTTGAATCGCTTAATATTAGCACTAACACAATCGACTACCGTTTTTTCTCGCTTACAGAAAATAACGAACACAACATTGGACGCTCAACTAACTCTCTAACCTGCGGCACTTCCGCACTAATTACTTCATGCTCGCCACGCATTGCGACTCGATGATGGAAGAAGCAAAAAACAACAATTTGTTTACTTTTAAGGTCTGGATTTGAATGTTAAATTTAGAAACTACACGCTCCTCCCGGTTTATAGGAGATTGTAAAAAAGGCGTCGGACGCCATGCGGCCTGAAGTGTTACGAAAATAAATCGGTGCATAAGCAAATAATTACCGGCTTCTGGGCGAATTATCATATTTCCTTGATGGACGATTCGGTTGTTAACAATTGATTAATTGCGCACTGGAAAGCGAGAATTAATTATGCTTTATTGACGGTCTCAAATTGGTACCTTCCGTGCGAGCTGTATGTCGTAAATTTGCATAGTAATTCGCAAGTGATTACAAAATGTTGCTTGATGCGATTTGGGTTAATAGAAATTCTCACGCGGTCTCATAATAAACAAATAAATTTATAAACTAGTTCCAAGTCTTTTTTAAGATAAGCTACATGAAAATAGTCATTAGTAATAACACCGTGTATAGTAATGACTCATACTTATACGATATACGGTGTGTACGAATAAGTGGGCTGGATAATCACGGCTTATGCTGATCCCAAAAGTTGATTGGTTGAAGTAGAGGAAAATACAAATAAACCAAACTTTTTATATCGACGACAAAATTATAAAAGTAAATGCTAAATATTATAAATTGTTTCGCGTTAGGAGAAGCCGGGGAAAAGAGAAGCAGTGAGGTAAAATGAAACACTCAAATAATATCAATATTGCTAACGATATTTAAACGCCATTGGGCGTAAATGTTTTAACTCTTTCCACTATACATAATCCTCTGTAAACTTATGAGTAACGGCTGCCCCTTTCCCTTCATATTGTTACCTGGTTTATGTTTTTCTTCTATTATTTGTTTCTGATTATTTTTGAGTATTTTATAATGTGCACTGATTTATTGGTTGGTAATTATTGTTTGAAGGATTGGTGCCTATTAGCATTTTCCCTGTCCCACATTTTAATCTCCAAAACAGTCTGCTTTTCCTGTCTTCTGTTTCGATAGCCCCGTCTCATGATTAGTCTCCAATGTAATGCCGATCTGCCACTTGCCTTTCTTTTATTTTTGCGATAATGTTTCTTTGACCATTTTTGTCTTCAATCTTCACCACACTACCATACAATCTTCTTGTCCTTTTTATTTCTTCATTTCATATACACTTGAACCTATAGTGTAGTAGTTTTCGCGTGATCTTCTTAAAAAGTTCATTTCAACTGTATTGGAGATGTTTTTATCTTTCGAAAGTTTCCAGCATTTAGAACCACAAGTTAAAATTATCTCTATAACAATCTTTTTGAAATTCACCTTGTTTGACTATAGTACGGGATTTAGAATGCAAATAGTTTCCTTAACTTTTATGTTATTGTGTAAATCTCTTCTTGCTATTCATTCCTCTGAAATGATGCTTTTTGAATATTTATATGCATTTGACCTTTAGATTCTATGGAGTTTGTAATTCTTTGTACTCTTGCCTTTCTTCAACTTTTAAGTATCCTGTTCATTTTTAATCCTCATTTTGTATACTTTCTCGTCATGTAACTAGTAACTTCATTTCGTTACAACTGTTATTTAACCGACAGTAAATAAAAGAGTTGTCAGATACCCATTCTATCTGAATCCTCATTTTTAATGAATGTTTTAAATAATGAATTTTTTTTTGTGCAAATCGGTTTTGATTGCAGCGGATTCCCCGAGCAGGCTCTGTACAGCTGTTCTGCTGACGAAGGCCTAACTAGGCCTGAAACAGGCCCCGAGCAGGCTCTGTACAGCTGTTCTGCTGACGAAGGCCTAACTAGGCCTGAAACAGCTGTACAGAGCCTGCTCGGGGAATCCGCTGCAATCAAAACCGATTTGCATTAAAAAAAAAAAAAATTCAAAATTCTCATATGCTTTGACAGCACATGGCCGCCTTGCATTGGGATGACTTATTATGTGGCGAACTGGCTTCAATTTGTCAATCCTACTGCAATATCAGGTCAACAAGCGATCGAAAGATGTCGCTACTTAAATGTTTTAAATAATGTTGCTGATAAACTGATAAGACTGTGTTATGGAAATCTACTGTCAATATTTCAAACCTCCCCATATAGTAACACGGTTTTAATTCCTCTAATTTTTACATAATCTTTTGTCTTCTTTTTTCTAGCTTAACATGCTATTTTCCTGAAAATACAGAGATCATACAAAAGCTTTTTGTGATAAAGTCAATTTGCATGACAGAAACTGATATTCAAGACTTCTTAATTCAAATAATTATACATATCATAATATGTTATTAAATTCAACATAATGTGTTCACGGGTTCAGTTGACGATAGAAAACAAATTATTGTTAAGTTTCCAATTTATTCATATAAATCGTGCATCATTAAAATTTTGTTTATCTTTAAATCTTTATAGATTATGGTTTCATAACCGCACAATCGTTCTGCTTCAACAGAAATCTTAAAAACTTCTAATCTGCTTACGAGAAATCTAATTCTAATTTTACAATGGTAACATTAGAATAAAGAATTTATTTTATTAAATGTACACTTAGAATTAAAAGTAATGTCTCCGCAATAAAAAATTAAATTCCGGCCTAATCACTTCTGTCCGCTATAACGAGTAGGCCGACAAGCAAGCACTTAATTCTTGTCGATGATTCTTGTGAAGAATGAATGGATAAGACCACGCGTTTTATTGGGGAGACATTACTCTTAATTCTGACAGTACATAGCTATGACATATTAAATTATTCATAGAAAATATTTACAGGTAAAGTATCATAAAAAAAAGAAAACTTCAGAAATTGGCTTTCGGAAGTGGTTTTTCTGCCGATCGATGATTGAAAAACGGTTCCATCACAGAAACACCAGCCACAAAATTTTCGAAAGAAATTTCTTGAGGAAATTAGTGGAATTTGTCGAAATAAACTCAGTTCTTGATACTAAGGTATATGTAAATAGAAGACTGGTTTAATATATTAAATTAAAATTAAAATATTTTAATCTACAATATTATTTCGCTAGCGAAACTAAAAAAAATCTTCTGCCGTCAATCCTATCACACAATGTACATATATTGTTAAGTTCCTCTGTAAAATATAAGTGAACAGCTTTTATAACCAGTTACGACAAACAAAATTAAAATTAAAATTGTGGTACTTATAGCTAAGTATTTCCGTTTTAAACGACAGTATTTATCCATAATGAATGTAAAAACTTTTTAAACTGTTATATATGGCGTCCACGTAGAATTTATTCTATTTATTTATATAACCTGTCTTTTGGCAATAAGTTTTCAGTCATAACAAAGTCCAAAATTGTACAACTTAAAAGTTACACGAATAATAATTCATGCAATTATGTTCAATTGACCCTATTACAATACACTGGCCCCACAGAAGTCGAAAGGCATTCATAACCGCGTTGTCCACTACATTGGTTTTAGTTTGGTGTTTCAAGGAAGGTAAATATTAAAGTTTGGCGTGAAACGTTTATTTTCCGCACAATTTAATTGCCCGGTTGGAAAATTTAGAAACTTAGACTTATTTACACTAGTTTATGTGATATTTCAAGGTAAAGCACTTTTGTGTTGCAATGTATGTAATTATGAATGCATGTGTAACTAATTGAATTCAATTCCGCTTTTGAAAAGTACGTTTAAATTCAATGTATTACAAAACCTTTGTTAACTTTATATATAACATTTTATTTTTTACCATTTTTTAATACCCATTCTCCTTTTTTAACTAATTAACTAATTTATTATTTATTTAGGTACTCTGAAATATTTTTGTATGTAATTAATTTGATATACCTGCAGATTTGTATGTTATAATTTATAAGAGAATATGAATCCTCTTTGTTACTTATGTCTTCTAAAAATAAAAGTGCATTTTCTAATCATTTTCTGCTCACAACTAATAATGCAGATAACTCCTCTTTTTACTTAATTTCAACAAATCAACGAACTAAAATTATTTTATATTTATTTTCATAAATTTTTTGTTATTATTTAATATGGAATTTTGTTTTCTGTCTTTTCAGAATGTCTCGTTTCTTTGGAATCATCAAATATGGATTAACAAATTATCCCATACTTACGAACGCCACCATTTACGGGTCTATGTTCGTTGGGGCCGAATGTATAAACCAAACGCTATCGAAAAGGATCTTTGTAAGGCACTCTTAGCTTAGTAAATATGTAATCATATTACTTTTATTTGATGTCATAATTACATTGTATAGAGCAATCTTTGATCTCTTTGTTCTCTATGTTTTTGATTTAAATCCGAAAATTCTCTTCTCTAAGACGTTTTTCAATGAATATGCCTTATTTAATTCGTCTTCCTTTGAAATTATTAAAGTAACTTCAACTGCTTGCAGAAGTAGGTATATAGCGTCGTGTAATCTTTCAATTATTTTAATCGTGTTTAGTTGTGATTTGGAAAACAATTTAAAAGTTTAATTTAACCATACCAAGGTGTAAAAAGAGGATCAGGTTCATTTGAAATTCTCACCAAAAATTCCTATGCGTATAAAGCTCCAGAGATGATAATCCTGTTAAGGTACTGAAAAGTGTTGGTTCTGTTATTGAGTCTGCATGACGTTTTTAATAAACCTTTCACTGACGATGAGTAGTGCTGCGTTTCCAGAAATTGTGCCGTGACAATCTAAAAAGAACTGATAATTGTAATGCAGAAATAATTTTTTTACAGGTATATTTTTTATTTGCTTTTAGCTTTCGATTCAGTCACAACTGGTATTTTATCAGAAAACTTGAAAAAAGTAGGAATAAAAGGAGCCTTGTTAGAATAGTTAATAATATCTCTTAGGAATAGGAATTTTGTTGTTAATGTAGATAATTACGTTTCAAATTATTTTATGTTGGTTTCGGAGTTCTTCCTATTCTGTTCTTATTCTATACTAGTATAATTGGACCTTAATCTTGATTTAATTTGACATTAAAATCACATTAAATTCAAAATTATTCAAAGTACTTCTGTCACCACATATGTAAAAGACAAAGCATTATTTAATAAGGATTTAAAAACAGAGATAACAAGCTCATTTTTTACATATTTTAGCTGCGTTTAAAATACATTTTATTATCAATTTTATTGTTACAAATGAATTAATACCCATATTATGTACATCAACATTAATTTATCAAATGTTTATTTATTGTTATTTTAATTTATACTTATTAGATGGTCTATTAACGTCTTTTACAAATATGCATGGATTAGTAATGTTTAGTAGCTAGATTAATTTGTTATAATTACTATAAAATCTCCTTATTAGGTGTAAAGATTTATATTCTTGTATTTAAATATTTTATATCCTTGTATGTAAAAAAGGTCATTAATGAAGTATGTAAATGGCATAACCTTGACTTAATTTTATTGACTGTACTTGACTGCATTTTTCATTTCAAATTTCACAATAACATTCAATTTTCTTTCATATTTACATGCATAGCAATACTATGATTGAGCTTTTCCAATCCTCAACAATAATTCTCTCGTAAAAATTTTTATTAGAACAATTTCTTCTTTCTTAAATATTATTCTACTATTAGTTCTGATGTAATTGTATACATTATTATTATTACATGTTTATGTAAAATATATCGCACAGAAATTTTATTTCAAAACACTCTGTAGACAAAGACAATCTTTACACAAAGGTTTATTTCGAAAACTAAAAAACCCGTATTTATTTATTTAACAGTAAAAACAGTAGTGAACTTTTCGCATTTCATTCAAAGCTTAGGTATTGTAGGAAAGTTTTTATATTCTCTAAATTTGTGCTATCCATAGTCGTACGGTTTTTAGTTTACAAGGTTCTAAATATCTATTAAAATGTATCATAAAAAATGACGCTATTTGGAAAAATAAAGGTGTGCCTATTTCGAAATAATTTAAAATGACATCATATTTAACAAGATTGTAATCCTTGATAAGTAATGCGATTTTTCTTAAAGATCTCACTTTTTCTAATATAAGAATATTATTTTTAAAATACTGAAATATCCATCTTCCTGTAGAGACGCAGAAAACACTTACTTTAGTTGATATGAGAAATGCAATTCAGTATATTATACAGGATGTTTACGGTCTTCTCTGTATCCTTTTAGGGGGCGATAGTATACCTCAGAAGGAGTCGATAAACCTTAAAACGCCTTAGTAAAAGTCGTCTCACAAGCGAGATAATAAATCTTTTATTTTTTACATTAAATAGTTAATTTGTTTTAAACTCTAGTAATCTACTACTTAATCAGCATTGCCTACTGCAAAAGATGTTCATGTTATTGCATACAAAGTCTTGTTCGGCGTACTCACGACTCCATATACTGTGCAAGGCCCAAACCTTCTCGACGAATTTTTAGTCAAACAAAGCTGATAGTAAAACTGGATTACTGATAACAACTTTACCCATCAAGTAACAAACGTAATAACAATTGAACAGTAATTTTTGCAACTGTCCAAGATTACTTTTATCGTTTAATGTAAAAAATAAAAGAATTATTATCTCGTTATGACGACTTTTACTAAAGCGTTTTAAGGTGTATCGACTTCCTCTGAGGTGTACTATCACCCCCTAAAAGGATACAGAAAAGACCGTATACACCCTGTATTATATAGTGAGCCTCTAAAGTATGGAATAAAATTCGTAATTTCTTTATTTTTGATATTTCGAAAAAACGCTCGGACAGGTAAATTTTGTTTTTAAAAGGAAGACATTTTCAAGTGAAAATCAATTTCTGACTGTCATTTGTTATCGAGTAATGACGTCATCGACATTTTTTTTAAATAGCAACCCCCAATTTTTTTTCTTGATTCTGATAATTCATTGAATTCTCTATCCAACCATATCAAAAATTTATTATGTTTTACAGGAAAAATTTTGAGAAAAAAATTATTGAAAATGAATGAATCATCTACTACCTACATGACATTTTCAACAAAACCAAAATAAAACTTACAATAAAAGAAAACTTTTCAAGTCGAGTAATCATGGTTCGTCATTTAACTGAAAATTAAATTATTATTATTATTATTATTATTATTATTATTATTATTATTATTATTATTATTATTATTATTATTATTTCATTTTCAATAATTTTTTTCTCAAAATTTTTCCCATAAAACATAATAAATTTTTGATGTGGTTGGATAGAGAATTCAATGAGCTATCAGAATCAAGAAAAAAAATTGGTGGTTGCTATTTAAAAAAAATGTCGATGACGTCATTACTCGAAAACAAATTACAGACAAAAATTGATTTTCACTTGAAAATATGTGCTTTTTAAAAACAAAATTTACCTGTCCGAGTGTTTTTTCGAAATGTCAGAAATAAAGAAATTACGAATTTTATTCCATACTTTAGAGGTTCACTGTATGTATTTTTTATTAAAGTATTTTTCATAAGAGAAGAGCTCTGCGTCATAAATAAAACGCGTCTGGTGTTGCATCATCAGACATAAGAAGCGTAACTCCATCCTTTTTTCTCATTCACCGTTAAAGAAATAATACTGAAATAATTGTCGGTTTTAACTTCGGTGATTGATGACGCAGAGCTCAAGTTCTGTGATTTTGATTTTACGAAAAATTACATCAAACAGTGAAAAGTCCAGAATATGCAGTTTCATCGATTATGACGTCTGATGACGTGTGTCGCTTTAAACATTTAAAGACAAATTTTCTAAAATGTATACAAGGGGGCGAATATAAATAGTCAGTGGAATATATTTAATAATAAATAATAAATTTATTTATTGCTTTAGACAGAAACCAAACAGCCGTACGACGTAGAAAACATCAAGAGATGTGGAGTATTTGGCACGTGTGTACAAGGACCGTTCATGACAGTATGGTATTTTTATATTTATTTTCCTTAAAACATTTTGCACTTTAAAGTAAGGCTTAAATTCTAACCTTTTCGCTTTTAGGTATAGATGGTTAGATACAAGATATGTTGGCGCGACGGTTCAAATAGTGACAAGGAAAGTTTTGATGGACCAGTTCCTTTTTACGCCAGTTCTCTATACTGTATTTTACGTGGGTATGTGCCACGAAAGTTTTACACTAGTTTCAAATACCAATTGGAATTATTAGGCTAAAAAAAATGCAAACAATTTGTTTATCTTTTTTAGTCATGAGTGTCATGGAACAGAAGTCGGATGTCTTTGAAGAATTAAAAGTTAAATTTCCAAAAACTTTTGCGACTAGCTGCCTATTTTGGTTACCGGTTCAATCTTTGAATTTTGCGGTAATTCCCCCAATATACAGAGTAACTTACATGGGAGTTGCCGCCTTTGCTTGGGTCACCATATTGTGTTGGATTAAAAATGAAAAATATTAGGAATGTACTTCTCAGAGATTTCTTTTCGAATAAATATTTTGATTTCTATCTAATATTTAAAAATTTAGATAACTAAAGCTAATTTTTTTAATTAAATTGATTTGTTTAATTGGCAGTATTAGAGAAATAGAATATCTTATAAATCACGTGAATTATTTCAGCCTGATTGGGCCTCATCAGAGATATGTACTAAAAAATTACTTTTTGAAAGGATAATAATTAAATTATACACTTACATATTTTTGAATTTCCAATAACCCAAAAACAAACCCTGAAAGAAAACTTTTTGAAAAACCGGTTTTTCAAAAAGATTTCTTTCAATTTCCAATAACCCAAAAACAAACCCTGAAAGAAAACTTTTTGAAAAACCGGTTTTTCAAAAAGTTTTCTTTCAGGGTTTGTTTTTGGGTTATTGGAAATTCAAAAATATGTAAGTGTATAATTTAATTATTATCCTTTCAAAAAGTAATTTTTTAGTACATATCTCTGATGAGGCCCAATCAGGCTGAAATAATTCACGTGATTTATAAGATATTCTATTTCTCTAATACTGCCAATTAAACAAATCAATTTAATTACAATTTCATTTGGCAAGAACTACAGCTGTCATTAATTACACTCAATGTTTCCATAGTTACTTACGTTATTTATTTTACTGTCACATTTTGCCTTTTGAATGATGAAACGTAACTGTTCCTTTCAATTTTGCAAGATAATAGACGGTTTTTCAAAAAGTTTTCTTTCAGGGTTTGTTTTTGGGTTATTGGAAATTCAAAAATATGTAAGTGTATAATTTAATTATTATCCTTTCAAAAAGTAATTTTTTAGTACATATCTCTGATGAGGCCCAATCAGGCTGAAATAATTCACGTGATTTATAAGATATTCTATTTCTCTAATACTGCCAATTAAACAAATCAATTTAATTACAATTTCATTTGGCAAGAACTACAGCTGTCACTAATTTTTTTAATTATAATGTATTTGCAAGATACGTTATATAACGAAAAATTCATCAATTTTAGAAATTCTACTGCAAATTGTAAGAAATTAAGGCAAAGTCTGTGTTTTTTTTTTCTCGACTTTGTAATACACATATAATTTTCTGGTGAAATTGATAGTTTCATTAGAATCATGCAAAATGTTTATTTAAAATTCATGGTCTCAGCTAATAAATGTTTCACATTTACAAAGTCAACCATGCAAAATTTATAATAACATATTGGAAATTGTGCACTGCATTTTTTTATTGCTTGTTAAAAGTGACCGTGAGTTTAATCGTTGCGTAAATATCATTTATCAATACAAACCTAAGATTCGCTGAAATACCTGTTTCAAAGTACATTTAATAATACAAAAATTGTTAATTTCAGGGAAGATTTGATAGCAAATTAGTAAAGGAAACTCTGACGCACAATATAACGTATTTAAAACATGTATTTATGCTGTTTCTTATTTTATAAAAAAATATAGTAGAATCTACTACATCTATCTATCACATTTAAAATCAAAAGGTCGTTTCAAAATTATCAGAATTTGTCCGTCAAAAATCTGGGACATGTAATATGTTCTATTCTAAATACGACGAATTAAGTATTGTTAAAAAAATTCGACCGTTTCGTTTATTTGTTGTTTTTTTACGTTACCATAAAAGAAAGCAAAATGAATTGTTTGAAGTTGCATTTAAACTAATGAAATAACTCAAAAATGTATGTATAGTCTGTATGTATTGTCCCAGGATTTTTTGGCGGGCATAATACTTCCGAGAATTGGTCGTATACAGGTTGTGAATGGCTTCTAAGGTCAGTAAGCGACTATCTGACAGCACATGACCTGTTGTAAGGCGAATCATGAAAAGGCGAATCATGAAATCATGAAAATGCGAGCAGTAAATGCTTCTATGACTGCGTTGAATAATATCTTAAAAGCCAACAATACTTCAGTATGTATCTATTTAAATACAGAAAATCAACTTTCAATTGAGAAAAATTATTGAAATTTTCATTTTTAAATGTTTCAAGTCAATGCTATGTTATTACTCTTATGTAAAAAAAGGCCGAAATGTTTCCTTCGCTACAGTGTTTGGAATTTTCTTTTTTAATAAACGTGCAATTTCCCTGTTTGAGTGTCGGCAGTGGTAATATATTTTTTTTTGTTCGTGTGAAAAAATATCCGTAACTGGTAAATTATAACTAGAGAGCGGACTTTTAGGCAAATGCCTTTTTTTCTTACCTTCATTTCAAGGGAAATTAAATAAATAAATCTGTTTAAAACAATTGTGCGTCAATGGATATGCATCTTATATGCATCTATAATGCCTATTGACTTATTAGTACCTGTATGTAGTTTTAATGCCTAAAACATGCATATTTCGAAGAAATTTCGAAAAATTACTTAAAAAAATTGTAAAATGTCAAAAAACTCAAGAAGGCACTACATCGATTTATACGTTAACATCATCTATTTATTAATCAAAAACAAAAAATGAAATACATATTAATTAGTAATTTTGCGTAATTCGATTTTTTTTTCAAAGAAAATTTGGAATTTGATATATCTCCTTAATTTTAAATGGAAAATATTTTGCAGACCTGAAGTACAAATTGTGGTAACTGAATTACAAAATGTTTGCTCCATTATAAGTAACACGAAGTCAATCCGGGACACGTTGTAGTGTTTCTTTTCGATTTATAAAGCCTGTTTAAATTTGTTAGTGTCCAAGTTAGTGCTTATTTCTAACATTTTTAATGCCTAAATGCCTGCCTATATTGACATATAAGTTATGCATAAAGTTATGACGAACTTAGGCATCGAAAATATTGGCCTTAATTTTGAACATTTCTTATAATTTTTCAAGTTTTCTTAATAAATTGAAATGGATGAAAATTGTGCAGCTACTAGAAATAAATATAAAATTTACTTCTTACTTTTCTTCATTTTCTTTATTTCGTTCTAACTTGACGCGGAAACATTTCCAACATTTATTGGTAAAAGTTGCTTAATTGTAACTACATACTTGAAATTTATTTAGTTTGAAGCCCTTCTGTAAATCGAATTAATTGCATACATAAGCAACGTTGTCAAGTTTACCATTTTTTTTTCTCGTATTTTGTCTCGTGCGCTGAAACTGAGAATTAATTTTTGCATTTTTGGGACGCTTAGGGAATGTAGAAAAGAAATCCTGAAGCTTTCTATGCATTTCTGGAACACTACTACACACTAAATACTAAATGAGTATTGAATACATCATGTTTTAAGAAACCAGTAACAATTGTAACTACAGTATTAGGGTTTCTGACCCGGGAATTCTCGATCTCGATTTCCCGGGAAATTTGCTAAATTTGATCCCGAGAAATCGAGAAATTTTCCCCTTTCCGCTCAAGACTACTGTCCGCTGCACCGCTCATCTTATTTTCTACGGGCGAATTTATACAGATTGAGAACTTTCACTTTAGCCAGTAGTAGTTTCATGAAAAGCAACTAAGCGCATGCGACTCGCATATGTACAACCGTGCGCAGCTTAAAGTGTTACAATTTGACAATTATATGAGATTTGTACTACAAGGTTTTAAGGGTGAGGTTTGCGTGTAGGCGGTGCATTTTAGATGCGCATGTCTGTGCAGCCCTTCCTTTCTTAACGTGAGTATTGGGACTAGGCAAAACGTAGTGGAAATTAAATGTTACGGTGAAAACTGCAAGTATACGAATAGTAATCAGTGGATTGTAATATTTTGAAAAGCAACAAATAAATCAATTGTTGCATGTACAGAATTCTATCTAATATCATTTAAGAATTTACATCTTTCCAATGATATTCATCTGTGGCTTAGATGCAACTAGATTAATGTTAATGCATTTGTGTAATCTGATCAGCGCCTTCCCACCGGCATAGAAGAAAACACGCTACGGACACTATATCCATCTCTTTCAACCAATCGTATACACATGCTCTTTGTACTATTCTTGAAATCACTTTTGGCTAAAGTGAAAGTCTTCAAATGCTATATATAATATTGTTTCCAAAGTCAGAAATCAATTGGCTGATAAAGCATTTAATGCTAACTATTATTTTAGGAAACTTAAAAATTTGTTGCAAGTCGGTTTTGATTACAATGAAATTTTGGGCCAAAAATTGACCACGCGTTATCTCGAACTAAACTTACTATTTTAAGAATATTTAATTTTATTTTGTGCATTAGCCACTGTTTTTCAGAAGAGAATTGTTTTTATTTTATAAAAGAGAGGGAATTTTGCTTTTTTTTTAAATTACTGTTGTTAGTTTTCTAATGTGTATTATTAGAATTATTGTTTCGTTAAATTACTAAAAATGTTTCTACTTAAAAGATAAAACCAAGAGGTTTTTAAAAGTAAATTTTATGCTAACCCAAGCCCTAAGCCAAAGACAAAGAGAGTGTTAAGCCCCTGTCACATCATTAGTCAGTTTGATCAAACTGAACTGACAAACTACATCAATGACGTCAAGACTTATCAAATTCGTTATTTCGTCAAACTGCGTTGTCACACTAGCACTAGAAATTTGACCAAACTTTGAGGTAAATTTTTTTTTGGAAATAGTCATTTTAAAAAAGTTACGCAAAAATGGATAGAAAAAAAGCAGTGGCAGTGTTAGCCTTATAGGTTAGGTTAGATGTTAGACTTCCGTTTCGCGTCTCTTCCTGTGCGTTTAAATCTACCAATCATAAGGCAAATTTGATCAAGCTGACTGATGGATATAGAGGCGCCCCTAAAATTTAGAAAATTTGCTCAAACAGCTTCTATGACGTTATGTGATGTCATTAGTTTAGTTTGTCAGTCCAGTTTGATCAAACTGACTAGTGATGTGACAGGGGCTTTACGTATCAATATCAGGCTGATTTTTGTATACTTGAAGGTCGAATTCTAAATATTAAAGTTGATTTAAATGATATTTTTGTGTACTAATTAATTATTTACCCTTAATCAACGACTTTTAATTTTTTTTATATTTCTCGACTTCCCGGGAATTCCCAGGAACAAACAGACGAGAATTCTCGAGTCCCGAGAAATCGAAAAGGTCGAGAAATCAGAAACCCTATACAGTATTTACAAAGAATTAATAATTATTCACTATTTTTAAGATTCAAAGAAAAAATCCCAACTAAAGAAAATATTAGTTAGGTACTATTTATGATTGTAAGAAGTGAAGCAACAGATTCATAAAATACCTTAAGCCCGTTTTCCATTTGTTAAATTTGATACCAATTTTTGTTACAAAGTGAGAGAGATAGGCTACCACAGTGAATTTTGATTGGTTGAATTGGCACTTCTCACTCACTTTGTAACAGATTCTAGATAGAAAATGTCATAGTGTAAAACGGCCATTACATCAGTTGTATTACAAATGTTCTTATAAATTGAACAAGTTGTATGAACTGACGACATTACTAACATATTAGTTCTTACGGAAGAAAGGTAAAAGGTTAATCCACCTGACTATTACATAAAAAGTAGGAGTAAAAACTAAGCAATTTCTTCTAACGCTAAGGGCTGAGACCCCAAAAGTACTTAGTAAAACGTCGCACATTGGAATCAAAGATGAAACAGATAATTAAGGGAATTTTATTCTAAAAATCATGTATTATATTGATAGAAAAAAATAACACATTTAATTTACGTAGACTCTTATTAAGTCGGAACGACCCCTTATTTGATTGAAAACGTATAATCTAGATGTTTTTTGTTTGTTCTTAAAGGGAAATAGTGTTGACTAGTGTTGACACCCGCAGTGACTGTCCTTGTCTCATTCTACGTCATTTCATAATATTATTCAGTGCTGTTTATCAATAAATATTTTGTGTTTCTGCAATATCGAACTTCATCGAAGGTTTGTAGATGTATACAGTATATTAATTTTGTTGCATTAAAAAAAAATAATAATAACCTCCGCCCACAATTAATATTTTACTTATCCCAAATAGTAGATAATATAATTAGGAAGATTAAGTACAGAAAACATATCCAAAATTGTCAACGTCAACTTCATCTCTAGGAAAATTTGTTAAAATGCCTTTGGATGCGTATTATACTAAAGGCTTAAATCATATTTTTAAAACTCAAAACTTACGGTTAGCATTTTCAACTAACAACGCCATAAAGAATTTATTGGGAAACCCGAAAGATAAAGTTGAAGTTGAACTGAAATCTGCAATTTATGAAATTAGGTGTAACGAATGTGCTAGTAAATATATTGGACAAACAAAAAGGAATATATTAACACGCTTTAAGGAACATTTAAATCACTACAGATTTAATAGTTTGAGAAATCAAGTGTTGCCCAACATGTTTACAATCCTGGAAACAGTATTATTAAGAATAATTTGAAACTCATTAAAGGGGTTTCAGATGCTTACGAAAATATCTTTATTCCAAAGAATAAAAACAATTTAATGAATTCGGATAATGGACCAATTATCGTATTATTTGATCTACTCTAATCTGCCGTGAGATGTCGTGATATAATTAGGTCAAAAATGCGTATGTATCTACGGATATAAATTTTTTTATTTATTTCTTTATTTAATTATTTTTTAAACCACAATCTCCTTTACTATTTTTAGTTTGCTGCATTAACGAAAAAAAAAATGAATATTATTAAGAAGCCTTTTACAAAGCGCTAATTTAAAAAAAAAAAGTTTTTCTGGGTAACCATTTTAAATTATAAGCTCAAATTTTCAGTACGCGTTCTTGAGATAATTATTCCCGCACCAAGCTCATAATTTGTTTATTTAATGTTTTTTTTTTTTGCTAAATCCTGAAACAGGTAAATTTTTTATTTTAAAAAGACACATTTTAGTGTAAAAATCTTTTCTTGATCGGCATTTGCTTTTCCGCTGTGACGTCATCATTAATTTTTTTAACCTTAACCTTAATTTTTTATGATTTTGATAGTCCTTGTTAGCAAAATAATGATGTAAAAAAGTTTGTAGTTTCCGCTACAATTTTTTTGAAAAGGATAGACAAAATACAATGTTATTTTAATGATTATCTCGAATTTGAAAGCAAAAACAAGAAAAACTTAACAAAAATATTGAAGTTATTTTCCAGAAACCAATTGTTCAGATTTTCAGTGCAGCATAACATAAATTATTTAAAAAAATTCTAGACGATAGTCTGGATCACGTCAATTTTTTCTCGAAAGAGTTGTTATGTAAGGTATTATTTTTTATATCACCATTTAACTGACAAGAAGTCGATCAAAATCTGCATGAAAAACTTAGGGTTGCCATTAAAAAAAATAATGATGACGTAACAGCGGAAAAAAAATGTCGATCGAGAAAAGATTTTTGTAATAAAATAAAAATTTATCTGTTTTTAGAATTTCGCAAAAAAAACATTAAATAAACAAATTATGAGCTTGGTGCGAGACTTTATCACCACTCTGTATACATATTTATCAGTGTACTGTCTTTTACTTAACTTTCACATTCGATAGTTTAACATAGTAGAAACATTATGTGCCGTGACTTTTTAAAATAATAGATATTCGAGAAACTTTCTTTCAATCTTTTCCAATATTCCAGAATAATAACACTAGTTAACAAAATTTAAGCTTCGTTGTGCCACACGAACTTTTTTTGGATTTTTTTATTAATATAGGTTGTTGTCAATAAAAATAAGCAGTTTTAAAATTTTGATCACCCATGAATTTTGTTTGTTAAAGGAATATGATATATCTTTAAAAAATCATGGTTCTCCAAAAACATATATGAAAAATGTACATTAGAAACTTATGATTTATGATTTTCTGGAATATTTAGCTTCCAGTTGGTCCCTCTTGATCGTCGAGCAGTAGTCGGTCAACATCCTTGGGTTCCACCTGCCCTGATAACGTTTTTCCGTCTTTGAAATGTCCTGATGGAACCTTTCGCCGTGCTCATCGCTCAGCCGCCAAAAAATGAGTCCAAAAAATGAATCTTAAGCGACATATTGCAACCCAAAGCTTTATATGCCAATAAAAGCTCGTTAACCAACTCTCTATAGCTGTCGCTCTTACCCAAAAAATTTACAACCACGTTCTTGAAGCATTTCCATGCTGATTTTTCTAAAACGTTATGCAACAAATATATGGAGCCCAAGCTTTGTCTTGGTGAGCCACCGAAAAACCAAAATACTCGCAATAACTCTTTAAAATAAAATCTGTAAAATTTCGCCCTTGTTTTTTGAAAGTCAGTTCACCACAAATATAACAAAAACGGTTAGAATCGTTAACACTCCTTCTCGACATATTCACGCAATCACAATAATTAATTAAAACGAACACAACTTGAATTTATAAAGAGACAAACAGTTTAATTGCTTTTTCTTCGTGTCCGTTCCTTTGCATTTATGGCTATAATACTAAAACTGAACTTTACCTTATCACAAGAAAACTGAGGGTAATTGAAAAAAAATAAGTGCAGTTTCATACTGAGGGTAGGTAGTCAAAACACGATTACCTACCAGAATTCGTGTGGCAAGATTAGTGGTGACCAGTGTAATTATTATAAATTGAATACCAAATAAGCGCGGAAAATTCCATTCTAGAACGTAACAATGAAAAATAAAGAGCTTTTAAAGCGTTGACTTCATTAAATGGTTTGGAATTTCTGATAATGCAATTTAAGGTTTTATTAGAAGATTGGGCCAGGACTTAAAAACTTAGCAAATTGACATTTTACTCAAAGTGTATAGCTAATTGAAAGATAATTTTAGGGAGCATCTAACGAAATGGAAATAGTTTTTAACGAAAAGTAAGTTTTGTTATGCAGTAGATACCTTCCACTTAGCTTGTAACAGTACCACAATATCTGCTTTCTAACTTTCTTCGTTAATGAGATTTTATCATCTGTTTATTATCGTCTGTATTTTCCGAAAACCATAAACAAAGCCTAATATCTTAAAAACCGTAGGATTTAGTCACAAGGGAACCCTTATCAAACTTACCCTAAAATAACCTGACAAGCTCACATTCATTATATAACATAGGGTGTTCCATTTAAAATAACGAAGTTACACATGATACAGCCAAATTGGAACATCCTGTATATTCCAAAATAATTTTAAATTATGCGCAGCTTGAAAGGATGATACTTTTATATAAAACATTTTTCCATATATTAAATAAGAACGGCGTTAATGAAGAAACAAGGTTAAATGCCGCAGGCTGTATATTTAATTTTTTATTTGCTTTTTGAATACTTATTACATTATTAAAAAAGAAAAAATTAAATTCGGTGACTCGGAAAGTAAGATTTAGAGTTTTTTATGAATATACTTTATTGTTATTATTACATTTTAATAAAATATTAAAATTCGAATAGGAATCAATCAGTAAGAAATTGCTACAAGTTATATGCAAACAAATATGTAACTTTTAAGAACGGAAACATTGTGCCTTCCCCACTCTACTGGGTTAACAAGTAATTTTTATTTTGCAAATGCAAATACACGACTTTTTTCATTTTCAGTTAAGTAATAACTTCAACGTTAGAAGGTTAAAACCTGCCTAGTGCTTTCATTTTGTTCGCGAATGCGATCATTACTTTGACAGTCTGCGCGGATATTGCTCGACAAAACACAATGGTCAAATTAAGGGACATCAAAAGTGCACTAAAATACACAACACGTAAGTCTTTGCTTGGCAGAATTATTTTTCTTAATCTTTCGTAATTCACTCAATGTTTATTACTCCATTTTTTTTTGTTAATACAGAAACTGCGCGAAACTCTTTGGAAATTATCATTTGCATTCATGCAGTGTTGCAGGTAAGACATTTTTAATTTTCCATTTATTTAAACAATCCCTTCAATCATAACGGATTCTCTCTTAAAGTAACAACACATTTTCTAAAATAAATCAAAATTTTGAACGTTGACGTTCTGAAATTCAAATTTTCTTTGTAACTTTTTCAAACATTCCAACAATTTTCGTCGAAATTATCGCAACATGTAAAGCTTAATAATCAGGTTTGCGTTAGAAAGGGAAATAACTCACTTTGATATTGAACTTAAACTAAATAGCAAATGTGTCTACTTTTACCGTTAATATTGTAAGGATACTATGCGTTAATATATTTTTTAGATAAGGGAAGGCTGTGGAAAACAAAATCAGAGTCTTAGCTTGATTCGAAACTTTTATTCTGACATTTGCTTGCTGACCCCTGCCAAATCTGTTAGTTGTTTAAACACTCTTGAACACTATAGTCATGGGTCAGCAAGCATCAGCAAGATTTTTTCTACTATCATCAAATGTATCTTGACATTTCAATTTTGACATAAGTTAATTTCATTTAAGCTACGACTTAGGTTTTACTTTTCATAGACTCCTCTAATCTAAAAAATATATTAACGCATTGTACACTAATGTGTGAATTTGGAAATTAAGATTCGCTAGTTTCTTAAAAATAAAAATAATAAAATGAATAACTAATCATATTAATAAAATATCGATTTTCTCTTTCTTATTTTAAAACTTTGTGTTTCAAAACTTCTTAAAAATGACTAAATATTTTTTATCCTTCACTTACGTACTTACATTTTTTTTATTCAGTATTTTTTAGTTTTGTACATATGTACAATGTGTTTCATTTCTCATCTACACACCCCTGTAGTTTTTATATTTATTAACGGATCGATTTCAAATTTTCGCCAGATGAACATCCTCTTAAAACACACATTTTTCAAATTTGAAACCTTTTGTATTGCAAGCCATGACCTACTGCGATTTAATAGAAAGTCGAAAAAATTAAGAAAACATAGTAGGCCTTGTTTGATCAAAAAAAGTTATTAGAAAAAGTTGTTTAGAATTACGAAATAACCTCAATTACCAAATTACTAAATTTAGTTGAAAAATTTTAATTTTTAATTATTAAAAAAATAGAATTTCAATTTAATCTACAGTTTTACAAGACGCTAAAACTAACCGACTAAAACACACAGAATGAAAAAACAGCTTAATCTAATATTTTACTATGTGTGTTTTAAGAGGATGTTCATCTGGCGAAAATTTAAAATCGATCCGTTAATAAATATAAAAACTACAGGGGTGTGTAGATGAGAAATGAAACACATTGTATATCTTACATAATTTGTAAGAAGCAAATGTGTAAGCAGGAATGTGTTTTGTTTTTACAAATAATACGAATGTGGAAATAATGACAAGATCAATATGTTAATAAGATAATTAGCAAAGCACGTTATGTGAAAGTAACCTCATGCTGTAATTGAAGGTACTCGCAGGTATTTTTAAATCGATTGTTTATGTCAATGACGCATTCCGTGTCTTAATAATAATTTAATTACATAAAAATAAAACAAATGCAGGAGATAATATTCCATGCATAAACAATTTTCGTCATTGAGAAAGAATAATGAACCTTCTTTCATTATTTATTCTTTCTCACCAGTTGTTCGTGTTGCTAATAGTTAATTGAATCTTCAAGTATCTGTGTTACATATTAGCAAGAAAATAATGAGCAAGAAATGCAAAATGAAGAAATAATTAATAGTACCTATATTATATATGATGCTATAATGAATGCTATTATTAATAATTAATAATAATAGTCATTATAGCGAGTCGTATACTATACTTTATCCACGACTACAAATATCTTATCTAATTATTCAAATGTAAATATTAATGTTAATGTAAATAAATAAGTAATTGTATTAATTTTGAGATTTGAGGCGTTTGCACAAAGTTTTATTAATAAAAATGTTGTTCCGTACATAAAATGTTATAAAACTGTTCTTCTTCTTTAAATAATGTAATTGTAACCAATTTCCTTCATTATACGAGGTGTGTAAATAAAGTAATGAGACTGGAAACGTAACGTTCCACCATCAATACTGTGGGCTTGTCTTTTAGAGGGGTGAGAGGTCAACATGCAATACGTCTTCAGTATGACTTTCAACTCCCCTCTCTTTATTTTTCTGCGAAATTGTTTAAATTAACGTTCGCTATAGAAAAAAATAGAATGTTAACACACGACGGTAAAATTTAATTATCGACTCGTTTTATTAATTTACTAATTTAATTATCGACTCCTTAGTCGCTCGTGAATTAAACGTTTTTACTCATCGATAAAGAATAATTTTACCGTCTTGTATAACAACTAACTATTAATTCCGCTGCCCAGTTAACGCAGCTACATATAGGGGCACTTCACATTTCCAGAATCTCGGAAAATCATATACCTATCTGTTATGAAAGAAGTGAATAGCGGCATAGCTGGCAAAGGAAAGTAACTGTCGACGTACGTTTCAGTCCTTTGCCAGCTATGCCGCTATTCACTTCTTTCATTGTATCTTCCTGGCGAAAATTTTCCCACCTATCTGTTATTACATGATAAAAACTTGATTCTTTTTAACATTCGGACACTCATGTAAAATTCCTGAATTCATTTAAGTTGAAATATCCAAACTCATACGGGTATACGAATTTACCCGAGTGCCCGAACTTATACGGGTACTCGTTTCAGATCCTGACCTTAGTTTTGCACGGGAATCTGAGCTCATATTGTAACACGCCGAGGTGCTAGTATTGTTTGTTGTCTTTAGGGACAACTAAATAAGTAATAAATGAATCCAAACAGATAAACAAATTTAATTTATTAGCCGGTTAAATTACTGGCAACTGAAAGGTTATCGTCTGCAAGGATTTAACGCGTATTTATTTTCGGAGTAAACTCGGCAAATTTCCAGGAAAGGAAAAGGTCAGTTTTATGGTTACAGGCCACTCTGGCTAGACGAATTGTTACCTGACACTACGGGGCCCCTATACCATGCAATAATAACTACAATAAATTTACGCCAGGCGCCAGCCTCCAAGAAATCGTCCGAGTTACTTTTGTTGATATTTCTGAACTATTTTCAAGAATTAAAATGGCTCGTGATCGCTAATTCGAACGGACCCACTTGTGCTGTTCACCCGTTCTTTGGTCCCGGTGAGGCGGTTATAAATATGAGATAGCAGGAATTGGATACTTAAAATAAAAATAAAAAAATGCGGACTTAACTTTAATTAATTTATTTATTGTAAATTAAGGGGAAAAACTCCGTTTTTCAGGCGCTATGCAGCCTGAAAATCTGAGTATAAAAAACCCCGTTGTTTATATTACCATACAAGGAAACACCCAAAAAATTTACACTCGTATAAGAAATACAGTAGAATTCGTTTAACGGTTTTCTCGTTCGGATATCGTGACGAACTACCTAATTCCAATTACACAACTGGTGGGTTGTTTTTATGCTTGTCCCAAACAATATTTGTGTACTGACTATTCGATTTAAATGAATAATTAATTTGTTTCCAAAATTACGTTCTCTTGGTACTCGTGTTTAACACTTTAATCGTACTCTAAGACACGCTCTGTATATCTACCAGTGCACAGCGGCGTTGTGCCTACAGTGTACTTACTTATTGAATGTAGGGGATTAATTAATCAGACACTGGGGAAGTATGTGATACAAAATGCAACCCAGGCGATCGATCTGCGAGAGAATCAATAGTAATCGCTCGTTTTTCAGGGGGAGCCTCCCTTGGAGGCGGGAGCCCGATTTTTGATAACCTACTAGCGCTACGAAGTGGGGAGACTCGCTCAACCGCTACTTTCGCTATTTTGAGGTGCAGGGTCAATGCCTCTGGCTTTATTAATTAACCTCTGATTGCGTTGTTCGACGAAGATCTAACCTGTACGCAATGGAATATTTTGACCGTTTTTTACGACGCTCTACTATGTGTAGTTATGGCCTTACGGTCTCGAAGCAGATCCCTTCTGATTCCCTACAGATTCCCCGACAAAGGCTACACCTTGGTCCACTCACAGAGTGTGATGGAACTCGGCTGAGAAGATGGCACTGATTACGTGATTCAGAATTGGTTTGGCCTCTCAATTTTATTGCCCTAGTAATACAACTGATTGGCCTTGATTCAGGTAATTAATCTGTGCTGGTCACACCGGGGTTTAGTGGCAGATCTGAACTTGCCTTAGACCAGTGGTATGAAACAATCGATTTCACTGCGCAAATCGAAAACCACTCTGTTTCGTGTTTCCAATTTGCCAGCAAATATCGCAAGAGGGAATTAACTAATTTACGAAGTACCCTGTATATGAATTTGCACTAGAAATTGGAAAAACGTCGGCTGACTGCCTCTGGTCGATTTAATTCACCGAAACGCCAAGCAAACTAGTTTAATAATTTATCTAACAATAGTCAGTCAACGCCACTACAGTGGATGCCCCTGATTTACTTTGACTTTGGTTCGGATGCAAATTAAGACTAAGACTAAATTTCCCAAACCAAGTAAGTACTGAAATTTATAGATTATGGAAATTTGATCATTTAACGCCACCAAATATGTAACGAATAAGATACAAATTAGAGCAAATTACCTAGCTCCGTGCCGCGGCATACAAATCCCATTTCACGCACAACACAAATTTTAGATTTACTTCGCGGATTAGATTTCGCGCCACGACCGTGATATTTTAATTTTATTTTAATTGCCTCTCAAAAATCACTGGTATTTTTAACCGGACCGGATTAATTAATTTATACCCTCTAGTGAAAATAATTAAAGAAATCAGTAAGTAACTCAAAGCAAGTTGCCCAGCAAAAATAGATACGACTGACCGTCTTGAAAGCGCGTGGCTATCTCCTTGTAATTTTCAAATTCATCTTCCAACTGCCCCTAATTAATGCCCCTTCCTTTGACCCGAAAACAAATGCAAAATATACTTTGACCAATCGGATCGCGTCCTGTGTTTAGAAGAAACACGCCTCCACGTTCCACGAAGTGTTTTCCTAACTTTAAAAAAAATATGCCACCCTGAAGGCTCCGCGTCTTTAACGTCTGCTTCTACTAAATTTCAACATAGTTGACGTTTTTATTATCTTCTGCCTTCTGCAAGTGTCCTTTCACTGCTGTATTATCTTACGTTTACTTATGCGTATCGAATTGCAACTTTTAAAGAATAGCAGACTCGTATCCGAAACTCTCGTGACCCAAAATTTATGTGACAATCCCTTCAAAGTCCATTGAACGATCTCAAGTGCGATAGGATTTATGGCCTTTCGTGTTTGTTAAATGGTTATTGAATGATCCTACGCCTTCTTTCCGGCCGGCAACTTGCCTTCAGTTTCAAATAAATGTACATTTGTTTGTGATTTATCATTTTCAAAACAACTTTCGACTACCGTGACAATAACCATAATTGCAAGTATGCGTAACAATTTTAGTTACATCAATAACATGCTTATTTGTTTTATATACAAATTCGCGACCGTTTCAATATGATTACCCGAGCAAGGTCCGGGTACCCGGATAGTATCCGGGTAGTTTATTCGGGTACCCGGGTAGCTCAACAAACATACGGGTAGGGTCAATCCATATGAAGTGGTCCAATAAAAATATTTTTGGTTGCTTGACCATTTTAAATATTTTTTATTTTTTATATATTATTGCCATATGTATGTACTGGAAGTACAAAAATGATGTTATTAAATTTTTATCTCAGCCCGTTTGCGGCGGCCATTTTTGTTTTGCAACGCGTACCAATTAGCGAGTTTGCAGACGTTAACGTAAACTTATTTTTCTTAGGACTGGAATATGCTAGAACACTGGAACAAAGACCATTTTATTGAGCATTTCTTCCTCTTTAGTTTTATGTCTCAGCATAAAAAGCCTTATTTGTTTCCTTATAGGTGAAAATGTTCCTTGAAGTTTGGCAACGGAATTTAACAAATGCCACATTTTGGAGCCTAAGTTTATGATGAAGGGTGGTATATCACAGTTGATTTTTTTATCACAATTACATATATTACGATCTCAGACATACCACGGCTCTTACAACAACAACAACGACCATGCTCAAGCAAGTCGTGAACTGTATTCACTATAGCTAGAGTCTAATCCAGTCCTAAGAAAAATAAGTTTATGTTAACGTCTGCAAACTCCCTAATTGGTGCGAGTTGCAAAACAAAAATGGCCACCACAAACAAACGGGCTGAGATAAAAATTTAATAACATCATTTTTGTACTCCCAGTACATATGGCAATGATATATAAAAAAAATTTAAAATAGTAAAATGGTCAAGCAACCTTCATTGGATCACTTCATATGAAATTACCCGGTATGTCTTCCCTACAATGTACAGCGTAATATATTTATGGGTCGCTTCGTTCTAATTATTCCGTTAAAACGAACTATATTCTGTGCCCTAGTAATAATAGAAGATGGAGATACTCTGGAGTGCTCTAGAGCGACAAATCGAAAGCGCCATTAAAAATACAATACATATTAAAAAAAATTCTTGAGTCGAAGGATAAGTCTTTTTAACGAAATTTAATCCTGACTTATTCTTTTACTGTATTGCAGTAACATTTTATTACCGGAAATATATGCAACTTTAAGAGGGTCGATATAAATAAGACACTTAATTGAAATTAAAAATAGAAATATTAACTAGGTAACTTTCTTATTACTAGAGTACTGCAGAAAATCTTTGAATTTCAAAAGCCACGAATTGTTTGATATAAATTTTAATAAATATTAGGATATTATTACATTTTCTAATCTAAACAATATACGTACTACATGTGTAAAGAATTATTTATTTTAAAAAAATTCCAACAAAACCAATTATATATATACCACTTGTCCACCGAGTGTGGTTTTCTTTTCTGGTATATAAACTATTTAATACAGAAAATAATTTCAAACGCTATCATCCTCTAATAAAAAAACTCTATATGTTAAATTTATTTGCAATTACACAGGGTGTTCATTTTACAAGTGTCAGCAAGTACCTTTAATATTTAAAATGGAATACCCTATATATTATTACGAATTTTGATAGATCTATTAATTTGGAAAATATTTTATTAACATATTTCTATACCTAAGCCTAGTATTTACCGAGATAAAGGCCGTCAACGAAGAAACATCTTAAATGCAGACCCTTACTAAATTGCTTTTAACTTGCTTAATTGAAGAGTCTTCATTATCAGTTATCAGCGTGTAATTACACATGCTTTAAGCTAAGTAACACTGTATTAAACAAACCTGAGGACTACGCAGTTTGTTGGTGACAGGCAGTTCTTTCTGCTGAATTTAGAAGTGAAATATTTCAAGTTTTTCTTATGGAACACCCCATACCTATAATCATCAACCGATGTAGAATTAAATTTGCTATCGTTTTCCTAAACAAAGTCCTATACCTAAAAACTACGGTTTGTGAGATAATTCTGGTTTTCATTTTGCTTCAAGATTTTTGTCATTTTTAGGGTACCATGTAAGTTAATATTATTAGAAATAACATTTGCAACACTGCCTGTTCTTTCAAATCTTTCCTTTAATTTACGAAAAGTCTTTGCATTTGGCTGTCTTCTATCAGGAAATCGTTGAATATAAATTTTAAAACCTAAAAGGCAATTTTGTTGACATTCATAGCACCCTAAAAATGACATAAATCATGAGGCAAAAAATAAACAGAATTATCTCACAAACCGTAGGTTTTAGGTATAGGACTTTGTTTGGGGAAAATATAGCAAATTTAATTCAACATCGGTTGATGATTTTACTTATGGGGTGTTCCATAAGAAAAACTTGAAATATTTCACTTCTAAATTCAGCAGAAAGACCTGCCAGCCACCAACAAACTGCGTAGTTTTCAGGTTTGTTTAATATAGTGTTACTTAGTTTAAGGCATGAGTAATTACACGCTAATAACTGATAATGAAGACTCTTCAATTAAGCATGTTAGAAGCAATTTAAAAAGGGCCTGCATTTAAGATGTTTTTTCGTTGATGGCATTTATCTCGATAAATACTAGGTTTTGGGTACAGAAATATTTTAATAAAATATTTTCCAAATTGATAGATGTATCAAAAAACGTAATAATATATAGGGCATTCCATTTGAAATATTAAAGATACTTGCTGCCACTTGTAAAATGAACACCCTGTGTAAGTGCAAATAAATTTAGCGTATAGAGTTTTTTTATTAGAGGATGATAGCGTTTGAAATTTTTTTCTATATTAAATGGTTTAAACGCCACAAAAGAAAACCCCACTCGGTGGACACGTGGTATATTTGAAAAAAAGTACTTTTTTGTGTTTGAATTTCTTCGAGTGGTGTGGTATATCCTAGACAACCTGTAGCTTAGTAGATTATGTTTATGAAGTTTTTAAGAACCTTAAATGATATGATATTTTGAAAATCAAATTGCAGAATCCAAATTTCTAAGAAAACTCAAAATATATCAAAAATGATGAAATGATGCAATTTAGAGATAGGGAAATATATTGCAACTTTATATATTTTTACATGTAGAATTCAAAAATGTAACCAAAAATATAGCATACTATTTAAAATAAGCGAATTGATAGCGACTCCGGTATAACCGGAAGTGACTGGAAGTCAGTTTTGTTTTATTTGGAATTTAATCATTTTAAAGTATCTCCTGCATGCATAAATTTCAAATTTCAAATCTTCTAACTTCTTCCTTGAAAACTTTTAATGAACGGCTTGCGTGAATAACCCTGTATTCTTCCATACGTTGTTATAAATTAGTAACAATGCCCTTGTCTTCATTAAGGAACTACATTCTCACATTCTAATCTCCCACGTTTTTCTTTTTATTAAATTCACTTTTGTGTAAGAAATACAAATAATTTATGAGACAATAAAAACATAAATTATATCAAGTACACTTCAATAAAAGCAAGTTATTTAAGAACCTAGTTGATTAAATTGTTTTCTTTGTATTTCGGGATTCCTCTTGCTCGTGCAGATTTTTAAAAATTAAAATACAGAGTGACTGATAATTGTTCCGTCAAAAGAAAGAGAATGAACTTTATAGATTATAAGAAAAATGTTTAAAAAATTCTACAGAGCAATTTATAATTAATTAAAAATTTACCCTAAAAGCATGCTGCGGCACTACGTACAAAATACGTCACGTTTTATAAATGCAGCAGTAACTGGAGCATAAAGTTTTATGATTATTATTTTATTGACTACACACAATGTGACCTTGACACTCACTTGAATTTCGTTTAATTTTCCGCTGCTTGTTGTTGCCGGATGTTACAAAAATAAGCCAAAAGTATAAATTACAAATAGAAACGTTTTGTCTACGCTAAAGCAACATAATCGAAGGAATATTTAGATTTTGTTTCTGTTTCAAATCTACCTATACAGGGTGATCAAAGTTACTGCCGCACTATTGCTAACTTCGTTATTATTGGAGCTACGAAGTCGTTCAAATTAGAAAAAATGAACTGTTTTTACTCAGGATTACAATGCTGATATGAAGAAAACAATTGCGCATCGCATTTGCAAAATAATTGCATGTGTAAAGTTTTTTTTTAAGGAACAGCCTGTATTTTCATCATAGAACATCAAATTATAAATACAAATTACTCTTTACTATTTTTCCTTAAAACGAATAATAAAGAAGTTATTGCGAAAGTTGTATTCATCAATTACAATTAACTTTATTTAGTTCAATGCATTAACAAAATTAGCTTAACACACGCCGCCTTGGAATTATGTACTTCAAAAGTAAACAAACGTAGAAAACATGAGCGCAACATTTTGAGGAACTGGTATTTAAAATAAATGTAACTAATATTGTGTACAAAAATAAAATTAATTTATTAAAATGTGCTACTCTTGAAACTATTGTAACTTAAACTAATTTAAACAAAATTATAAATAACTCAAAGTAAATGTTCAAAAACATTCCCATTTTGTTCTAAACATCGCTGAACACGTTTATAGGCGCTTCTAGTGGCATTTAAATGTTGCGTTGTATGGGTTGTATTAAATGTTACACCAACAAAATTGTCGCAATAACTTCTTTATTATTAGTTTTAAGAAAAAATAGTAAAGAGTCGTTTGTATTTATAATTTGATGTTCTTTCATTTGTCAATAAAAAATATAGGGTGTTCCATTAAAAAAAAACTTTACTCATGCAATTATTTTGAGAATGCGATGCATAATTGTTTTTTTCATATCACCATTGTAATCCTGAGTAAAAACAGTTCATTTTTGCTAATTTGAACCACTTCGTAGCTCCAATAATAACGAAGTTAGCAATAGTGCGGCAGTAACTTTGATCACCTGTATTGCTAGTAACAAGTTGTCCAAACGGCGTGTTTGCGACAGTCGTGAAAAATGACCAAAGAGTACTTGCGTCTAATAGTTCCAGCTTTTATTGTGCTAAAAAAAACACAAAATGAAAAATATAGGTTCGAATTAGTCTTCAAAGATTTGGGAGCAACGGTGATTTGAATCTCGACGACTTTTAACTATTCAGCGATCTCCGCAATTTTTTTTATGCTTGTTTAATATGAATATAGAATATTTATGTCAACCAACGCCCACTGAAGATATAGGCCTGCTCAAAGGAGTGGGAGAATACCCCGATATTCTGAGACAACGCCGTGCCGCGCCGTTAAGAGGAATCGTACAAAGTTACCCCTCAGAAGTTCGCATTTTACTATCCCTACTTTGCTACGTTAAGGGGAAATATTTGTGATATTATGATTGGTTGGTTGGCAGTCGCCTGCCGACCATGCGGCTATTGAAAACCACCAACATTAGTTGCTTAGAGCTATCTCTGTTCAACACATATTGAGAAAGAACGATAATAACTTTCGCGTGTCCGTGGTTCCGTCATCATGAGCAACTTACTAGGCTGCGTTCGGTCATAATGTTCAATATTCAACGGGTTCAGAAATACACATGCATGTACATAATTATATTCAAATACTTACACATTTTTTACGGTAAATTGTAATAAGACGCAATTATCGTTCAAAGTAGACTTTATTTTTAATTGCACGTGTGCGTCGTATAATAGAAAAAGAACAAGTAGTTATCTATATTTGTAAAATATTGAAGAGGATTGAAGCTGCAACACCAAAAATTTTACGTATAATCCTATTTCATGCCCATGCGAAATTTTAATATTACCTGCAGCTCAACAGTGTAATGAAATTCATTATTTTATTTATTTAAATTGTAAACATGGGTAAATTAAACTCCATTAACAAGAAGGTCATATATAGGAAAAGAAAAATCGGCGGTAAATATATAAATGTAAATATGTATCTACATATATTTTTTCGAAAATTGTTAAAAAATGTTGATAATTAAGTACATGACAAACATCATGACGCGAAGTGACTGTTTTTTGTTTGCAGAACGTAAAAGTCTTTTGCACTGGCGTCACATCTTTTGGTGTCATCGAAACGCCAGTGTCGTTTATAATGTACCTACTATAAGGTAAATGAAATAAATTTTTCAAAAATTTACGAAGATGTAAACATAGATATAAATCTGCAAGGTTTGGATATTACAAAATAAATGGTTGAGTATGTAGTAGTCGAAAAAATATTTTTCGCCTAACATATGTGAAAGTAACTCATATTAACCCTAAAAATGTGACGGAAAGTAATGTTTATCTGCCCTAGGGCTGCTAAACTCATAACAACACGATTTATAGTTCGTAACCTAGCAACACATTGACTTTCATTTGCGCAGGTAGACGCAATTTTCATCGATTTTACAAAAACCTTTGATAAAGTTCCTCATGATTTTATTATAAGAAAATTACAAAATTTGGGGTGTGATATGCGAGCTGTAAAATGGATAAACGAATATCTTAAGGACAGGAAACAGAGAGTTAGAATAGATAATATCTATTCATCTGAGCTGACTGTCATTTCTGGAGTACCTCAGGGTAGTGTGATCGGACCAATATTATTCATTATATTTATAAATGATATTTCACAAAATTTAAGTTGCGAAACGAAATTATTTGCTGATGACTGCGTTATTTATAATAAAAGAAAAAATACATAAGATTAGATTTTACTCCAGAAAGATTTAGACAAAATTCATATGTGGTGTGACGAAAATAAAATGGAAATTAATACAAAGAAATGTGTTGCAGTATCGTTTGGTATTACAAAATTATTTCAGACCCATTCATACAAATTAGAAAATGAATTACTAACATATAATGATACGTGTAAATATGTAGGAGTGACCTTTAGAAATGATTTAAATTGGAGTAGTCATATTCAGAATATCTTCAAAAAAAGCTTATAAATCACTATATTGCATTAGAAGAAATCTTAAAGACTCTGGAAAACCTGTACTTAAAAAAGCTTATATGACATATATCCGTCCCAAAGTTGAGTACGCACACGAAGTTTGGGATCCGCACCAACAATATTTAATTGAAGATCTAGAAATGTTGCAGCATAAAGCAGCTCGGTATGTTATGAATGACCATAGAACAACTTCATCTGTTTCACGCATACTATGGGAATTAAATTGGGAAACTTTATCTTCTAGAAGACAAGAAGCAAGATTAAAATTATTTTGTTATATTCATTTCAAAGTTGATTCGATGCACAATTTTCTAACTAAATTACAAATAAATGATTCGAGCACTAGAAAAAATCATAAATTCATCTATAAAATTCCATTTTCGAAAACTAACATTCATAAATTTTCTTTTCTTCCGAAAACAATTCAAGATTGGAATAATTTAAGTGGAACAAATTTGAAAAAATTAATTGAAAATTGTGCAAAGAAAATAAAAGTTAGGACGTAATTTTTAAAATGCAAATTTTAAGTATTATTAATGTTATAAAACGTATTAGTTGTTTATTTAATGTTTAAGTTTGTATATTAGACCACTATATACGATGTACTGTACGTCTAATTATATATATATATAAATAAAATAAAAATAAAATTGACCTATCAAGTAATGTTGCGCAAGGCGTACTCAACTTTTTCAAAAATGACAGCGTTGTCTTATTTTTAAATCAAATATTTTTAAACGAAAATAATCTCTCAATAAGGGGCTTTTGATAGTGTAAAAACAAAAAGGGACATATTTTTTGTTCGGCCACAATTAAATCTTAAACTTTAGTTCCGCAGGACGCGCGTTTCGTTTTCTCAAAAATGACATCGTTGTCTTATTTTTAAATCAAATAAAGAGACGTTTAGTACTGTAAAAAAAGCATTGTGTATCTTTTTATTTTCAATTATATACTTATTTTGAACAAGTTTTCAAATCACCTTAGATTTTCGATGTCCTGGAGTATGCGGAATGAAAGTTTAAGATTTTATTGTGGCCGAACAAAAATATATCCCTTTTTGTTTTTAAATTATCGAAAGCCTAGTTATTAATAGATTACTTTCGTCTATAAACATTTGATTTAAAAATAAGACAACGCTGTCATTTTTGAGAAAAATGAAGCGAGAGTCCTACTATACGCGGAGCTAAAGTTTAAGATTTAATTGTGTCCAAACACACTATTTTACACTATCGAAAGCCCGTTATTAATAGATTATTTTCGTCTAAAAATATTTGATTTAAAAATAAGACAACGCTGTCATTTTTGAAGAAGTTGAGTACGCCTAACACAAAATTACTTGATAGGTCAATTTCGAATCAATTTCTAAAAATATTCATTTTAAGTTATTGAATATTACTTAATTATTAGATTTTTATACTAATATATAAATACTGAAACTTTTTTGGTATAGTTTTAGAATTTTCTTTATTTTTGAAAGTTATTGCTAACTTCATTTGAACTTCTTTTCTAATTCTATTTAAATGTACATTTTTATGTTTTTACTATTTCGCTTCTAATACACATAAGTTGAGTCAAACACAAAATTACAAAAAAAAGAAAAAAACGTAAGTGTCCCACTTCAAATTTTTAAGGAGTGTATTTAAATAAATAACGAGAAAAAGGAGTTGATGCAAAAGTTAGTTACACAAAATAATGTTTTACACAAAAAAGTTGTACGTCAGAATAGGCAAAACGATGATTCTATAAAAATGTAATTTTCCTAGTGATGTAATTTAGTAAAAAAGCCGTACCTTTGAATACTATTTACAGATAGTGAAGTTGATCTTTTCTTGACTAACAAGAAATGTACTTGTTGCTAGACCTCAGTGTATGTATAAATAAATATTAAAATACCAAAAACGTACTGGAAAAAGCAGTGCACAAACTTAAATATGTTTAAATTACCCGCCTTAATCCTACCTGAGATCATGCGCAATAACCCCTAAAAAATCGGAACGCAAAATATATTCTCAGGCTGTGAAAAAAGATCACGTGATTGTCTATTTTGTTACCGCCCCCAGCTCTTAAGGTAGGGAGAATATATTCACGCCTTACAGAAATAATTCACTAAAAACATACAAATCGGGCGACTTCATAACTTAATTATGGTTACATATTTTTAAAAGCTGTTTTCACTAGTTTGTTAAGAAAACTTCAATCTACAAAGTGACCAACGCGTTTTTCAAAATTCGATCTGGAAGTATTTTTACTATCGCTGTAAAGTTCAACTACAATTTTTCAATGTTAATTATTTTTTTCTTAATTACCAGATAATGATAGAGAAATTTCCTATGGTCACTTTGTAGTGCTAGTTGTCAGGTATATAGGAAAAAAAAATGAATTAATTATATTCAGAAATAAAGTCTCTATGAATTCGCCCGTTTTAATGGTTTTCGTATATGGAGTTATTTCGTAAGATTGCTCTTAACTAGCATATTTTATATTTATATATGCAATGCAGAGTCATAGTTGACCATAAATTTATTAGTGTAAAATTAAATATGCGCATTCATAAAACTAACTCCAGCATGTAAAAATATGTACAATGCACGTGTACGGATTATAATTACGTAAACTTACGAGCACGATAATTCCTCAAGTTTAAAAATTATAACTTAATTAGGTATTTCTGTTGTTTCCAATATCTTTAAATTAAAAAAGAAATAAATCATTTAAACAAATTGGAAATATGAACGATATAGCAGAATTAGCAGGATTATTATGATTCTTAAGAAGAAAGTAAATATTTAATGTTAAAAAATAAGTTTTCTTAATAATTAAATACGAGATGTAATAATAATACATAATTAAAACAGATGAGTTACTTTCACACTGCGGTACTGAACATGAAGTGACTATTTTCAATTAATCAGTAAGCGCATTTACGTATGCGCTAATGAACGTCCGTCACCGGCGACGGGCGACGGACGCGTGTCCGTTGCCGTCGTCGGTCGCGGGCGCATCGTTTCTCTGAAAATGAACCTGGCACTCCGCTACGGATGCTGAACTTAGTCAATAGAGTTTTTATTACCAATAACGAACAAGAAAACATTAATTTTTTACATTTAGAGGAAGAGGAGGATGATGAACTAATATTGGTTTAACGCAAAAGAAAGAAAAACACCAAATGAAATGTTCAAAAGCTGAGAAACCGGTTTATATTGAATGCATGGTGTAGTACTACGTTGCATTGAATAAGTTCTATTAGAATTTCATCTTTTTTTTACTGAAAAAATTCATTTTGCTTGTCAACTATACAGCCTCCACTCGTCGCTATGCTAGAAAATGATAGCGACGATAGCGACCGACGCGTGTAGCGTGTGATTTCCCCCGTCAATGCTGACCGCCGCATGCGACGTTTCAGAGAACCCATGCCGACATATTTACATTCACATCATTCGGCCGTCGCCGACGACGGACCCGCGTCCGTCGCACGCCGAACGCGACGTGTATTCAGAGAAACCACGGCCTAAACAGTACAACAGCAAGATGCGTACTGACCGAGTCCCCCGAAAATCTTGGAGTACCCCGAAATCAGTATTGCCACCCGTAGCGGAATTCCGCTACTGTAGCGGTTTTTTAGCCCTTGTAGCGGCGTAGCGGCGGAAACTCCCATTTTTTTTTATGTAGCGGAATCTGATTGGGAGACCACCATCGGTCTACTTTAATTTATATTAACTTTCTAAGAATTCAATTAAAAACAAAACATTTTGTAGTATATAAAAAATAGGATAAAGACTCCATATATACAGGCTAGTTAAAAATCTGGAAACGGTCATTTATTGCGGTTATTATTCATTTTAGGAAATTATATGAAAGTTAAGTTAAGTTCGAAGTGTAGTTCGAATTAAGTTAAGTTATTTATGAAAGTTTTTTAGGAAATTTTTATCTACAATTGAGAATACTTGAATTTTTTTTTTCTTCAATTGTTTATGAGTTATGCCTATCTGCGTAATTTTTTTAAAAGGAAATGTGTTAATTTTACTCTACTATTCGGTAGAGTATTTTTTTTTTCTCTTTAGAATAGTATTCTTGTTTTTTTTAGATTTGAGGGTTTTCTGAAGAAAAAAAACATTTGACTTTTTTGTGAAATTGAGAACTCTGGTTCAAATATTTATTTTAGTTAGGTAGATCTAGACAAAATTGAAGTTATCGGTCACAATCTTATCATTAAAAACAAAAGCAACAAAAAAAAGTAATAAATAACTAAGTAAATTAAATTAAATGTTCAAATTGTCAGGATGCGTATTATTAAATAAATTACAAACTGTAGCGCGATGGTCAGAACACCCCCTCCCCCAGAGGGTAAAAAGGCGTCAAGGGATAGTTTTTTGGGAGAGTAGCGACAGTAGGTAGTTGTTTAACATCGTCACTAGACGCGCGCCACTTTCACCCAGTTTTCTTATAATTTAATTCAGTACTAAACCTTTGCTTCTTTTCCTTCATTTTGTTTATTTCTCACCTTTTTTTATTATTAGTGTAAAGTGTTTTTTTTGTAATTAAATTCTATTTAACTTCTGAGTCGATTTTATTTCTCGGGATCCGAACAAACCACGTTACAAAACGTCTTGTAAACTTCTACGCCTATCTCCATAACCCAGCATCATAATTATTTCAATTTTTTGACGTTCATTTAAACTCGCCATTGCTAATATAAACAGCAGTCGATTGCACAATTGAATTTGACTTAAACAATAACCACTAATAATGTTACTTGCTCGAGTTTGTTTATCGCTTGCTTAGTTGTACCTGACCTAGCGCAAATAAGCACGACGGGAAATGAATATTTGAAATGTTGTTTTTTTTTTCAGAAACTCCTCAATTCTAAAAAAAAACAAGAATGCAATTGTGAAGAGAAAAAAATACTCACCGAACGGTAGAATAAAATTAACAAGTTTCCATTTAAAAAAATTACGCAAATAGACAACTCAAAAACAATTGAAGAAAAAAAAATTCAAGTATTCTCAATTGTAGATAAAATTTCCTAAAAAACTTTCGCAAAGAACATAATTTCCTAAAATGAATAATAACGGCAATAAATGACCGTTTCCAGGCTTTTAACTAACCCTGTATGTATGTTTATAGAATGCCAACAACGAACGATTGTTCTAATAAATTATAAAATAAAATTATTTCGCTTATGTCACTTCATTTCACGTTCAGTGTAGACCAATAATCTATATTTAAGTCGACCGGATAACGTAAATTAGAACTATCGAAAAATCGTATCAGCGTCTTCAATGTACTACACTTTAAATCATAAATAGGAAACTAAAATTTAACATACAGCAACTTGCTTTTAACGCCATTTTCAAATCTAGCCAATAAGAAATCAGTGAGGTCGCATGTTTCATTTTTTTATTCCTCCGTTGACCGTTGATTATAAAAGTAGATTCTGTTTTTTTTTTTTTTTTTTCGTAAAGTATTGATGTATGTTTCATGTATGCATATATTTTCATGACATAAATAAAAATGTGTTGTCGTTTAGCATTGTGTCATTGTGTAAAGATGGCTGTGATTGTGTTTACCATTACAGAAAACTCTTAGCGTAGCGGTTTTTTTTTTAAATGTAGCGGAATTATCGGATCACGGTAGCGGCAGGATACGCTAGGCAGGTGGCAACACTGCCCGAAATATCGATGTTCCCCACTATCTAACGCCAGGCGCAGACTGATCAAGCAAAAACGTCTTCAGGCAAAACGTTTTGTGCAACTGAAAAACATTTTGTTTTATCTTGCAAAAACGCTGGATGCACCAAAACGCCTTACAACAGAACTGTTTCATTTTGTTCCATAAAGCTTTGTTTGGGTTGAATCCACATTGATGATGCAAAACGACTTTAGTCAAAACAGTCGGCTGAACGAACGTCGAACAAAAGTTTATGTTTGCACTCCCAACACGCTGCATCTTGTTGTAACCTGTTGGATGCCCACATAGCACAAACATCTAGGAGATATCTAATGGATGCCGTTAATATCCATGTTATGTCAAATCCATATAAAATATCTACTGAATGTCTGACAAATATTGCCTGTGGATATCAAATAATGGATATCTAGTAAACATTCACAATGGATATAGAAGAAAAAGTAAACAATGTAGGTACATATTAAATACTTAAAAACATTCAAATATTTGGATATTCCAAAATGTATATAGTAATTTTGAATCAAAGTAGGGAACGAAGAAAAATTCCATGTCTTACAATTTTTTCTAATTAAATTGGTACGACCAGTTTCAGTTTACAGGACAGTCTTTAGACAACATATTACATAGTTAAGAAATGTTTGTACACAATATAAATTTAACTTTAATGCTCCTTTAGATCTAAACATTGTATCAATTAGATAAAGTAAATTTTATCGTACGAGCCCTAACAACTATATGTTGGAACAAGCAACATTTTTCAAATAAAATGCTAGTTTACTGAATTTATAACAATTTTTTTAATTTAAACAGTAAAGAAGCAACTAGCAATATTTTCAATGTTCTTTCGAATTATATTTAGAGCAAAATTAACTTTTGTTTAATTTATTGCAATTTATTTACACATTTGATACATGAAAACACTGACAACTAAATGTTGGAACACGCATTGGTTTTTCACTTTTCTTCAATTTCATCTCAGTGACGCTAAGGCCGCTTTGAAAGAAAACAAGCCTTTGTTGTCAACAATGTTTTACGTGGTTTTACCAAGTCGTAAAGTTGACATCTTGTCTGTACTTTGTTCTGTTGTCGTCAAAATCATATAATTTTTGAAATATTGTGACAATAATGGGACGGGGGAAGCCAACTGATCGAAAAGTGCGGGAGATTATCATTCGACAGTACCATGAAGGCAAAACAATGTTCTTTGAATATCCTCTAACGTTCCTCCATATCTACGCTACACCTACGTCACTTTATTCTAAGAATAATGCTTCTCCGACGATTGTAAAATCGGGTCTTAGTGTGCAAAAGTTTTACCTTTGAATATATTCCAATTTATAGGCCAAAGAAAAGCCATTAAAAAGCAAACAAAAAAGGAATCGTTACATTTGGGTTAAATCTAAACTTTCGTGGTCTAAAATTGACTGGCGTAAAGTCATATTTAGTGATGAAAGCAAATTTAATGTTTGCGTGGGAGATCATCGTAAACGCGTAAATCGAGAAAAAGCAGAAGCTTACCATAAAGACTGCCTTAAACGAACAGTTAAGTTCCCACGAGGCTTTATGGTTTGGGGACGTATGTCAGCTAAGGGATTGGGCACTTTAAAATTTATTGAAGTGATTGTAAACGCAGAAAAATATAAAAACATTCTTCAAAAGTTGTTGCAAAATTATATCCGAATGGAGATTACATATTTCAACAGGACGGTGCGTCATGTCACACAACAAAAACACCAAAAAAATTGTTTGGGGACAATGGTTTTAAAGTTTTGTCACATCCTTCCAGCAGCCCAGATCTCAGTTCAATAGAAATAGTGTGGCATAAAATGAAACAAAATTTAAAAAACAATTCTCTACGAACCCTACCTCAATTGCGCGCCAAATTACAAGAAATTTGGCATAGTTTTACACCTGAATTTTGCAAACGTCTTGTCAATACTATGCCTGATAGACTTCAGGCAGTTATTCGGGCAAAAGGAGATGTTAAGTCTTATTAAATTTGTTTCTTATTTTGTTAAATTCTACGTGTTCCAACATTTAGTTGTCAAAAGTATTGCGCTGAAAATAAATAAAAAAAGAATTATATTAAAGCAATTGACTTTCATTGTTCAAATACACTTGCAAAAGGTCTGTTAAACATAATGACATAAATTCACAAAATCTTGAAAAAATTCGTCACAATATTTCACCGAATTCACGATTTATTTCAGACATAACTGCTTGTTCCAACATATAGTTGTTAGGGCTCGTATAATACACTGCAGTTTATTAGATGATCCATAAACATCGACAGGGATGTTTTATGTATGTCTATAAATATCCAACCTGTTATGGATATAAAAGGGACATTTGGATATCCACTGGTTCTCCACTTGATATTCAAGATATCCAGAGGATATCATGGATATCAAGAAGATATCTACAAGACATCTAACGCATATCACTGAGCTATGTGGGTGGTGCCTGTTGGTATGCGCACACTGATTAGACAGAAAACGTTTTTATACAAAGCAATTCGTTTTGTTGGACAACGTTTTGTTAGATGTCGCTGTACACTGATTAAGCTAAGATTAAGCAAATTTGTCTTTTCACACAACAATTTGTTTAACAGCATTGTGTTTTGTTGACAAGTATTGTTTCATCAGTGTGCGATGGTACCTCCTTAATGCATGTAAAAAACAGGTTTTGGCAAGTTCAAACAAAAACGTTTTGTCTGAAGACGTTTTTGCTTGATCAGTCTGCTCCCGGTCTAACTTAGGCCTATATGAAGTGGACGTTGTTTCAACGCTTATATCTGAGAAATTTAAAAAAAAACTGCACACTGGATACACATTTATTCCTGTTGAGACTTGTTGCCCCGTATTTCCTATGTTTCTTTGATGTTTACCAGTCAAGGAACAAGTAGCAACATTTGTCACTGGCAACAGAAACACAGACAAACGTTTGATAACAATCGACAATTTTTCTAAGAAACATGTACCTAACATCAATAAAAAGTTCCTTACTTACCTGAGTGTGGATATGCCTTTACGTTCACGCTGAATTTTAAGGAACATTCTTTTATTGTTCAGCCGTGGTTCAGCCACACCTACGGCAAATGTGCTGCCTAACGTCATTTTTAACGTCTAATTTGCCATTAATCAGTCGCTACACCTACAATTAAGCTGGATCTACATGGAGCGTTGAGCGCGTCAAAACGCCGGGCGTATTGTACTCTTATTGGCTACTGCTCTTTACGTAACGATCATTAACCAATGGGAGGACAGTACGTCCGGCGTTTTGACGCGCTCAACGCTTCATGTAAATCCAGCTTTATTGTCAAGTTAGACGTGAAAAATCACGTTAGGCAGCACATTAGACGCAGACGTGGCTCCGACAACAGAGTGTAACCACGGATTATTGGCATACAGGGATATCCACATAAAACGTTCGTTAAAAGTTTTCAAGGTTGCAGTTCACGTAGATATTTGAAATTTAAGGAGCAAGGGTTTTCCGTAGAGATCTCTTTAAATAAAATAAAATTGTCTTTGTACCACTTCCGGTTGTACCGGAAGTCGCTATCAACTCGCTTATTTTAAATGGAATGCTATATTTTTTATCACGTTTTTGAATTCTACATGTAAAAATATGTTAAGTTGCAATACATTTCCCTATCTCTAAAATGCATCATTTTTGAGATATTTTGAAATTTCTTAAAAATTTGGTTCTGCAATCTGATTTTCAAAAAATTATAACACAGCTATCTATGATTGAAGCAATTTTATTTTTAATAGCTGATATTGTAGTTGAAGCTTTAAGGTTCTTAGAAATTCCATAATGCATAATCTATTAAGCTACAGGGTGTCTAAAACGCACCCTCGAAGATATTCAAACAGAGAAAAATACTTTTTTTCAAATGGAACGACCATACATACACCATCGTATGTGGAATTAAATGCTGTGTCTGCTAATTCTGAAAATTAGCCCTGCCCTAAGAGAAAGCGATCTTTCAGACTAAAATATTTTTACTTTTATATCACTTCCGGTTATACCGGAAGTCGCTGTTAACTTTCTTATTTTAAATGGAATACTATACTTTTTATTACAAATTGTGATTCTAGACATTATTTTAAATAAAAAATATTAAGGCTTCCTATACCTAAATGTAACCGATTTTGAGATACCTTCAAATTTATTTAAAAAATTGTTTTGCTGACCTTTCATTTAAGACAATGTATTTACGCCAATTTCAAATTTAAAGATTGAAGTGACATGTCGTTTATAATGTTGTATAATGTTCAGACTTTCAAATCATATCCTAATTATCCCTAGAAAATCATAGGGTGGTCACAATATGGTGTCAAAGGTCATTATGTTTAACTGCCGAAAACTCAATTTTCGTAAATGGAACATCCTGTATATTTTTATATCATGAGATACAGAATCAAATTCTCCATCGATTGGTATTAGCAATCCCTATACCTATATCTTCTAGTTTTCTTGTTATCAATGGTTGTTTATTTTATTCTGTTAATTAATGGAATGAATGCACTTATTCGTAGCAAGTTTTGAAAAAAAGAACAGATATTGAACTTTTTAAGAAATAAATAATTGCTAACCATAACATTATTTTGACGTACATCATAGAATAAAGGTATTAGGTAAATACCTCCCTTAAGTTTACCATTTTATGGTTTTATCTTTAAAAATTAAGCATGCTTTGAAAGACAATTTTTTGATCAATTTAACATTTCTATTAAACAACAGAAGCAATACTTACAATTGGTATAGTGGTAAAAATAATAATGAATAATTTTATTTATTCTAACAGTTTATTTTACATTCAAGGAGAGTGCAATAAAATGGTTACGAGAACAAGCAGAAAATTTAATGAAAAGTATCGGTAGTTACCGCCAATGACAGAAAAAAAAATATAGAAGATTTGAACGTATTTTTTAAGTGGCACCGTCTGACCAAAGAAAACTTCATCTGCTTCTGTAACTGGCAATGAAGCAAATGAAATTTCTGTAGTAGCGTTCGTCGAAACTTATTTATTTATTGCTACTTATCTGTTAATGGTATAAATCTTTTTATTTTGTCGACACTTATTGCGAAAAATTGCGATAATTCTAGCACATTCTAGGAAAATATGACTTTATAATAAACAATTATTGATAACAAGAAAACTAAAACAAATAGGTATAGGGAATGCTAATATCAATCGATGTAGAATTTGATTCTGTATCTCATGATGTAAAAATATACAGGGTGTTTCATTTACGAAAATTGAGTTTTGGGCAGTTAAACATAATGACTTTCGACACCATATTGTGACCACCCTATGAACATTTCAGGGATAATTAGGATATAATTTGAACATTATACTTTTAAACGACATGTCACTTCAATCTTTAAATTTGAAATTGGCGTAAATACATTGTCTTAAATCAGGTCGCCAAAACAATTTTTTAAATAAATTTGAAGATATCTCAAAATTGGTTAGATTTAGGTATATGGTAGCCATAACATTTTTTATTTAGAATAATGTGTAGAATCAGAATTTGTAATAAAAAGTACTGCATTCCATTTAAAATAAGAAAGTTAACGGCGATTTCCGGTATAACCGGAAGTGATATAAAAGTAAAAATATCTTAATCTGAAAGATCGCTTTCCCTTAGGGTAGTGTACTAATTTTCAGAATTTTTGTATATTCCCTTCTCCGAAAACTTTTAATAGGCCACTCTATTTGGGAGACTGTATAATTTTTGAATGTTAGGAAACGGAAAATGCTAAAATACTTTAATAGAACTCCTGTGATATGTGACATAAAGATAAAGTTGCCTATATTCAAGCAAAATACCACTTCTGCAGCCTCTTCGGTGCGAAATGTGGGACAAATAATGACGTTAACCACCAATGTAAAACTTACCGCAATAATTTTTCTCGCATTAGTTGTCCGTTAGAATGCCGTTAGACGTTAACGTTAGTGTGGCTGTAGCATTACACAGTCTTAGGAAAAGTAAGCAATACCGTATATGATATAATATGTATTTTAACATATCATTTCTTAGACCACTTAATTAGATTCATTTAGGACATCGAATTTAAAGACGATCGTTCGATAACGGTATACAGGGTGTCTGAGACCACGCGTACACCCCTTTTATTTCGGAAACAGAGCATTTTACAGAAAAATGTTTCAAACAAAAGTTGTATGGTTTCGAGGAGGGCATAAGATGGTACCATTTGTTTGACCTTGAAGAATCGTTTGAAGGTCATATGAAGGTAACCTTGAATTTTTTTAATTGGACACTACATATTTTTACATATTCTTATAGCTTACCTCGAGATCTTTCCAAAATACCATAATAAAATATTTTTTTATTAACTATTTTTCGAGTTATAAGACTTCAAAGTTGCAGTATTTTGTTAAAAATTTACAAAATATTTCGCTCGGTCACGCACGGTTCTTGCCTTGACTGATCGGCCTTGAATGTAAGATAAGATTATTGGCAAGAAAATCTTTTGCGAGATATTTTGTAAGTATTTTTATCAAAATACTGCAACTTTGAAGTCTTATAACTCGAGAAATACTTAATAAAAAATATTTTATTATGGTGTTTTGGAAAGATCTCGAGGTAAGCTATAAGAATTTGTAAAAATATGTAGTGTCCAATTTAAAAAATTCAAGGTTACTTTCATATGACCTTCAAACGACTATTCAAGGTCAAACGAATGGTACCATCTTATGGCCTCCTCGAAACCATACAACTTTTGTCTGAAACATTTTCCTCTAAAATGCTCTGTTTCCGAAATAAAAGGGGTGTACGGGTGGTCTCAGACACCCTGTATACTGTATCTCTCTGAGCAATAAGAAAAATATTTTTATCTTCAACTTTATCAAGAATTTTACTCAATCAATAAAATCAAAAATATATTATACAGAGTGCTGCATTGATGAACGCAGCATAGGAAATCCTTTATTAATTTAGAGATGTTCAAATATTGGCTTCCCTAATTATTTAACAGCAAAATTCCATTCAGTTTTTTTAAAGTACTCTTCAAAATAAATGTGTCTGTGCAGTTTGAGAATTTTTCATTAGCTCAGTTTCAAAATATTTTAAAACAATTCAGTAACCAAATTCAATTTATATCAAACTATGAACACATTGTACTTAATAAAAAGTTTATTTTAACGATGAACAGCTTAATCTATCAATCTTTTTCAAAAATCATCTGTCAAATTTTCACATTTACTGATCAAGGCCGTGCTGATAGTTTGATAAATTGAATTTGGTTACTGAATCTTTTTAAAATATTTTGAAACTGAGCAAATGAAAAATTCTCAAACTGCACAGATAGATTCATCTTGAAGAATACTTTAAAAAACCTACATGGAATTTTGCTGTAAAATAATTAGGGAAGCCAATATTTGAACACCTCTAAATTAATATGGGATTTCCTATGTTGGATTCATAAATGCAGTACTCTGTATATCACAACTCATAGCGTAAAGAAAATTAAGTCCTATCACAAAAACCCCCTAAACGTTCTTTTACAACGACCTAAATGTGGAGAGTTTTTCCTTATGTAGTTTATGAGACGGCTACGAATTGTTTTAATAGTTATGGAAAAAACTCTCCTCATTTAGATCGTTGTAAAACTATAAAAGAATATTTAGGGGGTTTTTGTGACAGGACTTCATTAATAGGAGTAGATTAGAGTTTTTAGAAGACATTCCAACACCTGTTTACCATTAAAAAATATTTCTCCTCAAAAGCGTATTGCATCAAAAACGTTGCGATTAGGTACAAATATTACTTTTCGGTAAATAAAAAAATATCTAAAGCAATAAGCAGCTTTCTCTATTTTTCTTTGCAATTACAAATCTTTGAAGTTTTCATCTAAAATTATTTGACGAAATATGCACATATGCAGTCTGTGGCATTTAACCGGGTTTCTTCATTTAAGCTGTTCCTATTGAAAATATGAAAAAATGTTTTATACAAAAGTATCATCCTTTATTAATTTAGAGGTGTAATTTAAAATTATAATTTAAAATTATTTTCGAATATACAGGATGTCCCAGTTTGGCTGTACGATGTATTACTTCGTTATTTTAAATGGAACACCCTATATTTTATAACGAATTTGAGCTTGTCAGGTTATTTTAGGGTAAGTTTGATAAGGGTTCCCTATACCTAAGTACTACTGTTTTTAAGATATTAGGCTTTGTTTACGGTTCTTGGAAAATACGGATATAACTTTGATCGTTAACATCTCAATAACGAAGAATGTTAGAGAGCAGATATTATGGTGCTGTTGCGAGCTAAGTGGATGGTATCTACCGCAGTAACAAAATTTTCTTTTCATTAAACAAGGATTCAGTAAAACTATTTCCATTTCGACAACACTTGAAAGGCAATAACTTTTAGTTTTTAAATGGAACGCTATCATTTTTATATCGTTGTTAGATGCTCCATAAAAGTATCTTTCAATTAGCTATACACTTCCCTATACCAATTACTGACGGTTCAGGAGATATTTAACGTTATTTCATAATTTCTGCATTTTAACGTATTAATCAAAATCAGGAGTGAGTAGATATTTACCCAAACTTTGAATAAATTGTCAATTTTCTAAGTTTATTAATCTCTGTTATATTAAATGCATACATTTTGAACACTTATTGTAAAATTACAAGACATCTTAGAATTATTTTGTTGTTCCTACAGTTTTCAAAAGTTTCGTATTTATTTTGGGAGACCAGTGTTTAATTTTGTTAGTTCTTGTTGTATTATTCAAATATGATTAATAAATATTTCGTCAATAATATTTAGAGCGCATTTTATTATTTGACAAACAAAAAGTTAAACTGAAGTACAAGAAGTCTTAGGGCCAATTGTATGAAACGTAGTTAACCACACAATCAAGTTAATTGTGTGATTAACCAATATCAATATCAATTTTATACGACCAGGACTTAGCAAAACTTAGCAAATTGACATTTAATTCAAACCAAACTCCTGCTTTTAATTAAAATGTTAAAATGAAAAATTTATGAAATAATGTTAAATATCTCCTGAACTGTCAGTAATTGGGATAGGGAAGTGTATAGCTAATTGAAAGATACTTTTATGGAGCATCTAACGACAATATAAAAATGACACCGTTCCAGTTAAAAAACAAAAGTTATTGCCTTTCAACTGTTGTCGAAATGGAAATAGTTTTACTGAATCCCTGTTTAATGAAAAGTAAATTTTGTTACTGCAGTAGATACTTTTCACTTAGCTCGCAATAGCACCACAATATCTGCTTTCTAACATTTTTAGTTATTGAGATATTAATTATCAAAGTTATATCCGTATTTTCCAAAAACCATAAACAAAGCCTAATATCTTAAAAACTATAGGACTTAGGTATAGGGAACCCTTAATAAACTTACCCTAAAAAAACCTGACAAGCTCAAATTTTTTATAAAATATAGGGTGTTCCATTTAAAATAACGAAGTAACACATCGTACAGCCAAACTGGGACATTCTGTATATTCGAAAATAATTTTAGATTATGCGGAACTAGAAAGGATGATACTTTTGTATAAAACATTTTTTCGTATTTTCAATAGGAACGGCGTAAATGAAGAAACCCGGTTAAATGCCACACACTGTATATGGACTAAAAATGACGAAATATGCGCAAGATAGGCGCAAAAATTCAAATAATGCACATTTTGTAAAACTATAATTTTGGTATTCTGATCTAGGAGTTTTTATGGGCATTCTCATTCGAATAAAAACCATATTATTTTTTATACAATTTATTTACATTTATTTACGAAAGTTGATACAAATGGGGAAGTATGTATATTATTAAGTAAATTATAACAAGACTAAAAAAATCTTCGATTATAATTTACGACAATGTGTTTTTCCAAGTTCTCTACCCGGAAATTTTGCCTTTTATCTGACAAAATATTTTTATAAGTTGAAAAGCTCCTTTCAACATCTACGGAGGTAATTGGGACATATTTAAAGTGACTGACAGCTGAAAATTCTACACCTAACTCAATTTCAAAGTTTCCATTCAAAATTTCGTAAATTTCCTCAAGGGTTTTGAAGCCGCTGTTTTTTTCTAAAACGGAGAAACATTTTTTATTTACTGAATTACCGATTTTACCTGGAACTTTTGAAATATTCTCTTCCAATTCTTTAACAATTTCAACGGATTCTATTAAGGACATTTTCGGTTTTTCTAAATTATTTATAGTTTCTACTATAAAACTGTAATGCATTTTGATGAAGATTAGTTGATTTGCCAATGAAGTTTTTGTTACTATATTTTGTGCCTTTGCAATAGCAGCACTGTCTTGTCTTTTTTTTCTTTCCTTAATTTTTCACTTGCGACAAAAGTAAAGCAACAAAATGTATGGTTGGCCGTGAAACAAGATACTAATGAAAACGACAATTGTAAATGACAGTACACAATTAAATACCATTAATTAACAATGCCAATGGGTATTTCGACGTCGAAGCAGCTAAAAGAACGAATTGTAGACGCTTTTTTGAATGGAGAACGTCAAGCAGCAATCAGCAGACGTTTTTATATACCTCGGTATACTGTGTGCAGAATTTTAAAACTTTTTCAAGAGCGTAGACACTTGGAGTACATGCCGAAGTCCGGCAGACCTCGAAAAACTTCGGAAAATATGAACAGACGCATTAAAAGTATCTTCCAAAGCGACCCCTGGAAATCTGCTTCAAGAATAAAAGGCGAAATTGTTGATTTAAATCTAAGTACTCGAAGCGTACAGCGAAGACTTGTTGAAGCAAATCTTTTTGAAAGACGCCCAGCCAAAAAACCACTTATTTCTAAAAAAATCAAGCCTCAAGATTAGAGTTTGAAGTGAAGACTGGCATAAAGTTTTATTTAGTGATGAAACAAAGTACAACATATTTAAATCTGATGGAATACGTTGGGTAAGACGTCCTAAAAATGAAAGATTTAATTCCAAGTACATAGTCCCCACTCTTAAGCACGGTGGAGGAAGCGTTATATTGTGGGGTTGTTTTTCAAAACGTGGAGTAGGACCGTTACACTTCATAGAAGGTAATATGGACCGGTTCTATTATAGGGACATTTTAATCGAAACAATGTTACCTTATGTAGAATGGAATATGCCATTAAGATTCATATTCCAACAAGATAATGACCCTAAGCATTCCTCATTACTGGTAAAAGAATGGTTTCAGGAAAATAATATTCTGGTTATGAAGTGGCCGTCGCAATCTCCAGACCTGAATCCCATAGAACATCTATGGGAGGAAGTAGAGAGACGAATTAGAACACAAAACTTTTCTAATAAACATGAATTACAAATTAGAATACGAAGGGTTTGGGAAGAAATACCGCAAAATGTTATCGACAATTTAATAGATTCCATGCCAAGAAGATGTGCTGCTGTTATAAAAAGTAAAGGTGGACCAACGAAATATTAAATAAACTAATGGCAGTTTCATGTTAATTAATCAATTAATTTAGGAATTGTTTGTTTTTTTGAGCAATTTAAAATTGTTGCCTAACTTTTGTCGCGATACGTAAATTCAATTTTTTCTTTAATTCGAAAAATTAATAATAATAAAGCTTTATATTTTCTCTTATTCGTATTATTACATTGAAAATACTTCGTGATAGACTGACCTTAAATATGAGACCTGGATATATTATCAACAGATGAAGATTAATTTATTAGCGAAATTAGTTATTTGTTGCCTCACTTTTGTCCGATACTGTATATGCACGTTTTTCAGAAATATGCGAAAATTGGACAAAATGCCCAAATATGCAAAATATGCATACAATATGCATTTAGCATAGAATCCGCTCTTTAGTGATGACGAAAAATTCATAAGTACAATACTCGCCGCCTTGTAACACTGCCTTTCAAGCATAAAATTCTGCACAAATATACCGACAGCAACCCGCAAAACAAATGAGTCAATTGAATATTAGTAGGCACTAGGCAATTGACTGTATGCCATTTTAGACCATATTTATATTGACGCTCTTTCACTCGCTTCCATCTCTGCTTTAGTTATTACATATTTAATCGCTAAAATGCAAATGAATAAAAACGTTTCTTTGTAATAAGTCAAATTATTATAATTTAATTACAGTATTTTGATGGTAATAAATTTTTGATCGTACCAATGTAAGAAATTAATTACCGTATAAATAAGTAATTTCCATACATCTGACAACACCGGTATCGATGTATGTATGTATTTTCGCACTGATTCTCGAAGACCTAATTAATCGATTCAAAAAATTGGTCGTTTAGAAATAAATCAACAATACACCTTCTCCTCCTAAATATATCTTGTAATGGAGGTGGACCAAACTACTTTTTCTCGTAACAAAACTGCGACAGGCAAAGTTCGCGGTAATATACTTCACGATTAAGCTAAGTTCACATGCATTGCGGATACGCAAAACTTTTATTGCGGATCGTTTCTAATTGGTTCATTTTGAATTTTGAACCAATTAGAAACGATCCGCAATAAAAATTTTGCGTATCCGCAATGCATGTGAACTTAGCTTTATTACAGCTTCGATAAATAACAGCTCTGCGCTCTGCCTATTCATTATCATATATTTCAGAAATTGATAAAATTGCCAATTTCACTTTCTGTACTGTTGGGAAACAAAAAAAAAATTTAACCTAATTATATAAAAACTTTATTTTCCTTTTCTTCGTGGGGAAAATGCATTCATACCAAAAGGACCACTTGCAGATCTTACGATCATGTATTTTGGGTTGGGTTAACCGCCTATTATACCTATAGGCGGGACCATACGGTAAGCTGCATGGTAACATAATACGAGTTCGTCAAGAGATGTATTAAATTGTACGTGGTAAATGTATACGATGGTAAATGTGCGCCCTCTCGTAAGTAACTCGTGTCTAAATAAAAACCTGGTCAAATAGGCTACATTTACTAATTCTGCTACGTAAATGCAATGGAAAAATTCTCGATCACAACCCACTTGACCAGGTTTTTATTTAGACACTTGTTATTAGATTTATTTATTTAAGGTCAGTGATATAAAACTTCAGAATAATATTTATACCATCGTTTATCGTTTCGTTAACATTTTTATTTAAAAAAAATAATTTTAGTAATCTACTTAAAGGCAAAATAAAATACATTTCTATTAATTAATAAATATTCTCCGAACTGAAATATTTAATCTTTAATTTTCATGAAAATAATAATTGATATTTCAACATGTTATATTTCGCCTTATTGTAAAGTAAACGATTATATAAAAGAAATCTAGCTTCTAAATTTGAAAGCACTCTTGTGAGATATCATTTATAAATGTGTAGTGTAAAACCTAATTTATTTAAAATAATAGAATTTTTTAGCTTAAACAATTTACTCTCGTAAAATTTACTTCGGGCACTTGGTGATCACGTCAGCGGTGGAATCAATCCGAGACTTTCTGTCGCGTACTGGAATGATCGCGAAAAACAGCCCCGGCTCATAAAAGCACGGGACCAGGGATGAGAATTCAATTCAGCGTTAGACAGTTCGGAATTAAAGTTTCGCGTTAGATTTTTCGCTCGGCTGTTAAAATAAATTAGACCAACGCTGGGTTTCACAAACGTCACTTAGCTTTAATCATTGATTAAGAATAATCATTCCTATACCTTCAACACATGTAACCATGGCAACGTTTACTTTTAACGGATGATTAAATTTAAGTAACGTTTGTGAAATCCACCATTAAGCTTGTAAATAAATGTTAGGGCCAGTTTTATAATCGAAATTAAAGGAGACTTTAAATTTAAAAGTCACTTTCAGATGTCAAAACAAATATGAAAACACATTTTGTTTACACATCTGAATGTGACTTTAATTTTAAAGACTCCTTTAAATTTGATTATGAAACTGGCCCTTAGTGTTATAGTGTAAATTTATAATAAATTAGTTTATTAACTATTTCGTTTTTTGTTTAAAATAAAATTTAATGGAACCCTTAAAATCGTTACAATATTGTAAAGTACAATTGTAGGAAATTTGTTTGCAAAAGTTTGTCTGCAATTTTATAAAAACGAAAATTTTTGCTTCCTAGCGGTAAAGAATTCATAGTTAATGAGTAAATAAAGTTACGACGTACCCATATTAACCATTGTGTATACTTTTGGTCATATTTGTTTAAAGATTGAAATGAGACAAATTAAGAAATTGTATTAACGAATATTCTAATCAATTAATTCCCTTTGCTCTCAACTATTTTATAATTTTTTATTTTACTTGATCTTCTCCGAAAGCTTTTTTAGTCATATAATGAAATCGTTCTTAAGTTATGTCGCTTTATATCCTCTATACGGGGTGTCTGAGACCATCCGTACACCCCTTTTATTTCGGAAAAAGAGCATTTTAAAGAAAAACGTTTCAGACAAAAGTTGTGTGGTTTCGAGGGGGCCATAAGATGGTACCATTTGTTTGACCTTGAATACTCGTTTGAAGGTCATATGAAGGTAACCTTGAATTTTTTAAATTGGACACCCTACATATTTTTACATATTCTTATAGCTTACCTCGAGATCTTTCCAAAACACAATAATAAAATATTTTTTTATTAAGTATTTTTCGAGTTATAAGATTTCAAAGTTGCAGTATTTTGATAAAAATACTTACAAAATATCTCGCTGGGTCACGCTCAGTTATTGCCTTGACTGATCGGCCTTGAATGTAAGATAAGATTATTAGAAAGAAAATCTTTTGCGAGATATTTTGTAAGTATTTTTATCAAAATACTGCAACTTTGAAATCTTATAACTGGAAAAACACTTATTAAAAAAATATTTTATTTTGGTGTTTTGGAAAGACCTCGAGGTAAGCTATAAGAATACCTATGTAAAAAATATGTAGAGTGTAGTGTCCAATTTTAAAAAAATCCAAGGTTACCTTTACATGACCTTCAAACGAATCAAACAAATGGTACCATATTATGGCCCCCTCGAAACCATACAACTTTTGTCTGAAATATTTTTCCTTAAAATGCTCTGTTTCCGAAACAAAAGGGGTGTACGGGTGGTCTCAGACACCCTTTATATAACCTGTGAGCAAATAAAAATCAGATTAGAGTCGGCGGTGCAAAGAAAATGTATGTCTGTGATTAATTGAATTAATTAATCTGTACATTCTTGAACTGTCAGATCAGCCTAACGCCGCGTTAGTAACAGACATACTTTTTCTTTGCACCGCCAACTCTAATCTGATTTTTAGTTGCTCACAGGTTACGTGTTCTTCCTTTTGATTTGTCCCTCTTTATTTTCAAGTTTGGATATTTAATAATCTGAGCATGTTTCACGTATATTTTTTTTCTTTCGAAAAAAAAATCTCTTTTACAATAAAAAAATGAATCTACTTAATAAATTAAATTTCTTTTGTTACAGAAAGTATTTGGTAGAAAGAAGATTATAGCCAAATATACTCATCATCCTCTAGGAAAATTAACTTTTACGATTGTCACAATAGTATTATCCTTAGTTCTCTACATAATATTATGCAGTATCCTACTCAACTTCATGATCTACCGTTTTTACGTGCACACAAAATTAAAGCGAAAATACGGGCCAGACTACGTTGGTCTGCTGAAAGGCACTGATGCAATTTGGTCGATGGAAGATGCATCCAGAGGTCTCATTAACGGCTTGATGTTAGTGCAATATGATAAAGATGGTGATGAATTTTATGCCACCATGAAACAACACATGAGTAAAACATTGCTCAAACATACAAAATTCAAATGCGTGCGAAAAGAATACATGGGCTACTTGTTTTTCCTGCAAAACCAAATAGAAGATGGTGATATAGTAAAGGAAATGGAAATCGTAAAAGAAGTAGAAGCTTTAGATAAAAATGCACTCTTCAAATTACTTTCAAGATATTGCAACGCACCCTTACCAAAAAATGATACGGCAACTTGCGAGATACTAATTGGTACTCAAAAAGTAAAATGGCGGGCCGACGGTTCCGGAAACTTCCCCAATCAATATCCCATACTCTACCGTCTACATCATTGTATAGGAGACGGGTTGTCCTTGCAAAATATAATAATAAGGAGATTAGTTGATCCCAACGAAGGAATCGCTTTGGACAAGTTTTTGAAACCGAAAAACAAGCAAAAAAATGATTGGATAAAATCGAGCAATTTCGAGAAGTTTCTATATCAAATTAAGTATTCACTATTGAATTGTTTCAAGCAAATGATCAAAATTTTGAATTTACGGGCGTATCGATTAGCACAGCTCACTCCAAGAGATAGGAATATAATGCATGGGCCAAAACTTTCAGGGAAAAAGCATTTTCTTTGCGTGGTTGAAGACAAGGAACATTATTTACCGTTAATAAAAGAAATCAAAAGTAAACTTCATGGGACAGGATTTTCCGAAATTGTCTTGACTGCAGTTTCAAGGAGCTTTAGTGAATACTTACAACAGGTAAGGGCAATTAATTTTCTGAAGAATAATGGATTGTCTGCTTATGAATACTTGCTTCTATTTTAATGGAAGAAAGAAAGTACACACATAAAAATTTTTGGGATAAAATGTTCTCCTCCTAATCGGTGTTAAAAAATACGGACAGAGTTTTACTTGAAAAGTTGTAAAGCTCATCTCATTTAGTGATATTAAAATCTTTTCCTGATTAAAATGCGTCTAAAAATAGGTGTTAAAAAATTATATATACATATATATACAGAGTGGAAAGTTTAACTGGAATAAATTCTGTAACTTAGAAAATTACCATTTGTAGCAAAATTCTTGGAACAGGTCAATTTTTAATTTTAATGGCGCATATTACAAAGGGACTTCTTTAACTTTTCAATTATTTGGAGGGGTGAAACAACCCCTAACTTTTTTTTTTTAAATGGAAGGGTATGTTAAGTAATTTTTTTTCTTAAAGCTTGTTCAATTGGTAATACAGCTACGTTTTTATTTTTTAATTTTTTTAATTTTTTTTTCATTTTTCTTTCCTGAAGTTCTGCTATGTCGTTTGGTTTAGTCACATAAACTTTACTTTTTAAATACCCCCCCATAAAAAGTCTAAAGGGGTGAGGTCTGGAGATCTTGCTGACCACTCAATCGGTCCTGTTTTTCCTATCCATCTACTGGGAAAAACGGTTTTAGTAAAAAAAAAAAAAAACTTTTTTTTAAAATTTTTTTTTCCTTTTACTGTTAAAGAAAAATTAAAAAATAAAAACGTAGCTGTATTACCAATTGAACAAGCTTTAAGAAAAAAAATTACTCAACATACCCTTCCATTTAAAAAAAAAAAGTTAGGGGTTGTTTCACCCCTCCAAATAATTGAAAAGTTAAAGAAGTCCCTTTGTAATATGCGCCATTAAAATTAAAAATTGACCTGTTCCAAGAATTTTGCTACAAATGGTAATTTTCTAAGTTACAGAATTTATTCCAGTTAAACTTTCCACTCTGTATAATACATACCGTTTTCCAGCAAAACACTGTTTTCTCAGAAAACAAAACAAGCAGGAGAGGGGGGGGACGTTGTATATAGAAATAACTACCGCAAGGATTAAAATGCTACTTTTGTAGATCACGTTAACACTTTCTAAAGTTAAACGTCCTAACTCCGTTTATTTTAACACCAGAAACGGATGGACGCGAGGAAACACCAGACGCGAGGGAACTCCAGATTTTTATGTGTGTAAATTATTTCATTAACATTGAAAACTACTCCACTTGTTAATAAATGTATCATTTGTTTAATTGAAATTATTTTAATTTTGGAAAATTGATGTTAACTTTGTACAGAAATCTACAGTTGTGCCTAACAATTTTTCGGCGATGCTAACAGTTCTTCCTCCAAACGAAGACATTCAAGCAGTTACCTCGGAGAAAATAAACCTAGAGAACAGATTTTCGATGGCATCTTTACAACTTCCGGTGGATTCTTTGGACACTCCTATTAGGACCACCTTGAAGAAAGTACAGGAGAATATTGACTTGTTGAAAAACTCAATTGATATTAGCGTAAGTCGATTAAAATAAATTTTTGTAGGAATTTACAACAAAGTTCTTCTAATTTTATTCAGTTTTGTTTCCAAAATAATTTTTCTAATAAAAATTTTAATTCATTCATGTAGCGATTTCTTAAAAAAACATTAAGGCCCGATTTATTCACCTCCAATTAAATTTATCTGGTGATTTATTCCCATAGTAACAATTGTGATAATTTATCTGGTGATTTATTCCCATAGTAACAATTGTGATCACAATAGTTACTATGGGAATTAATCACCAGATAAATTTAATTGGAGGTGAATAAATCGGGCCTAATTAAATCATCTGTATGAATGCACATCCGGTTTATCTTGAATTTAACACAACACTCAGATTTTTCTTTTTTATTTAAAGTTAACTATGGGCCAGTTGTACAAAGGAGGTTTAAACTGACGTTCAACTGAACCAGGTTCAAAGTGAACAAAATCGCATCAAATTTTATTTATGAATGCATTAATTGCCATATGTCCTTAAGTTCCTATACGAATTTGTTTACTTTCAACCTGGTTCAGTTGAACGTCAGTTTAAACCTCCTTTGTACAACTGGCCCTATATTATCTTTATAATAATAAATCGTCGGTCAGCTTTTACAATTGTTTTAAATGTCAACATTTTTGGAAAATGTCAACAGAAATAGCGTAAATGTCAATGTGCAGGGAAACGTCGACAACTAAAATTATTTTAAAAGCTGTCCGGCGAATAAATACTGTAACGATTTTAAAGGTTCTATTATTTTTATTTTAATGAAAACACGAAATAGTTAATAATCTAATTTATTTAAAAGTAACACTAATTAACACTAACTTAAGAATAATTTATTTATAAACTAATAAGTAATTTATGTTAACAGCCGAGCGAATATTTATAACGCGACTTCAATTTCGAACTGTCCACTTGCTTAATTAATGTCGAACTGTCTTACGTTTGGCTGCGTGCATTTTTATATATGCCGGCTCTCTCTTCGAGAATGGCCTGGAGACGGGCGGTCTGTTCTAGTTTACTCCGCCGACAGAATTCTCCAGTCGTCTAAGGCGCGTCGACTAGGCGGCGATGACGCGACAGACAGGCTGACACCGCAATCGTCACACTGCCCCCTTCTTAAAAACGTTTCGTCTCGGAACGTTCCTCGTGATAGCCTTGAAGGAGAATGTCGAAATCGGCATGCTGGTCCCTCTTTACAACATCCGGTCTGGAAAAAATAGCAGTCTACGGTTTTCCTACTGCCAACAGCTGCCTGTGGGTGGTGACTGCAGACTAGAACTTCTATTCCCGTTCCGTTGAAGATTACTTCTATCATGCTGCGAACGACCCTCCAGTCCAGCCCATCTAGTCCGCAGCCTATCTTGGGAATGGCTAATTTCGTCTCCTTGCCTTCCGCCAGCTGTCTCTTCAGGCTCCATAAAGCTCTCCAAATACTGCGATAGTCAGGCTTACCGCTTGATGTCTTCTTGGTGACTAAGTAGTACACGTGTCGTCTTCGTTCCGCCTCCGTGTGGATGATCTGCAGGCTCTTGCCCACCATGGGGTGCTGTCTTAGGAGTTCCTCGACCTGACCAAATTTCTTCCGGAAGACTTGGGCTATCCCCTTGGACATCCTTAGGTCTTCTGCCACACAGTGGGCCAGACTGTACTCTGGTGACACTTGAAAAAGGTCTTGCTGTCTCTCTGTGGTCACTCCGAATCGCGCCTTACTTCCTGTGGCGTGATGAAACATGAAGGTTTCGAAGTTTACTTCGGAACCTTGCGTCCGTTGTACTGTCCCCTCATTTTCTTCTCCGTTGTAAGGAGCCATTCGGTTGAAGTGGATAACTTTGGGTTTGCCATGCGGAACCTTCCTGATGCGGTAGATGACATCGTTAATCCGTTTCATCACTCTATAAGGACCTTCCCAAGATGTCTGCAATTTTGGGGACAGACCTCTACGTCTTTGAGGATTGTAAAGCCAAACCAGTGCTCCAGGTTGGTATCCCCCATTCTGAGCATTGATGTCATAATGCTCCTTCATTCGGTCGCTGGCCGTCTGTATATTGCGACGCACTTGATTGTGAATGTCGTCCATTTTCCTGCGTAGGCCGCTAACGTAGTTCTCGTCGGCAGGGACCTCACCGGGCTTCACGCCGAACTTCAAGTCGCAGGGCAGCCTTGGCTCTCGCCCAAATACCACTTTCGCTGGTGTCTCTCCTGTTGTCTCATGAACGGACGAACGGTATGCCAGTAGAAAAAGGGGAATGTACGTGTCCCAGTCTCTCTGATGATCGGAGACGACTTTGGACAAATGTCGGTTGATGGTTGAATCTTTCCACCATTCCGTCCGACTGCGGGTGAAGTGCAGTGGTTCTAGTTTTCCGGACGCCGAGCAGAGTACACACGTTCTTGAATAAAGCCGATTCAAAGTTCCTCCCTTGATCTGAATGCAGCTCCATGGGCGCGCCATACCGACTGATCCATTCTCGGACAAGGACTTCAGCAATAGTTATCGCCTCTTGGTTTGGTAGGGCGTATGCTTCAACCCACTTGCTAAAGTAGTCCATCACCACGACGATGTACTTATTTCCACTATTCGTTTGTGGAAATGGGCCGGCTACATCTATGGCAACTCTCTCAAAAGGACTTCCCACGTTATACTATTTCATAGGAGCCTTGCCTCGTCTGTGGTGGCCGTTACTAGCTGCGCAGACTACGCACTTCCTACACCAGTCCTTTACATCTTCCTTGCAGTTCACCCAATAGAATCGCTCGTGCACCTTTTCCATAGTCTTCTTGATTCCCAGATGCCCTCCCGAAGTTCCATCGTGAAGTTCCCTCAGAACTTCCGGCACCCTATTCTTGGGGATCAGTAACTGTGTCTTCTGTTCCGTGCCTTCCTGATTCTCGATGGTTCGTTTCAGAAGACCATGATCCAGCACTATGGAGTCCCACTGCGCCCAGTACGATTTCACGGATGGTGCACACGGTGCTATCTCTTCCCAAGTAGGCCTTGCCTCCCTACTTTTCCATTCCAGCACCAATTTCAAATCCTGATCGTTCTCCTGGTCTCGTCGCAATTCTTCACCTTGCCATTTGTCGTCTACGATGGCCGTCCTCGCAGTCGTGGCCACTTTCTCCTCCAGCCGACTACAGTGCTTACAGTCTTCGGCACAATGTCTTCTCGACAAAGCATCGGCATTTCTGTGGCTAGTTCCGGCCCGATGCTGGATTTCAAAATCGTATTCCTGAAGTCGTTCGATCCATCGTGCGACTTGTCCTTCAGGATTCTTGAATCGGAGGAGCCATTTTAAAGCGGCATGGTCCGTCCTCAGGAGAACTTTCTCCTGAGTACTTGTAGAAATGTTCTATGGACTTTACCACGGCTAGCAATTCCCTTCTAGTGACACAATAATTTCGTTCCGGCTTTGACAGGACTTTACTGAAGTAGCCAATCACCTTCTCCTGCCCTTCTTGTATCTGGGACAGTACGCCACCGATACCGACATTGCTAGCGTCAGTGTCCACGATGAACTTGCCTTCTGGGAGAGGGTAACTTAGAATAGGAGCACTTATCAAGTACTGTTTGAGTTGTTCAAAACTAATTTGGCAATGTTGGTCCCATTCAAACGGAAGACCTTCTTCGGTGAGTTTTGTCAACGGCTTAGCGATGTCCGCAAATCCGGGAACATAGCGCCGATAGTAAGTGCATAGGCCTAGAAAACTCCTTATCTGGTGTTTATTCTTGGGAGTTGGCCAGTCCTTCACGACCTGAATCTTCACTGGGTCCACGGCGATTCCATTCCCATTAACAATATGGCCTAGATAATTCACTTCCTTCTGGAACAGGTGGCACTTCTTGAGACTAAGCTTTAGTCCAGCTCCGCGAAGCCGCTGGAACACTCCTTCCAGGTTCTTCAGATGGTCGTCGAAAGTTTTCCCCACCACAATTATGTCGTCCAGGTATACCATGCACGTTGTCCAGGACAGACCCTTCAGAACCGTCTCCATCAGCCTCTCGAATGTCGCTGGGGCATTACATAAGCCGAACGGCATCACCGTGAATGGCCATAGACCCATACCAAGGGAAAACGCCGTTTTTTCTCGATCTTCGGGCGCTAGTTCCACTTGCCAATAACCACTCTTTAGATCCAAGGTTGAGAAGATCTTTGAACCGGCCAGGGTGTCCAGGGTGTCGTCAATCCGTGGCAAAGGATAGCTGTCCTTTTTGGTGACGTTGTTGAGCAATCGATAGCAGAACCGTGTGGATCCATCCTTTTTCTTCACAAGCACTACCGGTGACGCCCATGGGCTACTCGACGGCTCAATTACGTTGTCTTTTTCCATCTCACGAATAATGCGTTCTGCTTCCTCACGCTTCGCCAATGGTAACCTCCTTGGAGCTTGACGGATGGGCCTTTCTTCTCCTGTCTCTATCTTGTGTTTGACGATGTCGGTTCTTCCCTTAGGTCCGTTGTCTACCTCGAACACATCTTGATAGCGACATATCAGGTTCTTCGCTTTTGTCTTTTGTTCTGGAGTCAATTCCTGGGTCGTCGACATGACCATTTCCAACAACTTCTTCGGGATCTTCGAGTCTTGTACGTTTGCTTCTATTTGGCGGGAGATGGAGGACACCATGGCACAGCTTCCCAAGATCGTACCTTTCTTGATGTTGACAGGGAAACAGTTCACATTCATCTGGCGGACTGGTATTTCCTTCTTTGCTGTCAACAACATTTTTCCAACGAGAACTCCTTTTCCAATCTTCTGATCGTCAGTGTTAGGTTCGACCATAATGACTTGCCCATCTTGGAAAGCGCCGTTCAGGTTTGCGTCGACTATAACCTCGGTTCTGCTAGGCAATACGACATCTTCTGCGAGAACAACTCGAGCGGTCACGTCCTCTCGTTGATGTAGAACCAACTCCTCGTTGTTAACCGCCATTACGCCACGCTTCAGATCCAATTGGAACCCATGGGCACACATGATGTCCATGCCCAGAATCGCCTCATCCTCTATTTCTGCTACCAGCGCACGGTGTTTGATGGGAGTCGCTCCAATCGTAATGGTCACCTCTACTTCACCATGGACAGTCGCTGATGTTCCGGTTGCTGTCCTCAGTCTCCATTTAGTCGGCTCAGTGCGTCTTGATGACTTGATAACGTCGGGCCTCAAGATAGTCTTCGTCGCACCCGTATCCAATAACATGGTGTGGGGGATGTCATCAATGGTGGCATCCACGAAGACACTGCTGGTTAATCGCCGCAGGGCTATTACTTTCGTGGCTTTTGTCTTTGGGGGCCTTTGAATACGGGTTGACGTTTGCCCCTCTGCACCGACCCTGTGGCTTCCTTCGTGGAGGTTCCTGCCTGGCCTTGGGACACCGCCTGCGAACATGTCCCTCTTCCTGGCAATTCCAACACCAGAGGATTCTTCTGCCTCAAGACTTGTTCCACAATGCGGCGAACATCATCCGTGGTGGTATAGTCCTTGGGCCGCTCCTCTGCAGCAGATCGCACCTGGATGCTGGCGAGTTCTTCTTCTTGGGAGTCCATGGCAGCTCGTACGTTGACGTGTCCTCTTGAAACTCGCTTCGCCGCCTCATATTCCAAGGCGTAGGCCAATGCGTTCTTGGATGTCTTAGGGTGGGCCATTCTCAATGCCTGCTGATTGTCCGGATCACGGATTCCAACCACGAAGGTCTGCAGCGTCAAACATTGCAGGAAATCATCAGGAGCTGCAGGATATGCCAACCGGGCTAGGCGCGCTACATCAGCCTCGAATTCCTGAAGACTCTCTCCGGATTTCTGGTAACGGTTTCTCAGCTGCGCATGGTACACGTCGGTCAGATGCGCCTGGCCGTAACGCATCTCCAGCCGGTTCACCAGCTTGTTGAAGTCTTCTTGTTCCTCTAGCGGCATCATTTGTAGCACATCGATAGCGTCCCCCCTCAAGGCCACAATTAACGAAGTGGCTTTTTCACTGGCCGTCCATCCATTCGCTTTTGCTGCGGCTTCAAACTGTTTGAAGTAGTTAGGCCAAGAAGACTTCCCATCGAACGTCGGTGGTTTTATTTTCAATTTAGAAATTTCCGCTGGTCCTACCACAGTTTGGATCTCATTATTTTCTGGTATTTCTGCTGGTGACGGATCCCCGAACATTCGCAACCCTGTCATGATTTGTTCGAGATTCTTAATTTTGTTGTCCTGCTGGAATAATATTTCTTCGACATTTTCTTGCAGATTCCTTGTCTCTTCTGATATTTTCACCACTAGTTTATCTTCAAGCCCTTTTGATTGTTCTAGAAATTCATCCTTCAAATTTCCAGACTGTTCCCCAGTTTGTCTTCTAAATTTCTAGATTGTTCCAGCAATTTAGTTTCCAGATTTGTCGATTGTTGTATTAATTTATTTTCTAGTTTCTCCTCTAAAATTTTAACATTTTCTTCCGTGTTTCTAGAATATTCCATTAGTTTATCTAGATCGTCTTTCAAATTTCCGGATTGTTCGAGCAATTCATCTTTGAAACTTCTGGATTGCTCCTTTAATTTATCTTCCAAATTTCCAGATTGTTCTCGAAATTTCTCGTCTAATATTTTAGTTAAATCTGCAGGTCCGCTCGAGATTTCGAAAAGAAAGTTTTCCGGGTCCTCTCCTGCTTCTAGTAGCGCTTGGTGAAGTCTTTGTTGCAAAATCGATTTCTTTCCGGAAATTTCCAATTCGCGCTCTTCTAATTCGGTTTTTAAGTCGTTCACTTTTAAGTCTTTTAGCAGCACTTTCTTTGAAGCCATTGTTTTTGTTTTTGACACTGATCTTTGTTTAATAATTTGTTTAAATTCAATTTAATTTTAATTGTTTATTTATTTTCACGAACCTCGCACCTGACACCAATGTAACGATTTTAAAGGTTCTATTATTTTTATTTTAATGAAAACACGAAATAGTTAATAATCTAATTTATTTAAAAGTAACACTAATTAACACTAACTTAAGAATAATTTATTTATAAACTAATAAGTAATTTATGTTAACAGCCGAGCGAATATTTATAACGCGACTTCAATTTCGAACTGTCCACTTGCTTAATTAATGTCGAACTGTCTTACGTTTGGCTGCGTGCATTTTTATATATGCCGGCTCCCTCTTCGAGAATGGCCTGGAGACGGGCGGTCTGTTCTAGTTTACTCCGCCGACAGAATTCTCCAGTCGTCTAAGGCGCGTCGACTAGGCGGCGATGACGCGACAGACAGGCTGACACCGCAATCGTCACAATACATATTACAAACTGAGAAAAAGAAAGTGCTTTAATCATATCTTTACAAATTTAAGAACACGTAATAATTTTTTATTTAAATTTTTTTCAGTTAAATTACTGGCAAATGAAAATTATGTTTGGTCTACTGCCCGTATCCGTAGTGAAAAACATGGTGAATAAAGCTCATGCTACTATCGGTTTCAGTAGTGTACCTGGCACTGGTTCTTTAACCATTGCAGGAGGGCATAAAATACTTGACTTCATATTTTGGATTCCAAACAAATCGAGAGTTGGTAAGTTCACTTCGTGTCCTTTATTTCTTTCTTTAAAAAAAATGGCTCACTTTCTATAAAAATGAAATGTTTCAGGCGTAGGAGTGTCGATATATACCTACGAAAACAGATTCCAGTTAGCTGTACTGGTTGATGAAAATTCTATCGAAAGTGCCGAAAGTGTGCAGAATATACTGGAGAGTGTGTTTAAGAATGTTGACCTTCTGTATGCAGAAACAAAAAGTATAAAAGCGGAAGTAATTTAATCAACTAAAACAGATTACTGTTATTTTAGAATACATAGAATAAGCAATAAATCATAAATATTAATTTTTTCTGCTTGTTTGTACACCTAACTAGGTTCGTCATTATTATAATTTTTTTTTAAACTTGAAATTCCAAACTGAAAAAAAAACATTAAACAAATAATAAACACATCTACATTTCAGCTCTTTCATCCAACTGAACAGATTGTGGATGCTTTTATTTAGAGCTAGGGATGCTTAATAAAAAATGTTTACTTTTAAGAGGTCTATCTAAATGTGAAATAAAAATTTGTACCTTCCATTAAAAAAAAAGCAGAAGTTTGGTGGATTACTCATTTATGGGACATGCTGTGTATGTGAAAATTTACTAATATAGAACTCGTTTTACTCGATAGCTATTATATTATACAAGATACTTTCCTTTATAATCAATAGTTATGGAGCTATTGAAGAAATCCATACCAATGGTGCCCGGCTGTAGACTGGGTGACTGTTAATTATACCGACAAAATGAAATCGCATTATGCTGCATTAAAGTTTAACATTCACATTGAATTTGAGTGCTCAAAATTGTCTCGATTCTGCTATGTTATAAGGAGTCTTAGAAACTGTGTCTCTGTAGATATATTAAATATACAGAGTGTCGCTAAATAGCGTGGACAAGGCTTAACCACAGATTCCTGGGCTCAAAATAAGACGATTTAACTAGTGGTGAGACGGTATTTCTGTAACGGTTATTTTGTCGCGGTATAAATTTGTAACGTTACTTTGCGTTACTGGTTTCTAAAATAACCAGTTCCAATGTCGCGTATGTCGCGAATTGAGAAATTACAAAGCGTTCGTGTTTTTCAGTAACGTATAACGTTTAACGCTTTGCTGGTACTCAGTCTCGACGTCGCGTCGCGTTCATTGGAACTAGTTACTTTAAAAGCCAGTACTGAACAATTGAAAATTTAACTAAGGGTCGACAGCCAAATGTTCGTTACTTAAATCGTCAAGAGAATGTACATAAAGTTTTTAAACACCACCGGTTTAAACACCACTTTTATCATTTAGCAGCCCGAGATTAGTTGTCAACATATATTATAATAAACTACCTAACGTCTCAAGACAGGTATTTTTGAATTTGTGAGAGGTTATTGTTTACAATCAAAGGCAAAATGCATTTGCGGGTGACGCGCGCATAAATGCAGTCTTTCGCCCCGTTTCGCTCGCTACTGTCGCTATAGTTATTTCGCTCCAACGCAACAGGAATTGCCTACATCAAGTACCAAGATGCAAAAATAACGCGACAAAGTAACGTTACTCTGTCGCGGTATTTTTGCGTCGCTGTAACGAAAGTAACGTTCCAACGGTGTAACCGTTTTTCCCATCACTAGATTTAACCCAACTTATCTATATCCAAAAGTGCTTCGTTAAGCCGGAATTCTGCTTCAAAGTTCTTGGAAAAAAAAATATTTTAATTATAACAAAAAAACCCTTGAATCAATTTGAATGATTTTTGGCATAAGGGTCTACAGGAACGTAATTCACATTTTCAGATGATTTTGGTAATTTGCAGTGGACTGCTAGTATAAAAAGCAAGGTTGCCACTACCCTGATATTACTATAACTTTTTTTGTGTTAGCCAGATATAGCTTTAATTAATTAATTTTTTGAAAGAGTCGTTTATTAGGAAACTTTTTCGTGTCTTTGTAATTTTTGATATTTCTTACGGTTTAGTTACAAAATAGAAAAATCTACGAGTCTACATTGCCCTTTTTTTGAAAACAAGTTTTTTTCCAAGAACTTTGAAGCAGAATTCCGGCTTAACGAAGCACTTTTGGATATAGATAAGTTGGGTTAAATCGTCTTATTTTGAGCCAAGGAATCTGTAGTCATGTCATGTCCACGGAATTTAGTGACACGCTGTATATTATGCAGGGTGATTCATGTTGAGTGTAACAAACTTTGGCATTTTATTGGGGCGGTCATTTTAAGTGAATAATGTTATATGAACTTAGGTCCTATTTCATTTGGTTACTGAATTACAACAGGTCAAAGTTTTATTGGCCTAGTAACAAATAGGTAAACAAAACATTATGTTTTGAATTTATAATTATCATTCAATTTAAAAACTTTCTGCAGCGTGATTATTGATAGCATTTATATGAACATTTGTATTTTTTTTTAATATCAGTCCGAGAAGGCCAAAAACAAAATACATTAATTAATTCAGTTGTTATGAGTGACGTTTGAAAGAATAAATTTAATAAATAACTATTATTTGTCGAAAAAATAGCAAATAACTGAATGGCTAAGCATACACTATCCCCATAGATGGATTGGTCGTGGGGCCCCATCGCTTGGCCTCCGAGGTCCCCTGATCTAAATCCTCTAGATTTTTACCTTTGGGGTCACTTAAAACAGTTAGTCTACAGTGTTGAAATAAATACTCGTGAACATTTACTCCAAATGATAATTGATGCTGCCAATCAAATTCGCAATAACGATGTCATAGTTCGTGTTTATGATTCATTGATTCTTAGGTATCGTGCTTGCATTCAGGCTCATTTTGAGCATTTGATATAAATCGTACACTCTGATTTGTTTTTAAATTAAATGATAATTATAAATTCAAAACATAATGTTTTGTTTACCTCTTTGTTACTACCCCAATAAAACTTTGACCTGTTGTAATTCTGTAACCAAATGAAATAGGACCTAGGTTCATATAACATTATTCACTTGAAATGACCTCTACAACAAAATGCCAAAGTTTGTTACACTTAATATGAATCACCCTGTATATCCTTTGTTCAGTCTCCACTATCTTATGGTTTAATTTTTTGGGGTGGGTCATCTAACTCTTGGCAAGCTTTCATCTTGCAAAAAGCAATTCTAAGAACAATACTACTCAAAAGGCCCACTGATTCTTGCAAACCTCTATTCAAACTTCTTGAAATCTTACCATTACCTTGTTACCTTATTTCATAAGTAATTTTAGAAATTGCTAATAACTACGTTTCGTAAAAGAAACTTGCCTTCCCTAGCTGTTATTAAACGAGTAATAAAATCAATGGAAATGTGTGTCAAGGTCGCATTGTGTGCAAGAGAGTCAATAAAACACTTTCATAGTTTTATTATACTGCCGCATTTAGAAAATGTGGCCACCGTATTTCGTACGCAGTGCCGGAGCTTGATTTTGGGGTAATTTTTTAATTAATTATAAACAGTTCACAAGATTGTTTTAAACATTTTTCCCATATGTGACATTGATTCTCTTATGCGTTTTTTTTATCAGTACAATTGTCATTCACCCTGTACATAACATTACCGGTCTAGACAGAAAGAAACTATTAAAGATTTTGTAGTGAAAATACTTCTCATTTCTCAAATTTAATTAATAAACTAAAAAAGAGCATGTAATCCATAAATAATGCATAATATTTTGGTTGAAATTTTTTAATCTAAAATATGAGAATTTTGTGATATTGTTAGATGCACTATATTACAGTGAATTTTTTTTTAAATGTGGCCTTAGGGATTTATATGCTAAAAATTTGACCTCATGTTAATGTATGTTATGGAACAAATTTTAAGTAAATTTTTGTATTTAGTCGTAAATTAAACGATTTACTAAAGATGAACTTTGCTAGAATATCCTAACACGTTTTCCTTAATTTTATTTTATTGTGAAAAGTTGAAGAAAATAGACAAATTATTGAACGAATGTAATCGATGTAGGCTGACGTTATTAATAATTTGTCACTGTGATTACTAAAGATTCCAAAATATAGTACCGTTTGGTCGCCCAGCTGTATTTTATGCACTGTTCACCCTGATAGGCTGTAGAGTTCGTTTGGTCGGCTGCCCGCTCTTGCAGTGAAGATACGCGTGATACATATTACCTACTCGTTTTATGTAAAGAATTGTTTTGTTAATTTTTCGAAATTATAAGGTCTTTTAATAATGTTAAGTATTCCTTGGCACAGGTTTCTATACTTCTGTGTGTTATTATTGAAATAATTATTCAATAATTTCCCAAATTTTCTTTTGGAAAGAATTTTGAAATGTTGAAAAGATCGCCTTGCTCGAATGCTCTTTCAAAATACAATTATAATCGGTACTTATATCATGTTTATGTTTATTTACATCCGATTTATCTGAATTAATAATGATATTCAATTGCAAAAAAATCAAATAACAATATTGATCAAATCAAAAATCGAAGAGCACAGAGAATGCCAAAACGAAATTAATAAAAATTGATTAAAGTACGAGGAAATAACGTGTAAATTAACAGTGTCCGTCCCCTGCACGTGTGCGTAGAGCCGCCTATGCATTTGGTACTATTTGTTGGAGTCTTTAGTGATTGATTACTGATAAACCAATTATTGAAACATTAATGTATTACCACTTGTAAAACTACTTCTTCATGCCATTGAAAAATGAGTGGAACTTGTTATAAAGTACATAATTGATATTTTTAATGCTTGCTTAATAATAAGGGACATTTTCTTTATAAATTATTTGCAGTAGCAGACATTAACGGAACTTTTCTCTTAATGACATTTCAGCTACCTTGATTTTTGACTTCGGTTAATTCTATGCTTATTAATTTCAACTTCTAACCGGAAAATAATAAAATATGTTCATGTTATTCTAGCAATGTGCATTTCGTAGAAAAATGTTTGATTTATTAATAAAAATAAAAATTTGCTTCAAATTTATGCCATAACATACATTAACATGAGGTCGAATTTTTAACATGTAAATCCCTACGGCCACACTTAAAAAAAATTCACAGAATATGAATATAAGGTATATTACATACATATATGATTATAAGGTAAATAGTGAAAGAACAAAATTAAATCAATTTCATTTAGTTTAAAAGAAAAAGTAAATATTCTAAAATAACGTATTATGCTTTATTTTAAAATACCTAATTTAAATTTAAATTGGTGATTGAATTTCATTATTTAAATACATAGAAGTTTCAGTTTTTAATTCGTAAAACTTCAATTTCAATTTTTCAGGTACAGGCATCTTCAATTAACAGTCAAATTATTATCAAATGTGATTTTATACCATTCATTTCTTGTAATGCTCGAAATAAAATAAAGCCAATAGGTATATTAATTTATATTAGTAATATAATTTATTATCGTTAAATTAAAATCACATAAAAAATTTTGTTACTATCCTTACAATAAAATTTTAAATCTCCAGTGTCTAGTAAGCAGAACTCTTTTATGTTTACTCTTTATTTCGCAAATAATTTTTGAAGAGTCTAGAATCAGAAAAAATAAAACGATTCAATTTATAATAAAAATGCATTATTTCGTTTCAAAATCTATTTTTACAAACATTTCTAACAAAAGAAGTCCTTCCGTGATTTCTATCCAACAATCAAGCAGCATATATTAGAATACAGATTTAATGCAAAATTTATATTATATTGATACTAAATCGTACTAAGATATATAATTTGATTAAATTCAACCTATTTTAAAACAATTTATACATGAGGAATCTAAATAATTAAAATAAATTCAGAAGAATCTAGACGGTACAGAGTTCACTGAGTAGAATCAACTAGAAATATGTGGAAATATTCTAGAGCAATCGTGCATATTCGTGAACCCGAAGCTTGAGTATATAAACTCCGAGTCCTTGCCGCGAAATCATTCATATTTGAAATAGTGAGTTGAGTATAACGCAAGTAACGTGTTCAAAAGTAAATGACAGTGTAAACAAGTGCAAAGTATTCTAAAACGCAGTTCACAAATCAAGGCAAGATGGTAAAAGCACCAGCAATTGGTATTGACTTGGGAACGACATATTCCTGTGTTGGAGTATGGCAACAAGGCAAAGTGGAAATTATCGCTAACGACCAAGGCAACCGCACAACACCCAGTTATGTTGCCTTCACAGACTCAGAAAGGCTCATCGGCGATGCCGCCAAAAGCCAGGTTGCCATGAACCCCAGCAACACCGTTTTCGATGCCAAAAGACTGATCGGTCGTCGTTATGATGATCCAAAAATCATGGAAGATATGAAGCACTGGCCTTTCAAAGTTATAAATGAGTACGACACACCTAAAATACAAGTCGAGTTTAAAGGGGAAAAGAAACGCTTCGCGCCTGAAGAAATCAGCTCAATGGTGTTGACGAAGATGAAAGAGACAGCCGAAGCTTACCTGGACACTCAAGTTAAAGATGCAGTCATCACAGTCCCTGCCTATTTCAACGACTCGCAACGTCAAGCCACAAAAGATGCAGGAGTAATTGCTGGTCTTAACGTCTTAAGAATCATAAACGAACCAACTGCTGCTGCTCTAGCTTACGGTCTCGATAAGAACTTGAAAGGAGAAAGAAATGTATTAATATTCGATCTGGGTGGAGGCACCTTCGACGTTTCTATTTTAACCATCGATGAAGGCTCTCTGTTTGAGGTTAGAGCTACCGCAGGTGATACCCACCTTGGAGGTGAAGACTTTGATAATCGACTAGTCAATCATTTGTGTGATGAATTTGAACGAAAGTTCAAGAAGGATCTGCACTCAAATCCAAGAGCTGTACGTCGCCTGAGAACAGCAGCAGAAAGAGCCAAACGCACTCTGTCATCTAGCACGGAAGCCAACATTGAAATAGATGCACTCTATGACGGCATCGACTTCTACACGAAAGTAACTCGGGCTAGATTCGAAGAGTTAAACTTCGACTTATTTAGAGGGACATTAAAACCAGTTGAGAAGGCTCTTGCTGATGCCAAAATAGACAAAGGAATGATCCACGATGTAATCCTTGTAGGTGGATCTACAAGAATTCCGAAGATCCAATCACTCTTGCACAACTATTTCTGTGGTAAAGCCCTTAATCTTTCGATTAATCCAGACGAAGCCGTCGCTTATGGTGCTGCTGTGCAAGCAGCTATTCTAAGTGGAGAAACCGACGACAAAATCCAAGACGTTCTCTTGGTGGATGTTGCTCCTTTATCTCTTGGAATAGAAACAGCCGGTGGGATAATGGCCAAAATAATTGAGCGCAACTCAAGAATTCCTTGCAAGCAAACCCAGACCTTCACTACTTACGAAGATAGTCAACCTGCTGTGACGGTGCAGGTATTTGAAGGTGAGAGAGCAATGACTAAAAATAATAATCTACTGGGAACCTTTGACCTTACTGGGATACCTCCTGTACCAAGAGGAATACCAAAGATTGAGGTAACATTTGACATCGATGCCAATGGTATTTTAAATGTTTCTGCCAGAGATACAAGCTCTGGTAACTCGAGGCACATTACCATAAAAAATGATAAGGGCAGGTTATCACAGAAAGACATCGACAGAATGGTTGCTGAAGCAGAGAAATATCATGAAGAAGATGAAAAACAGAGAGAAAGGATTTCAGCCCGTAATCAGTTGGAAGGAATGGTATTTGGCATGAAGCAAGCCGTTAATGATGCTGCAGACAAACTATCTGCTGAAGAAAAAACGAAAGTACAACAAGAGTGTGATAGTTGCTTGCAGTGGCTTGACAGCAATGCTTTGGCAGAAAAGGATGAATATGAAGACAGGATAAGGCAATTGACTTTAGAGTGTGGACCTATAATGATGAAATTACACAGGGGAGGTGGTGCTTCACAGAATAACGGAATGCCTGGATCATGTGGACAACAGGCTGGAGGATGTTGTGGACAACAATCAGGTCCAACCGTCGAGGAAGTAGACTGAATTTAAACGCCATTAATTTTTTGTAATATTTGTATATAATTGTATTTATCTTAATATGTAAGTTTTATTACACAGATGTTTACTTAAAAAAATATATTATGTTATTATTAATAAATACCTCTTTTAATTACTTTTTACCTTGTTTTTCTTTTCTTGTAAAATATTAAATAATTTTAAAATTCCAGTGTTTTATTTTTTTTGATGGTTACAAGTAACATCTACAAGAATTAGCAAAGTTCATATTGCGGTTATATTTGATTATCATATAAATAAATTGTAAATAAAATAGAAAGAGAAACATTTGGAAAATAGAGTTACGAGTCAGTTTTGTATATAATTTTAAAAATTCTTTAGTCAAGCAAGTAAAGTAAGTAAAAATAAAAAGCAATGCAAAATACCGAGGGTGAAGTTGAGATAAACGTGTCTTCCGAAGACAGTAAATGGGTGGAAGACAAGATCCAAAAATCTTCATAAAACGAGTCTGGACAAGATTGAAACAAGTTAGGGGGAAATAAAAGTTTTCGCGAAAGGGAACGAGATTTATTCCATTCACTGCTTGAACGACTCGACGAGCACCACGTAAACTTCTGAGAGCAAAATTTATCTAAATTTGTTGAATTTTTTTTTTAATTGAATCAAAAGTTTGTTTTAATTATAAAATCAATTATTTAAAATCAATAGAAGATTATTTTAATTTTAAAACTTTTTATTATTTAACAAAAATATAAAAAATTAAAGAAACAACTTAAATCGACAAAATAATTTACTTTGGCTTGAATGCAATTTCGCCAATAGTCAAATTATTTAAACAAAGCAAGCAAGAGGACAATTAAAAACATTTTTAAACAAACGGAAAGCAAAAGATTGCAAACAAGATTGACTTTCCACAAAACGAGAGCATTGGTTTGTTTCAACCAAAGGAGAAATTGATTTCTAGTTGCGCAAGCACAGGAAATCAATTTGAAGTTTGGAAACAGATCAAAGGCGATCACATAAAAAAAAAATTAATTAATAAATCATATAAAAAATTTTGAAAATAAGAAAAGAAAAATTTACCGGGTTTTTAAACAAAACAAAAAATTCATTAACCATTGCTTTTTCAAATATACGAACCCAAGCCTTGTTAAAAAGAGCAAAATTAAAGAAAATTGAGCTAGCACAGGTAAAGATAATTGTTGGATTGCTTGTAAGAAAACTAAAAAATAACCCGGACTCAATTTATCAAACCCCAACAATTACACAGCAATATGTGTGTATTTCCAGAAAACCTAAACATTTTTTTAAATAATTTAATCAGACGAAAAAATGTTTCAAAATAATTAAAATTTCACAATAAATAAATATAAATTATTCAATCTAATGGTAAAATTGTATCTAGCTAAGAGTAGTGTTATTATTTTCTTTTCATTTATAAATGTTTATCATATATAAAAATTTTACAATAATACATAGCTATATATTCATGGCATAAAAAAGAAACCTTTTGTATTGTTTGTTTATTATTAATAAACATGTGTTTAATTAAAATGTCATTTATAGGGCAATCTTTAACATACTTTTACCAACAAAGTACTATTCTTTTACCTAGTAGCATTTTTCATTAATAACAAATTTTCTTTACTTTCCAAAATCAAATAATTCATTTTATTATTTATTTATAACATTATTTCTTAAAGCATTTAAAGAACTTTTTGAATCCCTAAAAATGACATATTCATCATTTGAGTTAATTTATAATAAGTTTAACTGTGTTTAATTCTACACTGTAAATACATGCAACATGACTTGAGAATTGAATATTCAATTGAGAACAGAATGTGTAAAGCATAATTTGATTCTTGCAAAACAGATCCATTCGTAAGTAAAAAAAAATGCTCCAGGACATCTTCATTACAATAAATTTGAAATATTTGTTTTATCTCTTCTCCAATAATTATTGGTAATTTGTCCAATGATTTACCAAAATTTTAATTGATTTCTGGCACAAACAGACACATTTAGGATCAGTTTGAAGAAATTTAACTTTGTCATCAAAAAATGATTAAAGCTTTGACTAATAAAGGCTGATATTTTTCTTAAATTGTTAGCTATTTACTTTTATAATACAAATTAATATTACCACTCAGGCTTATTAGCAAACTAAAGCTGGATATTGCCAACGTTTCTACACACTTCTTGATCACCAATGCAATCATGGCATAAAAGCTCTAATAACTTTGAATTGTCTAATCTGCTTACATAAGGACTGCCTTCTAAAACTGAACTATTGTAGTAGTGTGACCAATTTGTACAAGTTGTAAAAAGTCACTAAAGATTCATATAAGTTAATATGTAGTTTCTGAGCAGTTACATCTGCAACCAAAATCCATTCGATGAGACAATAGTTTCTAGGGAATTTGCATTTGATTCTATGACATCAGGTACTTTAATTGAATATGTGAGATTAAAAAGGGCCCAAGTCTAGATTGTATATGTCTATTGTTCTGGTAAAATTTAAATAACATTTTGATCTGGTGATGTGCTTTAAACACAGAAATTTAAAAGTAACAGGTGAAAGAAAAAGTTTACACGTTAAAAAGAAACAACTTTTGAAAACCTTTTTTCATCAATTTCTCATTATCATTCGAGCAGGATTTTGGTCCTTTTTAATCTAAATTATTCAATTCCAAAATCAGGCTGAAGAATTTTCTACTGTTTGCTAGCATAGTCACATGACTTTCGCAGATTTTCTAAGAGTAATAAAACAGCACCCGATAAAAATTGCCAATTTCTGGTAACAACATTTTGACAACTTTTTTAAATAAATGCTCCAAAATAAATATTTCCAATACTTGTTCATCAGCAGTTAAAATATCATATGGTAAGTATGTAATAACTATACCTAATGACTTGCCTCCATAGATCCACAAATCACCATGCTCGAGAGAACAGAGAACTTTGGTGAGAGTTGTTAATATTGTCTTTCTTTGCTACATTATATTTGAGGATATAGTTTCTGCTTCTTAATTCAAACTTTTGCAGAGTATGCAAATAAAAATACTGCCATAATCCAAACGAGATCTTATAAAAAGAAATTAATGGATTGATTCTGCTCATATCTGTAAGACCCATAAGATCTGTAAATCTGTAACTCAACTATTAAAAAAGTGGAATTTGGAAGCTCTCAGTATGACACATTTCTTGTAAGTCTCTAAAGGTAATATCGCAGATACTTATGAGTAATCCTAAAGAGAGACCTAAGAGAAATCAGAGAACTTCAAAATTCCATATTTTAATAACTGAGTTACAGGCTTACAGATCTTACGGTCCTTACAGATATAAGCAGATTTGACCCATTAATAGCTGCATTCCTTTTGCCACAAATCTCAGATATGCTCATCTCAGATCATATAAATGTCGTTCCTTTTAGCACGAACAAGTGAGATTGAACTGAGATTTTGATCTCCCCCCTTGCCGCTCAAGCACTACGTTTGAAGTCAACTCAGTATTGAGATTTGGCGCTCACTTAGGAAGGGGTAATTTTGATACATGTGACTACATAAAAATTTGCAAACGCGTATTTAACTGACAATTTTGGAAATCATTTACCCATATAATTTTTAAAATGTCGTTTATATCGACACAATTACACGAAATGCAGTGATTATACATAACGAACTTTTCTAGAGCGTTCCATTACGACAGTGAGTTTGTTTGCGCACTTCAGCTTCGCTCAGCTCACATAAGTTGGCAAAAGGAAAGCACCTAATGTTCAGGATTAGCTCCCCATAGAATTACTGATACAGAGCAAAGAATATTCAGTCCTTTGATGTAAAATTTGTTGTATAAATGTAGTAATAAATTTATGACTTTTTGCAATTCAATTTGTAATCCAATTATACACCACCTTGTTTTAACTTGTGTGAACTTGGCAGCCAACCGTCAGCAGCCGAATGCGTAGTAAGACGTGAAAACGGAGGCAGGTTTACACTGTAGAAACTGGCATCGATTTCGGATTTTCGCTCGTATTTCATGAAATACACCCTCCCGCAATATAAAATCAACACAAGGACTTAAGACAATCCAATATAATAACACAGCGATCACGAAAACTAAAGAAATATCGAGTTATATGCATCACGGAATTCGCCCTGAAGTTATCGGTCGCGCGTCCGATAAAATGTTGTGGGGCGAATTATAAAAAATAGTACTTTTTTAATATGTAACGCAAACTTTTCTAATTGCATGAGTACTTGCATCTGTGCATGTGTATTGATAATCCGGCGTAAAAAAAGTTTATACCCCCTACACATTTAAATTATATGGCATAATCGAAAATTCCCGTCAGCGCAATGTTCATACAAACGTACATGACTTTTCCAATAAGCAACGCAGTAATGTGAAAAATCATAAGTGGATAGAGCAAACCTTCCGCTTTCGGAAAATGGTACCAAAAAAGTTTATACCCCTTACACTTCTTAATTATTTCAGAGAACGTGTTATAAACCTGCGTAACTCTTTCAATAAGCGACGTGGAAAATCGAAAATGCAGAGGTGGATAGAGGAAATCTTTAGCATTAGGAAACTGGAATCAAAAAAGTTTATACCCCCTACAAATTGGAATTACATCACGAAATCTGAAACGATGTAGGCAATTATGAGTAATACCTGTAAGGCGGATTGTCTAAGTAACAATGCAGCATATTTACAAAATTGCATAATTGCGCATAATCCGAAAATTTACATGTTATAAACCTCCATAACTTTTTTCATAAGCAACGGAGAAATGCGACATTTCAGAGGTGGACAGAGGAAACCTTTAGCTTTAGGAAAATGGAACCAAAAAAGTTTTTACCCCTTACAAATTTGAATTATTACACGAAAACTGAGACGATGCACAACAGTTTCCGTCTTACGTGGGCGTGACTTGTAAGGCGGATTGTCTAACTACCGATGCTCGTGTAGTTTTAAGCAAAAAGTGCACTCGCCGAATTTTCCAGACGTTATTAGCGGAGATAGAGGCAAAGTGTAAATGGGAGACCGACGGCGAAAATTGATGCGCAACTTTCCTGCTTGACGGATTTTTCGATTTCCCCCCCGTTTTCGAGTAAATTTCGAAAAAGACGTTTTTTCCGAAAATCGTGCGATTTTTGCATGTTTTTTTGATATTGCAGACGCCAGAAACTTTTCAGCGGAATGCCTTTTCTACAGTTTATACTTTGATCCTTGAGACGATTTTTGGGGGCGGTCGCGAAGCGACCGCCCGTCGCGCAGGGGAGCGGGGGGGCGCGACGTCCGACTCTGCACGCGTGCAAGCTATTTTTCGGGAATTTTTTTCGACCCTTAGGAGTGCTCCAATCGCGTCGGCGTTTCGATAAAGGGTACGGGGAAAATACCGAAAAATCCGAATCCGGTGTGCGCTTGGCGATCGGACGAGGGGGGGAAAAGTTTTTGTATGCGCGTTTCCGAAAAACACGTTTTTCGGGTTTAAAAAAAATCCACGCCAATTATTTACCGACCGAATCGAGCCAAACTCGGTAGGTGTACGCAGGGCCGACAGTTGCTTCTACATCCGGACGCACGGCCCCGAGGCCGGTCCTGGATTTGAGGTGGGGCCCGAAAAGTGACGCGAAAACGAGGTCGTCCGACAAAAACGAAAATTTCTCGAAAACTAGACGCAGCGATTTTACAGAACTCTCTGATACGTTAGAGGACACCCCCAGGTACCTAACCTATGGGGCCTATATCCCAGGAAAATGCGTTTTTTCGAGGTATGATTTTTTGAAAATCGCCCATTTTTCGCGACTTTTTTTCGGAATTTTTTGCGGTACTTTGGGGGGGTCGGAGCGGATCGAGCTCCACAGCAAAATCGCGCGGGATATCGCGAGGAACGCGACGCCGCCGCGCGTTTCTCGCTCCGGTCACCCGGAACGAAGATACGGGCCCGGAGTCCCGGAAAAAGTTGGAAAAGTTTCGGGGGCCGCCCCCGCCACAATTACCGACGGATTCGGCCCGGGACACGTTTCCGCTTAACTCCGTCCTTCCTCTCGCCGCCCCCGCACGCAACTTTCCCCTCGGACGCACCCTAAGGTGGCGAAATGCGCCCGAGCGGAGCGATGCGTCCAATGCATTTCAAATGGGGACGCCGTCATTGTGATGGTTTTTTCGATCTGGACGGTGCCCCTTTAACCCCAGGCGGACGAGCTTTTCACGGCATTTAGCTCAGTTTCTCCTGCGTGTTTTGAGACCCCCCCCCCCGTTCACGTACGACGCACAGGGCCGGCTCGGGAGGGCTTAAAGTTCCGGTTAAATAACTCAACGGAAAAAAAAATTATTTCTGCGCAACTGGAAGCGATATTGTTCGGCCGTATCAACTGGAAGATAGCTCCGTCTTCCCTCTATGCGACAACACCGATCTCGAAACGATAGCATGATTAACAACGAAACGGTGATTTTTTTTTTAATTCGCCTCCGTCGGGGCGACGCTCCGGAAAAAAAATTAATTTCATAAATGCAAGGTTCTAATGTAAAATTAGGACGTTTCGATTAATTTACTTGACGATATTATCTTCGGGCTGCCGCGGAGTTCGCCCCTGTACCGCTTACAATGAATAAAATTTTGTAAAATGAGTAAATGCGAGAGGTAACATTGACGAAAACATGTTTCGAACGAAAGATGATTATTATTAGCACGCAAAAGTGACGGCCTCACGTACATTTCGAAACGAAATAATTAAAATGAACGGAAAGATTAAGAGGAGAAACTAATTCGAAAATCGCGCGCTCGCGGAAGGATCGCGCCGGAGTGGGTTGCCATGGGAACGTGCGCATGTTTCTGTTGACAGTGAATTTCGAACTTTAGAAAACGTAAGTCTTAAGTTTCTTTTTCTCCTAAATTTTTCAAAGATATATTGCATTTGAGATTAAAAATGTGTGTGTGCGTGTGAATTGTGAATGGGCGGTACCGACACGTAAGTCTATTTGATCCGATAATATGTAAATTCGAACGATTTTTGCACGAATGCGACTGCAAAGAAATGTCGATGACGCTTCCTGTCCGTTCGAAACACTTTTAATTATAATCCCGATTACGAATAGCGCTAACGTTTGTGAAATACGACGAGGAGGTACGTATTCGAAAGGAGAAAGCGTTTCGAAAATCGGAAGAAAGGTTAAAGCGGTAAATCGAAATGGCTCGGTTAAGCGGCGCAGTGTTACCACATTAAACAATTCACCTTCGTTCGGACGTTCTTCGACCAAAACATCACAAGTTCGGATTTTTTCTTTGAAACAATCACATAAAATGCGTCAATTTTTAATGTAGCGACGATGAAAATTAACAAGTAATCGAAAACCGCCTTAACAAAAATCGACTTGCGATTACGAACAAATCACATTCGTTCGAAATTCCGACACAATTCGCGAACGTTTCCCAATTTGCGAACGTTCCCTCACAGTCACTCGCCTCCGTTACCGATCCGAGACCTTCACTGATCGTTTAAGGCGCGCCGTAATTTTCCTGGTAATTCGCGGGCCGGAATTATTAAGAGATTATTAATTAATTATCGGCCGCGAGAATTTTCTTTTTTTTTGTTTAATTAATTTAACGCTCGACGCAGTAAACGATTGTCGGTTCGAATAAATAATTTCGTTTTATTTATTTACTTTCGCCGCGTACTTTTTTCGTCCGAGTACTTTCCTCCGTCGAAATTTGTCGTTAATTGTTGATTGTTTATAATTATTTGTTGTTAATCCGGAAAAAGACGGGCACGGCGTGTCGCAAGTCGTAAGAAACGTCTCGATGGGCCGAAACGAACGAAAAATAAACTATTCCGAAAAATACGAACGGACTTAGAAAAAATTGAAAAAAACAATAACAAATTAATCCAACCCGAGTCGACCTGACGCGAACGAACCCAAGTGGAATCGACGGATTTTCAAAAAAAATTTCGAATTTACACGTCCGATCGTCTTAAAGGTCAACGTCACCACACAAAAATATGGGGAAAATTAGGGGGGGGGGAATTTTCAAAAAAATTTCGAATTTACACGTCCGATTGTCTTAAAGGTCAACGTCACCACCAAAAATATGGGGAAAATTGGGGGGGGGGATTTTCAAAAAAATTTCGAATTTACACGGCCGATCGTCTTAAAGGTCAACGTCACCACCAAAAATATGGGGAAAATTGGGGGGGGGGGTATTTTCAAAAAAATTTCGAATTTACACGGCCGATCGTCTTAAAGGTCAACGTCACCACCAAAAATATGGGGAAAATTGGGGGGGGGGGGATTTTCAAAACAATTTCGAATTTACACGGCCGATCGTCTTAAAGGTCAACGTCACCGCCAAAAATATGGGGAAAATTGGGGGGGGGGATTTTCAAAAAAATTCTAATTTAGACGGCCGATCGTCTCAAAGGTCAACGGTCAAGGTCGCGACTGCAAATTTGGGCAAGAAGGGGGGGAAGATTTTCAAAAATGTTTAATTTTTCAAAAAAAAAATTAATTTAGACGGCCGATCGTCTCAAAGGTCAAAGGTCGAGGTCGCGACTGCAAATTTGTGCAGAAAGGGGGGAAAATTTTTAATTAATGCGGCGGATCGTCTTAAAGGTCAACGTTACCACCAAAAATATGAGGAAAATTGGGGGGGGGGGGGATTTTTAAGACATATTTGAATTTAGACGGCCGATCGTCTCAAAGGTCAAAAGTCAAGGTCGCTAATGCAAATTTCGGCAAAAAGGGGGGGAAAATGTTCAAAAATTTTTAATTTCACAAAGAATTTCGAATTTATATGGCGGATCGTCTTAATCGTCGAAAAGGTCAAGTTCGCGACCGAAAATTCGGGGAAAAGGGGGGGTATATTTTCAAAAAAAATTTAATTTTTCGAAAAAATTTGAATTATACGGCGGATCGTCCACAAGGTCAAAGGTCAAGGTCGCGACCAAAAATTTGAAAATATGAAAAAATTGCTTTTATCGAGATGGAAAAATTAAAATAATTTCTTTTCTATAAGTTAAAGGTCGAGGTTAACCCAACCCAAGCGAACCCAAGCAAAGCGAACCCAACCCAAACGAACCCAACCAAAACGAACCCAACCAAAGCGAACCCAACCCAAGCGAACCCAACCCAGGCGAACCCAACCCAAGCGAACCCAACCCGAGCTAACCCAATTTTGAATTTAGACTGCGTGACGTTTTAAAGGTCAAAGGTCAAGGTCGAGAACAAAAATTTGGCAGAAATCGGGGAAAATTTTTGATTCTCGACGGCGAATCGCCTTAAAGGTCAAAGGTCAAGGTCACGAGCAAAAATTTGGCAGAAATCTTGGAGAATTTTTGATTTTCGACGGCGAATCGCCTTAAAGGTCAAAGGTAAAGCCAACCCAAGCGAACCCAATCCGAGCTAACCCAACTGCAGTCGAGTCGAGCGAAGGATTGCGATCGAAAAAATTCAAAATGAAAAAATTTCGACAAGTTAAAGGTCAAGGTCAAACGGAATTTCAAGGTCAACCCAACTCGAGCGAACCCAACTGTAGTCGACACGAGCGAGGAATTGCGATCGAAAGAATAAAAAAAAAAGATAAGTTAAAGGTCAAGGTCAAACGGAATTTCAAGGTCAACCCAACCCAAGCGAACCCAACTATAGTCAACGAAAACAACGAGTTCAGATAGAATTTTTTTTTCTTTTTAATTAAACGAATATCTTCGAGGTCAAGGTCGAACGGACCCGAGAGAAAATTCAATTCCCTAGCTGCCGCGAGCCCCCAAAGGCGAGCGGCCCTTAACGCGCGAACGTGTAGATGTAAAATGGTTCTTTTTAGAACCACCAAAACCTTCTCCCAAACATTTGCATTCGAGACACACAAGCGCTTAATGAGATTAGTATACCTACTGCTAACTGAAATCAACCTCCAGTTTCTAAATTATTCCTATCTATTTATTCTTTTATGTAAACACGCTAATATAAACAATTAACTATCTAAATAAATTGAGGCGGTCAGAAGCAAAGGGGTGTAAGTACAACTTTCGTGATTTGAAGAGAGAGAGGTTCAAAGTTAAATTTCAATAAAATAATTCGCTGTCAAATGATAATTTATAAGATAGGAAAACTACTTTCTAATATCTTTTTATGACTGTTTCAAAAATTTCGTGAAATCACATAACTCAATTTGTGTTAAAAAGTCACTCTGCTTCTAACCGCTTCATTTGTAAAACAGTATAAATGAATATTTCGCGCCAGATACAGATTGCCGCGGTTTCTTTCGTTTGTGACAGGAGCATCGGTAGTTAGACAATCCGCCTTACAAGTCACGCCCACGTAAGACGGAAACTGTTGTGCATCGTCTCAGTTTTCGTGTAATAATTCAAATTTGTAGGGGGTAAAAACTTTTTTGGTTCCATTTTCCTACGCATTCGGCTGCTGACATGACGGTTGGCTGCCAAATTCACACAAGTTTTGTTTTACAAGTAGAATAGAATTCTTTTATTTATATAATAGTATATTGTAGGCCGAGGCGGTAAAGTGCTTGTTTTCCAGGTCGAGGGAAGATATGGCCACTTCTCGAGACCTCGAAAACTGCTTTACCGCCATGGTTTACACATTATTTTTTTTCCTACACAAACATTATAATTAATTTTGTTAATATCACACAAACGTTCTTTTTCTCGAAGTAAAAATATTAAATTTAGTTACTATTAAAATTATTATAGATGTTTTAAAACACAGTGTTATGTGTACTAACGTGGCCGAGCGGTCAAGACGGTGGTGTAATACACCAGTCTCTTCGGAGGCATGGATTCGAATCCCACCGCTGCCAAGTTGTTTTCTTTTTTCTTCATAATTTTAATCCTTTTTAAAACCAAATACCAGTGGAATTAAATAAAAAAACACGTTTGTTAATTTTTTGATGTCGATAAGAATGCATTCCAGTGTAGCAACCAAAAAGGAACAACTATTAGACAGCAGCAGTGGGCTGTGGAATTTTATCTTAGTTACAAGAAAACATTATTAGTGAGTTATGCGAGTTGTATTTTGACTAAAAATAAATATTATTTTCTAAGAACCGCTTTCGAAGTTTATTATACCTAGCAATCGCTATACCAGAAATTATTGTTGCGCCACCTAGTGGTAAAGATTCGTCAATTATTTTCTCGGCTAGGCATTGATGTTTTGCCGGGCTAGCCGTGGAAACGTTTGCTTTCTCCTCTCTGATGAGCCGGTAAAATTGAATTTTCTACTAGTGTAGGAAAAAAATTTCTTTTCTCACCTGCAATGCTGCAATGTTCTTGAAAAAAGAACCATGATACAAACCACTTTTCAAAATTGCTATTGTCACTATTTGAAAAGTTACCATGGTTACCATCAAACTAGTGATAAAGTTTTAAATTTTTACTACTACCAACCGTTAAGCAAGAAGTGACCAGGCGATTTGTCGTGTTTTGTTTTCAAGACTGTCACCTAACCTGGAAATGAATTATGAAAAACTGTCCAAGATTTGAACTATTATGCCTGCCCCAAAGCAATGGAAGAAAATTCTGTACGAAAATCAAGGTTTTGACGACAATTACACCGACAAAACTTTCTTAAAAGACTTACGCAAGAACATCGACCACAAAGAAGTAACTCTACTCGAAGCCGTGATTGGTGCTTCCTACTTCGTTCAGGAATTGTGCACAGTGATAGCCTTCGTTCTAGTTTATGTATATTTATATAATGAATGGGTGGAAACACAAACTGTTTTATTGTACACCAGTTTAACATCAATAATCGGCTTTTTATTTTATATCAACATATTCAACAGAAGTGAACTGAAAGAAGTGGTCGGTCATATAAGAACTTTTCTAATTTTCTATGTCTTTGGAAAGTTCTTTTCGCCAGTATTGCATACGTTAACTGACACAATAAGTACAGATACGATATACACAACTACTTCGTTCATGATGTTAATACATTTAATATTTTTTGACTACGGAGTGTCGGCTGCAATTGTCTCAAACAGTTTATCTTTAAATGCAGTCGTCTTCGCCTCAATATGTTTAGCATCAAGATTATCATCCGCGAACCAAGCTTTAGCATTAATAATTGTAGCTGTTGAATGTTTTTTATTATTTCCTCTGCTACGTAATAAGTATCGAAAACCAACCTTTTTCAGTGTCTTGTTGATTTCCTCCGTGATTTTTGCATTATTTACAGTGTCAAAAATAATTACCGCTTTATTTGTGAGTGTTTTAGTCTTCATTTTAATCATTTGCCCCCTCTTATTCAGGCAATATCAGAAATATAAGGACAATATTTACGGTCCGTGGGACGAAGCTGTTGTGGACAATGCAGACAACATAAACGACTTGGTTTCTTTTTAAAGTATAAATATTGTAAAATAACACCAATGTATTATACATGTGAAAGTATTGAAAATAAATTTATTTCACTGGCACAAATTGAATTAAACGTTTAATTTTCCGTAATAAAGCTTCTATCAATCCCTTATCTGACTCTGAATGACCCTATTACAGAAATAAAAATTAGTTTCGTTATATTAAATACATAGAATAAGCAAATAAGAGGAGGTCATGAATACATTTTTATAAAGCTAAGTTCACATGCATTGTGGATACGCAAAATTTTTATTGCGGATCGTTTCTAATTGGTTCATTTTGAATTTTGAACCAATTAGAAACGATCCGCAATAAAAATTTTGCGTATCCGCAATGCAGGTGAACTTAGCTTTAAAAGACATTAAAACAATGAAACAAGATGAGCAAAACAAATGTATTAGTATATTATACACGATGCTACAGTAAATGGATAATTGCAAAACTCGCTCGCTCATGTTGCAAATTATCTGTAGTAATAACATTCATTACAGCATCATGTATAATATATTATTAAATTATTAGTGAAATATTTTCAGAACATGAATTTTCAACTTTTATTATTTTAAGAATTCAATGGTTTCTCAACATGAACCGTGGACCTCAGGTTATCTGGAGACCGGTCAAAAAAAATGAAATAGCTTGATAGGTAGTGCATTCAGTTTTCAAATATATATCTAGTTCATTATTGAACATTAAACACTGAAGAGCAACACAGATTTGTATCTAGACTAATCAAGAAAATTACAAACTTCTACACAATGTAAATGAACAATACATGTCTGAATATTCGAACTATTAATTCCAGTCTCTATTAATCTACATGTTCTTCATAATTTGAGTGATTTTTCAACAAAATCTTAAATTCATGACCTCCCCTTGAAAGTTTAATTACCTGAGCTGTCTCTAGGAGCTGGTTGCTAAAACTATCTGTGAATATTGAAACTAATCCCTGCTTTAAATTGCTGATGTCATCTGTAGAAACTTTCCACATAGCTTCTGATGCAGATGCCAGAGTCACTAAAACGTGATTTTTACAAGTACGTAAGCAAATAACTAAAATAATTACTTACTATCCAGACTGAATGATGCAGAAGTGTTTAGTTGAGTTTTAGTTTTGGATATGGCTTTGAGCATGTAATAATCTAAATGGGCCCAAATGAGGTAGAGTGAATTCTCGATTATAAAAGTGCAATATTCTATTTCCTTTCGTTTCTTGCATACTTTACTGCCCACAGACTCGTAAGCATTTTCTCGCATTAAATTCAAGTCGAAAACATCCTGATGTTCAGTTACAAATTCTTTTACTTCCAATGTGTTCATTGTAGGTATTTCATTCAATTTTCCTTGGAGAAAATTAAGCGTTATCTTCTGTTTGTGATAGTATGCCACCATGCTAATCAATTGTTGTATGATCACTCCTAGAGAAGGCGAATGTTCATTGAAGTTTTTAGACTGTTTTCCATCAAAACTATTTATCGGATCAGTGAGGGTTGGTTGGAAAATTACACCGACGCTGGAATGATCGATTCCATGATTTGCAATGAGGTTTCTAGCGTACAGGAGTAAGTTGGAGATTATTTCTAAGGTATGCAGCAAACGCTCTGACGTTTGGTACATTGTGTCTTTAGCTGAGGGATCACATAAGAGCTCACGAATAATACTATTCGACAAAATAAATTTCGCAAGAAGCGATAACATTAATTTCTGGATTCTGTGCAGGTATGCTCTGTTATCTTGAGGCAAGTTAACATTTTCAAGCATAATCACCAAGTCACTGTTGGCAGTTCTTGCAATTACTGTTGTCAAAATTGATAATTCTTTTAGGCCCAAGGCAGGAAGGGAGGGATTTCCTGTCCTCAAAATTAATTCTACCACGTCTAAATGGCTGAGCAAATAATGCATTATTTGCACGACTGCAGATTTATTGTCAGTGCCCAAACTGGTTAAAATTGAATTGCAAATGTGGAGAGATGGTAACCATATCTGGAGGTATCGATTTTCAACAGGCAAAATAATGCTTTCAATGATATCTTCAACATCTTCCCATTGCTTTGAAATTTCTGGGTGGTAATCAAAAACTTTCATATTGCTCAGGCATGATAAAAGGTGTTGCTCCAGCAACAATTCAGCTCCGACTCTTGTAGTGGCAAGCCTTGCAAGCAGAGACATTTTAGCTTCGTAAATGTAAAGAGGACGAACATTTTCTGGCACTGGTTCTAAAACGAGTCTTAAGTTGTTGTCATTGTCTAAGATGCTCTCTATAATGTGTTTTAGGTAACCGCGGCCTGACATGTAAGCAATCCAATTAACGTTACCACTGAGACTGATTAGCAAACTAAAGCTGGACATTGCCAACATTCTACACACTTCTTGACCACCAATGCAATCATGGCATAAAACTTCTAATAATTTCTCTCCAAACAATGGAAGGACATCTGATGATAATTCAATTGCACATTTCTTGCTGTAGACTCTCAACTTTGAACTGTCTAATCTGCTTACGTAAAGACTGTCTTCTAAAACTGAATTATTGTCGTACTGACCAATTTGTACAAGTTGCAAAAATGTCACTAAAGATCCGTATAAGTTAATACGTAGTTTCTGAGCAGTAACATCTGCAACCAAAATCCATTCGATGAGATAATTCAGAATAGTTTTTAGGGAACTTGCATTCAATTCTATGACATCAGGTATATTAATTGCAAAATCAGGTTGAAGAACTTTCTTTTGTTTGCTAGCATAATCACGTGACTTTCGCAGATTTTCCAGGAGTAATAAAACAGCACCCGATAAAAAATTGCCGATTTCTGGTAACAACAACATTTTGACAACTTTTTTTAATAAATGCTCCAAAATAAATATTTCCAATACTTGTTGTTCATCAGCAGTTAAAATATCATATGGTAAGTAAGTAATAAGAACTTCGATGACTTGCCTCCATGAATCCACAAATTTGACCATGCTTGAGACACTCTGGCGAGAGTTGTTAATATTCAACGCGTGCATCAGCACTTTCTGGATTTCCTGCAAAATTGCCTGACGCTGTCCTATAGCTGTGGTTCCCTGAATCGAACCAAGTTCATCAATTAAAATCTGATGTAATTTTTTTACGTTAATCAATTTTAAAGGCCCATCAGTTTGGCAATTGTTCAAGAGCGTGTTCAACACAGAGTTATCGAAAAACTCCCAACGTGGAGTGACGATTTCTTTCACATTAAAATCAAACTGTGTTATCAGCTGCACAAGCAAGTTTTCGTTCTTTTTGCTTTCTTGCAGAATGTTATATACAGATGTCGTTTCGTTTGCATCTGCTGTATTTCCCAAGGGCATTAGTGTAAACGGATCAACATTTATGACAGAATCTTGAGATGGCAAGCCAACTAGTAACTTGATAAGCTGTTTCACATAATTAATCTGTTTTGATGAGCAAGAAACTTTCAGTTCAATAGCTATCGTCATCAAAATGGAAGACAGTTGATTTAATTCGTGTATTCCTTCATTGATGTTGTTAAAACAAGCAGTTACGTGTTCTTTAAAAAAATTGGTCTGCATTCTTAACAATTTAAGCGTCGGACCAGATGTTTTACTACCCGCGCACAGTAAATAAAGTAGATGATACGTTGATTCTAGCAGCGAAGGTTTTATTCTATACACAAATTGTATTTTAGATTTCAGTATTCCAAAAATTGAGTGAATGCAAGTCCTAGGAAAATCTAAAATGCCGGGAATTTGAAACAATGTGGTGCTGACATCTCTTTTAACATCAAATCCCAATAGGAAATGCGACAAATTCGGTGGTTTATATGGCAAGCATTGTTTTAACAGGAGGATAATAGATTCTTTGATTGAAGAAATCAAATCAATATTGTTGCCATCAGTTACTGCATCTAGGCATTCAACAAAGCCATTTCTAATGAATTTATCAGAGTCAACGCTTGACAATAAGATGTTCATAATTTGTGTATGTGTTAATGGTGAACTCGTTAAATGCAGAATAATTTTGATGGCCGTCAGAGTATGATTTGGAGTGGTAACATAATGACTGACATATCTGGCAATGTTCAGTACATGATCTGGACGTCCACTTCTTGGGTTGATAGCTAATAATAATTTACTTAATGATGTTAAAGGAACGGGAGAAGTAGACATGCTTAGCAAATGAAAAAATTTAGACTGTAATATCAAGTCCCTTTCTATAATCCTCAAGCAACTCAGAGTGCATGATTCTATAAATATATAACCAGAAATACACTTGTACGTATCAAACAAACAAATGCCCTCATTGACGATGTACAAAATCAGATTTAAAACATCAGATTTCGAATTTAATTGAATGAGGAGGTGAAAACCCGGAGGTGAATTAAATTTGTCAGATTTATCATTGGGAGGAAAGTCTGCAAGTTCTGGTACATACTGTGCCAAGAACTTTTCAAATAACTTCAAGCAAATACTGGCAATTTCCCATTTTTCAGCCGCATTCTTGTAAGACCTAGTGTTGAACTTGAGGAATACAGAATTGATAATGAAGGTTAGGTACGGATCAAATCCTGGCTTTCGAGGTCCAGCTCCTAAAGTTCTTGGAATTCCAGAGTCTGTTAAAACATCCAGCAATTTCAGAAGGCTTCTTGTTAATGGGTATTCTTCCATTCGTGATTCGATCTCATCTAATTCCGTTTGTATACCTCTGGGTTGGAAACTTGATGTGCTTGGGATTGTAATTAGGATTTGAGAGGCTTCCAAATTGTTCCACATTTGATTGGCTGTCTCTGGTGATTTTGATAGAGCCGCTAATGTGAGCAGGATGTCAGCTTTTAATGGAATTGGTACTGAACAACTAACTAATCCTAGAAGTACAGTTAAAGGAGCCCAGCCTGGATGTTCGCACAAGGCTAACCTTGAAAAATCATCATGTTCAGCTATAGCTCGGATTAGTTGTAAGACCGCATGTAATCCTTCAATTTCTTGAGGTGTTATGCCTTTGTGATAAACAGTTCTATGTCTATAGACGGTATCATTCGTTGGCGGCATCTCTTGGCGTAGGTTTATATAGTACTGATTGAAAGACATAAAAAAATGATCCCAAGTTATGGTGCTGTTGATACCAGGTGTCGTTTGTTTTAACATGTTAAAACAGAATCTCGCAGTTTGTTGACTACTTGACAAGCTAGCCAACATGTTTAAATATGGAACAAATAAAGTAGAAGGCACCATATCTCCTGCTAGACGTATGAATTTAAAGAGGGAGACCGCCCTTGCTGGAGCTCTATACATATATCCTTGGCTTGAATTGTCTAATGGACACCAATAATCAGCTACAAACTGAGTGTTTAAAGGATCTTTGCTGTAAAATTTTGCAATAAGATACAGTAAGTCTTCAAAGTGCCTTGGAAGATTAGTTGGTGCCTCTAGTCCTTCGTAAGCATATACTTGCATAGTTCGTGCAGTTTCATCTGCCTTCATCCGCAATTCTTTTACCTTGGAATATATGTGCACAATGAAATCTGTAATTAAATTGTGTATTCTCTTGTGAATAATATCCTCAGTGTAAACTAATTTGTTTTCTAGCACAACGTAGTTCAAAAATTTGAATACTTTCATGGAAATCGCAGTATCAATAAAAGTGTCTTCTTGCTCGATTGCATGCTGGAGTGCTTGGCTTTGAGGAACCAACCTCAAAGAAGAAAGACACACGGAAAATGAAAATAAAACAGTTGCTTGTACACCTTCGCATAACCAAATGCTTTTTCCAGGCAATAATTCGTTGAGGACCCCATCAATGAAATCTTTTTCAGATAAAATTGGTAAACTCTGCACGACTTCTTCGCCGTCTTCTCGAGTATGCAAGATGCTTAAATCTACAGCTGCTAGTAAAGCAGCTAATAAATATAAAGATACATTATCCAGTTTCCCCGAAGCTTCTTCTTCTACTTTTACATCACGCAAATGATTAATTAAACTTATCGTTGCCTGCTTTGGTAATCCACACTGTGAAGACCAAAGAAAAACGATATCTGCAAGTATCACTCGTATGTCAGTGAATAAATCAGTTACTTGTCTTTGATGCTTCGGTCCTCCCAGGGCTACGTTCTGTTGTAACATTTCCATTTCTTTACTCAAATCCAATGATTTCAATAACTCAAAAATGCGATTGAATAAGCCATTTTCCATCAACTGATCTGTGTAGGAAGTTATGAATTTCTCCGTTTCAACCGGAATCTTTAGGCACCAAAGCACGCCTTTTCGGGCCTGCACTAACATCCGCAAAGTCGAAAGAAGGGCCTTTCGGCCATCATAATACAGTAAAACTGCTACTAAACCTCGAGGAAGACCCGGATAGTAAGGCATTTGTATTTGCGCAGTGCACAACAAATCTAAAGCTGCAAACTCATTTAAATCATACATATCGGAGATAATGATTGTCTCTTGGTACAACTCCTTCGATAAGGTCTGATAACCAATTCCTCTAACGTTGATTCCTTCCACCATGCCCCTCTTAAGGTCTTCACGGTTTTTTGCATTTTTCGGCTGTGAAATTGCAACCTTCAAAACATTTATAATAAAACGTACAATAACATACCGGATTTTGAAGCAAAGAGAAGAAATTCTGTTTATACTTTTTCAAAACGTTTTCGAACTCAGCGAAGCACAAGTTTTCGTTCTCACCGCACAAGTACCTGTTTATAGTTTGCAATAAATCCTTGTACGGATTCCATAAATCCTCCGATTTTGTTGCTGAAACAATTTAAATAAAACATAATGAATGTTAGTTATTAATAATAATTGTGTTATGTTAAATACCTTCATTCATTTTTGCAAAAGCATTTATTTTAGAGTTAAGGTTATCTTACTAACCGCCTTGGAAATGTGGTTGCCAACTGTGCAAGACGTCACTAGATTCGATTCTATAAAGAAATATTTTTCTCTTTATTTGTAAATATTAAATAGAATTTATTTAAAAATTACTATTTATGGATAAACAATAGCCTAATTGTATTAAATATCTTTCTTAATTCTTACAAAAGCCGTCTTACAGTTTACAACGTTATTGCCAAGTATGTAAAGATATCACTAGTAGTTGATCTGAGAAACATTTGTTTAAGATTTAGTTAAAATTCACTTAATTATAAGTAATTGCAAATAGAGAATACTGTAAAATTGAGAAAGTAATTACAAATTCCTTTTTTTAAATAAAACTGGTATATTGAAATAATTGTTGTATCACAGGAGGTGATCAGTGGCTGACCAATCATATTAACGACCTTCAGAATTCAAATATTTCACTTGCATGTGACGGTTGTTTCGTTGCTTGTGTCAATGTGCATTTGAATTGTGTGGAAGTTTTAAAATAGTGTTAGTATTTGAATATTTGTAACTGTGGTTAAGATAATTAGCAGAATGGCTCGCAGAAAAGAAACAATAGAAGAGTTAGCTCAAAAAATGATCCCTGACGATGTACCTGTAGATTTCAAAGAAGACACAAAAAACCTAGTGGTAAAAATGATGTCGCATAAATGCTACGGAAATAAAAAGTAAGTTATTCACTTTGACGAAGTAATTTCTTACAAAACCACCCCCTTTTAGCTACCAATGGAAATTGGATGATTTTGAGTTGGGTACTCGACTTGGTAGAGGTAAATTTGGACGAGTGTACGCTGCCCGTGAAAAGAAAACTGGTTACATTGTAGCCCTCAAGACATTGCTGAAGTTTGAGATTGCCAAAGGACGAGTTGAACGCCAAATATTACGTGAAATCGAAATACAATCGCATTTAAAGTTAGCATCACTTTTTAATCACTTTACACGATACTTTAGCGAGTATAATTTTTTAGACATCCAAACATATTGCAATTGTTAACATGGTTTCATGATGATTTTCGCATATATTTGGTGTTGGAATATGCTGGAAAAGGTGAACTCTATATGCATTTGCGAGATAGCCCTAATGGACGTTTCCCTGAATATTTGTAATTACACACAAGTTTATTAAGATTGTTGTTGTAAATTTATTTTTGCAGGGCTGCTAAATATACATATCAGGTTGCCAATGCCTTGAGTTACTGTCATGAAAATCAAGTGATTCACCGTGATATAAAGCCTGAAAATTTGTTGCTCACTATTACCGGTGATGTTAAACTTGCTGATTTTGGATGGTCTGTTCATGCACCATCTCTACGTCGCACTACTATGTGTGGAACCCTTGACTACTTGCCCCCAGAGATGGTAGAAAATCGTGAATATGGACCTTATGTAGATCAATGGTGTTTAGGTAATATTGATGTTTTAATTATTAATTTAACACTTCAATTTTGCCATAATCACTTTGCTAAATTGCTTGGTGGCTGTTGTAGTAGTGGATGTTATTAACTTGGATTTTACTTTCCTTCAGAATATTTGAAAAATTAAATGAAAAACCATCAGCATCTTAGCCCTCTATTTATACTTTAAACAACTTTGATAAATGATCTTGTTTAGTCACTTTTTACTGATTGTTTTGTTAATGTTAATTGTAGGTGTATTCTTTCGATGTGAACGAAGTGAATGCGATCAGCAAAAGTGAAAATATTCAATTTGATCGTATTTTCTCGTTTGTGTTCAGTTCCCCCACTCTTGTGAAATAAGTGATTACATTCAATTTTTACTGAACAAATAATTTTGCCGATGAGTTCGAAAGTGAAAGTGAACGAAATATTCATTCCCAGTTGTTACATTCAGTTTTTACTGCACAAATAATTTTGCCGATCAGTTCGAAAGTGAAAGTGAACTGAATATTTATTCACTTTCAGTTTGTTCAGTTGAATCCATTCACTTCGTTCAGATCGAAAGAATACTCCTTGTATTAAATTTATTAACTTTTTCCGGTAACCTTAGGTTTTCAAGCAGTATAGGAATTTTTTTTTTTAATTTCTCAATTTAAATTTTTTAGTTTTTAATTTCAGTTTAGGATCTCTGAGATTTTATGTTTCCATTATTTCTTGAATCTTCATGAATTTTTTTTACAGGACTCTTTTATCTGATAAATGTAATTCATATACAGTAGGGTGTCCCTTACATAAGGAAAATTTTTTTTACAAAATCCGATACGCGCACCCTCTAAATTTTTTCTATTTGACCTTAAACACTCATTAGTGAAATTTGAGCTTCCTAGGATAACGGTAATCCGTGCCGAATTGAAGTCAAAGTCGTAATATTGATTGTGAGTTATAAGGTAAACTTTCAAATTTCGTGCAATTTCAGGAAAACAAAACCAAAATTTATTTAAATAGTGAATTAACAAACATTTTACATTAAACAATTATTTAAATAGTGAATTAACAAACATTTTACATTAAACAAAGTAATTACTGGGGATGGGGATATTTTAGTTTCAAAGTGTCTTTTTTACAATCGGGGTATATCTCTCTGTGTTTTTGTACACAACGAAGTGTAAGCGGGAATGTAGTAATGACCATTAAAAATATATCTTTTATGGAACTTGGTAATTTCATGAACATGATGCTTGTTACGAACTACAATAATTGTTGCGTTCGAAAATTATACATCGGATGCATCTGAAATATGATCTCATCTTTCTCACTCACGATTTTTAACCAATTTTGTATCTCACTCATCCGTTAAAAAAAATTGTGTTTACATTGTTTCCATGACAACAGGCGATCTTTTCATACCCTACTTAAATGTGGGATGTGAAAAGATCGCTAGTTGTTATGGAAATAATATAAACACAAGATTTTTTAAACTGATGAGCGAGATACAAAATGGGTTAAAAATCGTGAGTGAGAAAGATGAGATCATATTTCAGATGCATCCGACGTATAATTGTTGGAATAATTTGGCGTTTCAACTAATTTGTAGTGCGTGTGTGTGGTGAAAAGACAAAAAGAGTTAGACGGTTGTGTACGTTTAGAAAAATATTATTACATGCCCTGTAACTATGTAATGAGAGTAAAATAAACTGCATTCCATCAATAATTTTCGAACGCAACAACTGAGTGAACAAACGACTACGATATGACTGGGAATAGTAGGGTCTCTATCAATCGTGAACCAACAGGGACATTCAGCAAGTCTTAACATGTTTCGATGCGATTCGGCAGGCATTAATGCAATTCAAATAATTTGTGAGTGTTTTAACATAAAATGACAAAAATAAGAGGGTATGCGTTACAAAAAATTAAAGTCGAAAAATAAGGGACACCCTAATATACAGGTATCCCAAGTTGAGTGGCCTATTAAAAGTTTTCGGGGAAGGGAATATACGAAAATTCTGAAAATTAGTACACTGCCCTAAGCGAAAGTGATCTTTCAGATTAAAATATTTTCACTTTTGTATCACTTCCGGTTATACCGGAAGTTGCCATTAACTTTCTTATTTTAAATGGAATGCTATACTTTTTATTGCAAAATCTGATTCTACTCATTATTCTAAATAAAAAATGGTAAGGCTTTCCTACACCTAAATGTAACCGAAGTACACTGAAAACCGTGAATTTTTCCCAAATTTTGACATTGACAGTGTGGATGTCAAATAATAATAATAATAATAATAATAATAATAATAATATTTATTTATTTCCATAGAGTACAGAGACACAATAAGGTACAAAGTACAAGAAAAACGTCACAAAAGTATGCTTGCTTAAGTTAAGTTTTTACAATATTCGCAAAATACTGATACAAAATAACAATTTAATATTAACAGAATATCCATTATTTGGTTTTTATATCTTTTGTAATTACACTCATTTTTAATATACTGTGGCAGACTATTAAAGAGTTTACAACCCATATAATGCAGACCTTTTTGAAATAGAGACGATCTATGTACAGGACGTAAAAGGTAGTTGTAATTACGTGTATTGTAATCATGACTTTGAACAACTCCAAAATTATCTTTAAATTTAAATACAAAAAGTAGCACTTCTAGTATATATATATCATAAAAAGTTAAAAAATTTTGATCTCTAAAAGTATTCTTGCAAGAATCATGATACGCCAAATTACATATTATCCGTATAACTCTTTTTTGTAGTATGAAAACACGTTGAGCCTCAGAACTCATTCCTCAATGTATCACACCGTATTTCAATTTAGAATAAAAGTTAGAGTAATAGAAAGTTTTTAAGATATTGAAAGTACATGATTTTCTAAGTTGATAAAGGGCAAAACAGACTCTAGATAACGAATTACAAAGATAATCAATATGAGAAATCCAGTTTAAGTCTTCATCGATACTTACACCAAGTACCAACGAAGAGTTACAAAGAATACTAACATTACCTGATAATTCAAAATCAGATATTTTGTATCTGGTATTATTCTTAAAAATTATACAATTGGTTTTTTTGTCATTTACGGCTAATTTGTTCGCAGTCATCCATGTTAAAATATGTGTATAAACATATTTTGCTCTTATCATTAAATCATTAGCATTACTACCACTAATTGTAAAATTAATATCATCGGCATAAAGTGCAATATTTGAAATTTTGTTGACCAGGGAGTTTACAAAATCATTGATATATATCAAGAAGAGAGTAGGTCCCAAGATAGAACCTTGAGGTACTCCGATATTAGAAAGGCCTTCTGTCGATAATTTATTATTTATCCGAACTAGTTGAGTGCGGTCAGAGAGATAAGATTCGAACCAAAGAAAACCAATACCATTAATCCCGTAACGTTTCAATTTGTAAAGTAACAAATTATGATTGACACAATCAAACGCCTTGGACAAGTCAATGAAGAAACCTAAGCAGACTTTACCACTATCCAAGTCGCTATAGATGTGCTTTTAAGAATTGGAATAAGGCAGTATCAGTTGATTTGTTTTGTGTGAAGCCATGTTTGACAGAAAAAAGCGAAAAATGTTTAAAGTAGAGAATGATTTTTTCATTCATGATACTTTCATAAATTTTGCTGAAGGTTGATAAAATACTTATTGGTCGATAATTTTCAAAAAGATTGCTATTGCCTCCTTTATGCAGGGGTTTTATGATGGCAGTCTTTAATTTAGAAGGAAAAACACCTTGCTGGAACGATAAATTAATAAGGTAGGACAATACGTCACTAATAAAGGGTGAAAATTTTTTTATAAAATAAAAGACGATACACCATCTATTCCAGTCGTTTCAGAAGTCTCTAATCGGGAGATAACTCGTGTGACATCATAACATGTAACAGTGATAAGTGATAAGTTATAAGTGATAAAGTGATAAGTGATAAAGAACGATGGCGAGTTTTGAGGAATGTGTTGATCAGTGAAATCATAATTTAAGTGTTTATCGTGTTTAGAAATTAACTTATAAGGTAGAGACAAGAAGTATTCATTAAAGGAGTTACTTAATCGTTCATTGTTTTCAAAATGAGAGGGTAGAGTATCCTTTACTCTTAATTAGGTTCCACATGGCACGAGTTTTATTTTCTGAGTTTAAGATAAAATTATCACAAGCTTCTTTTTGTTTAAGAGTTATAATTTCCTTATAGGATCGTTCATAACGTAGAAAATCCTTCTTAAATGCTGGATATTGTAAATAAACGGACTATACAGGCTGTCCCAGGATGAAAGGTCAATACTTCGTGGGGGTCTAGAGTGGGTTATTCTAAGTTAAAAAGTTTATATAAACAGGTAGTTTTTTTATTAAAGGATTCTGAGATAAATATTGATTAAGTATTGAACAATTTTATCACTAGGACGTTCGGGAATAATTTAAATTTGGCGCTTCATGTTGATTTTATCTTCACCGTAATGTAGCGCTGTTTTTGACTAATTTAATGTTATTACTTTATAACAAAAGTTATTTAGCAACTTCATATTTTTAATTTCAAATAGCTCCATCTTAGAAGCCATTAATAAAAGACTGCCTGTTTATATAAACTTTTTGACTTATAATAACCCACTATAGACCACCACGAAGTATTGACCTTTCCTCCCGGGACAGCCTGTATAATGTTCAGGCTTTCAAATCATATCCTAATTATCCCTAAAAAAATCACAGGCTGGTCACAATATGGTGTCGAAGCTCGTTATGTTTGCCCAAAACTCAATTTTCGTAAATGGAACAGCCTGTATATTTTTACATCATGAGATACAGAAATTCTACATGGATTGGTATTAGCATTTCCTATATCTATTTCTTTTAGTTTTCTTGTTATCGTAATTGTTTATTATAATAGCATATTTTGGCTCGAATTATCGCAATTTTTCGCAGTAAGTGTCGACAAAACAAAATATATTTATTGAGTTACAATATTAACAGATAAGTACAAATAAATAAGCTTCAACGAAAGCTAATACAGAAATTTCATGTGCTTCATCGCCAGTTACGGGAGCAGATAAAGTTTTCTTTGGTGACAGTGGCACTTCAATACGTTGAAAATACGTTCAAATCTTTTACAATATATTTTTTTTCTGTCATTAATTGCGGATACATTTCATTAAATTTTCTGCTCGTTCTCGTAACCATTTTAGGCGTTTTCGAAAATTCGCTCCGAGTAGAAATGTGTTAAATTCGTTAATTAAAGAATTTAACAATGGTTATGGGCCCAGTGTGCGCAAGAAATACTGTGTCTGTACGTGTAAATTGATAAAAAGAAAAGCATGACGGATAATAGGAATACAATTGAGAAATTGAACGGCGCGAATTATGCATCATGGTCGTATCAGATGAAGATGATTCTCATGGAAAGTGATTTGTGGACCGTCATTGAACCTGGAGAAGATGAACCAGAAGAAAATGCAAACGCTAACGAAAGAAAATCATACGCGTCACGTCAAGGAAAAACGCACGCAAAAATCGCACTTGCGATATGTGATGAGCAGCAAATGCACATACGTCATCTAACGAAAGCAAAGGACGTCTGGGAAGAATTGCAGAAGTTATATGCCCCAAAAGACAGTAAATTCCGTACAGTTCAACTTAGAAGGAAGTTATATTCATATAAAATGAGTGATTATAAAACCGTAGAAAATTACTTAGGCCAAATCAATAAGACAGTGGCAAATTTATCGAGTATTGGCGACACAATAGAAGACGGAGACTTAGCCATGACGATTCTTTGTGGATTGCAAGATGATTGGGATACAGTGGTTTCAGCATTATGTAATCTCCCACATGCTGAATTTACAAGTGCTACTATCAAAAGACGCTTACTGGCAGAAGATGCAAGACGTCAAGAAAACGGTGACAGCAAACAATCAGCATTGTTCATGAAAACTAAAAGGATGTCATCAAACAAAAGAAATCAAAAATATGGAAAGCAATCAGAAACAACGCAAAGTGGTAAAAGAAGTGAACAAGTAAAAACAAAAATGACGCAAAAAGGTGAGCTTATTTGTTACTACTGTGAAGAAAAAGGTCACATTGCAAGATTTTGTCCTAAGAAAAAGAACAAAAAGCCGAAGGAGGAAAAGACAAATGTAATGAACATGAGTGCATTCTGCGGTTTGGTGGCGATAAGCAGTGACAGTTGGATAATAGATTCTGGTGCAACTCATCATATGACGCCGCATGAAGATTATTTCATGAAGATTAGCAAGAACAACGCTATCGAAGATATAATAATGGCTGATGGGAGAACTGCATCTACAATCGGAAAAGGCACAATAAAAGCTAGGATTGCAGGTTCTAGTTTATATTTTAAAGCAGAAAATACATTGTTAGTTCCAGAAATTGGTTATGGAATTCTGTCCGTTCGAGCATTGACGGAAAATAAAAAGAAAGTTATTTTCGACGGGAATGGATGTTTTATTTATGATGAAACAGGACAGCTGCTGATTAGAGCAAAGAAAAAAGGTCAACTGTATGTTATTGAAGCAAAACCATGCAAGGAAAACAGGTTAAATTCGCTTTATAAAAACACTGAAGCGAAACCAATTGATTTGTGGCATAGAAGAATGATGCATGTTAACAAAACCAAAATTCTAGAAATGGCCAACGCAGAATCTGTGTTAGGTTTGAGCATTGAGAAAAGTATTCCAACTCATTGCGACAGTTGTCTGGCAGGGAAGTCAATTCGACAACCATTTCCAAAGAATTCACTTAATGACAGTACGAAGACTGAGACAGCGATATTGGAACTTGTACATGCTGATCTGATGGGTCCAATTGACGTTCCGAGCTGGGGAAGAAAGAGATATGTACTTGTCATTGTGAATGACGCTAGCAGATATGTTTTCGTACGATTTCTACAGAAGAAAGGAGACGTTCTGAGTGAATTCAAAAAGTGGAAAACTGAGGTCGAGAACCAAATTAACAAAAAGGTAAAACGAATCAGGACTGACAACGGACTCGAATTTTGTTCGAAGAATTGGATAGAATTCTGCGAAACCGAAGGAATACGCCACGAAACAACGATGGTATATACTCCGCAACAAAATGGGGTGGCGGAACGAATTAATAGAACGCTGATGGATTTAGTGAGAGCAGAAATTCAAGAAAATAACTTGCCAAAGGGTTCTTGGGCTGAACTAACGTACACTGCTGCATACATCAGAAACCGGGTTACAAATAGTCACAACAAGAAGAAAACTCCATATGAATTGTGGTTAGGGAAAAAGCCCAGTGTGAGACATCTAAATGCTAAAGGTTGTGAAGTATTTGTTCATGTGCCAAAGCAGAAACGGTATTCGAAATTGTCAGCGAGAGCTGAAAAAGGAATATTGGTGGGATACGCATTGCATGGCCGCGGATATCGTGTCTGGATGTCGGAAACGAAGAAGGTTCAAGAGTCACGTGATTGCGTGTTCAACGAAATGTATTCTGGTAAGAGCTCAAACGCAAGTGAGCGACCCAAATATGTCATAGATATTCACCACGAAGGACCAGTCATAGGAGACGACGTAAGTGAGGATGAAGTCAATGCTGAAGATAAATCTCAAAATACATTAAATTTTGAGATACCAGAAAGTGAATACATAGACTCATTATCGGATCATGTGGTTAAGAAGAATAAACCTGGAAGACCGAAAAGGGATCCTACAAAACCGCAACAAGTAAAAGAGCGACAACATGAGATGACACTTCGTTCAACTAAACCGAAGTACGCTGAATTGCCACAATCAAACATTATGAAAGGTACCCAAGAGGAAGATCCATCATATTATCATGAGGCAATCAATTTTATCGAATCTTCGAAATGGATAGAAGCAATGATTGAAGAATTGAATTCACTGATAAAACATGATACATGGGAATTAGTGGAGTTACCTCCTAGTGTGACACCAGTCAAATGCAGATGGGTATATAAGAAGAAAACAGTAGGTGATACGCAAGTTTTCAAAGCTCGTCTGGTGGCAAAAGGATACAGCCAGAGGAAAGGAATAGATTATGATGAAGTCTACGCTCCTGTCTCCAGTTTTGAGGTAACACGTTTGCTGGTCGCAGCTAGCGTAGAGAAGGGATGGTTAATTGATCAATATGATGTAAAGAGTGCTTATCTTCACAGTAATTTAAAAGAAACCGTATATATGGAACAACCGCAGGGTTTCATACAAAGTGGTCAAGAGAAACTCGTTTGCAAATTGAAGAAATCAATATATGGGCTTAAACAAAGTGGCAGATGCTGGAATGATCACTTAAATAAATGTTTGACAAATATGGGATTCGTTCGAAATAAAGTAGACGCTTGTGTTTATGAACTCAACGTGAAGAATGGAAAGGCAATACTGACGGTATATGTAGACGATATACTTGCAATAACTGAGAACGAACAGATGCGACAGAAAGTAAAGAGATTATTAGAAAACAGCTTTGAAATCAAACATATAGGATTAATCTCACATATGTTAGGTGTTAAATTTGAGAAAGGACAAAATGGTAGTATTACTCTTTCTCAGGAGGAATACATCGATCAATTGCTCAAGAGATTCGGACTTCTGGATGCAAAAGGAATCAAGACACCGATGGAAATTAAACCAAATTTTCTTGAGGAGAATAATGAAGAACATTATGTAAATCTCCCCTATCGTGAACTTATAGGTGGACTACTTTATCTCTCCCAAAGGACACGTCCAGATATCGCTTTCGCAGTTGCTAAATTAGCCCAGTACTGTTCCAGTTTCAACAGAAGTCATTGGGAAGCCGCAAAGAGAGTACTTAGGTATGTAAAAGAAACTAAAAATAATAGTTTTTGATTGTAATTATTTAAATGTATACTATCAATACATTTCTAGTAAAAGTTACGTGCCTTTAATTAACGAATTTAACAAAATGTGAGAGAGAACATTTAGTGCACGTAAGAGTGAGAAAAATAGCGCTCTGATCGAATTAACGAAATCGCCTTTTATTACACTCTCCTTGAATGTAATAGTATATTACATATCGAGAGTTGTAAATAGCAAATTACGCACGGTGGAAAAGTTGCGCATGAGCCGCGCAGCGGCGAATGCAAGTAATTCCACAAGTGCGTAATTGCTTTGCAACTCGAGTTTTGTACTATACTTTATCTACGACCACAAAAATTACCTTATTATTCAAGTTCAAAATATTCAGCAATGACACTTGCAATTTCGACTACTGTCAATCTAATGCGATGCGGCTACGTAGATCTAACTATAAGCGTGCGTAAAGTAGGTGCGTTGTGCCTTTTTCTTACTTTACGCACGACGTTTGTAAACACCGGCTTACTTAGTTTATGTGTTGTACGTAATTCGTCATTTACGGTAGTGGTCGTAGATAAAATAAATTTAACAGTTGTTTATTAGAATAAGGGCGGAGATATTGTGGGAGATATCCACTAGGATGGGTCGAAAAACCTAACTTTGAGATAACCTTACCTAATAGCAAAATTATGTTGTCTTTTAGTGATATTATGACACCTTAGAAATATTTTTGAATTTAATTAATATTAAGAGGGTGCACCTTACGTTTGAATTTTTGAAATTATACAAGAAAGGCCATATAGTGTGTCATGCAAAGTTCGTATTTGTCATAATAATAATAACAGAGTTATCATCAAAACTGTATACTAAAAGGGCAAGAGAATGTGGATAAAGTTAAAACTCAAATCTCGCAGCAATGTCTAAATTCGATAGCAAGAAAGATTTCAATATTGAAAGATTTTCATAAATTTTTCTGTTGTATTATTTTTTTAATAATTAATAAATGATTATTTTATTCTAAAAACCCTGTTTTCCTTGAAACATTTATGTTACCAGAATATATTCAAGTTATTCGTATTTGCAAGGCAAAGCGCAACCTGAAGATGAGGTGCTTATTTACAAGGCAAGATAATTTTGCTATTAAAAATCAAAAGCGCAATATTCGTTTTTTTCCATACAAAAATGACCCACCCTAATATACACCTCTTAATAAATTGGCTAATTAGTTATTAGATGAATAACTATAACTACCATGGAAACAATTAATAAATTCAGAAAAATCAAGTTATTCGAAGCCTGAACATTATACTTACTTTCAAGCGACGTGCCACTTGAATCTTGAAATTTGAAAGTGTCGTAAGTACATTCTCTTAAATGAAAGGGTACCAAAACAATTTTTTAAATAAATTTGAAGATATCTCAAAATCGGTTATATTTAGGTACAGGGAAACCTTAACACTTTTTATTTAAAATAATGCGTAGAATCAGAATTTGCAATAAAAAGTATAGCATTCCATTTAAAATAAGAAAGTTAACGGTATAATCGAAAGTGATATAAAAGTGAAAATATTTTAATCACTTTCCCTTAAGGCAGTGTGACGCGCCCACTAATTAGCCTTGTTTATTGACTGTTACGTACAAGTAATAAAAATGTACAAACAAACCCAGCTTAAGATTTGTGGCCAATTTAAATAACTGGGCCGACCGTATGACCGGGGAGATTCCAAAGGGCCACCCAGACTTTGCTACGCCAAGTACATGCACTCTTAGCCGTCCTTTCCAGACGGACGCTATCTGCTAAGTACCTAAAGGTCTACCGCCGGCACTACAGCAAATGGGGTTAGTTTTATTGGCCTACTTCTGTTTACAATTGAACGACCCTCCGGAGAACCCGCTATAAAGAATAATACCTTTAATTATGGCTGATCGCCGTGAATAGGAAACTACGTCGTGATAACCCGTTGTCTTGGTGCAGTCGGTAAAATAACTCTTCAGAACAAGGAATTAGATGCTTTACAATAAAAACGCAACAATTAACTTTAATTAATTATTTATTGCAAAAAAAAATGGGAAAAACTCCTGATATCAGCATCTATGGGATCTGATATCGTGAGCGAAAAACCCTTGCGTTTGAAATCAATACAAATAAACAAAAATTACGATTTTCAGATAGTACAGTATAACTCGTTTAACAACTTTCACTTTAGAACCTCGGCGCGATCTACTTTCTTTCGATTCACACCTTTGGTGGTTTAATGTCTACGCAGATGTTTGTTGGAGAGCTCTGCTCCTTAATTAGATTAATAATTAATTGAGTCTCAACTTAGCTCGAGTCTTGGTACAAGTATTCGTCACTTCTGATCGTACTCAAAAACTTGTTCTGTTTAATAAACCAACGCACAATGTGTCACAGTGGGACCACAGTGTACTTAATTAATGGAGTTAATTAATGAATTAACCAAATGTTTTGGAGAAGTATGTGGTACAAAATGCCGTCTTCAGCGATCAATTTGCAAGTAAATCAGTAGCAATCACCTGTTTTTCAGGGACTCCCGTGGGAGGTGTTGGGTACCTATCTCTAGCTAACCTGTTTAATGCGGTGGAGTGTAGTGACCCGAACTTCTTCTACTCCCCCACCAGAGCGTTAATTAATTGCTTTGAGGGCAGTACTCTCTACTCACTTGCCTGTTTTCTAGGACCCTCTGTCTGTCCCTCTTTCGCCGTCTAACCTATATAATTAATTTATAGCGCAAGAAATTAGTTTGACTGTTTTTTGCACTCCACTATGGGTGGTTTTAGCATTATAGTCTCTAAGCAATCGCTTCTAATTAACCGACAAATCTCTCGGCAAAGACCACAGTTTGATCCACACATGTATATAGGGTGTGAAAGAAACTTTGTTAAGATGATGGCTAGGAATATGTAGTGCAAATGGGTTGGTTTCGTGATTCCACGAAATTCGTAATGACAATTAATTTTCTTAACTTCTGAGTTAAATTGTGCTGGCACACGTGATTTCGGCGGCAGATATAACTTGCCTCACGCCAGTGATTGAGATTGGCGACTTCCCTGTACAAATTGAAAAAACAACCTTTAGTGTTTCCAATTTGCCGGAGAAAATCCCCAAGGGTAGAATGTTTTCTAAAAGTACACTGTATGAAATTCCCAGGTAGATGCGGGGAATAGTTAATTGTTGTTGGTTGATTAAATTACAGAATTGGTCTAATCACTAAAGAAACAATGACCAATAAATTTTTCTAAAATGAAGGTCACTAGTGAGTTTTAATACTCGTTGTAATGTAAATAAAATACTTTGATTAAGTTATCTAAATGCAATGTCAATATGAACCTGACTGCCCTTTAATCACTAATTAATGCAAATCAAATTATCCCTACACAATTGTTACCACCAAAGGTGCGCTGAAGGAATACAAGTAAATGTCAATTACGTAAGCCGTATAATCCGTGTACCACTTCCGCGCACTACCACTCTGATTAAATCTCTCGCGTCGCGACGCTTACGTGTTTGGTTTAATTGCCTTTCTTAACATACTGTACTTTAACCGTACCGAAATAAATGATTTAACAAAAAATGAATAAAGACTACAAGTGCCTAAGGAAAAACTGCTAAGCCAAATTAGAATTGAACAGAACCGTTCTCGGTCAAGCGTTAATGCTATCTGCCCCCTTTTCCGCGTTTCTATTCCGCAAGTAAAAATTAACAACACCCCTTCGGACTTGTTAGATAGATTTTTAAAAACCCACCTACCAATAGTAACCTTTGATTGAATTCTAACCAGCCTTGAATGCATTTTCTCATACACCTATAAATTATGTGCTCGAAACTGTCATACGGAACGCGTCTGCCACACAACATCTGCGATTTGTTTTCTCTAACTTCATTTCAAAAGCCTCTTGAGTTGACACAGAATTATGACGCTAGACTTAGAAAAGAAACAGACAAAAACAAAACACTTCAACTTGAGCGTAATTGGATATGCCTTTTCCGCTAATGTACATGTACCCGTGATTTTAGCGCGACAAACTTTTGTACAGAAATTCGAAATACAAAGATAAAGGTTACTTTATATTGGCAGATTTATGGCTCTGTGTGATCCATCATTACTCGAAAGGGACTGTACGTCGCCCTGCATTGCTGGCTTATCGCTTGGAAAAAAATACCAAGAATACGGTCATTTGAAATAGAACATGCAACAATCGATTTTGTTTTGAAAACAAATTTTGCGAAACGTTTCAGCAGTGTACTAATTTTCAGAATTTTTGTATATTCCCTTCCCAGAAAACTTTTAACAGGCTACTCAACTTGGGATCCCCTCTAAAATGAGAATGATTCGAACTACTAATGTTTCACTATAACTAGTGATGTAAGTTGTAAAATTATTACAAATTATAACTTACATTAATTACACAAATTACTGTAATATTACATTGCCCATGAAATTTAGCGAAATTTATTAAATTTATATAATTTATGTAAAATTACATAAGTTACTGTAATTTTACCTCGAATTTTAAATATTGCGCCAATTTCAAGCAAAAATTTTAGGTTATATAACCTCATTCTTATTCTTACTTGCGGACACTGAATGCTAATTATAAGAACCTCTGCTCTGTGTTACTAATTCAGGATTCAGGTAAGTGTACAAGTGAATTTTCTGTTATATTACTATATGAATTATCACAAAATTTGTAATTATAATTTAATAGGCGAGTATTAATCTGAAATTTACGAGAAAGTATAAAATATACCAATGTACTATGCCCGCCAAAATCTGAATTATTTTATTAGTTTTAATGCAGCTTTAAACAATTAATTTTGCTATCGGCCGGTATTATCAACTTTTTAAGGAGACCTTAAATTTAATTCGTGTTTAGAATGAGATTGATGTTATACAAACCAAGCAGAAATGTCACACTTTTCTCAATGTTGCCACTTCTAGAAAACAAAGCCTAATTCAAATTGGTCACGTGGGTTGAAGTAATTTATGATTTCCCTGTATAAAATTGACGTCAAGAAAAGTGTCCAGGGATTGGTATTTGTTTCATATTTTATTTCTATAAAAAATTAAAAAGTGTATTAAGAATACATAAAGTATGTTGTAATGCAGAAAAATGACAAATTTCATAAATTACATAAATTACAAACAATCTCGTAACTTTCAGAAAATCTTACGTTGTAATTTACATTTGTAATTTAACATCACTAACTATAACAGATCTGTATTCGCAAATTACATATAACTTAAATCTTGTAACGGAAACAAATTTAGCAAATCAATTGATTATGGTTACTTTCTTGCGTGTTATTCTACCGGGTTATTTTTTTATCAACACTTGCGATGAAATCTGGACGGCATGTCTTAGTTTTACTGTAAAACAGCTTCAAAGAGGCGATGACGCACTTTTCACTTAAGTTAAGACATCCCGTCCAGATTTCATGGCAAGAGTTGAAAAAAAATTAAAAAATAACCGTTTACTAGGTTTTATCCTCCAAATTATTTTCAAAACTTATTTCATTAATACGAAAATGATGAGAATAAATGCCTATTTAAGGTGAATTGTAATAAATATAATAAAAAGTTCGATAACTAAGTCTATTTAAAATATTTCTGGAAAAGTGCGAATAATCCGTCAAAAACAAACTACCAGTTTAAGGATGTTCCATTTCTTCTAATATTAATCTTGTTTGGGGTCTCAAAAGTTCCATTCATTCTATACCTTTAATTTTTGTTTACTCTTCATTGAAAGTTTAGCGCAATTTTAAAAACTGTCGCTAATTTACGTGATGTTCATATACAGGGTATCTTACAAACAACGCCCCAAGTCAAAATTCCATTATTTATGGACTTATTTTAATATACAAAAAAATAAATGAAATGATTCCAAAAATATTATACCTAAACTGTATTTAGTTTCGTTTTTGTTGGAAATTGACTTCAAGGTCAAGCTGCTGTTAACCTTTTTTTTTTAATAGCTATGTTTATTTTTTTATTACTGTACCTGGTAAAGCTTTTTTTTTCTAAATTCAAGAATATGCGGAAAAAAATTGAAAATCGATCTTTAAGAGAACTTGACAGCTTGAAACAACTTACTGTGAAAAATAACACTCAAGATACTGTTTTCACGGTACACTTAAATATTTTTATAAAAAGCATGCTTTACCTTTATAATAGATTAATTTATGTACATATTTTTTTTTACGCAGAATGTTTTCTAAACATCAAAGTGTAGCACTTTACTGGATTTAGAAAAAGAGTCTCTACCAGATGCAATAATAAAAATATACAGAGCCATTTGAAAAATTAAAGTTGACAGTCATTTGAGGAGCTCGCATGCAAAACTGGATATATCCACTTTGACAAATTTTTCACGAGATAAAAAACGCCTCACATATATTCACTTAAAAAAAAATGCTGTTTTGAAAAAACATTTTTAGCCTAATGGGTTCAACCAACTGATTGATGTATATTTTTTTGTAAAAAAGAAAGTAAACAATTCGGTGCTATTGGCAGAAAAACTTTGGATATATCCGGTTTTGCTCACAAATGTGTCACTTCTTTCAAAAAAATAAAGTCTTGCACGTGGCACCGACAAAAATACCTCTAACGAAATAAAGAATGCAACCGATTTGCATGATCGCGACTATACATCTTACAGATTGGATTATAGTTTCTTAATAACATAATCATGACATTTCAAGGATGATTACATTTTTTTGAAATCGAAAAATATGATTACACAGCTAGTTTTTGGGCATTTTAACTTCAAGATACGATCCGCTTTTTATGCTCGCGATTACAATTTTTTTCCCTTTCCCTTTCAATTTGTCTTAAATTCTTTACCGTCTTTGATACACATGCATCTTAATTGAAAACATTGCAGATCTGCCTTTAAAGATCTTGTTTTATTTTCAGCAGCAACAATAGGGTCGTTAGACGGCCAGGGTCGGCAAATGAGCAAATGTTTTTCTTTTATAGAGCCAAACATATTTTTCATCGCTATACAATTTCAAACACTTGCTAAATTCTTTAAAAGAATTGAAGGTATCACCCACTTTTAACATGATGTATGTTAACTTCGAAATTTGTAAATAAAACTGTTAAAATAGTGAATTACTTTAACATCACATCAGAACGGCGGATTAAGCATTTTCTTCAATAAAGTCCGCCGTTCGGCGGTATTATCAGTTTTTAGAGTAATGTTCCGCCGTTGTTGCGCAAATCAATCGAACTTTCGGCAGACTTGTGGGCTAAGGTTATTTTGATCCGCCGAACAGCGGAATTTCGAAATACAATGCATGGTTCCGCCGGCGGACGTTTAGACACTTCCTTGTATTTTACCATCTCAAGTATTAAGCCGGACTCAGACGACTGGTGTACTTGGCCAATATACCAATATTGGTATACTTGGCAAATGTACCAGCTCATAAAGGCCATTTTACGCAAAGGCGTTAACACGACGTGTACAATTTCTTTTAAAATACGCCAGCGAATTTATACAATGTTGGCGGAATAGATAGAAAAGTGGTGGCCATCATGGATAGCGGTCATTCTGAAAATGTTGTCCCTTGTGCAGCAGTACTAATTTGTTAAACTCGCACTGTTGTTACCGAAATATCGAAACAAACTGGAAGTTAAGTAATAAATCGCGAAACTACAATTATGCGTATTTAGACTGGCAAGAAAGAATCTAGCGCGAGATCTTGCAGAGATTCCAGCGAGTCGACTCGCAACCCTATTTACATTAGTCGTTTTCGTTTCAACGAGTGGAGTAGCTCTGAGCAGCACTGAGTAGAACAGATCTGATCCGCACAAAAAGCGTTCTTTTCATACCACCATAGAATCAAATGGAATTGGATCAGTTTAGGATCAATTCAAGTTGAGATCAGTTGGGGATCACTTATGAAACGAGAACGGCTATTAGCGACATCAATGTCGGACAGAACTCGCGCAAGTTTTCTCGCATATCTATCTGCACCTTTACAGCAGGAGATTTTAAAAAATGAAGTCCAAAAATTTCATTTATTTTGTTTACAGCATAATTGAAGTTCAATGAATTAAATCTGAAATGTAAAGAAAGTTAAAAGACCATTATTCTCTAGATGCTAACCATTAAAAAAAAGAATACTAATCATATTACTTCAATTTGCCATACTTACTATCTACATTCAATTTGTAGTTTAAATCAATTATTTTTATCAGTAGATCCACTCAAGTGATTTGGATCAGTTTCGTTTATGGTGAGGGTTTACGATACAAACGCGTAAATTCTTTTTGAGTCGATTTAAATCGATCCAAAACAGCGAATCGAGTGCGCCTTTAAAATCACTTATTTGGTCACATTTTTATTTTATTTTTCTTTATTTCCTACGTAGGCATTGATGATACGTTGTGTTGGTTGGCTTTCCTTCAAAGTTCTACTAAATATTCCATAAATCATAAATTTTGCATATCTCGACATGGCATTGCTAGTTCTTTATTAGAAAAAAGTTCCCTTTTAATTAATTTCTATATTAATTAATTTAAATATTTCTATTATTTTTTCCCGTTCTCAGCTATTTTCTAATTCCAAAAATTTTTTTTTCTTCAACATTTTATTGCTTCCTGCCAATCCACTATGTCTGTGTGATTCTTGTAAAACAATTGCTTTTGTTTGTTTTCAAAAGCGTGGAAATTTTTATTTGTTGTAGGTATTTTGTGTTACGAATTTTTAGTCGGCCACCCACCATTTGAGAGTAAGTCAACCAATGAAACCTACAAGAAAATATGTTCTCTCAGTATAAATTATCCACACTATATGCCACAAGGGGCGGTGGATCTCATTAGCAAAGTAAGTGTTTATCACAGACGTTTCTAAGGACGTTATTATAATCGTTTAACTTTCAGCTCCTGGTATACAAGATGCAAAAACGGTTGACATTAAAAGAAGTAATGAAGCACCCTTGGATAGTTAGTAAGATGGATAGTTTCCTTTAAACATTTTAAATAAGTTTTATGTATTTATGTTAAAATAGTTTCTTTTGAAAATATTTAAATGGAGGATGAAAAGTGGCTTTTGAATTTTTTGAATTTATATGGAATACTTTTTTGTAATATTAAATTGTTTTTAAAGAAGGAGGCGCTGTTGAATGTCTATATTCATGCTTATTTTTGTACCTTTTCCCCAGGAACTTGAAGAGATATTTTTATTTTATTTGTTTAACATGAGCTTTTTGGAGTCATTTTAAAACCTTGTTGACTGGTTAACGAAGATGTTTGTATGTGTTCGAACGTTGCTAAGTTAATTAATTCTGTCACTGTATTGTTTGAAAGCCACAGTCTTGTTCATGTTAATCCTTGGTGCAAATGATGTGATAAAAGTCCAAAAGTTTATTGTAAAAAGTATGAATAAAATAATTACTAAGCAAATATTGAACAGATGGAGTACTTCAAGAAACTTTTGTCGACACTTGTGATAAATAAAAAAACAAATTTTGTTATAAGTACATAAATATGGTTCAGTATTATTACCAGATTAGTCAGACTAAAGTGTAAAAAATGTTTAAATCACCCGATAATACAGTCAACAAAGAAAAAATCCTTTCCGACGATTTAAAAATGTTCTATTGGTATTTTAGGCCACTGGCGTTATTATGTCGTGCATTCGGCACTCTGCCCCTAAGAAACCTTGCCCAACCAAATGGATCGAGCCTGCAGTTTAAATTTTTGAGTTGGCCCCATTTATACAGTGTTATGGTATTTGTTTTCACCATTGGATTGTTGTTTTACTTTTCCGGATTTCCGTTCTTCAACTTCGAAGCAAAACTTACGATTGCATTCATCTGGAGATGTGTTGTAACGTACATGATGATCCTAAGGGCAATTCTTTGTTTCCTGTTCTGCACGATCCACGCCAAGAAACTGGTGAAATTAATCAAGACTTTGGATTTTTTTGACCGCAAGAAACACGAACTGACCACAGTCAAAGAGAAAGATTGTTTCATACGAGTGCTACTATGGACTGTACTACCGATAATTATTGGTTTATTTATAATGGGTTTCATTTTTATTGAATTGGTATTATTTGTTAAGCCTGTACTTCCCCGAATAAGTGATGTAAATCATCAATGGATTGCGTTAATTTGTTTTGGATTCCTGGGAATATGGCAGATGGTACCGCTACTTTTATATCTTTACTTTTCCTGCAAAATCAGTTACAATTTTTACGATGTGAATAAAATTGCTGTGAAGATAATTCCTATAGGAAAATTGTGTACCGATGAGAAAATCGAATATTCCCCAAAGATGAAAGACTCGTTGATTTATATTCGACACTTGCATGTTGTGATGGCTGAGGCAGTGAAGCAATTAAGTTTCAGTTATGGCTCCTTTTTGGCAGTGGACCAGTTTTATACTATTGTAACCTTCATAGTAAATTTATACGTTTTCTTATTCACACCTAATCACGATGAACACCTCTTTAGATGCACACTGATCAATGGAGTAATCGTCTTATTGGTAATTTACATTTCGCATTGCATAAATGATGGGGTAAGTATTTATTTAATTTTTTTTGTTGTATATAATATTTGAGTTAAATAAAACAACCAAAGAGGGATAATATGTTTGTTTTATCATTGGTTCGTAAAACAGTTCATAAAGTTGTAAACGTTAAGTGGAGCATATGGCAAATTTATCTTTTTAAGTAAACACTTATATAAACATTAAAATGCACTAAATGAATACTTTTTATTGCGTAATTTTTGTTCAGTATATACAGAAACAGTAACAACAAAAAAATGCTCGCGTGTGGTGAAAGCACGAAAAATCTTTGCTCAGAATGCCACAAACCCAAATCGTTTTATGCATACTTCCGCCCAATTGCTGTAATCTGTCGTATTCTGGGAGCTTTTCCACTGAGCAACATCAACCAGAAAGATGCAAATAAAATATATCACAATTTCATCAGCTTTGCGCATCTATACAGTGCAGTGACTTTTCTAATAAATGGTGGTTTGCTCTTATATCTATCTGGATTCTTCAATTTTAGAATAGACATTTCATTGATTTGGGTCAGCGTTGTGACATTCATGATGATTGGAAGATCTATTTTATGCTTCATTTCTTGCATGCGATGTTCAAAAAAATTGGTGAAGTTGATAAAATTATTGGACCTGTTCATCAAGAAGTTGGACGAGTTTGTGGAAATCGACCATCACATAACATGTCAGAGATGGATTACGTGGACGATATTTCCCATTGTATTTGGTCTGACAGTATTGGGTACAGTTGTTTTTTTACTGGACCACCTTGTTCAACCATTACTTCAGATAACATGCTACGAAGGAAGCAAGGCAATAACGGCGTGGTTTTTTGGGATTTTATCAATTTGGCAATTTCTACCTTTGCTTTTGTACACTTATTTCGCCTTGGTAATCGCCCATGATTTTAAAAATTTAAACAAAGCAGCTGTAAAGACCATTCCAATCATCGGCTTGTGTGATAAGACTGAAGTTACGTACTTGTCTGGCATGGTGGAGAATTTGGCACAAATTAGATACCTCCATACACTGATGGCGGAAGCGGTGAAGTACTTGTGCGAGTCTTTTGGGTTTTTCTTAGCCGTCGATCAAATCTGCATTATCACCATGTTCATAACAAATATCTATGCTTTGCTCTTCAGTCAGATGTACGATGTTTATTTGCTGTTTTATATACTGATAAATGCGATTGTTGTCGTTATTGTAATATATTCATCACATTACTTAAAAGACGAGGTACGTTAGTTTAGTAATTAGAAATACAAATTATTTTTGTAAGGGAGCTTATTTATTCTAAGAGTTAAGGTATAACGGAAGTTGATTTCAATTTCTTAAAATTTTTAATTCTAGCATTGTTTATTACTACTAACATGAAAACAATATATTTTCTTTAGGCAAATCTACGCATTTTTTCTTCAAGTATGTGTTTATAAATTTTTCTCCGATATAAATGAATTCATCCGATACAGATTCATTTTCTATTTCATGTAAATATTTGTCCTATTCAACAAATTCAACAAAATGATTTAACAAATAATTTAACAAAAATTAAATTAACTCAAAACTAAAAAATTTTCGCAGTTTAAACTATCTTTGAAGTTTTTTGTATAATTATTTTTTTTAACACTTTACAGGCAATCAGGATAATTGACTTGGTGAAACGCGTTCCTTTATCTGCAATGGACATGGACAGTAAGATGGAGGTTTGTTTTTTTTTTTGTACTGCTTTTATTCAGCTTGGAATTTCTTTAATAATATAATTATATTTTTTCAGGTGCATATGATTGTTGGTCAAATACTTGCGTCTCCAATTCGCGTTTCTGCTGCTGGATATTTCACAATGGACAGAACACAAATTCCATCTGTAAGTAATTATGATTCCTTTTTTCAACTGGACAACTATGAATTTTCTTTTAAATTGTGGGCGTTAAAATTTTGCAACTTCATCCCCATTATGATGAAGTTATAGCAAGTAATACCCCTTTGAATTTATAACAGCCTCTATATTATTTTTAATTATTCAGCAACTTATAAAACCTGAATTAGCCAACACTAAAACTAACACATAAAACGCCTTAATAAAAGAATATATTACTATATGTATTTTTTTTAAATAATTACATAGTTTATGTAGGTCAAGTTGTAATAGTTAATCTCTTAGTCTAGATGGATTTGAAGTATATCACACATTAGTTACGTAATGAAATATATTAAAAGAAATTAATTACGATTTTACGTATTACCTAATTTTAATTACCTCTCTTTGCAAAGTACAACGAGCTGCTCTTTATTTTCTTTTTATGATAAAAAAATAGATATATGTATCAGAAAGAAAATTACTTCAATCATTTTGCATCCAATTCAGATTATTCCAATTACAATAACGTGCAATAAATGAAAACATACCACCCGTTTTAAATTGTTTTTGAAATGTAGGCACCTGGTTTGGCGGGCAGTACTCTTACATCCTTTTTTTTTTTTCATAATACAGGGTGTTTCATTGATGATGCACCAAACTTGGGGAACACGTTTCTGACATTATTACAAACAAAATATCTTAATAAAATTTTTTAATCGGAGCAAGTTGAAATTTGCATAATTTGGAGCCGATGTTTGTCGAAATACATACTTTAACGCCGCGGAATTGTGAAACCAAACCGGCGCGCGGCGGTCTAAATTGCATTATGAATAGAACACAGCTGCCCGCTGCACGGCAATAAAGTTAAGCGAGGAAATTTATGACTAGATATTTTTTGCCCTTGACCGACTCGCTCGGTCAATCAACTCCCAGCTGCGATGTGAAATCGCGTGGATATTTATAAACTTAATTAATTTAATAATAAATTACAAATGTGGGGCTATGCAAAAATGTGCATTGTTGTTAAAATTGTTATTAAAATAAAATTTGTCGAATCTTAAAAATAAAAACATTTATTTTTATTACATTATTATTACGTTATTATTATTACAAGAAATGTTCAAAAATGCCTCCTTCCTGCTGTACACACAAAACATATCATAATGTCCTTAATTGGGGTAGTGGCGAATGAAATGTTTTTGGTAAAACCCAGGCTCTTTTACGCTAAATTTCTACGAACGATTTCATGAAACGCTTTATCATTGAATGTGAATTCTTAAATAAGCGCAAACTACTAAATGTTTGAACAATCCTAACAATTGGAAATTCGTATTAAATGGAGAATCGAAAATAAACGACTAATTATTATTTTTATTGATTTCCAACAACCACGAAGGCAAATGTGTTTTGCCGAATCAGCTAGGGCGTCATTCTAGCGAGAGTAATAAAGCAAGAAAGCGATTCGTATGACACTGCGTCACAATCCATTCATTCTTATTTAAAGTCCATCCTACAAATATGCGACTTTGCTTTCCCTTCGATTTTCTCGAAACTCATTCATTTAAGAAAAAAAAATTATAGAAAACTTTTATTTCTTTTCACGATATCTACCGACATACCGAGTTTGATGAATCTTCATTGAAACAGGCTGTATAATATTTTTGTACCGCCGCTACCTTTTTACAATTTCTTTTTTTTTTTTTTTGAAACAGTCGGTAACAAAAAGCAAAAAAAGTAAATCAGCATGCTTTAAAACAATCTGTCTTCCTAAGAAAATATATTTAGGAACTTATTTTTTACTTAAAATAATAAATAAATAGAAACAAAAATATAAAAATAACAATAAAGATGGCAAAATGATTAAAGACCCCTCATTAGTAAGTAATTTGTTTGTACTGAATCGATTATAATTTTAAATTATATTATTTCTACAGAAAGTAAAATTACAACTAAAAAAATTACATTAATGTCAATACGTTCAATATGGAAACAACTTGAGTGTAGATGACAAGTTTCAATAATTCAATAATAAGTTTCAATTAAGTTCTTTCACACAGAATGTTTCATTCAACTGTACACAGATTCTTCTTTTATCTTTACAGTTTATTTGTGAACTTATGAACTCTTTAGTTAAAGAACGTTTTCGGGTATTCGTCTTACTTTTATTACACTTATCATAAATATAAAAGTATCACAACAAAAACAAATACTATTTGTACATCTAATAGTGCAATACTTAATAATGTAATGTAAATAACTATAACGAATAAGTTTTAGAAATCTACTTAAAATTAATTTAATTCTTGATCACATTACACTATTAAGTTTAAACGTGCACTCCTATAAAGCTATATACAAACCCATGATATTACTACTAAAACCCTGAATTTTAGTACGTTTCTTAATCAAAATTATTTTTTACGCGTAATTTTGATTCCTTTAAAGTATCAAATTAGAAATGATTGTGTTGCCATGCTGTTTGTAAGATTTTTTGCTACCTGTGTGTTTTTAAACAGTTGGAACTCGAGTACAATGTAATAAACTGAGTAATCTCTTAAGGCGAGGTTTTCGACGTTTTGGTTTTGGACGCTGTCGATACCATCTTACGCATATGTAGAACAATAAGCAAGATAGGCACACTAACAGAACTGATGTAATGCTAAAGTTTTCTTCAGGAGCTTCAGAAAGCTCAGGCTGTTTTCTATGCCAAGTCCAAATTTCTGCCTCGTTGTTCCCATCTTGACCTATCGCATCTGAAACTTTTCAAACTGATCACTTTATAGTATTGTTCTTGCAAGAGTTTTCAGAAAGTATATAAATACTACTTATAATTAAGGAAGCAGTTAACATTAGTTTTTTTTTTTTTTTTAGCAAAAAACAAATCGATGGATAACATTTTATTCTCCATAAATTCTCTTTTGCAGTCTACATTTGGATTAGAACAATTAGTGATATAAGCATACTATAAGCAATACTAAAACAATTTAAAGAATTACCTCTATTAATGTTTATATTTATTATTGGTACGGACGTTTCTTCTGTAAGCGACATGAGTTTCTGTGACTGGTAAAAGTTCGTAGGCGCTGATATATTCAGTGGAATTGGCTGGGTCCAAACTAGATGGGGACACTGAGGTAAAGCGCGTGCCTGGGAATCCCCTAAATGACCTTCCAGTACTTTTGAATACCTATGCAGCTTATTCTCTTCCATTCTTTGAGGAACTTCGGTGTGAACTTTCATTGATCTATCCTTCATTTCATTATTTTTAAATACCGAAGGCAAATGAGATGTAGACGTGTACTCTAAGATAGCATCTAACATCCAATAACATGCTTTATCTAAGTGACTCTCATCTAGACAATTTGAATCGCCAAAAACAACAATTCGCCCACTGTTTTCAGTTGCCGTGCTTTGTAGTAGGCCGAGAACAGGAACTTCTTGCTGCTCTTTGTAATCAGCTTCTGAACTTAACATCTAAAAAATGAAAGTTCATTTTATGACATCAGGTATGTGACTTAATGTACCTGTGCACCATAATCTTTTAATTTCTGTGATATTAGTAAACCGTTTGAAGGGAACTTTGCGATGCTCGTCCCTGAAGCATAATACATTTCATGCTCACCGAATTTAAAATTGCCCTCAAAAACTCTATCTCCAAATTCAATGCCCCATGATGCTAATAAGTCGTTTAATGCGGGGACATTGGCCCCACCTGTATCAGGCATCCACCACTGGCGAGTATTTTCGTCGTAGAATTTAACTTTCTTCATGACTGTCACATTGTACCAGTCAGCAAAAACGATTATTGATAATCCACTATCGACATCCCTTTTTAGTTTTGCTATTTCTTCAGGATAATATTCTTCTTCGGGATCAACAATTAATAAAGTGCCATATTGAGTTGAATCAAAGCAGTTGAAAGGAGCACCTGTTTAAAGAAAAACTTAATTAATTAATTTTAGTCTGATCATAAATGCTGCTTACCTAACACTTCAACATAATAACCAGCATTCCTCAAGTTCTGGTACATATCTTTAAAATTGGTGTGTATATGATCACCATTCCAGTCTAAAGGATCATTTTTAATTTTCAAATTATCTCTAGGAAAATACCCTGGCGGATATCGTAAATTATGATACTGATCCCATAATATTCGTTTATGTCTAGGCGGAGTCGGTATTATTTTAACTCTGAAATTATCAACTTGCCCAAAAGGTTTCCCAAAATGAAGAGATTTACCTCAAAGGCAGTATAACAGTGCTCTTCCTAGGCTCGGTCTCTCCACTTGCTGGGGGTGATTCGATTGTTATACTAACATGTCCTTGAGCTAGACCTTCGTATGTAGCACCATCACGATTAACAGATAAACTTATGCCCAGCCAACCTGACCAAGGCCATAATAATTCAGAATAAGAAAATGCAACATCTAGTAACTGTCCTTGCTGTGGTGTGTAAGGAAACCATTGAGGTTTACCAGTAACATGACCAGACACACCTAACCCATTTAAAATAGTTACATTGACAATAACAGGCATAGCACCATAATACATTGGTTGGGTACAGTACGGCCACATATATGGACATTCATTAAGGTCTATGTAACTCGGACTTAAACTAGCCTGTAATTTAATAATAACTTTTATAATGTTATAATCCCTATTACCATGTTCTTACTTGTGGTTTATAGTTGCTTAATACTTGATATGCTTTAACCAAATTTAGTTTCCCATGACCTTGTTCAAATATGTTCACGCCAGGAATTCTCCTGGCAGATGCCATGAGTGCTTGTTTAATGCTGGCAGGATTGATGTCTTCACCACGATGCAAAACACCACTTGCTAATAACGTAACTGCACCAGCAACTACCGGTGATGCAACACTCGTGCCTGACAATGAACGACAACCTCCTTTAATATTTGAGCCACGAACGCCTGCCCCATATGTAACTATATCTGGTTTCACTCGTCCATATCCTATAGTTGGGCATAAAATAAAAAGTAACTACATTGGCCATTTCAAATCGAGTAAAGGGTTAGGCAAATTGAATTTGAAAATGTGGAACTCCAAATTATGGGTCTTTTGATTAATAAGTGATTAAAAATAAAAAAATTCTTTTCTTTACATTCAATTTCTTTTGCTCTTTATCTAAGAAAATAATGTGAGCATAAATAAGACAAAATATTTTGTTTGATGAGAGATCTGTTGCTGTTTACCAGATAATTTTTTCTACGTCCAAAGTTCATGATGGCATTTTAATCTTATACATATACCAAGCATTTCTTTGCCAATTGTAAGTCGGTTTGTTTTTGTAGATTTAATAAAATTCATTTAAAGAAAACAATACACATATTTTTAGGACCCGTACAGACGCTCTGGTTTTTACCCCAGTCTGTCTGCGCAAACCTAATTTGTACAAGTAAATCTATATGTGCGTGAAAAAGGCCCCCACAGGGGTTTTCGTCCGCACTGTAGAGGTCTTCTTTGCATACATATCTAGATTTAGTTAGGCAAACCAGGGTGAAAACCATAGCGTCTGTTGTGGTCTTTAAGTTGATCCCAATATAATTAACAAAAATAATTTAATTTTTTTATTGAGTCAATGAACAATGAAATACATACACCTACAGTATTTTGAAAATTTCATATAATTTAATAAGCAAATAAGTCATTAAAATTATTCAAGTTAAGTTTTATTTGACTAATGCACAGTTGTGACATCTGTCTTCAATCATAAGTTACAATTTTTATCAACAAAAACACAATGCCACATTGAACATGGAAGAATATTATTGGCCTACATTGACCCAATTTTTTAAGGTATTTTTATTAGGTTGTTCGGAAAAAAATGTCGTATTATGTCTAGAATTTTTTGATTCCAGAAAAGTTAGGTGATATCGTCGTGGGACACAACTGCTAGCAGAAAGATGGCAAAAGGTCACTGATGCAAATGGTGATTATCAGGGATCGGAAAAATTTAAGTCGGCGTCATCTCATCAGCGGCGCGCCTGGCGATCGCAGGCTCGCAGCTGGATGCGTTATTTTAAATGAATAAGTTATAATTTTTTCTTCGTAATTTTGCCAGGAAATTTTATTCTTCTACGCCTATAGGCGTATATGGCGTATATAGGCGTACCATATATGGTTCTGACGCAATTATACGGCAAATCCAAAGGTCAGGGTACAATTGATCAGCACTGTGAGTTACGAAATCACTCCACTTTGTGAAAACTAAATTTTACTGTGCGACTGTAATTGTTTTATGATACTATACGAGCCACATTTATGACTTAGTTCGCATCATTATTTTTTCGCGGCAATACTCAATTAACACGCTGGGAGTGTCTGCGGGACTTGTCTGCTGCAGCATAACACCTTTGCCGTTGCATTAGAATTTGAACCGCGCAAAATATATGACACCGGACCTATCCGTATACATAACTATATAAATTTCGATTACACTATATAATCACTACGGATAGGTGTCATATATTTTGTTAATTGAGTATTGCCGCGAGAAAATAATGATACGAACTAAGTCATAAATGTGGCTCGTATAGTATCATAAAACAATTACAGTCGCACAGTAAAATTTACTTTTCACAAAGTGGAGTGATTTCGTAAGTCACAGTGCTGATCAATTGTACCCTGACCTTTGGATTAGAAGAATAAATGGCGTAGATGAATAAAATTTCCTGGCAAAATTACGAAGAAAAAATTATAACTTATTCATTTAAAATAACGCATCGAGCTGCAAGCCTGTGATCACCAGGCGCGCCGCTGATGAGATGACGCCGACTTAAATTTTTCTGATCCCTGGTTATGTATATAAACATTCTTAATTAAAAAGAAAACGACATTTTTTTCAGAACAACTTAATAGTATAGGTTCCTGGACAAAATTAACACATTACTAATATTTCGCAGTTTCTACTTGCAATAAACTGCACTATTTAACTTTTATTACGGATTGCAGATGCCTTCTGTCAATATTACAAATGTGTTAGTCTTCTCTTGTGCTACAACAAAATTCAGGCAATTCTTGTGTAGTTTTACTTCATTAGTGAAGTACCAACTAAATTATCATGTTCCTCTTATACCTAGAGATGTCAAATGTTTCCATTTCTTTACTTTCATGTTTCTACAAAGTTACGCCACTTCTTTCTAACGCTGGCTATAATTCTCACTTCCTCAGTAAAGCTATTATTCCAAGTTGTTCTGGGTCTTTCCTTTCTATTTCTGCCTATGTTTCTGGCTGCTGCATGGAGTTAAGATTTAGGTACTGAATGATAAGCAAGAGAAAATATTACAAACTGCCAAAATGAGGTACTTGAGAAAAGTTGCTGGAGTTAAAAGAACAGAAGAAATTAGAGGACAACTCAAGATAAAATCACAGAAAACCAAAATAGAAGAAAAGAAATTAAAATAGGTTGAGGCATTTGTTCAGGATGGATAAAAATAGTCAAGTTAAGAAGATATAGGAGATTAGAAAACATAAATCGTTTACGAAATTTAACAGAATATGAAATGATACAAGCAACAATTTTATTTAGTGACGGATACGTCACTGATTTGGAGGGAACTGCAACTCGTTAGAATGTGACAACAGTATCCACGCGAACGCTTCATTAGTATTTTCTTAGGCAATTTGTTCTATGATACAGAAGCGGTTAAAAGAAGGTTGAAAGAAGTCAAATTGGGTAGCAGAAGACTAAGAGCACTAAGTTGCCAGGCTGACTTTGGCCCTAAGCCCGAACTCATGCCCATTGTACTGTTGACGGAAACATGTTTTGTTTTCTGATGAAACGTGAATTAGCTCAAATTTTACTCATGGGCGTGATCGTATATGGTGGAGGCTTGGGCAAAGACTTGCAAGCTGTAACATGTCTTTCAGGGTATCACTTGATAGAGGATAATAATTATCTAGGTCGAAATTTTAACTTAATACTCGGACAGACAATAATTTCCATCCAGATTAATGGAAGGTGAAGGTTACTTGGAAAACATTACTGCAGAGTATGTGATGCCATTTGCTCCATTTGTTGGTATAAAATCTCATTTTTTAGCGGAACAATATGAGACCTGCTAGAGAGGCAGCGGGGTTATATTATTTAAATTCGATCAATTTTTCAGTAATGAACTAGCCAACTAAACGTCTGTATGTGAATCCAATTGAATATTTTTAGGCCCAATTGTATACAATGCCAGTTTAAATTTAAACTGAAGCTTAAAGCCATAACAGTGATTACGTGTTAATGGTTTAAGCTTTGGTTTACAGGTGAACTGGAATTGTACAACTAAACACTGAATTATTATTTTGTTTTGATATTATGTAATATAACAATAAATTAGTTATTTTTATGATAAAAATATTCAATTTGCAATATATTCTGATTCTAATAGTGTCTTATTTTTAATCTCAGCTGTTTCATTTTTATGCACTTATAAAGATAACAATCAGACACCTTTGTTACATTAAAAATAAAAAATGGTGGAAAAAAAAATTAAAAAGACTACAAAACGTATAACAGCAGATATTTTACACCGAATTATTCACTACAACAAAAGTTTTAAATTTTGTCTTATTTTTGCCCCCTTGACCCTACATTATCAACATATGTTAAAATAAGGTTCTATGCACGGATGTATCATAAAATGACAATTATACACGAATTTCTTTGTCATAAACGTCTTTTTATAGCCCATGGAACTCTTTATACCCGCTGGGCTATAATGAAATGTCAAACAGCGATGTCATACCTAATACAAGCAGCATTTTAGACAATATCGTTATCGTTGTTTACCCGTAGCTATAGTTACGTTTCTGAAATCTTTTAATCAAAGCAACGCTGGATGTGGGTACAAAATTCAATTCATTTTAGAAATATCAAAAAAGAATAAAAAATCTTCAACGTATTTTTAGCCCTTGGCTGGCGCCTCGGGTTCAAAATCACGTCTTATGCCATAAAAGCCTCTACGCCCTCAATGCATAAATAACTATTAGAATTAAATATCTTTGTTCCAGCTTACGTCACTGCAGGCACTCCAAGAGTGCGTTCAAAAATGGCGCACCCCGGGATAAGAGTGATACCTAGGCGAACCTCAAGCGTTCAAAAATGAATTAAAGGAAACTCCCTAAGCGTTCAAATAAAGATTCGGGCGCACACTTTGGGTGCACTCCTCGTTCCTCGGTCGCGACAGGGGAAAAATTTACCGTCATGCGCAATGTGAAGCAAGCGTGCGAAAATCAGTTTCGATTAACTAATTTCTTATTATTAAATCCGCTGTAAATTCTGTTAATTCTGTTAAGTAATCAAAATATTTTATTAACCGTTAAATACTAAAATCACTGACAGTGATGACTGATAATATGTCCATTTAACTTTAAATTATCCTCACATGACACACCACATGCACCCCAAGCGTTCATACACGGTGTGCACTCTACTATGAAACGTCATAACACCTCGCCGGGTCACACCTCACGCCGGGGTGTTCATTTTTGAACGCAACCCAGTGGCTCTTATGTTAGGAAAATCCTACATTACAAATCATAATTAAAATTAAATGGCGCACATATTTTTCACTTCTGACAAAGCTGTCGAACAACTGCGAAATGTTAAGTGTTTGTGCGCCATTTAGTGTCCGTTTAAAAGAGTTTGTGATATTACAAATTCAGTTAAAAATAGCTAATATTTTTATTTCTAATTTTTACCTTGAGGTAGTTCCCAGGTAGTCATTCCACGTGAAGAAAACTTAGCAATGTGATCTTCAAAATCAATGCCACCAACACCAATTACATCCATCTGATCAGCAGGGTTATTGAGAGTACCATACAAAGGTCCATCATTCCCTATTGCAGATACCATAATCACGTGATTGGCCGTTAACTCCCAAACTTTATCGACAAACGGATGATCTTTAAAATCTGGCCCTCCAATACTGAGATTAAGTACGTTGACTTTTTTTAAAATGGCATAATTAAACGCATCAAGAAACCAAGACGTGTAAGACACTTGATTATTTGTGAATACCCTGAAGATATGCAACTCTGAATCTGGTGCGAAACCCAAACATTCTTTGCTCGAAGCAATCACACCAGCCACAAAAGTGCCATGCCCTAATCCATCATCTAGAGTTTTTTCGTTGGTCCAATTCGTGCGTTCTTTTATTTTTCGAAAATGTGGATGACTCTTTGCCAGGCCTGTATCGAACACTGCAACTTTAATACCTTTCCCTGTTATGCCCATGTTCCAGAGAGCGTCAGCTTGCAAAACTGATGTAATTTGTCTGGGGATTGCCCGTAAAAGTCTCCTGCTTGTATGTCGACCAGTGGCCTGCCAAAATTGATTGCTCTGCGAAAGACTGCTTCTACCTCTACGTATATATTCATGCGTGTTGATGAATTTCAATGTTCTTATTACCATTCGTTGTGAGGTCACACTTTTGATGGATGGGTGGTCTTGTAGTGCATCTAAACCTGTCGATTTATCCGTCTCTTCCAGTATGATTACATCGAAGTCACTCGGGTAATCACTTGCAGGGTTTTCTCGCGACAGAATCTCCCACTTACGCACTCCCGATGCATTTAGGGCTGCATTTATGTAAATTGCCCTAGCGTGTGTTTTATAATAACCATTGAAAGTGACGATGTACTCGTTCTCGACTATTTTCGATGAATATTCCACTTCTACCTTTTCTGTTGTCGTCAGATTACAACAAGGCAGCGATTCAATATTTCCTTCCGAAATAATTACTAGCCGGACGAGTGCCACTTGACTCAACAAAAGCAAGAATTTTCGGATATTGGCCATGATTTTGTACTTTTAAATTACGTTTGGGTTAACCTGTCGCCTTCTCCGCAACATTTTCGGGAATTTTCTTGAATTATACATTTTTTTGGCACACAAATGCTGTCGCATTTACGATCATGTTGTTTTCCCACTGCGCCATGACATTTTTACTGTTACTGCTGTCTGTTATGTTAATGTTATAGACAACTAGTGATACCAAACTAAAATAACAAAAAGCACTGCGCATTTATTCTCTACAATCAGGGTTGCCAAGAGTGTTGCTGCAAAAATCGCAATAATAAAATCGCCCAACACTCCCAACAGCAAGAAAATCATAAAAACTAATAAAAATTGTTGGTAATCCTGTGTTCTAGGTACCTATTAATGCGCATGCGTCGGCAGGTGCATTTCAGGCTGAATATTCGAAGCATTGTTGTCAGATTTAAATTGCAGAGCGAGGTAATTTAATTTAATTTAATTTGATGAAGATTAGTTATTTGCGTTTATTTAAAATAAGTAACAAAAGTTTTTGATGTTTAGTAAATGCTTAATTTAATATGCAACTTGCGCCTACTGGCACATGCGCATTAATAGGTACCTAAAACACAGGATTACCAAATTGTTTAATACAAAGTGGTCAAGAATAACTGTTTGAGTTGGCAATGCAATTAAGAGCATTTTTTTTATTCGGATATTTGCAACACTGCAACCCGATATATGTTTTGTTGATTTATTTGACGTCACATCAATAGTGACAAGATTGTAACTGATTGTAGGTTATGTGCAGGGATCAGAAAAATTTAAGTTGGCGTCATCTCATCAGCGATCGCAGGCTCGCAGCTCGATGCGTTATTTTAAATGAATAAGTTATAATTTTTTCTTAGTAATTTTGCCAGGAAATTTTATTGTTCTACGCGTATATGGTTCTGACGCAATTATACGGCAAATCCAAAGGTCAGGGGTACAATTGATCAGCACTGTGATGACTGTGAGTTACGAAATCACTCCACTTTGTGAAAACTAAATTTTACTGTGCGACTGTAATTGTTTTATGATACTATACGAGCCACATTTATGACTTAGTTCGCATCATTATTTTTTCGCGGCAATACTCAATTAACATGCTAGTAGTGTCTGCGGAACTTGTCCGCTGCAGCATAACAACTTTGCCATTGCATTAGAATTTGAACTTCAATAATATGATGGGAAAATCTGCGAAAATAAAAGATTTGCTGAAGAAAGGAAATAGAATTTTCGTTAAGATAAGGACCACTTAATAAATGCATTAGATGCCATAACAAATGGAACTTCAATGCAAATTGCCTTAAAAAAATTAATGTAGATGCAGTATTTGAATGAAAAGCAATAAAATGGAAATATTTCCGAAATATTATCAATTTTTCTTACTATCTACCAAAACAACAATAATAATTTCTACACAACACCGTGCAGAAATAAAAGTTATTGTATTCAATCATTGTTGAGCATAGTGTACTTCTTCGTGTATTTAATATAAATTTCTTGGGATAATAAATAATTTACATGTGTTTTTAATGAAGTGGCCAAAACAGGAGCATATGTGTGGCCAAAAGTGGTAAATGAGTGGCCAAAACTGGTGAAATTAGCATTTCCAACTTTTTATTTATTTTGCAGTACCAAATAAAATTCAATCCATTTTTGGTAATATCTTCCCAATGTATGTCTATGCCCTTTGAACGTATTTGTTTGGATATATTTTTCAACATGTGACATAAGGATAATGGTATAAAGAGAAAACTTCGCTTAAAGTACAACCGGTGTTACACAAACCTTCAATTTAAACCTACAATTTAACATGTTTCATAATTCATGTGACAATTTCAGTCAGTTTTAAACTTATAAGCAAATTTGTTACTAAAACTGATTATTTGAAGAATATGTACGCCGGATTTCACAAACGTCACTTAACTTTAATCATCGATTAAGAATAATCATTCCTATACCTTCAACACACATGGCAACGTTTACTTTTAACGGATGATTAAATTTAAGTAACGTTTGTGAAATCCGCCAGTAAACTTCCTAAGCAAGCCAAATTAATTTCTGATTTAGTATTACAGTGTCAATCTGCCTACAACAGGCCGGCAACTGTTACTCTTCCTAGTTTAAAAACAAACTATAATACTTTATTATCTTGTTGCAAAATTAAGAAAAGAGCCTGTTTTACAATACTATAATTTAGAGAAATTCAGGCTACTTGATAAAAAATCGGGCGAAATTTTAAGGCCCCGATAATACACGAGACTATTATTTTTAGGTTATGTTGGTTTCAATTTTATGCTGTTATTTTGAATCTTTGCCTACCTTCTCCCTGTTTTACCAACATTTTATTGAATGCATTATACCTAAACGCGGTTCTTTGTTTGTTTCATGGTTCTTTGTTTGTTTCGTAATGGATTTCCGGGTCATTTTTGAAAATTCCATTTTGCAATTGACAACTAAATTGTTACCAGGGTTGCCACTTTAATTTTCACAAATGTACTAGAACTCACTTATTTCTAAAATATCTTAAACTGAAAATTCTGTATTTGAAAAACGTGGGATATGTTTGTTTATTAAGATAGAATCATAAAATTCGGTACTAAATTTTGTATTAGAATTAGTTTGAAATGTACTAGCGTATTTTCTGCTCTCAAATATACTAGAAAAATACAATTGTACTAGAAACGGCAACCCTGATTGTTACCTAGGATTGTTATAAACGATAATTAGCTTTAAATGCAATACTAATCGCTTTTGTAAGACAACATACGAACAAAAAAACAATTAGTTATTCATTACAAAAGTGAACGGAGTTTAGGTTTCATCATATCGTCATTCCTACTTTCATGGTGACCGTACTACATGTCAACATTAAATTTTTAATACATTGATTTTGTAGTAGGTATAAATTTATTAAAGGAAACATTTTTCAACGTAAAATGTTCCTTAATTAGAATTAAAGATTAAAAATAAAAATAAATTTGAATTTTTATATTTCTGATTTTATTCTTTATGATATTCATTGCACTGGATACATAAAGTGACCATTTATTTTTCATTCGAGAACGGGACAAGTTTTAAAAATTAAATAAAAATCGATAAAAATGCAAAATATGTATTGTATGAAATATTATTATTATAGTTTTTTTTAATGTTTACTACTTCAACGGTTTATTTTGCAAATAAAAATGTCATTTTTTCAAAAATTTTCTATTTTATTAAAAACAAATTTTCAATAAAAGTTGCTGATTAAAATCAGTGATTTTAAACGTGATTTTAATCAAGTTACATATTTAAATTAGTTCGACCCTAGTTATACACACCTAATTGTAGAAAAAAAAAAGAAATGCAAATTAACAATACATATTTTAAACTCATTTAGGTGTATTTCTCTGAAGATTTTTTTGGACAGTGTCATTAGCACCGTCCGGTGTGACTATTATAACGGAACATTTACGGCTAAGATCTTCATAATGGGACATTTTTCTGTCCCGAGAGATCTCTCGGGGACAACGGGACAATCGCTTTAATAACGGTACTGTCCTGTTGAAAACGGGACGTATGGTTACTTTATGGATACATCTTGACAGTTGCATGACTAAATGCTGAAAGGCAATACTTTCAGATCAAATAACGCAAGTTCTTTAAAATATCTACCCCCGCCTGCATTTTTATAATTAAAAATTTAATATCAGATCACCAAGAAGGCTTTAGAAGTATTGACCTCTTCCAGTGACCAGTGGCCATTTAATATTGAAAAAACTTCCCACTGTTCTTTTTTGAACATCGCTATCTATTAAATTTACTCTGTTATTACGATCTAAACAGTATTCTGTACTAAAATATAAAAATTTAAATTAGATAGCATTTTTTGAACCATTTCTTCACATAAGAGTAAGAACAAAACCTCTACATCTCACTAACATCGGCCTCAACAAAATTTGAAGAATAAACAGCTTCTTTAAATAAATAGTACCTACCCAGATTCTGTCTTTCACTGATACTGTCTACTGATATTAATGCTAGTTCATTATTCAAAATGTTGGAAATCTTGTTAAGATGGGTTGTAGTCAGAGAAGAATTCTTCGTTATTCTACTCCTTCGAGAACAGTGTGGAACTCCTTTGAGAACAGTGAAATTTTTAATAAATGTAACAACTGTACAACTGTAACAACGACTGTAACAACTTGTCTAAGGCCCATATTCAAAGTCAGTTCTTATACTTTTAAGAAAATCATAAGCAAATTGTCTTGCGGATTCATAGACAGGTTTTAAGAAAATCTGAAGTATTTGCTAACTTACATAAGATAACCTTATTTAAAAACGTTTCACAGTCGTCGTTTAAAAACTTCATTATTCTAATAATACCGAAGAATTCTTTGCAACGACGAACAATTTTAATTTCTATTGCAGAACGTGCATGATCATATTGACGCGCACTTATTGATAATAAAGAAATTTAAACAATATTTCATGTCGTGTCATGTGGACTTTTAAATTGACAATAATTGATTAAAAATAAAATAATTTATTTTGTAATAAATAACATAAAACTGAAGTGAAAAAAAAAACTTACTGCAGTCAGATTTAGTGAAAATAAATCGTTGAATTGGTATCACTTGCTTTGCAAAATCGACACGATATCGCAGATCTTTAAAAACAGTTCGCAATAATTTTGTGGAAGTAAATGAACTCTCGCGTGATAAATCACGAATGAATAATATTTTTACATTTAAAAAGGTTATCGTATCAAATAGTTCATTAGGGTGATTAAAATGAATCCTTTCCGTATTAAAATCGCCTACAAAAACAGATTTAACAAATTTGAACACGCGTGTCCTAAACATTTACATAATGTTTTCGTGTTAATAGTAAAACGAACTTCGTAAGTTTTTCTCAAAGCAATACTTCGAACAATATACCGTACTTTCAACAACTCCTGAGGTCACGTGGTCATCCGAATTCCTACTTATAGTAATACTTAAAATAGAATACCCCATTTACAATAAAAATTAAAACAAATGCTTCATCAATATGAACTAAAATTTATAGCACAAACGCTAAAATAAATGTGGAACATGATTAAAAAGTAATACATGAATCACATAACCTCATGTATATTTTCAGAGTGTTAGATTCTACTTAAAATCTTCAGTGCCTCAATAGCCTCAGTAATATTGTTAATTTGTAGCAAAATACTGCAGTTGGTTTGTTAAATATTGATGTGTTCGGCTTACAATGAAATTATTATTTATTTAATAAAGAATGATTTGTTTCGAATCTCAATTTGTAACATTATTTTTAATTAATACTTAATACGAAAATTCCATTGAATTTGGCATACTTACGTTTTATACTTAGGTACTTGAATTATTTAATAAATAGGTACTTACGGTCTAAGAGCTAGTGAACTTTTTTGAAAGTGTTTCTGCGCGCATCTTCAAAATCTCATTTTCGTGGCACGTGAAACGTTTTTTTAACTTTTTGCAATGTTGCTGCAGTCAAAATCGCCTGGCTTGCGACATTGATTGCTTTTACAGCATTATAAATATCCTGTATAAATGATAGGCGGCATACTAAAAACATTTTGAACAGAACCCCTGTTGGTGGCATATTAAATTATGTATCCCGTGGGCATAGAAAAACAGTGTAAATTTGAAATTGTCTGGCTCAAGTTCAATAATAAGCAGACAAACAAGCTGTCAAAAATATTTAACCTTTTCTCACAAAAAAAATGTCAGTTAAGGCTAGTCTGACCCGCCTAAAAAAACTTTTTTCCTTTTTTTAATAGGTACATCAAAATACGTATTTTTTAAATCTCTAGAAAGCTTAACTAATTCCATTAGAAAAGAATTATTCCTCCATGTAATTTTGAACACATCGTTTTTATTTCCTTATTCGTATTTTCGATGACTAAATGAACAGCAAATGAAAGAAATCTTTCACAGTAATAAGGCGCTAAACTCACATTAATGTACACAAAAAACAAATTATTTGGGCATGGTTTATTAACTTTAACCTTCAGTTTATTCCCATAGTAACATTTATTTGTACAATAGTTACTATGGTAATAAATCGGAAAATAAAGTTAATTGAGGGCCGGTATTATAAAGGCAAGTTATTAGCTTTAAGGTTAGGCTGACTCTGGTTGCATTTTTTAATCTGCGCCTAATATATAAGTAAAGAAACGAGAAATAAATGGCAGCAATGAATAATATGAGTAAATAAGTTTATTATTATAAATTAATCAAAATTGAAGTGATGTTTAATATTTCTTATTCGTGTATTATGCTATTTAAGTGAGTGTATTTTCTAATAATTGTTAGATTGTTAAAAACGATGTTTGAGGCCTAGTTTAGTCACTTTCAGGCCCGGTATTATAAAAACAAGTTAACTTTATTGCCATAACAACAATTGTGTCCACAATTGGCCGCGTTCATCAGAACAATCGCTCAAGTAGCATTCATCTGTGATTGGTGGATTTTTTGAATTTTCTTGAAATAAGCCAATCACAGACGAATGCTGCGTGAGCGCTTGGTTCTGGCGAACGCGCCAATTGTTACCATGGAAATAAACCGATAGTTAAGAACTTGCTTTACTTATTTAAGAATTTCTTTTTCAGATATTAACTTCAGTAGCAACATACCTCATCGTCCTGATTCAATTTTCCCCGCAGTTGGTTAATTGGATGCCGAAAATAAACGAAACACATCATGGAATTAAAGATGACTTAGATTAATATAATTTAATGGTAGTATCACATTATAAAAGTAACGCTAAACGAAGATGTCTTGTAAAAAATGTATTAAATAAATAAATACTTAAAATTACACCAAGTTCTATTTACAAACGAAATAACTGGTCCAGAAGCTTCGAGAGCTAACATCATCAGGTTTGAAGAAAAAAATCTTACTGGGTCCCTTACGTTGATTTCCTCCTAGCGAATCTTACATCTACCCCTCCTTTCTTGATACATTTTCCATGAAGCAACGGTGAATGTCTTTTTACTTCCTTTCGCTCTCAACTTTTTGAGACGGCGATGGCAAAGTCGCTGTCGTCGCGTAACAGAAGCAGAAATGTTCTTTTTCTCTGTTTTTATGAGCTGGCCTTCTTTGTCGAGATCAACGAAAAATGTGGGAACCAGCGAATCTTTGCCTTTCACAAATATATTACCGCGAAATGTACACGAATAACCGTGCTCCAGGACTATGTCTGCTGTATTTTTGGTAATTTGGATTTTGCCTTTGTTACCGGTGCTGTCCATGCGGGACGCCATGTTAACTGCATCTCCCCAGATGTCGTACAGTGGTTTTTTCGAACCTACTACGCCTGCTGTTACTTCACCATGTGATATTCCTATAAAATAAAGTAATTTAAAATTATGCACCAAGGAGTTTTTTGACCGTTGGGAATTAAACTATTTTTGAAAATTATCGGGCTAGCGGTCAATAAAAGACTTTTTCTACTTTGCGTTCACAATGGATTCATTGTGACACCAAAAACAGTTTCACAATGAAGCTCATTGTGACACTGTTTTTGGGGAAATTTTAGTCATTTTTAATTGAAAATATTTAATAGATTTTACAAAATAGCTCAGTATTTATTTGTTACTTAACAATATACTCACAATGAAGCTGGATAAGAAAAATTAATAACTTGTTAATGTGACTTTTGATTAAAACGAAAGGTTTTCAGTGTTGCCACGCATTACAACTAAAATTCCCCATATACTAAGAAGATTCAATATTTTTCATATTTTTGTTCAATAAGTTACGCAAAGTAGAAAAATAGTATATTATACACGTTTCACAAGAGGCATTGTAACACTCGTTCCGTTGGGGCACTCCTAGCTCGCTACGCTTCGCTAGTCGTACCCCAACCCCACTCGTGTTACAATAAGCCTTCTTGTGAAACTTGTACAATAATATACTATTTTAATTTTTATGCTGAGCTTTCGGCAACCTTTATTGCCTTCTTCAGAGCAAAAAAATATTCTTTTAGTTTAAATTACTTTCAAATTAAAATGTTCAAGATTTCAAAGTTTATTTATTTTCTTTTGTTTTTCAAATTTTCAAAAATAGTGTAATTTAAAATGATACAAAAAATAATTCTTTGTCTACCTATTTTTAATGTACATGTCTGCATAGTTCCTTTATTTGCCGCCTGAAGCACCTTCATCAATTCTACTGCAAACTTCAAAATGTTAATGACTACGTGTTTTTTACGATCTTTGCTGTTATGTTGTTCTTCATTTACAACCGTAGTTCTACCTTGGTCTAGACCACATGCAACCATATATGTCCAATTGGCGACTTTTATTTTTTCAATGTCTTCATACTTTGCTACCAATAGCTAATCGAACATAGGTAAGTAAAAATCATTTATTTTCATTTTGATAACTGAGGGGCAAAGTACTTACCTGATCAAATTTGCTGATTATGTTATTCATCACAGTTAAGGAATTGTTTTCTGTGATATCCAAATAGTCAGTCAAAGAAGCAAACATAACAGCAACGGGCGATTCTTCCGTGTATTCTTCGTAGTAGGGCCCTGATTTTCTGCTCGTATTCAGATAATATTCCGCTGAAAATATTCAAAAAATTAATTAATCAATAAGAATTATTACTGCACAAACTTTGAAAGCCCTGGAAAATTACTGTGAAATTTGTGCTCAACGTATTCAAGAAATGCGCTCTTTAATTTGGTCACGTATTTTTAGAAAGTTACGAAATCAGAAGAGCTTTTTCGAACTTAGCAGCAGAATAAACTAATCTTGTCAAATGCAATACATGATGCTGCGAAATAATCAGAAAAAAATATTTTGTTGCAAGTCGCGATCTAAACTGTTATTAAATTCGGTTTGTGGAATTTTATTCTTACATCGAAACTTACCAACATGAGTGGGAAGTATATTATTCAGCAACATGTTATTTAACATATGCATTTCCCTGGCTTCTTCTTCCTCCGTCGTCAACTGAATATTCCACTTGTGATCCAATCTGTTCAGGTAATCCATCTGTCTGTCTATAAAATGTAGGGTAAACGTCAGATAAACTAAATTCAAAATATGAGCTATTCGGGCATCCATGTTAGGGTTGTAGGTTTCGCTGGCCTAAAAAAAGTACGGCTAAAATATAAGGTCTTAAAATAATGTGGACATATATTATTACCTTAAAATTTTCGGTATTCCATAAAAAATATGAATAGATGGTGGTGACCAGAATGGCAAATATTAATTTCAGCAGAATGTGAATTCGGAGGAACAGGAAGCTCGGTATGATTGCCAAGGCACATGTTTCAGTCATATGCTAAAATATTAATTAACTATGTATTGTTATAGAAATTCGCATTCATTTGGGAGAAAAATTCTTATTAGGAAGATTAAGTAGTTGTCGAAGCGTGTAACCAAAAATACTCATTAATTATGCGGAGGTACATACCTTTCAATATTGAATGACAATTATTAAATCGTGAAGATCATTGTTCAAAAATGTGTATCTTGGTAATTAAGGCCTTGACAAAAAAGTTACAGACCTTTTTCTTCTGTTTCTCAAGTAATGTAGTAATATGTAATAAAATGTACAGTGTTCCATTAAAAAAAATACTAGTTTGATATCTAACTTAATAAAGAAACAACCTGAATAGTTGAAAATAATTTTAAATGGTGCAGAATGCGACAAGTTCTTTGGAAAACGTATTATCGCCGACACTAAAAACGAAACGAAAAGCAATAAACTCGTTCGAAAATGAACCTTAGATAGTGCTACTTACTTACGGCTATGGCCGTGATACAGCGTTTCGGTTTAAGTCCCGGCGAGTATACATAAAATGCCATTTTTGCACTTCCCGGAATTCTGGGACACCTGTATGTAACCACTTTAGAATTATTTTTTGCAAATATTGAGAATGCTAGGTAATATTACGATAAGTATTTTTGTTTACGATGAAACGGAATGCATCTTGAATCGAGAATTATACGTTAAAGTTCTAAAAATTTCTATATTTTTTCACGAACAGAAAAATTAGTAAACTAATCATAAAATATGTATGCAGGTGGTCCCGAAATAAGGAGACAACAAAAAGAAATCAGTTATCCCTAGGAGATGATGAGTAAAACTCATATACAAAATTTTTTTTTCAGATAAAAATAATTGAAAATTTGCTGTTTGCTAATGAGTTTAGATGTTAGAGGTTCCGTTGCTAAAAAAAATGCAAATATTGTTAATGCCATACAACCAGTATTACCTTTTCAATCCCGATTAACATTAGCGTGCAGCAAATTTTCAACAAATTTTCAATTATTTTTATCTCAAGAACGAAGAGACTTTTATTAGAATTTTTTTTTTGTATACAAGTTTTACACATCATCTCCTATAACTGATTTCTTTTTGGCACCTTATTTCTGGACCACCCTGTATATGTATATATTTGTTATAAGCGTAACCCAAGAAAGTCAAATTGTAAAAATATGTAGGTTATTCTTAAAAGAAGCAATTTTTGTTCAACCGGTATATCGGGTATTCTATTTGAAACGTTTACCGTTGCTAACTTTTTTTATTTTTGAACATAGAAACTCGGTTAAATAGGCAAAGATACTCTAATTTTCACGTTAATTATGAGTTTCTAATAAAAATAGAAACAATTGCACTGCTAATTGCCAAAATATTTGTACGACCGTACTTTTCTTAAATAGCAATGTTGTAATTTTTGTAATTCATTAGGTGGATACTTTCTTTTTCTTTACAGCGACACTAAATTTCTTAAATGTGCTTACAAAAGAACGAAATTATTCGAGAAAATCATTTTCGAATGAGTAGGCCATGTTTATGTATAGCATCAAGTTACCTAGATAACTGACAAATGATATCTATCAATTGTGCATGTAAACACCAAATAAATAAAAACGCATCACCGTTAGCAATTTCCTTTGAATTTTTATTAATTAGAATGCACAATATTCCATCTCATATTTATGGTTTATGCTGTACATAAGAAATTAGTTTAATAGGCTATATTCAATCCGCCATAAACGTTGTCTATTCACTTGAAAAGATACCTATTTTTTAATCTGCATTATTTTCTTTAATAAAATTGTTAAGTTTAATTAATACAAAGAACTTTTTCCGAACAACCTAATATAAATATACATATAAAAGTGGAAGCTATTTTGAGGGTAAAGTTTTTTAAATTTTCCTGCAAACAAAATGAACTAAAAGTTGAAATAGGTTATTTTTTGAACACTCCAGTTGTACTTTTTACATTAAAAAAAAAAAAAACAACTTTATGTTATAACTCGAAAATTTAACTAAATATCAAAAAACCAATTACACCACTGAATTGTTTTTGAAAAAGTGTCCTAATAATGTCAAAACAGTTTTTTAATCTCTGTAAAAATAAACAAGATATGTGCGATTGACGAAAAGTGAAAAATTTCAATTTCTTGCGTATAACTTGAAAACAAAAGAAGATAGCCAATTTTTGTTTACACTATTGACTTTATCTCTGAGGCCCGTGTGACATTATGACATTTCTTGTGCAAGATTTGTTACGAAGTGAGCGAGAAGTGCCAATTCAACCACTGTGGTAGCTCATCTCCCTCACTTTGTAACAAAAATGTTATGAAATCTTGAATGGTGTCACATGGGCCTAAAGAAGAAATCGAGACTTGGCTACTAATAGTTACTCTTATAGCTACAGAGATGCCCATAAGAGACTTCGCCTATACGTTGACAGCTTCCTCAGGATAATTAAAGAAATATCATGAGGAAACTGTCAACGTACAAACGTAGACTTTTTTTTAATCTGTGGTGGTTGCCCACCTAAGTCAAAGACTTGTCAGGACCTCAGGAGCGGGACTGTATTTGAGTGTGTGTAAAGTGTTTCTTGGCTTTGTTACTTCCAACCTTCTCGCTGTTTTTAAGGGGAAGCAGTGTCGAATTTTATCCCCAACACTGAAGGGTGTCTGAAGTCGATACCGACAACCCCCGAGAAAAATCCCGAGTGCGGTTCGAACCGACGACCATGCGATTGCAAGGCCACTGGACCGTTCAGGCGTTTTAGATTGAGTTTTACAACTATTCGATCGTTTATATTTATATGATATGTTTTTGGTGTCACAATGAGTTCATGGTGAACGCAAAGTAGAAAAAAATATTTTTGTAGGTATAACAAATTTGTATAGTATTTCTTTGGATACTTTTGTAATCGAGCATTTATCAACGTTTCTCTGTATCGTTTGACAGCATCCTCGTGATTGAAAAAATATTTTATATAACGGAATGTTGATCACTGAGCTACTTTAAAAGTGCTCGAAGAAATAAATTTACTAATCTCTATGTAAATTTAATTTTGACAAAAGAATATATAAAATTATATCACTTACCCATGGTAGGATACAAGTGTCTTCATTGTCGCCTTGTAGTGATGAGCGGAAGAGTATTGAAAAAATTCCAAAACTGTGAGTTTCGAAGCGCGTCCTGTTGGTTATGTCAAAATTCTCGCATTCAGTCTGAAGATGAAGAAACATTTGAATACATATTAAGAATTATTCCTAGCTTTGAATATTTTAATGGCAAAAAAAGCTATCTTCACTTACCAATGCTGTTAATACTGTTGCACCAAAAAGACCACTCGAAAGCAGGAAAATAAACGTCCTCAATGCTACGCTCTGCGTAATTATTTGGGAAGTATTATATAAAAAATTTATGACAGACGGCTTCGGCTTATCCGCTTCATATTTGAGACTGTGCCATAAGTAGTGAGTCCAAGAGAGCGGTATTAAAATCGCTGTAATGAGGGCGAGTAATATATATCCCAACCAGGCGTAAAACCTTAAGTAGAATGACTTTAAAAAAGCATGAAAGAAATATGGGAAATTGTTTACCTTGGTGTAGGTACATTTTGTATGACAATCAAGCAGACTAAGATGATAATTTGGCTTAAGATGTAATATTTAAATAGAGGATCCGGTTGTTTCACGAAGTCCTTTTCCGTGTTGTAGTTTCGAAAAACTAACCACAAAGGATGTATTTCATCAACTTTGAACCACTGACTAAAAGTTTTCAGATTTAATTTTAAATACCTCTGAATAACTAAACAATTAATTACTCGTATTTGGAGAGTGGCATTGTTTCGATGGCTTGTTCCATGTGGATGTCGGTGTTTCTTAAGCGTTCGTGGTATTTGAGTATATGTTCCATGAAGGCCGTTCTTCTTTTATATTCGCTTTTTTTTGCTTGATGGTTTATTACGCCATTCAGTTGATTTCTTTGCACGTAAATTGAATTTCGGGGCCGGTTATTTTCTTCTGTTATTCTACGACTACCGAGTATTTTGTACGTTTTGGATGCTCGACTTTTGCTATGCTCCGCTTCGGTGTTCAACTCACCTATCGTTTCCGAGTAACTCTTTTCAGGTTCACTCTGCAAGGTAGTATAATAAATTTTACACTTTTTTTTTTTAAATTATGGAATGCATTGAAATAAATTCATACTTTTTTGACCTTCTCTCGAAATGATGCCTTAGCTTAGTTTTCATCAGGGATGAAAAATGTAACCGTAACCATTCCACGGATCCAGTTGAATTTAAGCATAAAAGAGCAAGGTCCAAGGAACTGAATTCACGTTACGTTTTCCAACTCTGATTTCCATTCAGTGCAGTTCGAATATTCAAAATGTCTGTTCGTTTGTTCTGCACCTTTCTACACTTTTGGCACCAACCGCTCCTGAGAGAGTGAGATGTATATACATCTCAGTAAGTAGGAGTGAGAAAGGTAGAGTAAAGGAGTTAAAAGTGTAGAAAGTGCAGAACAAACGAACAAACCTAAAATGATAATATAAAAAAATATATTCAACAGTCAAATTGAAAAAAAAAAATGGCTTTTGGCATAAAAGAGTTGGCTCTTGCTAAGTAGTAACAAGAGAGATTAATACCAACCCCATAAACCGTTTTGTGAGTGTTCTTTAAGGAAAGGAGTTCTGTCGAAGTTCTGAATCCGACAGTTGTCTTGCTGACTAGTTAAAGATGTTAACGTTATTGAAATAAAAGTGGACAAATTACATTGAAATGACAGGGAATGACAATGAAAATTAAGAATCAATTTTGTTTTAATTTGTTGTCATTTTCCTATTTCGCAAATGTTGATTTTTTAAAATGTTTTAAATGTTTCAGTGATCACTCGGAATCAATCATAACAATTTTTGCAAACAGATCTAAGGCCTAACTCACACCAATTTGTTGCGATTTTCTTATGGTTATTGTGTGGTTCTTTGTGGTGGATATCAATATCAAAGGGACTGGTTCATACTGTCAATTAACCACACAAAACCACACAAAAATCGCAACAATGTGATATGTGTGAGTTAAGTTTAAGTCTTCGAAACTCTTTAAGGAAAGCAGTTTTTTTTAGTAGATTTCCATCGGCATCTGTATAATAATTTTTTAGTTTTAAGCTGTAACAAGATCTTTTACTTGCGCAGATTGGACATTTGTTGAAGTCTCTGGAAATGTTTTGTTTAAAGTTATATGTCATTTTCAGTAATAAGTATTACAGAAAAAACAAACAAATTATATGAACAGACCTAATAAGTAGCTGTAAAGTTCCTATCAGGGCAATAATAACAGTTTTTAAAGCATTAAAGTTATTAAATTAGGCTACAATTTTTACGGATACAGGTTAAACTCGACTTGGAATAAATTTTCCAAGCCTCAGCTGTGGATAATCCTAGGCAATCAGTTTTATAAGATTTGTTGCACAACGATTTTTAATTACACGGGTTTTACTGAAGACCAACAAAGAAATGTTTACCGCAAAAACTAGGAGAGGTGTGCACATTAAAGAGCTTAGCAAAGTTACCTCCACAGAAGTAGACTGATCAAGTAACATCAACAAATCGAGGGAATTAACCACTTTATAAAGGTGTTCGTTTTAACTAGAGAAGATAGTGAGTCACGTATTATTATCAGACTCAGCAAAAACTAATTATGTAGATACAAATCAGATTATCTTATCAGCCTAAGGGTATCCATCTAAATCCAGTCTTTGGAAATGAGTGTCCTATCTTACAAGAAAATTAATTTAATTTTGCAAATTTTAATGACTTGGTTACTATGAAAGTTTATTTCCTCGACAGAGTTAAATTGTTTTGTAAATAATAACTCCAGTTTTTGGATAAATTCTATGGAGTGTAAAATTTCACGTGCAGATGAACGTATACCGGTTGTTTCATGCCGTCCATCCCAGCCCTTTTTCTGATATACGAAGTGGAAGGAAGATGAGAAAAAATTTAATAATAAAAAGGCATACGGCGAATTTGAATGCTTGACTCCGCCAACCTAAAAACAAACCAAACCATACAAAGAGGAAGACTAATTACAATATACCATATTATTCTACAATTATCTTCTAAGGTCAATCGGAAGAAGGTACTAAAGAGACCAATTTTGAAATTTTAAATAGGAACATATTTCCAGTTGGGTATCAAACAATACAAAAATTTTTATTCATATCCATTTGACATAGCAGTTGACACTAAAACAAAGTGAAATTCTTATCAATTTGTAGTATTTATGAAGCCATTTTTATATGATTTTTTACTTAAGCAAATCGAACTATAATAACAGTTATGCCTTGAGGCGTTTTTTTTTAAATTTCACACCCGGTATATGCATTGTTAATTTCAATTGTGCTAAGGTGCGAAGTGTCTAAATGTCAAACGCAGTTAAATTTAGAACATTATTTATGGGTGAGCTTCCGGTTTGGAACGCTCTTACCAGGCGGAACTGTGGCTTTGACAAATCAGGATTCTCAAAGCTTGTAAATCTTTGTCGACAAATACACTAATTTGCCCTCTCTTCCACGTCACTGTTGTATCGGTGAAATTAAACTCAAGCTTAACAATTAACAGTAAATTTAATAAAAGTAAATATATGCAAAGATACGATTAACAAATAAAGGTATAACTCGAAGTGGCGATATCACCTTTCTGTAAGGCTACACCAGACCGAACTTTAAAGTTCAAGAAAAGAAATTCAAAGACAGAGTTTAATAAAATCGTGGTCTTACAATGCAAAAGTATTTTCCACAAGAAAGTTATGTTCAATTTCTACTTGCACATTTAAAACGGCCCGGTTGTTCCGAGAAAACTAAACTAGGAAATAGCGACCAGCGAAGTTCAAAGAAAGGGTTTCGAATCGTCCTATCTGGCCGCGTACTTAGAAATGCAGCTGCATTTTGGAACGGTGACGGTATTATTGATTTGAAACTAAAATGACTCCTAAATTTAACATTTAGATTAATCGTTACTTCTTAATTCTGGTAACTATATAGTATTAACTTAGCAAACTTCGTAGTTCATAATATACAATCATTCTGTTTGTATCTGAAATCCATATCGTATAAATAAAAAAAAATTAAACAATACTAGTTGAATGCCATAACGCCATTAAGGCTTGTCTCGCTTTATGATTCCGCAGCTGTACCAAAAAACCAAAAACTATATCTAAACATAAAATTGTCTTCACTTAAACTTTATAGAAATCGAACAATTTCAGTGTACAGTGTTTAATTTTCATAACGTAAAGAATTTTATTTTTAACTTCTTCCTAAATATGTTATTTTTCAACATATTTTTTCTTTATTTAATTCGTTTAGTTTATCTTCACTTCTGATCATTATGCAATTGTTAGTCCTACAATTTTTATTATTCTTTAAAAGTTTTGGCGAAAACAAATCTATATTTGCCTGGACATCTGCTTTCCACAAATCATGGAGTAATTATTTTTCATAATAATTTACAGTCTGCACACGCAAGAGACCCGACCAAACAAAATAAGTGCGATTTAAAGCGTTTAACATACCTCTGGGGACACCAAATAAGTTTGAAGCTTATTATATTTCCTTAAGAGGTCATTGGTTTGTCCTATGTTCGTTGACTCGATTATGTAAGGTTTTATTAGTTGATCTTTTGTTTCCTGTGTGATGTGCACTTTTCTGAAATAAAAATATAGGGTTTGTTAACATAAAAACGAGAGGGTCTAGACTAAGACTAGATAAAATTATCATAGCCGGCGCGAGGCGGGCCCGCGCTTAAACTTTGTGCTGTCGTTGCAGTTATAAATCCACTTTTATAAACTACTTTTTTTTTTGGCCCCGCGCAATTTTTGAACCCGGCCCCGCAAAAGTTTGCGCCGGCCCTGATAATTATGCATCTTGTTTCTGAACAATATTGTTGCTTGTTCGTTATAAAATGTTTAACTTTAATAAATTATCTACAGTAACTAAAAAAAATGTTGAAAGTGGATTCTTGTCCGATTATAGTACAACAAATTCTTTTAACGGACACTTAAAATTCACACAATTGCTCAACGTTTCACGATCGGTTGATAGGAGTGAAAAATTAATGATGTTTTGACTTTTTATTGTAAATGACTGATGATGAAAATACCTTTATTGATTATAAACTTGATTATACGAGTAAATATAAAAACGTATCTGAATTTGAAGTTTAAATATGTATAAGTTGAGTATGAGTGATGTTTCAGAATTTGGCCCTTAATATCATAACTCAAACTTAAATATTTTCTTCTAATTGTAAATTGATCATTCAACGCAAAAAATGCGTTCGATTCGTGATAATATGACCCTCATGTATTATTTTAGAGTTTTAGATTATCAAAGTTATTGTCTGTAAAATCTTACCCAGGAACACCAGTCGTTTCCATTGTATTCGCAATATAAGCATCTTTAGACCAAATATCATATTGCCATTTAGTCTCTCCAATAATTCCACTGGACACTTTGCCTGTATGAATTCCAATTCTCATATCTATATCCAGATTAAATTTTTCACTGAAAATGCGATAATAAGTAAAATGCTTTTAGGTATATATCAAACGAAAAGTTCCTACCGTATGTTTCTTATAATTTTAATCATCTTTAAACCGAGCTCAACACAAGCATCGGCGTGATTTGGTATTCGATTTGGGGGTAGGCCCGCAACACAATAATAACAATCTCCCAGGAATTTGATTCTCATCACTTGCAGGTTTTCAGACGCGTCATCGAACCTTGAGAACAGTTCGTCTAGCGTTTCGACCAATTTGATCGACCTTAGAGTGGTCGTTAAATGCGTGTAGTTTTTTATATCCGCATATAAAATAGTAACATTGTCAAAAGTTTCAATAAACTTATTCCTAAAATTTTAAATCAAGCAAAAAAAATACGTTGAAGAAACTCGGACTTACTCGAAAGGATTTTTTTTTCGAACTTCTTGATTATTTTCCAACTGATTTATTTGCTCCCGTACATCCGATCTGACGTTTTCGATTATGTGCTCTGGTATGATACTTGACATTAGTTGTTCCTTGAAAGTTCCCAATTAGAAATGTAAAGGCATGAAAATCTCGAACTTACCTCTTGGTCTTTCTCATATTTCAGCCTTAGGGTAGATTCAACACATTTTCTCCTATCCAAAAAACTTCGCCGCTTCATTATTTCTGTCATCACACGAAAATATAATCCTAAACCGTTTATGCATATTAAATACATCACGTGAGATACGATCTGGAAAATAAAGAATTCCTTAAATGTTATTTTCTTCGCTTAAGGCCGATTAAACCGAAAAATTGTTTGCTGTTAGAATAGTGATTGGAAAAATCATAAACATGTACCTAGACTATTTTTTTAAATTTTATCAGTGGACTATATGTTTAACTGCTGAAAAGTTCGCAAGTCGTACTGTGTACAAATGTGTTTTTTTAATCTACAGTGTCTTTCTAAAAGTGTGCAACATATGAGATTTTCTTTATTATCGACTTTTATTAAATTTTATACAGTGTGTTTTACTTTACATGAAGACACCTGAATAACTTGTTGATTAATAACGCAATTACTATAAAATTTTATTAGAGATAGAGACCATAAAGATTAATCTTTTTGTAGAAATGGATTCTTTTTGGAGTCTAAATCTCTCCAACTATGATTTAAATAAAAACTAGTATTTCAAGTAAAGTCATAGTAGCGATGAAGATAGAGCAAAAAAGTGAAAGAATAACGTGAAAAATGGCGCGAGCGGAGTAGTCGAGTGTATTCGTGCTGCTGCTCTATTTGATTTTTATGAGCTTTAAAATTCGATAAATTGTTTATTATTATCCTGCCGGTGTCGGAACGTTTGTAGTAACTTGTGTGTGAAATTTAAATCCAAAATGGGTAGAAACAACACTAATAACGGCGACATTTCTGAAACCGTGCGGGACACTTTTAAAACATTACTCGAGGATAAACTTTTTGTTGAGAAAATTGCTGTGAGTATTAAAAATGAACTATTAGCTGTTTTCGAGCCAATTTACAAAGTGCATGAAGAGAAAATTAAGCTACTCGAATCTGATTTTAAAAAATTGCAACATAAATTTGATGATTTGGAACAATATTCCAGAAGAAATTCGATACGTATATTTGGTGTTAAAGAAGCAATTAATGAAGATATTTGTGCTGTTATCTTGGAATTATTTAATTCCACAATGAAAATAAATATTAATGAAGCTTCTATGGATCGGTGTCATCGTATCGGACTTTCTGATGGGAACAAAAAAGATCGAGCTGTTATTGTTAAATTTATCGCGCACACATCGAAGCAACGGGTAATGTCGAACAAGAAATTGCTCAAAAATACTGGTGTATTTATTTATGAGGATCTGACTAAAGTGAGACAGAATATTTGCTACATCCTAAAAGAAAAATTCGGGAGGAGGAATGTGTGGTCACTAAATGGGTCCATATTTGTAAATTTCCGGGGTCGGCGGATAAGAGTCAGCTCATTGGAAGAAGCGGAGGATTTAGTTACCGAAGCAGCGGCGCATAACACTTGTGAAACTTGAGTTTCATTCGAAAAAAAAAAAATTATTTCTTTTATTTTTTAGTTTCCTTGAATTGAATATACTTTTTGATCTTTAAGTTTGCTTTCGGTAATTCGGTGATATTAATTTTGATTATCTTACGATTATTGTTGATTTAAAATAATTATCACACAAATACAAAATCTTTTTGTTAGGATAAATTCTCAATTTTTGTAATTACACGTATTTATTATTATTAGGTACATACTAAGTTAGTTAGGAGTTTTTTTATATTTAATGAAAGTAGGTCATTTAAATGTCAGATCTTTATTTTCCTGCGGTGCAGCTTTTGCAGATTTTCTTTTGAATTCTGATTTTGATGCATTTTGTGTAACTGAAACATGGCTAACCGATGATAATTATATTGATATTAAAGTTGAAGGATACAATTTTAGTCAAATTTCTAGAAATTCAAGAGGCGGCGGTGTAGGCATTTTTGTTAAATCTTGTCTGAAAGTTAATACTGTTTATTCTCATATCAGTGAACATGTTGAACAAATATGGATTACCGTAGCGTATTCACAAAGATCTGCATTAGTGGGTTGTATGTATAGACCCCCTAAAGGAAATTTTACTTATTTCTGTAATGAGTTTGATGAAATTTTGTCGGAATTGCAACCTGCTTATGACGAATGTGTGCTTTTGGGGGACTTTAATATTAATATGATGGATAGTTGCAATACAAAAGTTTGTTGTTTTGTTGAGTTGTATGCGTCTTTAGGACTTGCTCAGCGGATGGATGAACCCACCAGAGTCACTATCAATAGTTCGTCTCTTATTGATTTAATATTTACATGTGATACTTGTCAAGTTAATGAAGTTGGTACAGTAAATATGCATGAATTATCAGATCATCTTATGATTTATTGTATACTAAATTTAAAAGTTGAAAGATTTGTTGGACGTACCATTGTGTTTCGTGATTTCAAATACTTTAATTTTGAAGAGTTTTCTCAAGACGCTACTAATTTACCGTGGTTAACTTTAATTTATTTAAATTATGTAAATGACAAAGTTAATTTCTTAAATAACTTAATACTGAATTTGTTTCAAGTTCATGCGCCTATAAGAACTCTCAAAAACATAAAACCTAAGTTACCTTATATTACAGACACTATTAAAGTAATGATGAAATTACGGGAAAAAGCTTTAAAGAAAGCTAAGGAAACTAAGAATTTAGTCGATTGGCAACATTATAAGGAAATACGTAATTATACTACGGGTGCCATAAGAAGAGAGAAAAAAGCCTATATTGATTATGCTAGCAAAAACAACAATCCGCGAGAACTTTGGAACAAATTAAAATTTATAAAAGGTAAAAGTGTGAATACTATACCTGATCATTTAAAAAACGTTTCTGAGATTAATAAGTTTTTTATATCATCTGTAAATGAATTATGCATGTCTATGCCGTTAATTGATGATCAATTAGAAAAATTTTATTCTGCAAATAAAATACGCACAGTTTGTAAGTTTGATTTCGCCTGTGTCACAGAAAACGAAGTATGTAAAATTATAAACAAAATCAAAACTAAAGCGACTGGAGCGGATGATATTAATATAAATATGATTAAATTGTGTTCACCTCATATTATACTACCCATAGTAAATATTATAAATACTTGCTTAATTGATTCTGTGTTTCCTTCTGCATGGAAGTTAGCACATATAATTCCATTACCTAAAATTAAAAATTCGAACAATTTCAGTGATTTAAGACCGGTGAGTATTTTACCCTGCTTATCTAAAGTTTTAGAAAGTGTAATAGCACAGCAACTTCGTAAACATCTTCCCATAAATAATATATTACCAGAAAATCAATTTGGATTCAGATCTGGTTATAGTTGTGTGACTGCTCTTCTCAATCTTTCTGATGATATATTCAGAGCTCTGGATGAAGGTAATGTTGTTGTTGTCGTGGCTTTGGATTTTTCCAAAGCCTTTGATACACTAAATCACAAACTATTATTATTGATTTTGGGTTACGTTGGTTTATCAGAAAATGCGGTAAGATTAATAGCAGAATTTTTACATAATAGAAGGCAAAAAGTGGTAGTAGATAACGAGAAATCTTGTGAAGAAATGATTGAGTCTGGTGTACCCCAAGGGTCAATTTTAGGCCCTTTACTATATTTAATTTATACATCTTACTTCAATACGATTTTGGAATATTGCAAGTCACAATATTATGCTGATGACACACTAATTTATTTTTCATGTAAGCCTACTGAAATAGAAAGAGCTAACGATTGTATAAATTCAGATTTAGAAAGATTGGTCGATTTTGCTGAAAAGCATCATTTAAAAATTAATACTTCTAAGTCTTATGTCATTTGTTTTGCGGCTAGACGTCCGGAATTGGTGAATGCTTTAAAAATACAAATTCGTAATGTAACTCTAAGTGTTAGTCAGGAAATTAAAAATTTAGGTATGTATATTGACACTAATTTACGTTTCAGAAATCATATTGCTCATTTAATAAGAACATCTTACGGTAACTTGAAGCTGTTGTATAGTAATAGGCATTTGTTGAATCCGGTGTTGAGAAGAATGCTCTGCGAATCATTAATATTGTCTCGTTTTAATTATTGCGATGTACTATATGGACCCTGTCTGGATGTCAATACTCAGAAACGCGTGCAACGTGTGCAAAATTCATGCCTTCGTTTTATACATGGTAAACGTAAGAAAGAGCATATTTCTTACACTCTGGAGTTATCTAATTGGCTGAATATGGGTAATAGACGGAAATTACATATGGCTTACACCTTTCACAAAATAATAACTGATCGCACACCGCCCTACCTTCTAAATAGAATTACATTTAGAACTGATATTCATAACTTAAATATTCGTCATAGGTTTTGTTTGATAATTCCCAAGTTCAATTGTGAATTTTAGGAGGTCGTATACATATAACATAGCTGTACTATATAATTCGATACCAACTAAACTTAAATTGTTACCTATAGCACTATTCAAAAAAACATATAAGAAATATCTGTTTCAGCTGCAGTTACATTCTTAAAGTTACTAAATTTTTTTTTCCTGTTACAATTGGAAATATGTCATATGTGTTAATTCGTACTTTGCACCATTTTTAATTTGAATTAATTATAGTAAGTATTAAATACGCCAAATATTATCAGTGTGTATAAAAACACAACTGCTCTTTGGCGTAATTAATCCCTTAAACAGAATGTATGTATTCTACATTTTTCTTTTTCTACAAATGTAATGTATGGGGATTAATAAACATTATTATTATTATTATTATTATTATAAAAGTATTTAAGAAAGTTGTTGTTAACCACTAAGATACTCCAAATACGAAGTTTCGTTGAAAAATTTTAATTTTTAATTTTTATACATTTTTGTGTAAACTCATTGAAAAAATTGAACAGTAACAAAATTATCATTTCATATTTAATGTATTTTTCAATTTTTTCAATGAGTTTACACAAAAATGTAAAAATTCACCCCTTATTACTCTTTATACATTAGCAAATACCGGTGAGATTAAAGTTTTCGCAAAATAACATGAATGGAAAAAGACTAAACTTATTATTGTTTCTCGATTATTTCATTTGGTTTTGAGTAATGATTTTCATACAGAAACTTATGTTTTCTTGTTGCCATTCACCATTAATGCATTGAAAATTGTAACACATTTAAACTAAGTGACATTTTACACGATAAAGCTTATCATTTGTAGTACTTTTTTACAGTAATAGTATATTATATATCGAGGGAGAAAAATGCGTCATTTTTCCTGAGGTGTTTGTTTGTATACTTGAGGTGTATGTACTATTTTATTCACGGCAGAGAGTAGAAGAATATCACTTTTGACAATCAATTAATTTCGGGAAATAGTAGTCGTTGATATTCATTATTTGACAACATAAACTTACATTAAATTCGAATTTAAGTTCATTATTTGATAGAAAAATTAGTGAAAATGAAAGAACAAGTAATGTAAGAAATGCTGAACACAGCGAATGAAGGATGTTAAACTTATTGCCTTCAAAAACTCTACACTAAATATAAGTGTCAATATAATCAAACTCCCTTGGGAGTAAATATGTTATTTCTGTCACAATTTTCGCATCATAGAAAGTACTGTCTACTCCCGGTCGTGAATAAAGTACTTTAAGCGTTCTGTGTCAATATTGTTCCATAAAAATCGATAACAAAAAACTTCCATTTGTTGTACGCTTTTTGAAAGACACTGTATATCATAGCACATTTTTCCAATTACTTTGTTTATATCATGATAACGATAACATTTTTTGCACTCATAATTATCGACTGACGTCAGCGGTGCTCCAATAAAATCACGTAAGTGATTACAAGTCACTTCAGAATGCAATGACATTAAAAATACGTATAAATGGTAAAGTATAAACAAATCGAATGTGAATGAAGTAATTTATTTGCTTTTAGAGTGTGTGAAGAGTTTTCTAATTCGTTCAATATACAGGGTGGTTTAGATTTAATATTAAGAAATTCAAGAATCGATGAATTTTTAAAACAATGAGACTATGTCTAAAATCACTTTGTTTCCGACAAAAATGGCGTCAAATTTTAAGTTTTCTTTTCTCAAGTAACGCTAAGAGTCATGTTCAGACATGTTCTTGATATTTGGCGTCTGTACATCGTACAAGAACTTCACACACTTTCAATAAGCCATAACGGAGGCGGTGCACGTTTTAACACATGTTAACTAATATCAACCAATGCAGAAATATAAACTCACTTCAGAATTAAATTATCATTAAAGTAGCTAAGCCTAGTTATTGCTTGTTATTTATAACGACTCTTGAATTGTAATCCCAAGTTATTTTTTCATTGGTTATTTTTAACAAATTTGAACGTTACTGGGTCGTTCTTTGTTATGTTATGATATAGCTAAGTGTTTGTTTATATTTTTCTTTTTTCATTATTTTACGAACACTTTTAACAATACCTATTTTTAAAGGAATTTCTGCAAGCTAAATACGAGAACGTAATTGACAAATAAATATTTAATTGCAAACAATTCACTGACAAAGAATGTTCAATCAATTAAGAAAATTATCGTCTATTACAGACACTAACATAATTCAATTAACCTGATATTGGTAAATAATCATCTTTTGGGAATTTGTTTTTAATGACGCGTAATTTAACAATTATAAATTAGCCCCAAGCCTAAAATTTGATGATACGATTGAATTAGTAAAAAAAATACTTACTCTATAGACCAAATCTTCACATCCATCCTCTGTCCTCAAATGTCCGTACGTAATAAAAACTAAAATCACTAGGTGTACTACGGAGACAAATACGCCCAAAATGATGGCGATCAAGTTTGTAGAAACATTTAAAAATATGTAGCATGCTATGATATGATATGTCGTGTAAGCTGGCCGGTACTGCCTTGTGTCTGTTTGATCATCCATCGTCACCAGGAAGTGGTAGATCGGTACCAAAATATCAACTAAAAATAGTACCAAGAAAGCGACTACCGAAGCCTTCTTCAGCATCTCCCAGCGTATTAAGCTGTATGTTTCCGACGTTACGGTAGTATTATTCAGATTTACTCGGCGCCCCGAGATATACTTTTCTGATAGGAATAAACCGATAAGGCTCAAAAGTCCTACTGTTATGTATACAGTAAGATCTAAAATTACTGCGTTCATTTCACCCTGAAAAGAAATGTTTATACCTGGAGATGAATTTAAAAAGAAAAAGGATAAAAATTGTATTGCAGTATCGTCTTATCAGAATATCGAAATCTAACTCGAGTAGTCAGTCGAAACTATTTTCGTAATCAGATTCAATTGAATTTTTGACCATCAGCACAGATACAATCTTATCTTTGTACTAAGCAAATTGTTAGTGGAATGACTTTAATTTTTTTTTTGTATCAAATTCTTTGAAATTCGTATTCACTTAATGATTCTGTAACTTACCACTTTCAGGTTTTCAAAAAGAACGACGAGAAAATGACTTATGGAGATGACAAACATTAGTATCAGCAACAACGAAAAATATCCTTGGTGAATCTTCTGTGTGTACAACTTGAACAAATCATGAAGTGGGTTTTCTTTAAACTGTTCCTGAAAATAAAAATAATGCGTAAATAACGTGTTTATTATGATCGTTTGAGAATGCTACCTTCTAATTCATTATATTTGTTACCAGAATAGAATTAATGACAGTTTTTATTGTTCTTAAGTTCAAGAAAAATAAACTCCCCGAGATTTAAATAGTATTAGAATAGTATTAGTATTAGAATGTGTTTGCATGGTATTTGTTGATTTAAAACAGAGGAAATGCAAAATATTTTTAAGTCGGCATTAAAAAATATTTTTCAGACTTTCAACGTTCTGTTATTGAAAGTGAGAATTCTTATATTATGTCTTAGAAGCTCCTAATGTGCAGTGAAATGATTTTCAGGAAGCTGCATAAAATTAATTTGTAGTGAATTCTAGTATAACTTAAACTTAACGAGTTTCTGACCATGTAAATAAGTAATATGCAGTTTCATTGTAATTCATTTAATGAAGGTATTATCAATAATAAATCACATTTTTATCTTAATACTTTATTCTGCACAGTCAATTTAGGTCGCTTCTATTTTTATCAGAGAATACGTGACATATTTAAATGATAACATTAAATAATCATAAATTATATTTCATCTGTTTATCATTAACACTTTTTTCTATTTCTGTATTTTTCTTACTACAGTTTTCATTGGTTCCTATAATATGAATACTAAATGCCCTGAGAAATCTGGAATTTTGCGATTTTGATAAAACATCATTCCTATCGAAAAAATAAAAGTATAATGTAAAAGTATAATGCTGTCATGTTATAAAATTCATCTTACTCTAAATTAATCATGTTTCTTAGCACAATGAAACTGTTTAAGTTTAAGAATGTAAAATTATCATTCTACATAACACGTATTGTTAAAATAATAAAATCATAATGAAATATTATGCTGACTAAATTAGTAATAAAATGTCATGTCTGACTTTTTATTAATTACTCCGATAATTTTATCATGACAGGAAATGATATTCTAAACAACAAACCACGTAGTGTTAATTTTGTAGTAGTACGCTGAGTCGGTTTTTAACGCGAATCCGAATAAAATGTTCGGATTTCTTGTTAATATAAACGTATTCTTTGGTCCTATTTTTCTCAGTATGTTTTTATTTACATTTGTTTTAAGAAATCTATAAATGAAAGATGATATTGAATATAGAATTAAATCTGAGAACTGTTCATAACGAAATAAGTTTTAAATTCCTAACTAAAGGCAAATGTCTGAATTTATACTTCCTAAGGACGTAATTAGAAATCATCAAAAATACTTTACACAAAATTTATTAAATTGCTCCAGTTGATGTATGCATTTACTTATTTTAAGAATTTGTTTTATAACGTTTGAAAGTGAAAGAAATTAATTTTTAAACCTTTAAGTTTCGAGAGATGAAATTATAAAAAAGAGACAAATCGGTACGTTATTAAATAAGATGAATTTAAAACATTTCTTACAGTCATACCCTCATACATGTATTCGTCGACCATTACTTTCACTTTAATATGTGATGCAAATGTTGGAAAATTAATATTTCAGGGTAGCTAACCCACTGTCACTCACACCTTGAATATTTTACTCATTGATATAGAGATAAAGTACAGTTAAGATAAAATTGCGGAAAAAATTCATCGATAACAGTTCTCAGAAACGCACAACATTCTAAAAAATTTTAGATATTCTGTTTATATCAATTGTTATGAACGAATGTTAGGTTAATATTGATGATGGGGTGATGCCAAAGAAAAATATATTGATGAAGGAAAATGTTTATGCTGCATTTTTCACTCAAGTCAGTTCTCCAAATAACTATTGTTGCTTTTTAAAGTTATTTTTTATTTTACATTCGCAAAATGAAATGAATAATCATTTTTCAATTCAGTTCAAAACTGAAAAGTACTTTTTTTATGACAATACAGTGTCATACAAATACATTTCAGATAAATTAAAATAATTTTCAAATATATGTATATACAAATTTCACAAATATAAGGAGCGTACAAATTTAAACTATAATTCAAATTTTGCTCCAAATGTAAGAAACAAACGAGTGTTAGAGCGTTTTTCGATTCACTTGCACTCGTGGCACTTGAAGTATTTGCATCTTGTTCTAACCTCATGTAATAATACGAGGTGAAAATACTCTGAGTGCACAGTGCAGTTTCTTAATCTTTTATTTTTGGGTATAAATTATTAGTATAAATTTGAAAGCTACAAAATACACTTTTCTAAGTAAATTTTCATTCCATTATTGCTAATCATGTAATAATGAGTAAATATTATAAAGGATCGACAGAAAGTTGGACACATATGGGAATCTTTTTTATTATTGATTTCTCAGAAAAATTTATTCTTTATGAAAGTTCTTAGAGCTTCCCAAACTCAAAATAAACGTGCCAAAATTCTAATACCACTGCTCATATACCGGAGAATAAAAATATTTGAAATGGACATAAGAGTAAAGTACCTTTATTTTCCAAGATACGCGGAAATATTATTAAAAAAAGTTATTCAGAATTATTATAAGATCTCAAATATGAAATCGTGGCTGTCTACGATGAATTTTTTCACATGTTTTCCACTTTTTCTCGTATCAATGTGTGTATCGTAAAATTTTAAATGTGTAGTCCTGGACGTTTCTTCAGGTATGATGTAAATATACTAGAATGAAAGGTTAAAAAGTTCAAATAGTAGTAAAAACAAAGATTCTAGTGAAAGAATTGTTACAAATGTAGGTATACAGAGTGTCCCGTGACGTAATGTCACCACTTCACCTACGTGATAATCAATTCAAATTAAGTAAAAAACTATAATAATGTTTTGTTCTAAAGTAAACCCTTTCAAAAATACTAGGTGTTTAATGTTTAATTTTTTATTTTTTAAAATTTTAAAGTTCATCTAATCATGTATCCGTTCATCTAATGATCAATTCTAACTGAAAAAAAAACTCTAATAAAGCAAACCGCCTTTCAGGAATACAACGTATTTTGTAATTTTCAGAATTTTTAAACTTTATATCAAAAGGTGTCCAAAATGACCCCCGTTGTTTGCTAAACATATCCTAACGCGCTTCAAAAGAGATCTAAGTGCTTTTGAACACCTTTTGAGATAAAGTTTAAAAATTCTGAAAATTACGAAACATCATATCCTTGAAAAACGATTTGTTTTATTAGAGTTTTTTTTTAGTTTGAATTGATTATTAGGTGAACGGATAAATTATTAGATGAACTTTAAAATTTTAAAAACTAAAAAATTAAACGTTAAACACGCAGTATTTTTGAAACGATTTACTTTAGAACAAAACTTTATTAGACTTTTTCACTTAGTTTGAATTGATTATCACGCAGGTGAAGTGGTGACATTACGTCACGGGACACCCTGTATAACCAATATCAGTGGAAAGCTAAGTCTAAGTAATACCCATTTCTGAAATAAAAAATAGGTTATGCCATTAAAAAATGAGATAGTAGTGCTTCGTAAGTACTGTTTGCCCTGTATAATGCTAAAAGATACTTTAACTTTCTTCATATTTTCACAAAGGCCAAAGTCCTAACAATAATCTGTTATATTTTCGTATGTCTGTGTTATCTCTATGTCAGAAATACATGTTCAAAATTTGTACATTTTTAATGAACTTTCGAAGAAAAACGTTTTTCTTACGAAAATAACCGAGCGAAATCAATATACAGCCTATTTTAGTGAAGATGCACCAAACTCGGTATCTCGGTTGATATCGTGAAAAGAAATAAAAGTTTTCTATATATATATTTTTTAATGAATAAGTTTTGAGAAAATCGAAGGGAAAGGAGAATCGTATATTTTTAAAACGTACAATAGATGAGAACGGCCGGAATTCTTAACCTGCCTTAACCTTCGGTTTATTGCTTTATTACCCCATTAACTGCCGCGCCTGAGATGATATGATGAAACACATTTAGTCCGTTCTGGTTATCGTTGTAGTAAGGAGTAATTAATTGGTGTAGTTTATACTTTTCATTTTTAAGTTTATTAGTGCATGTAAGTGTGTTTGTGTATGTGTTGATGTGTTTGCGATGGGCGATTTCACGTTTCGAGAATACGCAGATTATTTGAATACATGTTGTAAGGTAATTGCCGTTTTCGTAATGCGCCCGCTTTCGAATTTGTTTCTACCTCATGTGACCAAGTTCAGTCTGATAGTTAGGAAAATAATTTGTCAGACTGGCGGAAGCACTAATTCTAGTTACTAATTTTTCCAATTTATTAATTGTACCGATTTTAGTGTTCAATTATTTAGTTGTGTACATCATATTATGTATGTATACGTTGAATACAGGAATAAATAAAAACCAGTTACAAGCGTTAATTATCGTACATTATTACGACTCGGCAAATTTGATGTAATTACGGTTTGCATAAATGTTAGTTCGACGAAAACGCACGCTAAATGCACATTCTTTCAAAGTGTTCACCTTGCGGTCAAGGGCAAACTTAAAAGCCTCTCATAAATTTTTTCGTTTACTGTCATATTTATTGTCTTCTTGCAGCCGCGTGCCATTCATAAAACAATTTAAATCGCTCGTCTTGTTTCACGGCGGCAGAAATTTAAATCGCTACGGTATTTCTAAAAACATTGACTCAAAGTAATGCAAATTTCAAGTTGCTCCGATTGCAAAATTGTATTAAAATATTTTGTTCCAAATAATGTCAGAAATGTTTCCGCGAAGTTTGGTGCATCATCACTGAAACACCCTGTATATTTATCTTATTATAATCACCTCTCCCCGGCACATCCAAATTTATATATACAGGATGTTCTATTTAAAAAAAATCACTCTCTATGCACTAACATTTTCTGGAACACCCTATATAGTTGAAAATAATTTTAAAATGTGCCACGTGACGTCTAGTATAACTTTTTTAATTTGTTTTTCTCTTCATGTTATTGATTGATATAGGCTCCACAGAAGAAATGCACATTGTTGCGACAGTCTAATAACCTCTTAAAAATTTAATTTATTTTCAACTCTTCTTTAGTAAAAAATAGGATATTTATCTGAAATGCACGTCAATTGTAGAAGAGAAAGGCTCTAAAAATGTATACATTTTACAAGTAATTTCCATTGTATGACTGAAACATGAAAAAAAAAATTAATACTAGAAGAAAACATTTTCTGGAAGCAAATTAACTTTGAATTATATCGGGTGATCCTTATACAGTGTGTCTCAGATTGAGTAGGCTACCATGGGTAACTTTCTTATTAGTGAAGATAGAGATTTGGTTAAATGGGCAATATTTTGCAGTTTTATGTGCTGATTCGGATTCCGTTGAGAAAATTTGAAAATTCCGAATAGTTCAGATATTATCGCAGAAAAACTGAAAATCGCTATTTTCTTTAATGTCCAATAACTTCGCAATTATAAAAATATGAAAAAATGTTTCATATAAAAGTTACTATGTTTGATAAAATACAGCTGAAAATACAGTCAAAATAAAATTCAAGATGGCGGCTGTCAAGATATTGATAGCAACTTTCTTATTTTAAATGGACGCCATATTGAATTTTTGTACGATTAAATAGCATTTTTTTTTCTCGTTTCAACCGTGTATCACAACCCATATCTAAATAAAAAATTATTTAAAAAATTTAATATTTTTTTTTTTTAAATCAAGTAAGCGGGTTGCCTTTACTTATTACTAATCAAGTAAAGGCAACCCGCTTACTTGATTAGTAATAAGTAAAGGCAACCCGCTTACTTGATTTAAAAAAAAATATTAAATTTTTTAAATAATTTTTTATTTAGATATGGGTTGTGATACACGGTTGAAACGAGAAAAAAAAATGCTATTTAATCGTACAAAAATTCAATATGGCGTCCATTTAAAATAAGAAAGTTGCTATCAATATCTTGACAGCCGCCATCTTGAATTTTATTTTGACTGTATTTTCAGCTATATTTTATAAAACATAGTAACTTTTATATGAAACAATATTTCATATTTTTATAATTGCGAAGTTATTGGACATTAAAGAAAATAGCGATTTTCAGTTTTTCTGCGATAATATCTGAACTATTCGGAATTTTCAAATTTTCTCAACGGAATCTGAATCAGCACATAAAACTGCAAAATATTGCCCATTTAATCAAATCTCTATCTTCACTAATAAGAAAGTTACCATGGTAGCCTACTCAATCTGGGACACACTGTATATCTTTAAAGTTTCAGGTAAAAGCTTTCCTTTGCGGGCACGGAAGGCAAAACTGCAAAAAAATTGTCCTCGGACTTTTAGTTTTTTTTGTACAAGAGTATCAAAGTTCCCACTTATAACGTCGAATTTTATGAAAACGGTTACGAGAACTTAAGTGAAGCACCTATTTGCTTAAAAGGTATGTTCAGGTATGTTAGTTAAAATGAAAAGTTTAAATCGCGACATCCTGCGATCCCTTTTTGACCTAACATTGCATTAGAATTCACAAATTGCAGTCAGTTTGCTACTTGAATAAGTCATCCCATACAAGGCGGCCCAGCATTCTATCAAAGCATATTGAAAATTTTAAAATTTAAATTAGAGATTCAGTTCTTCTTTTAAACGTACTATTAAAAATCACACCTTTCGTTGGTCAAATTACGATTTGACAACAACGCAGGTATTGGTCATTATTTTATTAATATTTTGGCGTTGTTTTAAAAGTAATCTTGTCCAAATCTTGTTCAAAAAATTAATCTTGTCCACAAACTAGTTTTTGAGATTGAACCAGGAGATAAAAAAAATCGACAACGCCTGAGAGAGTTTACCAGTTTTTACTTTACCCTATTCCTTATACAAGATTTGATTCATTTCTTAAACAATTTAAATTTTATAATATATGTGGGAATCCTAAGAATCTTGTAGTAAAAAACAAAACAATAAGTTAGAGTGTGTTGAAAAAGTTGTTCTGATTTGATGTTTAAAAAACAGAAACGATGAAAACCATTTTTCTTAAATTACTAAGGAAGAATTAACAAAGAGTGTTTGTGATAGTTTAATTAACCTTGATTTGTTGAAACAAAATTGCGGAGAAGACGACGATGAAGAGAAGACAGACGAAAAGATGGAATAGAAAAAAACAATTGAAGAGAAGACGAAGCTTAAGTCCAAACTACGGCAAAACAATGATTCTCCTCGGACGAAGAAAGTAAGAGAATCCAGACAAAAAGCAAAGGCAAGAAGATGACACAGAAGAAGAATTGCATGAGAAAATTAGCAGAAGAAGAAAATCAAGAACTGATAGTTCGAACAGTGAAGAAGTCGATGACGTCATCCAAGAGAGAACTCGACGCCAAAGAGTAAATCAGAAATCGGAACCATCTCACAAATTCGCATTAACATTCAGAGATATTGAAGGTTCCATAAAATCTTTTGATGGCAGCGAGGGGCATCCAATACGTAGGAGGATTGATGATTTTGAAGAAACTGCTGTGCTTATGGGTTGGGATGACTTACAAAAATTTATATTTATATATAAAAAAAATCTTTAAAAGGTCAGGCGAAACTTTTTATCCAAAGCGAAGGAGGAATTTCGTCGTGGAGAAAATTGAAGAAGGCTTTGAAAGAAGAATTTGGAACGCAAACATGCAGTGCAGAGATTCACAGATTGCTCAATCGAGGACGAAAGAAGAAACATTGCAAGAATATTTTTTGTTGATGCGAGAGATAACTAGTAGGGCAGACATTGATGACAAATCATTGATCCAATACGTCATCGATACTTTTCGACTGAAATTAAAGTAGATATTCCGTGCTGTTCTGTAGCGTAGTGGTTTACATTGGCTACTGACGTCAGTGGTTAAATTCGTATTCAGTCAATACAATTTAACCACTGACATCAGTAGCCAATGTTAAACTACCACGCTACAGAATAGCACTGATTGTCTGGTTCAAAATTAAAAAACCACTACCTGTTGAATTATGTTGCCGAAAAACAAAATTCCCAGATTTATTTTGGTTGGTACTTCATATTCTCACTGTAATTTAAGCACATCAGTAGTTTAGAGTAAACATTTAAAATGTCATTTAACACTTAATTTGCCCTAAATCTTATCATGTCGCAAGAACGCAGAAATCTTTTAGATTGTGCAGTTAAAATTCTTTTCCCCCTAAATATGTCACTAGGAGATACATGCAGCAGTGTTGCCGGTTGTATTCACGACGTAAATTGCAAGTTTGGTGGTTTTTTGATTTTGAAACAGATAATATCTAACGATGTTTTTCAGATCGATTTTTATGTTGTTTCGCAAGATACATTGAAGATGCCCGCCATCGTAGGCAATGAATTGTTGGATCAAGCAGAAGTTTTAATAAACAAAAATAACATCAAAGTGACCAAGCTAAAACCTGAAGCTTTCTTGATAAATTCTTGATAAATTGATTGCATAGTACTTGCAGGATAACGAATACGAAATTAATACGATTAATAAAAATGAAGAAAAGGTTATTCCACCGATACAAGTACGTGCACAAACTGTGAGGAAAGAACTTGAACAAACAAAGTCCTTGGCAAGTAAGTTGGAAAACAAAGAAGCAGATATTGAGGAGCTGAAGAAAACAGTGAAAGAGAAGCAAGAGCAGCTGTCTGAGATGACAATTCTCAAGGTACAGCAGGAAAACAAACGAAACTTCAATCGACGTTGACGCCTTGCTCATCAGTACCAGTTAGGAGATATTGTAGCCATCAAGATAACACAGTTCGGGCCAAAACTCAAAATTAGAAAAAAATTCCTTGGACCCTATCGTATCACACGTACTAAATCCAGTGACACCTATGATATCGACGAAAAATTACGAGGGGCTCAGACGAAGTACAACATGCGCTGAGTTCATGAAGCCATGGAGAGACGGATACCTATCATCTGAGGCGGATGAAACGCAGGATGGCCAAATGTGGGAATCCGAAGAATCGTAGTAGTAAAAAAACAAAACAATAAGTTAGAAGTTAGAGTGTGTTGAAAAAGTTCCACAGATTACCTATATATTGTAGATAGGAAACTAAAATATAATGAAATGGTTGTACGTTAGACGCGCCATCTAGTGATAAGAACGAAAAGTAATCTATAATTAAAGTAGGTTCTTGTCCGTTGAAAATTATACCACAAATTCTTTGAAACGGACACTGAATATGCGCACTAACACTTAACGTTTCGCCGTCGTTCGACAGCTTCGTTAAGTGTTAGTGCGCATATTCAGTGTCCGTTCCGATGTATTCAAATTTTCTGATGGGTATGTAAAAATTAATTTGTTTCTTTAATACATTTACAACATTTTTATTTAGCAATTTATACATCTACAATAATAATAACAATAGATCCAACGAGGCCGTCGCAGCATGCGTTTCGTGGAACGTAAACTAAATTATCTGACAAAAGCGTCTTGCGTCTACGTCAAATTGGCGTGCCGTTGAACGTAAACCAACCTTTGAGCGAAAAATTACTCACCATTATCACGACAATAATAACATAACACAACACTTGATTATTTTGGTTGTCATAGTAGGTAAATACAGTTAAAACGGCAAATACCCTCAAAACAACAACAATGCACAGAGATGAAATGCGAGAATAACACGATAAAATTTTGATGATAACATAAACAAAAACAACTAAAGCTACATTGCCATGACATTACTTGTAACTACCAAACATCCGTTTGGTACCATCTATTAATAGGAACGAAAATTACAAACGTAATGACGGAAGCTCGTATTGAAGAGTATCAGTAAATTCTGTGAACTGTTTTCTACATATATAGTATCAAAAATTAAATTGAATCAATCATTACCTGAAAAAATAGAACGTGTTCTATCCCTCTATCTATCTGCGGGGCAAAAATTTCTTATTCCAAATATTTATCGTGGAAATTGAATGAAATCTTGTACAAGAAATAAGGTAATCTAAAATTACCTTAAGACGTAAGTTTGCACATTTCATGATCAACTCTAGTCTGTTGTCAATAAATCGCATAATATAGTTTCATAAAGTAGCACCTACAAAGAACTGAGATACGGGTAAAGTACATACTTCAAATTTCTGAATTTTTGTTGTAGTAATGCTTTTAATCAATATTGAGAAATTTAATTCACAGTCTGATAATATGTTTAATAATACCTAACATACAAATTTAAATTTAAGTGTGGTAGTTTTTCTTTCTACCGGCTTATTATGTCTAGGGTTGCCAGTTAAAATAATTAATAATTACGTCAAAACGGAAAAATAAATGTCGATCGATAAAATAACGAAGTTACATATCGTACAGACAAATTGAAACACTCTATATAGGATGTCTCAGCGAGACCTTTCATTAGAAGTCTATGGGGTTCTGGCCAAAATAGAAACTTGAACATTTAGAATTAGATACAAGTGATTGCGTTCTCTTCAGCTAAAATATTTTCAGATGTCTAGCACTTCCCCTTATACCGGAAGTCGCCATCTACTTTGTTATTTTAAATAGAAGACCTTATTTATTTTTGCACTTTTAGATGGGAATCATAATTTTGAATCTTTTTTATTGAAACCATACCATGTCTATCTATTACAGTTTTTGAGATAAAAATTATTTTCCGAAATCATGGCAGGTGGTTGACGTTTTCAAAATGGGCTGTAACTCTTATTTGAAACGAGATAGAAAATTGAAATCTAATTAAGTTTGTAGTTTAAAGATACCTTTATCGTAGGTATTCTTTAAAATAAACATCTTTGCCTGAGAATAATTCTTAAATTTATACTTTTCATCAAGAGTTAAAAATGTAAAAAGATCGATTTTTTCAAATGGAATGCCAGATTTTTCGTTGCGTAATCAAATTGGTGATAAAATTTGGCACAAAGTGGTATTACATGTTCCTATACCTAAATCAAACCGTTTTAGAGTTATTTCCAAAAAACGGAAAATTTTACCATTATAAAAAATAATTTTTCAAATGTCAAGTTATTGAAACTCATTAACTAATAGAGTGCCTTTACGAAGTTTCATTTCAAGTTGCAAAATGAATAAAAGTAACGAAAATAATGTTTATACAAATCAAGAAATTCTTAATTTATTATTTATACACGGAAAATGCGACAAAATTTTTTAGCTGAAATATTTTATATGAAATATTTTAGCTGAAGAGAACGCAATCACTTGTATCTAATTCTAAATGTTCAAGTTGCTATTTTGGCCAGAACCCCATAATCTTCTAATGAAAGGTCTCGCTGGGACAGCCTGTATATTTAAAAATATTGAATTAATACGGAGCTTGAAAGGATGAAACAGGCTAAGCTAGGGTGAAGAAGGAGGTAGAGAAAGACATGATAGTAGCAATCATCAAGCAAAGAAATGCAAAATGAAAGCACGAACATTATATAAGACACAATTAACAGATTTAATTGAATGCGCACACTGACTCTTTAAGATAGAGAGGGTTTATATTTAGTTATGCGAGTATATACGGTGATTCTTGATAAAACCGTTATGAAATTAAATGTCACAGATTACAGGAAAATGTTTAAAAATTCTATTATAATAAGTTGGAATGAATTAAAAATTTATCCTAAAAGCATGTTGTGAAATACAACGCGACGCATTAAATAGGTATATATTAATAAGATGCGTATAGAATAACACACTAAAGTAACACACTAGAGAACATTAAACTAACTATTATGTGGTATCTGAGACACTATACACTGTACAAATTTTGCTATAGATATAAAAATCTTATAGTGAGATCTTATTTATTTTGTGTTTGCTTATTGTTAACTGATCCTAAATTTTGTTAGTATCATGCAACTCGTCAGTAATTATTGTTATTAAATGATTTTAAGTGTATTATTTAAGGAGCAGTACGTAATACGCAGTAAGTCTTTATTGTAAATAACTTTTCAGAACTACAGCCGATCCTATGAACTTCCATTCCGATTTCAAGATCCCACTTTGAGGTTTAATTGCATTTTATAATTGAATAAAATTTACACAGTTGCGGTGTGCATTAGTTTCTGCTACGTAACAGCTAGAGGAAAATAATGGTTTTCAGTATGATTTTTGATCAATTTTATCTCTTGGAATCTCGGAAACGGTAAGGTATACGAAGTCGGTTAAATTAGGGCACAGTTGCGTATTTTGGTGCTTCATAAAAATCCGTTCCGAAAAATCCTCTACGATTTGTAGTTTTTGAAATATTTCCAAAAAACTGAAAAATATAATTTTCTTTTTATTTTTTTTCTGAAGTTATTATTGCAAGGCATCATAACAAAATTAATACATTCTACAGGCACTTTTTTGAGCTCTTTACGATGATATCATTCGATTTTACTAAAAATGTTTCGTCTCATTCTGACCATCATTGACTTTTTTCTTATGGGCGCCACATTGGATTTTAATACAATTAAATAGATCTATTTCTTTTTGTTGCTTCTCCATATATCACTCTACCTATTTAATAAATTGAAATAGCTATAAATGCAAGAAATTGTTGAAAATAACAGTGTAAAGAAAAATATGGTATGCCGTGAAGACAAAAACAAAAAAAAATTGATATACCTTCGGAGCTTTATTTCGTTTATCACAAAAGCAGATTTTAGAAAAATTATAGATATAAAAATGAATGATGTGAATCAAAGAAAGGCGTAAATTTTTAAAATGTATTGTGCTAACAACAATAAGTTAGTAGTAGCAAGAGAAATTTACTTCCAACAATATTCAGAAAAACGATGATGAAGCAGTAGTTAATTAGATTCGTAATTAAATTATACATTTTTATTATTAAAGCAGAAAGATCACAAATTATGTCTTTAAAAAACTCATTCGTGTAAATTTAAAAATGTATGTATTGTGCTAACAACAACAATTTAGTAATAAGCAAGAGAAATTTACTTCCGAGAAGGACCCAGAAAGACGCCATCCACATAGAACAATGTTTATTAAGTTAGATAGATACACTGCACTTTATGGATCTCTTCATAAAACTCGAAGGATGTATCGAGATCGCCTTAATGATGATGAGAATGAAGAATTATTAGAAGAGGTAAATTAATAGTTATTTATAAAATGTATAAAATTATGATAGTACAAGAAAGAATGTTTCCTCGAGTACGTAATAATATCTTTTAATATTTCGAGTTTTCTAAAGACATACATAATTTAATTTGATATTTTCTTGTTTAATAATAAAAATATATAATTTAATTACAAATCTAATCAACTATTGCTTTGTCGTTCTCTTTCTGGTTATTGTTGGAAGTAAATTTCGCTCGTTAGTACTGAATTGTTGTTTTAAATTGTTGTTTTTAAATTTTAAAATTTATTCATTCATTCTTGGATTCAGAACATTCATTTTTAGATCTAAAAATTTTACTAAAATCAGCTTTTGTGATATACGAAATAAAACTCTGAAGGTGTTCTTGTCTTCGCTGCGTACCATATTCTTTTACACTGTTATTTTCAACAATTTCTTGCATTTATAGCTATTTCAATTTATTAAATAGGAATGTGTGACATATGGGAAAGCAACAAAAAGAAATAGATCTTTTAATGATATTAAATCCAATGTGGCGCACATAAGAAAAAATGAAGTTGCTGTTGATCAGAATGAGACGAAACATTTTAAGTAAAATCTAATGATAACATCGTAAAGAGCTGAAAAAGTGCCTGTAGAATGTATTAATTTTGTTATGATGCCTTGCAATAATAACTTCAGAAAAAATAAAAAAGAAAATAACATTTTTTTGGAAATATTTCAAAAACTACAAATCGTAGAAGATTAATACATAATAAGAACGGATTATTATTAAGCACCAAAATACGCCACTTTGCCCTCATTTAACCGACTCCATATTTCTTACCGTTTACGAGATCCCAATGGTGAGCCTCAAATTTGTAACAGCCTGTATAGATGTAGAAATACTTTTACATTTTTGCTGTAATATACTATGTATATATATTTTAATAATAATAATGACTTTATTTCTGAACCAAATTACAAAAACATCAGGCTTTACTGGTTTTATTTTGTCAGGCTACTCAGGTCTATTAAGAATCACGCCGTTTATTTAGTAAAATTACCTAGCGAAAGGCTTTTGTTTATTCTTTTTATTTCGCAGTGTTCGAATGTAAGAATGTAATTATTTAGGAAATCACTATTGTCTTGATCCAATGCTAATTAGACAGTTTAGTATTTTTAATCACATAATGATGGTGCTTGGTACAAACATAATATAATTAATACATACGTTGTTGTTTTAGCATATGGAAATTAAACCAAATTGAAGGCGTAAATACTGAAATTAAAATTTTAATAAAATCCATAATGGTAACCGGATTTTAATTTAAAGATTAAACGATTAAATTCTGCTGATTAGATTTTTAATCTAACAGTAAATAGGCAGGAGTATGTAGAATGGAACAATTCAGTTATAAACAATTTTATTTATATTTAAAGCTGGTTCTTGTCCGGTGAAAATTGTATCACAAAATCTTTTAAACGGACACTAAATAGCGCACAAATACTTTACGTTTCGCTATCGTTTGGTAGCTTCTACAGAAGTGAAAAAATATAAACAACCTTGTTTATATTTTTTCACTTCTGAAGTGTAAACACTTGTAAAGTGTTTGTGCGCTATTTAGTGTCCGTTTAAAAGATTTTGTGATACAGTTTTATTTATACACAGATAGTTTTCGATACTTCGATAATTTATAAAGAATTTGGATACTACCAGATGTTTGTTATTACTCGTAGTTATTAGATTACTAATATGAGAAATCTCTGACTTGTCAATAACAAAGGTAAAATGTTAATTATGAATCAAACTTGTAGAAAAGTCGGAACAAATCAACAATTTTGAAAAAAATATACATTTTATATGCCACTTATAAAAAATTAGGAAATACTTTCATTATTTAAAAGAAAAAATTCTTTCATACTTTCATTCTTTCTTCATTATGCACAAAAAATGAACGAGAGTTTCCCTCTCATTATCTGAATTAATTGATAAAGAATTGACAAATTCCAAAGTTGTCTAGAAATTATTTAATCACTGGTAAAGTGAGCTACTTTTTATACAAAAGACATTTAAAATTATTGCATACTTATGACTTGTGACACTTGAAATAAATTTATGAATTTACGAATTATGTTATTCAAGGTTTGCAGCAATCGAGATGAACGCATTCTAAAAATCCAAGTTTGAATAATTTGTGAATTTATAGGCCCAATAATTCATAAAATTATATTATATTCATATGCAGCATGTCCGTGCTTTTGGGATTTGATTCAGGAAGCTGAAACAAACCAAAATCAAACAAGGATAAAAGTTCCTGTGTGCCTTCTTTAAGAAGTTATTCGAGGAAAAAGAAACCAATTAAATTATTTTTTATTTATAATAAAATGTATTATAAATGTTACTATCCATATTTTAATTTTCACAAGAAATGATGGAATACGATTCCTTCCACTTCAGTGTAAATATTAGCACTACGCAACATGGAAGTAAGAACGTTCTCTAACATATCTTCGTTGATTAGTCTTCAGTATTCCCAGTAAACTTTTCCTTAATAAAATCTCAAAAAGAAATCGAAAAAATTTAGAATGGATGATCTGGGAGGCCGTGGTATGGGCCACCTTTTCCAATTCATCTTCTAGGAAAGTTTTCATTTTAAGACTTGCTAGAAAACGTTCCATTTCCATGCTGCATAGTGCTAATGTTCGCATTGGTGAAGGAAACCCATTTGAATGTCTCTTGTAAAAATTATATATACGTATTACTATTATAATTCATTCTGTTATAAATAAAAATGAGTTTACTTGTTTTCTTTTTCCTTGAATAACTCGTTAATGAAGGCATAGGTATAGGAAGTTTTATCGTCCTTTCAATTCGATTTGTTTTAGCTTCTTGAGCCAAATACCACAAGCACGGGCGTTACTTTTGAGACATCCTGTATAATATAATATTATATTCATAAAATTTATTAAAAAAATTAATCAATAAATAAAATAAATAATTGAGGAGTTGTAAATTAGTAAACATTTCATTTTATTTTTCAAATATGTTTTGAGATTGTGTTGTTTAAAAAGAAATATTTCAGTCTTCAGATAGATACTTAATCGTTTTGGTATACTGGTGCTTAAAAGTATCCGAATGAAAAGCAATAAAATCGTTCGAATATGACCCTTGTGGTAAACTTCCACAAGGCCAGGCGGTCACGGAGCGTGGCCCTCGTTATCAATCGTCATAGCAACGTCGATTGATGTAGCTGTTTCGTTTACTCATGCGCTTTCTACCGTATGATTTTTAAAATTTTAGATCAAGGGAGGCCGTGAAGGGGAAAACATACAGCTTAAATTAACTCATATGTACGTTTTGGTTAACATCACTGGGAAAATATCGTTCAATTATGAATGCATTTTGAAGTTTTGTAAATATCATTTTGAATAAACTGTTGTGCTTGCTAATTTACGCCATACGTTTTGCTTTCACGGCCTCCCTTGATCTAAAATTTTAAAAATCATACGGTACTATTCTATCCTTCATTTACTCATGATAAACGCATAGGCAGTGGTGGCCACGCCAACTATGTATATGGCAGGCTATAATTTAACTAAAGTTATTAATTATTATTAGTAATTATTGCGATTGTGATTTTTAAGATGTGGTAAAGTTAAACATTTTAGGGGGCGCTAGAAAATAATTGATTCTCAAAGTGGGCGGTAGACGAAATTAGTTTGAGAACCTATGAGTTAAATGGAGGCAAAGTTGCCAAATTTTATGCTGATTAATAATCTGTTAAGAAATTTGAAATATCTCGAACGGTTTCTTCACAATCGAAGAAAAACGAAAAATGCGATTTTCGAAAATCGGATATAACTTCTTTATTTATGATTTTTTTCAAAATCTGTGAAAACATTCCTTAAGCAACTTTTTACGCTTAATTGAATGCCGAACGTACTTTATCTCTAGAGCGATTCGTGTTTATTTTTCCAGAGCCAACTTCACTTTTTCTTGTGAGCTCGATTTTTGTCATTTAGACAGATAGATAGCACATTTCCTTCTGAATTCATTGGTATGCCGCACTTGCTATTTTATTTTAATTTTCATTGAGAAATTTTGAAAAACTGAAATTAGATTCATGTACACACATTAACGTAGCTTAGGTTCAATTGTATACTCCGTATCCAAGGATACGTATACCTTTGTTTAATTTGTCTGTCATTAAATACAGAATCACATATTCAAATGAAGAAAAACGTGATATGTTGCGCATTTTTTATTTGCTACAAAAATTCCACGATAAGTGCTCAGTGGTATTTAGAAACCTATCTGAAGATAATTCAACCAAGCACATATTAGATATTTTTCCAAGTTTGATAACAATTTCATTCAAAATGATACATTAGAAATTCCAAAAGAATGTACAGAAATAGAATAGAGAAAAAAAATCACAGCATTTGTTCAATTTTTCGCAATACTTAGCCGTTGTATCATTTTGTATCAAATTCTTATTCAACTTGGAAAAATATTTAATACTTGGTTGGATTCTTTCCGGATAAGTTTCTAAATACCGCTGAGCACTTATAATTAAATTTCGTTGTGACAATAAAACATACGCAACATATCACGTTTTTCTTCATTTCGATACGCCATTGTGTATTTAATGACAGAACAATTAAACGAAGGTGGGCTACGCATCATACAGTTGAATCTAAGCTAACTTAATGTGTGCACAGATTTTGGAAAAAATCATAAATAAAGAAGTTATGTCTGATTTTCGAAAATCGCAATTTTTCGTTTTTCTCCGATTGTGAAGAAACCGTTCGAGATATTTCAGATTTCTTAACAGATTATTAATCAGCATGAAATTTGGCAACTTTGTCTCCATTTAACCGATTCTTTATCTCTTATAATAAGCGAGATCCCCATGCTGGCCCTCGAATTTCAATCACCCTGTATAACCAGCTTATAATTAATATTGTACAGTTTTCTGAGAGAGCGCTCAAAGTATTGAGTATTTTCTTAAAACTCTGAAAAACAGCAGTTACTTTCTACAATCAATAATTTCAATATTCTGCTTGCAATTCATCTTCCTTATTTTTTAACAAATTTATATTTGGTGGAGGAGCTTGTTAATCGCACTTAAATTTTAGGACAGAAAAACTAAATAAAAACAAATATTCTTTGACTTACTTGCGTTAAAATAAAACGTAAATATCCAAGGATTTATAATAGATGACACCTTCAAGAATATTTTTATGAATGAAATCCGCGGTTATCCAAAAAAAAACTTGGATGCACGTATTCCTTAATAACACGTCTATCACTTACACACACGAAGTCTCAACATGACGTGTGCTTGCATCCTTTCCAAGTATTTATAGCTTCTATTCCTTCTATTATTAGTTATTGTGTTGGTAATACGCACTGCAGTGAATGAAAAGTAAATACGCGTATGTAGTAAATAGCGGTCGAATCACACGTGCCAGCGCGGTGCAGGTACTAAATCCTGAGTTCAGTGGAGGTCCGGGAATATCTCCCGACGTTCCTGTCCCCACCTACCTTTTCAGAGGATGGTTCGCGAATAGGTTATTGATTCGGAATTGCTGCGTTGAGCTTAAAGCTCTCTACCATTGCTGTAATTGTGGGGCTCCATTTTGCATCGCCGTCTATTTATAGAACGTTGTTATTATTTAGGTTAATGCGGAGGTTCCCTGTTTATTTACCATTAGATGGGTAATTGGATTGTAATTATACTCCAGAATCTGCTAATGGTTTCGTTAACATAGTGTAATACTGAAACCTCATTTTGATAGATGTTATTCTTTATTTGAGGAAACAAATGAATGACACTAATTTAATACAAACGACTATTATGTACAGGGTGTCCCATTTTCGATGGTATTCCATAGGTATCTTCGTTAATAATGGAAATAGAAAGAAACTGAGCACGCAATATTGGGTCAACTTCTTATGCTAATTTGAATGGCCAACTTAAAAATTTGCTGTTCCTTGCCATTTTCGCGGTACAGTTGAAAAACGAAAAATTCATCAAATTTTCAAACGCATGTTTTTCTTATTTTTAAAGGTATCGAAAAATGACAAAGGCATTTTTTATTCGACTTTTAACGTAGATCATGATTCTTTAATCAAATCGCATCAAAAGTTCATAATAACCGATATATAACCACAACTAATGTTTCGAATACCATCGAAAATGGGACACCCTGTACATTAAATTAATTAATTGAATAAGAAGTGGTTCAGAAAAAAAGTAGCAGCGAAAGAATTTTATTATCCAAGCAGGCTGTGACAAAATAAATTTGTAACTGTTTGACAACTGTCAAATTAGTAATCTCTGTTCTTCTAATGCAAGTTTTGTGATAAAATTTAATAAAAAAAGCGCCATGTCAACGAATGAAGTTATTCGTCGTAAACTAATTGTGAACACCCACCTTGAAAATCCTCTCTGGAGTCAGATTAAGTTGGCAAAAGTTTTAAATATACCCAGATTTACGGTTGGAAAAGTTTTACGAAATTACAAGGCAAGACTTAATGTTGAAAGAAAATCAGGTTCTGGAAGGAAAATGGGATTTCAGGATAAAAAATTAGTAACCAGAATTAAAGCTGCCTATAGGAACAATCCTAATCTGTCTGAGCGAACCCTGGCTGACAAATTGGGTACCACAAAATCTATGGTCCATCGGGTTAAAGTAAATGCTAAGTTAAAAACTTATAAAGTTCAAAAAGTGCCTGACAGAACTCCAGAAAAAGAACGGACGGCTAAAGCACGAGGTCGCAAATTGTATGCGGATTTCTTCACAAAATTTGATTGCATAATGGACGATGAAACGTATTGTGTTGCTGATTTTAACCAAGTCCCTGAACAAGAATTTTATGTTGCAACAGATAAGGACAATGTGGCTTCTAAACATACATATAAAATGGCAAGTAAATTTCCACAAAAATTCATGATTTGGCAAGCTGTATGCACATGTGGCCTAAAAAGCGAGGAATTTGTTACAACTGGCTCTATGAATGGAGAAATGTACGTAGAGGAATGCCTGGAAAAACGTCTGCTACCACTAATACAACGGCATAATACTACTGTTTTCTTTTGGCCAGATTTGGCCACGTGTTATTATTGAAAAAAAGCTAAAGTCTTTTATGCAACCAATAACGTAAACATCGTTCCAAAAGAAGCGAACCCGCCTAATTGTCCCGAACTTCGGCCAATTGAGCGTTACATGAAAAGAAACCTTAAAAAGAAACGAAATCTAAGGCAGCAAACATCACTGATTTTCGGAAAAAGTGGAGAAAGGAAGCTGAAAAATACAGTAATAATCATCTTCAAACTTTAATGAAAGGGGTAAAAGCAAAGGTTCGATACTTTTGGCACGGATAATTTAATTTCATTTATTTCTTATAATTTAATGAATAATACGTTATGGCTTTCGTATATAAAGTATTAAGTTTGAAAAGTCCATCTCTTTTATATTTTATGTGCAATGAAGTAGTGCTACTTTTTTCCAAACCACTTCTTAGTTGCTTTTACTTCGATAAATGGGAAAAAAGAGGGAAAATGATATGATATATAGTCTAAGCATGACAGATTAGTTTCTGATCGTCTTACATACTTAAAAATTCTATTCAATTAAGTTATTTAGAAGTAGTGTTAGAAATATTTATAAACTTAAAATTGTTAGTGCTAAGTAAATAAAGTATTACTAACTGTAACTTTGTTATAACTTGAAATTCCTATGTTAAATTTCTAGCAGTTGCAGATTTCTTAATAAGCTTTCTTTTATAAGCATACTTAAATAAATCAATAAATAATTAAAAAGATTATTCATCACTGACAGTAAATCTTTGAGTACAATATTTAGTTATGGACAAGGGAAATTGAAAAATCTGGCTCAAGAAATGGAAATCCTAAATAAATCCACCAAACCCTAATAAATCCACCAAATTATATTCACCACCAGAAGAATTAATTGCTCACATCAAAAAAAATTTGCATTACCAGTTAAAGAAGATCTTGGATTCCATTTTGATAAAAAATTAACTTGGGAAAGTACAGATTCAAACTAAAAAATGTTCAATTGATATATGTAACTGGATAATTAATAGAATATCTCATCTCTCTCTCTCATTCATAAAACCATTTCAAAATAAGTTTGGACATACGGGATCGAATTATGGGGCTACAGCACAGGAAGCCGTCAAATGCAAACATTCCGGTCAAAAACTCTACGAACGCTGGCAAATGCCACATGGTACATATCAAATCAGACTTTGTGTGGCGACCTTCGATATTCTACTTGTTAATGATGTGGTTAGACCTCGCTCTATTAAATATAAAAGAAGATTGTGTCACAAATTCTTTAAAACATACACTGAATATGCGCACTACCATTTAACGTTTCGCTATCGTTTGACAGCTTGTCAAAATAAACAAGGTTGTCAATGGAAACTAAAAAAGTAAATTGAACATAATATAAAAAATATTTTATTTTAATAAATGTAAAAAATTGACAGATCTATATCCTGTTTAAAAAATCGAGAAAACTACAAAATATGTCGATAAATTTGCAAAATCTGTACGTTTATTAATAGAATTCGATGACATTTTTATTTTGCACATTTCTATAGAATTAATAAGAAAAAAGATCAATCCACTTTTTCAGTTTCCATTGACAACCTTTTTTTTGGACAACATGTTTATATTTTTTCACTTCTGACGAAGCTGTCAAACGATAGCGAAACGTTAAGTGGTAGTGCGCGTATTCAGTGTCCGTTTTAAAGAATTTTTGATAAAATTTTCATCGGACAAAAACCTGCTTTAATTATAAAAGAAGATGTACAAACCAGCTCAAAAGCGAACAACCTCTTCAAAATAGAACACTAAAAAGATTATGACCAAATGATCTAGCAAAATAAATTCCAAAGATTCCTCGTGTGAATCGAAATATGATAATTATATACCATTTATTTATTTCTCTTTGTTCTTAGAAGTAGATTGTAAATTCATTAATAAAAAAGGAAAGGGAAACTCAATCACTGTACCTTTATACAAACATCACAAAAACATAATAAGCAGTTGTACCTGTACGTATACCTATTAAAATATACTCAAAAACCTCAACCAAAGAATGAAATTGCATCAAAAACATTTTTTTGATTTCTTTCTTCATCACATTTCTGAAACTAAGTAGCAGCGATTAAATAAAATTTCAGGGTGAGGTTTTCATTGAAGTCAGTTCAGGTTTCGGAAATTGTTGCTATGAGCATGTATCTAGCGATAAAAAAATATGTATCACAGTAACAACCCTTTGTTTTTCTACATAACTCCATTCGATACTTATACGTATACATATTCCATCTCTTTCCCATTGTTCCATATCCTCAGAAAAAAATTCCTTCAGCAACTCAGCAAAATATTGTTGAACAGCTTCTTTGAGAGCTTTATCAGATGCAAAACGTTTTCTCCTGAGATACATTTTTTTAAGTTTTTGAATAGAAAGAATTTGATGGAGCTAGGTCTAATCTATAAGGTGGATGTCTTAACTCTATGAACCCGCAGTCATTGATTATCTGCTGGACTTCGTTTATCTTATAAATCCAAGAATTGTCGCGCAGCAACAATTTTTTCTGCGAATAAATATATGAGTGTTTATCCTCCACATCAGTTTTTAAATTTTAAATTGTGTTTCCATAGGCTTCTCTCCTCTAAGACTCCTTCAACATCCCCGAAAACTGTTGTCATCAGTTTCTTCCAGAAAATTGTGTTTTGACATTTCTTGGTGCTCTACTGCAAAGATTCTTGTTTAGTGGAAGGGTCCCAGTGATATACCCAAGTCTCATCCCCGATGAGCAGTTTTTACTTAGGTGTACGCTGTTGATGGTACGTGGCCAGTGGAATAATAAATAACTTTAATGATAAAAATGCGGAATATACAGAATTAGAAAAACTTAATTGACAGTCAACAACGACACAACGCACTTGATTATCTTAAAACACAAAGCTTGTATCGGACATATTATTAACACATCGTTCCTGCTTTGGTTTGGTCAGAGATTTTGTTAAAACCTCAGCTGGTATTTCATTACTTGCTATATGTTTCAATACTATCTGCCCTGATTCAACTACTTCACGAACAAAATTATGGCGAATGTCTATATGTTTTGTTCATGCATGAAAAGCTGTTGCTAGTTGCTAGTTTTTGTGAACTGAAATTAACGTTCTTTATGGTTATGATTGTGACATTTATTGCTCCAAATTCTCCTAAGAAACGTCCGAGATAAATTGCTTCCTTAACAGCATCACTTAAAGCCATATACTCCGCCTCTGTTGTCGATAGAGCAACGGTGTGCTGTTTTCTAGATTCCCAAGTGACTGCTCCACCGTTCATAACAAATGCATATCCGGTAAAAGAACGTCTATCATCAATAGATCCGCCCTAATCAGCATCCACATGACCCGTGAAAGATCTTTCGCCACAAATGTACATGATTCCAACATGTATTGTATCTTTCAGATAACGTAACACACGCTTTGCTGCATTCCAGTGAGTCTGGTTGAAAGAGTCGTTGACTTGGCCTACTAAACTTGCAGTGTGAGCTATGTCCGGGCGTGCTGCAACTGAAAGATATAGCAAACACCCTATTAATTCACAGTAAGGCGGTTTCTTACCATCTAAGATTGACCACGGCTCTCCTTTAACGAGTTTCATGCCAATGTCTAAAGGTGTGGTCACTGGATTACAATTCATCATTCCAAGTCGTTGAAGGATATCCTTGATGCAATTTGCCTGACTGATGTAGATACCTTCTTCATTTCTCTTGAAATCTATACCTAAGCATCTTTTCACATCACTCAAATCTTTAACTTCGAAAACTTTTGATAATTTCACTCTAAAGTACTCGATGTCCTTAAGATTTCTACACATTACCAGAATATCATTAACATATATTATATATTCACCTCCTTGGTTTCTCAGATATACGCAGGGATCGCCTTTCGTAGGCTTTGGTCCAAGAATACGTAACTCTTTGTCCAGACGTCTGTTCCAGGCACGACCTGCCTGTTTCAATCCGTACAAAGCCTTCTTTAAACGACATACCTTGTCAACGCTTTTCAATTCCTTCAACATCGTCTTTGCTTTTCTAATGAATTGAAAATCACCTTTCTCTTCTTCAATAATATGTCTCAGAACGTCCTCCGTACATTCAGGCAATTCCATAAATACCGTTTCTGTACATTCCGCATTTTTATCATTAAAGTTATTTATTATTCCACTGGCTACTTCTACCATCAACAGGTTATGGCCCAGAAGGCCAGGAATAAAGGAATAACATAAATAACAAGTATTAAGAAATGAACGCTAGGAGAGCTAGAGCTAGGTTCGAAGTTTTAAACAATGAAAATTATGATACGTGGAAGATTCAAATACGAGCAGTTCTCATTAAGAATGATGCTTGGTGCTACGTAAGTGGCGCAATTGTAAAGCCTGAGGTAGTACAAGGAAATGCGGCATCAGTAGAGAAAGCTCTATATTCGTAGTTTCTTTGATACGGTGGATAAATTGTTAGAATTAGCGGTCGAAATTAATCAAGATTTATTGTGCGTTATGCTACTACGCAGCTTGCCTGATAGTTTTGAAAATTTTAGATGTGCGATGGCATCACGCGACGAATTAATTGTGCGTTATGCTACTACGCAGCTTGCCTGATAGTTTTGAAAATTTTAGATGTGCGATGGCATCACGCGACGAATTACCTCTTGAAATATTACGAATCAAGATAATGGAAGAATTTGACGCACGAAAGGACTTCAACCAAAATCCTGCACAAAATGCGATGGCTGCTGGAAGAAGATACTGGAATAAAAGCCGTCAACACGAAAATTTTCAAAAGGACCGTCTCGTAAGCAGAGACGCTAAGTTAAAGTGTTTTAAGTGCGGAATAATAGAACATAGATCGAAAAACTGTAAAAAGTCGAAAAATCCGAAAGAACATTTTGCTAAAAATATGACTTTGTATGTAACGTCAAATGTGACATCCAACGAGACTTTTCAAGCTGAAAAGAACACGCCAAGAACAATAAATAGGAGCTTGACGACTAGATCCCAACCAGATGGCATACCTTCTGTGTTCTTTCAAAATCTGTTTGACTCACAATTAGCGTATGTGTTATTTGTATCCGCATCCATAAGCAATAACTCATGTGAATTTTCCATCGAAAATTTCTTTTGATTAAATATAACCTACAACATAACCTCAATCTGACATAAGAGGCGTCACGCTCGAGTGTAATAGATGATGTGTAACTAGGATAAGAGAACCAGCAAAGGTGTAGGTACAGCTGAAAATCAGTCGAGCGTAACATAAACACAAGACGATAACATAAACATAAGAATGACTCCTTTGCAATTATGTAACGTATGACTCACCCGCGTTGCGGAAGATCCACCTGCACATATCACAGCGATGATTCATTCGTGTGCCGCAAAATCTTATGACTCATCTACGGGCACAGATCTAGAGCGGAGCCGTGTACAAAATGTCAAGGCAATAATTGACGTCACACCCCGGAAACGAAACCCCTATAAAAAGGCGACAAAGCTAACGCTAGCGCATAATTAGGATAAATCTCTTCAGAGTGTCATCTAGTCTGATTGTCCGTAAGTGCCCCAAAAACACAATGTAAGTAATCGTACTTGTAATTAGTTGATAATAAATGTTTTGTTATATTAAGCTACGTCCCTTATTTCATGTTACTTAAATAATTACCGTAACAGTTGCTCGAGGGGAAAGGGGAAACGAATTATCAGAACCCCAGGAGCTCTACGCCTCTCGTGAAAAGAACAACGTAAATACCGACCCTGAACTCTTCCGAGCATTTCTAAGCTCTGAAAAGAAAGCGACTTTTATGGCAATGTCAAAGTGGTCAATCTGAAAAATACGTTATATGGTCCGGACTTGCGCGCGAATCTTATTTCCGTCGGAAAAGTAACCGACAAAGGACATAAAGTTATTTTTGATAGAAAGAAAGCTGAAATTGTTGATCGATGCGGAAATGTGTTAAAGCCGGGCGGCCACTGAACGCGAAACTAAGCTAAGCTGAGTGAAACTAAGTTTTTTGAAAATTAGCTCCAACGTAATCTTACTCGGACGAGGTAACCGAGCGAACATAAACATTGTTTTATATCTTTGCTATCCTAACTTCGCTTCGCTTAGTTTTAGTTACCACGTCCGCGTAAGATTACGTTGGAACTAATTTTCAAAAAACTTAGTTTCGCTCAGCTTAGCTTAGTTTCGCGCGCAGTGGCCGCCCGCCCTTTATTCACTGCAAAAAGAGGAGGTTTATATTATTTTGGGAACCATAGTAACAAAGAATGCAGAAAGATTTTCGAACCGGATTGAGTGACGAAGAAGCTGAAGAAAAATTCTCTTGAAGATTGGCATAATTATACGTTTGGGTCATTTGAATATTCAATCTCTACGTGAAGTCCTTAAAACGAAATCTGTTAAGGGAATTATTGTCCAAAATATCGACGTAGATTTTGAGTGTGAAATCTGCATTCAGGGGAAGATGTGCCGAACTCCTTTCTCAGAGGAAAACAAAATTGGGTGATCTTATACACTCAGATATCTGTGGTCCGATGCGTGTCACTTCGCAGGTGAAGAATCTTTACTTTGTTACTTTCATAGATGACTTCTCCGGTTGGTGTGAGGTGAAATTTATACAACGGAAAAATCAGGTACTCGAAGAATTTGAAAACTTTAGAAGTCTTGTGTATACCATATCCAGTCGGATAATGGGAAGGAATATGTAAACAAAAATTATGATAATTTACTCAAAAAGCATGGCATATCTTGTTTGACAGCTCCTTGTAACCCAAATCAAAATGGTGTGGCTGAAAGACGTAACAGAGCGCTCATGGACACAGCAAGATGTCTCTTAATTCAGTCCGGGCTGCCTCCATTCTTGTGGTCAGAGGTAGTGAACACGGTTAATTTCATACGGAACAGAACTCCTACAAGTAAACTCAAGAAATTCATATGAAGCTTGGTTTGGAGAGGTCTCAGATGTATCCAACTTCAAATGAAGTTTTCATCAAGAATAGAACACTGAATAAAAGTAAACTAGACTCACGTACTAAAAAAGGTATTCTTGTTGGCTATAGTGCTGAATGTAAAGCATACAGAATTTGGCTGCCAAAAGAAAAAAGAGTTGAAATTTCGAGAAATGTGAAATTCTTAGAGAAATTTTGAAGTCAATCCATAGAGAAATATGAAGATTTCTGTTCGAAGGAAAAGTATCCTGAAGAATCGTCAAGTTTGCCAGTTAAGGAAACAAAATCTTCAGAAAAATCTCTCATCGAAATGGACATTTGTCGCAGTCATGTTTTAGAAAACATCAACGAAGTTATCGATGATGAAATCGAAGACAATCGAGAAGAAGTTTTTAATCCCTTAAATGAACCAGCGATTCCCCTCAGAAGAAAAGTTGGTAGACCAAGAAAAATATATACTGGACTACAAGGAAGACCCCGCAAGGTTTATGGAATGTCAAACCCAGCTGAAGAGGAACAGGCGGATTTTGCATCAACCGCTGAGATTCCTGTTACTACAGCACTGTCTAGTTCAGAATCAGATGAATGGCTAGACGCTATGGTAAGTGAAATACTGTCAATCCTAATTGGTAGTCGTTTTACACTACGCAATAAGTATGGTGCAAATAATGTGTGAGATAAGAGGAAAGCAAGAATCGTGGCAAAAGGTTACTCTCAACGGTACGGAAAAGATTTTTGAAACTTTTGCTTCAGTTACACGTTTAAGTTCTATTCGCATTAGCAGCACAGAATAGAATGAATATTCGCCAATATGATATTGCAACGGCGTAGCAATTCTGGAATTCGCCGTGCAGATACTTTCTTCATACCCAAACGTCATGCAAAATTTTCAGGAAACTTGTTTCGGATTTATACACTTCATTGGCATCTCTTCAGTTCGAGCTTCCACGGGTCGTCCGGACAACTCCAAGAGTTTAGTCCAGAGTTTAACTGGAAAATAAGATGGTGCATCTTCCCCGTACAAAGCAACCATTCTTTCATAAATAATTTTTGACCCATTACCATTTTCTGTCAGGAATTTTATGACACTACGATGTTTCATCTTAATTTTATTAACAAATAAACCTTCCCAAATCTTTATAAACTGCAAAAATTAAATGTCAGAGCTAGTTTTTGGTAATTAATTTGACATCGTCGCTCTTTTGTTTCATGGCCAGATAGGCAACAAAAATACATCCTCGTAGTTTTTTCATTACATTTTCTGTTAGTAATAGTTTTAATTTTTTTTTAAATCGCGCTATAAGTGCATGATGTCCAATTTAAAGAAGTGTATACTTTCGAGACCTCAATGGATCTATTCATTAATTACGCAACATTTTTGTAGCATGATTTTACAATTTGACAGCCGAAAGATAAGAATTTAATTTATCATTCAACTGCAACTTTAAGTGCATTAGATGTGATTATGAAATTAATCTGCTCACGTTTTATCAAGATCGAATTTTTTATTTTTTCATAAATTTCAATTTTAGCCCTAAAGGGGGTATTCTGAAGACACATTTATACGATTTACTTATGATTTGTGATATATCGTTAATCCGGTTACGTATAAAAACGTTTAGATTTGTATTAAGTATCACTTTATTTTACTTTTATTTTTAACTTATTAAGCATTTCTTTCTACCATTTTTACTACTTTTATTGTAAAAATAATATCGGAATGATAAATAATGCTGTATCACGTTTCTTTCCCTGAAAGATTCTACAATATCATAAATCAAAATAAATTTTTGAATTTAGTGATAGCGTGATAGTTTTTAATTTGAAAACTTTATTTTTAAATCGATTCGAATTTACGCCAAAAGTAAATAAGGAAGTATAAAATGCCTATGACTATAATTACCTGTAATTATTTTTTTCTATTTTGCGTTGGTAACAGAGCTATTAACGCACCCAAACGAGTGCTTTAATAGAAAATTTGAGTGCGTTAATGGCATTGGTGTAATTAATTTATTTAAAACTATGTGACAATCACCTTACTTAACCTAGGTATGTAAATTCATTTTATTGCCTTTAACGGGCACTAACTAGCCTGATTTATTGTAGTCGCCCCGAAGATGGCCTTCCCTAAGGTCGAAACATGTCGGCATTAAACGTCTAGTCCACCGCACTGCGTTTTCTTAGTAACCTTAAGACAAATCTAAAGCTTCTTTCTTAAAACCTTTGGTTACTAATATCAAGCAACTTACCAAAAAAAAATTTATTTAATGTTGGTAGTAATAATAATAATAATAATAATAATAATATATTTGCTGTTAATCCATACATATGGTTACACAAGTCAATAAAACATACATATATATAAAATACATAAAGGGCAGTGATTACAACATCAAAAAAGAAAAAACAATTGAGTTATAACCAACAAAATCACAATAGGGTACCCGAACATAACATACACGCAGTACAGAGAAGTCCGGACTATGGAGGCAGCATAACAATGTCTGATAAACTGTTAAAATTTAAATTTAAATATTCTTCTATGGTAAAAGGAGCATGATCAATTAAACATTTTTTTAGGATTGGTTTAAGTTTTTTTAAGGGGGTTCTTTTTACCACTTCGGGCAGTACATTAAAGCATTTAATAGCGAAAAAGTTCGGACCATTGTTAGTGCGATTACGAGGGATACCTTTTTAGTTTTTACAAAAACAAGGAAAGAAAATTTTTTTTTTGGTACAAATCGTTTTATTGCTTTTCAAAATATTCGCCTTTAAGTTTTATACACTTTTGCATGCGTTCGAACCAATTCTCGAAACATTTTTTCCATTCTGAAGCTGGTATCTCTAAAACATGGTTTTTGAAGGCTTCAACAGCTTCTTGAGGTGATGAAAATCGCTGCCCACGCATTTTTTGTTTGACATTTGGGAACACAAAGAAGTCGTTAGGCGATAAATCAGGTGAATACGGGCAATGAGACATTAATTCAATGTTTTTCTCCTTCAAGTAATCAACTGTTAAACGTGCTGTGTGAGAACTGGCATTGTCATGATGAAGGATGATGCGACGTTTTCGATTGTTTTTCCTGATTTCATCGATGACTTCTGGCAAACAAATTGTTGTATACCATTCAGCATTAACTGTTCTTCGATCCTCTAAAGGAATGGTTGCGACATGTCCAGTACAACCAAAGAAACAAGCAATCATTTTCTTGGAAGTGCTTCGTGAACGAACAACTTTTGTTGGATTTGGTTCATCTTGGAACACCCAAACAGTTGATTGCTGCTTAGTTTCCGGCTCGTACGAATATATCCAAGTTTCGTGACCTGTTACGATGTTGTATACGGATTTTGCAGTTCCTCGGCCGAATTTCTTGAGCATTTCCTTACACCAATTGACACGAGCCTTTTTCTGAGCTTCGGTCAAATTATGCGGAATCCATCGGGAGCAGATCTTTTTCACGCCTAAATGTTCATGCAAAATCGAATGTACTGCAGTCTTTGATATGCCTAAGAATGCCTCTATCTCACAGTAAGTCACATGGCGATCCTCTTCAATCATGTTGCGCACAGCATCGATGTTTTTTGGAACAACAACCGATTTTGGTCGACCTTCACGAAATTCATCACTGACGAAAGCACGACCACGACGAAATTCTGCAAACCAATTGTAAACTGTCTTTTCTGATGGAGCTTCATTACCAAAAGTTGAACGAAGCGATTCGAGGCATTGTTGTTGAGTTAAGCCTTTACTAAAATCATAAAAAATCATCCAGCGAAAACCTTCACGTGAAATTTCCATTTTTCTACAAAATTGCTTTTTTTAAACGCTCACTGTAAACAAACTAATCGGCCGATTTCTGAGCTATTTCTGTTTTAACAATAACAAATGTCAAATTTTACGAAAATAGTTACGTCACATCTCAATAGGGCCATCTAGTAGTCATTTGTAAAAACTTAAAAGGCGGCCCTCGTAATACGGTGGTAGCGAGTGTATAAATTATTAGCGGACCTGGTGCTATAATTGTGTATTTCTGTTACTTCAGCATAACTGGTTTCATTTTTCTTGACGTACTCCAAACATTTCAGTATGTAAAGTGCCGGAAGGGCTAATATATTTAAAGAACAAAATAAAGGCCTAGAGTACTCTCTAAAAGGTTTGACGGCAAGAATTCTAACCACCTTTCTCTGGAGACCAAAGATTCTTTTGGCTGAAGGAGAATGTCCCCACATGAGTAGACCGTAAGAGATATATGCCTCAAATAGGTACAAAGCAAGTTGTCACGAGAAACTTTATTCATTAAATTTCGATAGAGATAAATAAGAGAAGACAGTCTATTTGCTAAGTGGTCACAATGTTCGTGCCAAGTAAGAGACGAATCTAAATGAACTCCTAAAAGCTTAACCGACTAAGGCCCGTATTCATAAACAAAACTTACGCTATGCGCTCGATAATAATTCGCTAATAAATCATGAAATGTACACATTTCACGTGTAATGGACGCACAACCAACAAGGGTTTAACAACAGTTTATGAATTCCATTTCGTAAAAGACATCTTTGCAGCGCATAACCACATATTCGCAATGTTTTGGTGAACGCATAGCGTAAGTTTTGTTTATGAATACGGCCCTTAGGGTTGTCGAAATCAGCTATCGGTCGTGTGGAAAAAATTAGATGTTGCGTTTTTGCTTCGTTTACACATAACTTATTTGATGAGAACCAATTTTGGCAAGATTGTTTAGCAGTATCAGTCGACACGATTACATCATTAAGGTTGGGGCTGCAAAGGGAAACTGTGGTATCGTCGGCATATAGAGTTAATTTAGCGTTCGGCAAGTGATGCGGCAGGTTATTAATGTAAATCAGGAAGAGTAACGGACCCAGCACTGAACCCTGCGGAACACCGTGACTAACTTTGGAAAGTTCAGACTTAGAGTCATCAATATCAACATATTGATATCTATCCACAAAGTATGGTTGAAAAAGCTTGACGAATTATTTTGAAAGATTATAGATCTTCAGTTTCTCTAAGAGAATTTCATGATTTACGCAATCGAATGCACGGGTCAGATCACAGAGAAGAGTACTAATGTAGTGGCCGTTCTCTATATTTTCATTTATATAGGAAATGAAGTTAATTAAGGCTGCTTCAGTAGATTTGCCTGGCCTGAAGCCAAATTGGGTGCTGGAAAGTAAGTTATTAATTTCGAAATGCTTAAGTAATCTGTTATTTAGAATTATTTCGAAAATTTTGCCCAAGACAGGGATAATGGAAATGGGTCTATAGTTAACAACTTTTGAGGGCCCACCTCTTTTATAAATTGAAATAACTCTTGAGATTTTGAAGGCCTTTGGGAATAAGTTTTCTTTTAAAGCACGATTAAACAATTTGGTTAAAGGTATTACAATTATATTTTTAACGCGTTTGATCATTTTACTGTTTATACCATAAGCGTCCATGCTACAAGTGTATTTCATTTTAATAATTGCATCCCGCAATTACAGTTGCTACAGACGGCGCTACCGCTGGAGTAAGATCGATCGGATTAGTATTAGATGCCCATAAATTACCCAGTATATGATCAGCAATTCCAGTAGAGAAACTGTTGAAGTCCGTTGGCTCAGGTTTAGCATTCGAGTCAACAGAAGGATATTTAGATTTACTGTTATCAACAATACGCCATAGAGCTCTAGGTTTGTTAGTATTTTTATGAATGTATTCCTCATGCGCTTTACGTTTATACTTGTTAATATCGTTGAGATAACTAGTACTAATTCCAAGTAAGAAATAAACATCAAATGTCAAACGATATCAAGAACTTTTATTTAATTTAAACGATCACCACCATGAAATGTGCAATTATTATAAACGTTAACGATTAAATTGGACGTGTCTTTAGAATTTATACTAAAGCCTGGTATGTTCTGATTTGATACAATAATTTTGTGGAGTGCATTATTACCTTCAACAGTGGTTTTATTATGCGAGGCAGCGAGGTGCAATCAGACTAGATCCAGTGGAGCAGCTGGGCAGGTTAGTTTGCTGAAATCCATAATGTTGAACATTTGTATTTTTTACTTTGCCTTTAAAATTGAGTTTCCGACTGCCTACTTAAATGATGTTAAATAAATGTCACCAACCACCGCAAAATTCACTAAATTTTAAAATATCGCTTTTTTCTTTAAAAAGGGGCAAAATAGAAAAAGTAGTATAAAATACTCGTTACAAAAGGCTTTTCTAGCACTCGTCCGTTTTCGGACTCGTGCTTGAAAGACTGCCTTCTGTAACTTGTGTTTTAATATACTATTAATTTACACCTCAAGCGATCTTGATTTATCATTTTCAACATTCAATAATATCTTCTTATTTTACTTTGATATCTGCTTTCCTAAACGATTAAAATCTGTTAATAGAGAAACCAAGAACTGGGTAAACGATGAAGTAGGTACGCGAATCCAGTTTGCGGTTGAAACAGTTATAGGCTTTGCAAATTGCACACCCGATGCTTAAAGACTTTTATAAGTCGCAAAAGAAAATTCATAATGACCTGGTGTCCAACATCAAAAAACAATTCTATCAAACAAGAATACATAACTCACCAAATGTAACAAAAACAGCTTGGCAAATAGAAAATGAGTTAAGTAATAAGGCGAAACATAATGAAGAAATATGTTTAAAGATTGATAATTATACCTTAAATGATCAGCAAGTAGTCAGCAACATCTTTAGCGCCTACTTTAAAAATGCCCCCTTAGAAATCTCTAAACACTTACAGGAAAAGAAGCCTACTATGAAGACTGAAAATGAAATCTCTTCTCTTTTAGTTAATAAACTGAAAAATAAATATTCCTCCGGCTATGATGAAATTCCGCCGTTCTTAATCAAAAGTTGCTTGACTTATTTAATAAAACCTTTAACCCACCTGGTTAACTTATCCTTTATAGAAGGTAAATTTTCTAATTGCCTTAAAATTGGTAAAGTTACCCCTGTTTATAAATCTAAAGATCCTGAAAAAATAGAAAACTATAGATCCATAACGGTCTCTTCTATATTCTCAAGAATCTTTGAATACGCTTTCTTGGAAAGATTACTCTCTTTTGCCTCTAGCCAAAATATCCTGTGTCAAAATCAGCATGGGTTGGGTTGGGTTTCTTGGAAAGATTACTCTCTTTTGCCTCTAGCCAAAATATCCTGTGTCAAAATCAGCATGGGTTTATATCTGGTAAGTCAACTTCGACGGCGATTACTACATTTTATTTACAAATATATATTACAATCTATTGAGGTAGGGGAATGTCCAGTTGGAATCTTTTGTAACTTGAGCAAGGCGTTCGACTGTGTCAATCATGAATTGTTACTAAATAAACTGGACAGATATGGAATTCGTGGTATCCCTCCGAATTGGATCACTAGTTTTATCTCCAATAGGAAACAATATGTTGCTATTAATAATGTAAAATCCAACTTAGAGTGTTCCAGCATTGGTGTACCACAGGGTTCCATTTTGTGTCCAATTCTGTTTGTTATTTATATTAATGATCTGAATTATCTAGAGAAAATTTACCTTTTATGCAGATGACACGTCCTTGAATATATCGAATAAAAATGAAAATCATTTAACACAAAAATGTCACGAAGCTTTGTGATATGTACAACTGGTTTATGAATAATGGCCTATATTTAAACTTTGAAAAGACTGGTGCAATTAGATTCCATAATAGACAGAAGGTGTGTGATAAACCAACACTTGTGGTAAATAATGATTATAGAGTGTTCGCCAAAAAGTCGGTATCAAATGGGAAAAAAATTTATTTTTGATTTTTCGGAAAAACTTTTTACGGCAATAATTTGTGCTTGTCTGAAAACCTATTTTGCCCCAATTAGATATATCGAGTGCTTTTTATTTAGTTAGAAAATAGCGCTTTCCGAAATTGCTAAAATCCTAAAATTGTTATTTCTTGGCAATTAATCAAGATTTAAACGAATTTTTTTTACTGTGTATTAGTTTTAGCTTACTGAATAATCTCAAGGCCAGAAAATAACGTATTTTTCTTTAACTTCCGCAAATGGATTTTTCAAGTTTTGAACTTTTCGCAAAATTTCACATATCAAAACTTAATTTTAAATTTCAAATAATTTTAGATGAAAACTTCAAAGATTTGCAATTGGAAAGAAAAATAGAGAAAGTTATTTATTGCTTTAGATATTTTATTATTTACCGAAAAGCAATATTTGTACCTAATCGCAACGTTTTTGATGCAATATGCTTTCGAGGAGAAATATTTTTTAATATGAATGATATGAATGAATCGGCCAAAAGGGGTGATAAACCACAACCCATTGCTAATCCATCTGTTTGAGAATAAAATTTATTGTTAAAAACAAAAAATTTTTGATCAAGAGTATTTTTTAACAAAGAATTAATGAATTTGGTATCTTCATCTGGTAAGTAAAGTTCGGATTTTATGTAAAAAGCGTCTTTTTTGTTATTAGGAATATCAATGTAAAATTTAGGATATATCCAAACTTCACTAAAATAATTAGATTGGCGGTATAAAAAAATTACACATTTTGCATAAACTGATGGTTTAGTGCATATTTTCGGTTTTCGTGCCTAAAATGCATATTTTCTACATTTCGAACATAAAATCGACATATTTTCAAAATATCAATAATTAATTTTTATCACAATTAGTTAAACAAGAATTAAAAAAAAATCACCGGTCTTATTTTTGCAGTTCACTGAAATGTTTACTGTCGTACTCGCCGGGCGGTCGTTACTATATTACTTTATTAGTTTATTACGGTCTCCTCTGGTAGTTCCCCATTCTTAAGAATGTGGACTACAGATACATCGGAAATTATCTGAAATGACACTCCACCTCATTTATAGCTTATCTTGAATAATTTAAAATTTTGCAAGCATTATTGTTTTTGCAATACTAGCTTAAACTGTAATAAATTTCGAAATGCCGAAGGCCAATCGTTGTCTTGTGTCTGTGTATCTGTATTTATTTTAAAGGTAAAGTGTGAGAAGAAAATCACAAATTGACCAACACATCGCGACCGGGAGACATAAAAGTAGGTGCGAGAAACTGAAGAAGACGAAAATTTCGCAGACTTCGTTACAACGTTACAACAGTATATTTCGTCGTCTTCAAGCACAACGGATCAAGAAAATTTTAATTTGCGGTTGTGCGAAGTACTATTAAGTGCAAATATTCCTCTAAATAAGGTACAGAATCATAAATTTAAATCCTTTTTGAAAGAATTTTGTAATAAAAGTATACTTTACGAAAGTACGTTAAGAAAGAACTATGTAAGTTCACTTTACAATGATGTCATTCGAGACATAGAAAGTTGTATCAATTTCTTTATATTATTGTTAATGAAACGACTGATGTCACTGGTCGATATATTGCAAATTTATTACTTGGTGTTCTAAATAACAATGTTTTGCCAAACTCTTTTTTGATTAGCACAAAACAGTTAGCGAAAACTAATAGCATACATTAAGTTGGAAGTTGAATAGTTTAAAGCGCTATGTTGCTTAGATCATACCTAATAAATAGAATTATTATTATTTTTGTTTAATGTAGTTATTATCATAGATAATGAAATATGTTCTGTAAAATAATTATTGTTTTTGTGCTTAAATATAAACATGTTTTGATTACTTGTTGTTTTATTTCATCAGAAACAAAATGCATAAAAGCGCATAAATTTACGTACGAGAGCATATTTTTGACATATTTTTTTGGAAAAACGTGACATATTTATGCGCATATTTTTAACATTTTTTGTTCATAAAAATCCAAACTTCCGAACTCGTTCCGTTGGGGCACTCCGAGCTTGCTTCGCTTCGCTCGTCGTACCCCAACCCCACTCGTGTTACAATAAACCTTCTTGTGAAACTTGTAAAATAATATACTATTGCATGTACCGAGTGGAAAGTGTCAAACTCGAACATAGGAAACTTCCCATAAAATGGAGAATATGTTGTTTCCGAAATTGATTTTACTTTTTTCGAAATTAAATTTACTTTTTCCGAAACTGAAATTAGCTTTTCCGAAATTGAAATTACCTTTTCCGAAATTCAACTTACTATTTCCGAAATTAAATTTACTTTTTCTAAAATTAAAATTATATTTTCTGAAATTAATATTACCTTTTCCGAAATTGAAGTTGAAAAGGTATAGTTTCCAGTAGGTCATGTTTGAAAGATTCAGTTATTTTCTATTGATTGAAAATAATTTCTCCGTCACTCAAAATGTATCATAAATAATAATTATCAGAAGGAAGGACTTTTATTTTAGAAATGTAATCTTTTACAGTGGTGTTGGGCTTCGGATAGAGAAATTTATTTTCCGTGAAATTCAAGATATGAAAAGCTTTCTCTATCAGTTAGGATATTGTTTAATGCAAAACGGTGACTTGTTTGAAATACCTGCTGTAAAATGTGTACTGTATTAAGAACGTTTAATAAAGTTTCAACGTGTAAATTATTCATCATATATTTTGAGTGACATAAATTATTTTCAATTAATAAAAAATAATTGAAGGTTTCAAATTTGACATACTAAGGAAACTAAATTTTCCAGATGTAATTTGAAAATTTAATTTTCACGAAATTATTAACATTTAGCAATAATTTTGGTAAGGTAATATGTATTGGTCATAATTTTCTCTCTTTTAAGACCATTACCATTTCTGTACGTTTAAACAGCGAGCAGCAATCTGCATAAACAATGCAAATTTCCTATGTTCGGGTTTGAAACTTTCCACCCGGTATGTATGTTTTAATAAAGCTTGACAACTTTCTGCACGTATTGATTGTGCACCCATGAATATTAATTTCATAATATTACATTATAATAATGTTTCATCATTTGTTTGTTCAAGCTGTAATGATAAATCCCTGTGTCAATATATTTAAAGCACACATATCTCTACACGTTCGGCCAATGAAAAAGCAAATTTTAATATTAATGGTTGGTGCGTGCTTATTTAGATCCGTTATTTTATCTCTGGGTACGCACTCATGTATTTGTGCAGTTCTACATTATACTCGTTAATCTTCAGTTGTTTTCTTTATTAATATTTTATTTAATATGCAGTATTAGAGTTAATACCAATTGATTGGTACTTATCAGAAAAACGTCAACAATTTTAATAAATGGTCGAAAGCTCTGGAAAAGTTATTTGAATAAAGTAATTATTTTGAATTAATTTTTAGACTTACAAATTTTTCACGTATTTAACAACGTGGCTTATTGAATTTATACAGGGTGTTGTTAGAATTAAAGTAGATGAAAGTTTGTTAAATATTAACGGGTTGTCCATGATATTTGTGACTAGATTAAAATAATTTTGAAGATGATATGCCGGAGGGTCACAAAAAACTACTTCAAAGATCTTGAGTTATATTTTGTTCATCAGTACAAAAACTATGAATTAGATGACATGTTTCGGTTTAAATACCATTCTTAAATCTGAAATTAATGAATTTGCGCTTAAAAAGGCATTTGATTAAGAAAAACAAAAATTATGAATGAAAGCTGATTGGCGCAAAACTTATGAATGTTTCCAATTTATACACTCGAAAAAGTTAAAATGTGGGAAGATTATTTGGTCATTCAAGAGGTTGACACTGTTATCACTTTTAGATAAAACATATTTCCAATGATTCGGCAATATTAAGTTTTAATTATTTTAGGTAATTGGTGTAGTAGTTTCATGATGAAATTAGGGTCTGAATAATATCCTGACTTCTGAATCTAATAAATGAAGTGCAAAATTAGAGTCTGTTTTTTCCAATCTAGCAGACGAAATGCGTTCTTTGACCCAGGTAGCCAAATTACGCCAGTTTGACCAATGTAAGTAGATTGCAACTGCAGTGAGTGCAAGTGATGGAGTAAATTCCACTTTTATTCATACGTTCTATTTCTTCTTTGGAATTCATTAGAATAGAGATAAGGTTATAAACATTAGAAAAAGTTACTTGTACACCTTCCAATTTATTGAGAGTTTTCTTTAAATTCTCAGATACAACACCTACGTATATACCTACGATAGAGAAGCGTACTTAAAATTAGGTTTCAAAGAAATGTGTGCTAAAGTGGGGAAAACAGCTTTGTTAATTAAACCATTGCGAATTTTGTAAAATAAACGAGAAATGACGTCGATAAGAAAACCATTATTATAAGCTATATTTGGCAAACAATCTAGATCTCCCTAGCAAATTCCTCCCTCGTCATAGAAATAGAAAAAGCTCCGTAAAAAAAATATGTTGGTAAGAATGATTGGACATAATATTAATAGTGGCATCAGTATTGGTAGGTTTTCTGAAAATACTGAAAGACAAAGATGAATTAATTATTTTAATTGACACATCCAGAAAATTAATACTATTATTTTTTTCTATTTCCAAAGTAAATTTAATATTATCATGAAAAGTATTAAAATGATTAAGTAACTCATCAGCTAAATTAGTGTCACCAGAATGATCAAAATGTCATCAACATACCGAGCAAAAAGTTTGACCTTATGGGTCAAATAGTGACCACAGTTGATTCTAAATTATTCATAAAGATGTCAGCCAATAGTTGACTTAAATTGCAACCTATGGAAAGACTATCTAATTGAGAATAAAATTTATTATTAAACTGGAAAAGTCTTGTTTCAGAGTGATTTTCAAAAGTTCAGTAACACAATGAACATCATCATCAGATAAGGCAGAATTCATAAGTAACTCAGACATTCTGTAACCGGTATCGACGCAAAAAGATTAGTAACACCTAAAGAGATGAGGATGAAATTTTGAGAAATTTCACAAAGAATAAGTTTCGAAACTAATTCGGCCGAATTTTGTGCAGTACATGAATGTGTCAAAGTTATTTCTCTTAAGATATTATCTAAAAAACAAGCCAACTTATCTTATTGGCAGGTGAATTAATGTAACTGACTACCGGCCTAATAGGAACATTATTTTTATAAATCTTAGGTAACCCATAAAGTCGAGGTGTTATCGGGTTCATAGAGAGGAGTTGTCTATTTTTTATTAAAGTGCTATCCCTAAAACTGAAAACCAAAGATCTAAGAGATTTGTTAAATTTAGGACCTGGATCGCCATTAAGCAGAGTGAAATTACTACGAGTACAATTCAAAAATTCGTAAACTTTTTGAACATAGTCAGTCCTCTCCATAATAACCATACAGGAGCCTTTATCTGCCGTACTAAGAATAAGGTTATTTTCGTTCAGTTTTAATCTAAGAGATTTGAGGATAAATGAATCTTTGGAAGATTTATTGCGTTGGCTGGCTGAATTTAAAATTTCTCAACATTTGAACCTGACAGGTACGCTCCCCGTCGAAAAATTCAAATATTTCAATGATAGCTTCAGGTGGCTTCAGTGTTGATCACAAGGTTTTTTGAACAAATTTGAAAATTTGTTATATGGTATTATTATAACATTATACCATTATATATTATATTATATAAAGTTATGTCGAATATTTTTTGTGGTGCTCTCACGCTTGCATTTGAATACTACGAGTGCACAGAACGAGTAGTATTCGCAAGCGTGAGAAACATGAGTGAGACCACCACAAAAATATTCTACTTAATTTTGACTACGATTGGTATTCGAAGGACTATTCAATGAACCAAATCAATGACCAAAATAAAATATTTCAAAAGCTAGTTCGCAAATCTACGTTACACATGATTTCATTTTCATAGCAACGGTAAATAAATTTTTGTTTAAAATACTCATTGCAACCACTAGTAGAATGCCCAGTTATATTTTCACTAGTGAAATACTCGCTGGAATTTTCTGTTACTAGGCTACGAAAGTAGATATCTGCTATTTTAGTGGTTAATATTTGAAAAATGACAGGTGAATTGAATAGTCAGTAGTAAAGTGTGTAAACTAGAAAATTTTCTATAATCCGCATGTGTTAAAATCAAAGTTGCTCTTTTGTTCTGAACTGTACTTTTAAAAGTCTACGAAATAACTTTTACGATAGAGTTTTATGGTCTATTAAACGATTTAGTTCTTTGAATTAAAAACTTCATAAAACAAAGATGTTAAACACTTAATTGTTTGCAGCGGTGGTTTTATTCTTAATTAACGAGAGGGTGAATTATTTTCGTTCATTTTTGTTCTAAGGATTTTCCTTTCCTTCTCAAATAACAATGCTACTATTTACGGCTAATTCGCAATTATTAAATATTAGAAAAATATATTAAAATGTAGCATATTGCTAACGAATCATTTGAGAAATAATAAATAAATAAATGTAAATGTCAATCGAAAGCACACTTTGGCAACAAATTTTCAGTATTCACATTACATTCTATTCGCATCCGACGTCACCATCTTACAGATTCTTTATCACATATATTAAAATTAAAAATGACAATAGAAAAATCTAATTCGTTGAAAAATACTTAGTGTATTGACGTAGATAGTTACCTAGAAGTATGTGTCTGTTATCCTGGATAAGTAGACGGAAGAGGTATTAATTATCAATCCAATCTTATCAGTGTAAACATAGAAAGTATTTAAAAAATGTATTTTAGTTTTGCAGTATTAATATTAATGCAGGCTAACAGGTCACCTGTCCTGATAATTTTCAAATATGAATGGATTATTAAATATCTTTAACTTCATTTTCATTAGAATGATTTCATTAGATTTGATACTAGTACATTGTCATATTGTGAGATTTCTTAAAAACATATTTTTTAGTTTAGAATAAAGGTTATTTTGCAAAACTGAGATTCGTTTTTGTGTAACACCTTTATTTGGAAAAAGATTAGGAAAAAATATTTTGTGTACCTATATAATAAATATTTGTTTAAAATTTAAATTTAATTGACATTGCATCTATACAGGTAATTACTCATATAATGAAAAAAAAAAACTCGTATTAAACTATCATAAGTCGTTAAATCAGTTTATTTCGGAATGATTCGAATATAATTGTCTAGAAAATCATTCTTGATTATATTTATTGTCCTGATTAGATAGCCTACGATTCATAAATCATTGTACGACTAAAAGTCGATTTACATTTTACGGAATGTCCACATCGCGACACGACCAGCAGTGTTACATGAATTTTGCTGTCCATTTCATTCACTCTGGTTCTCGCCAGGACAGTCCAGAACCGTCAGGAGCATGCTTTTTTTATGTTATACACGTGCTCCTGATTCTGTCCTCACGGAACCCTGTGTGTCTATAGAGCGTTGATAGTGTGGGGTCTTATGGACTATATCTGTCACTTATCACTTTTCCCGATCCTCCTGTAACGCTATCCTTTTTTAACATAATTGGAAGTTTTTAAAATTTTACTCTTTATAAAAATTTGTGCTTTGTCTTAAAGACTTAAAAGAAATGATGTACCACTTTAAATAACAAAGATACAAGCAATTTATAAATTACTTTTAATTAAAATTTTTTAATGTAGTCTTCAGGCTTTCACGGTCGTCGTTGAATGTTGCTCTTTGGTTCTCGAGTTCTCTGCCGTGTAGAAAGTTTGCAGAACTTGACGTTTTGATTATCTTGTCGTGATCTTCTTCTGAAGAATTTGATCGAAACGTTAAGTCCTACAAACTTTCTACACGGCAGAGAACCCGAGAACCAAAGAGTAAAATTTTATTTACGGACGAAGCTAAATTCAGTACAAATAATGTAGCTTGCTCAAAAGGGCGTCATATCAGAAGGGCGTATCAGCCCTTGCTTATAATGGTGCTTACGCCCTTCTGATATGACGCCCTCGATATTCAAATAATAGAACCCATTATTATTCTGGAGAACGGAGGACAAATTTATGTACACAGATAAAAGTTGCGGAGTTAAATTTAACACCGCTTCTACTCTTTTTAGTTTTTACTCCATTTACACAAGTAGTTAACACGATAATGTTAAGGAATAAAATTAATTCCATAAAGGAAATAAATTAGATAAATAAATAAATTAAATATACATCGAAAAGAGTAATTTTGAAGAAATAAAGGAACAGTTTTTATTACATTAAGTGAAAATGTAACATTATAATTTCTCTATAATTTTGTAATAATTAATTTATACAATTTTCTGAGAAGATTCTAGGTTTTTTTATGAGTCTTAGGTACATAGATTCTGAGTAAGTTTCTAGCATGCACAGGGAAACGGCGAAGATTTTCCTGTTAGAGTCTTGTATTCGTTACCTTATACTTTTAAAACCTCCTAAGTGCATTTTTACAAACATGATGGTTTAAAAATTTTGGAATAAATAGATTTCTTATTTTCGCCTGTAATAAAATCGTACATGACTGAAAAAAAATTTTCGTCTTGTTCACTATTGATAGAAATTAATACAATCTAATGGGATCCAAAGTTGTAAAGAATAGGTGCTCGCTACGTAAGTACTATCAGCGGTCCTCAATAGTTCGCTCTTTCATTTTTTCAAAATGTCCCGACAATCCATCATGTCTACGTATTTTCTGATCCCATTTGACACCCTTAATCTACAGTTTTAATTTGTCCAAGCAATAACCTGACACCCTGTATACAGTGCACGCCAAAAAGTCGGCATGAAATGGGAAAAATTTTTATTTTTGATTTTTCGAAAAAAACTTTTTACGCCAATAAATAATACTTATCTGAAAACCTGTTTAGTCCCTGTCAGATATACCGAGTGATTTTTATTTAGTTAGAAAATATCGTTTTTCGAAATGGTCAAAATACTAAAATTGTTGAAATTAATCAAGATTTCAATGAGATTTTTTCAAGCTGTGTTGGCTTCAGCTTATTGAATAATCCCAATAAAAGGAAACAACTTGGTTTTCTTTAACTTCCACAAAAATTGGATTTTTCAATTTTTAGAACATTTTCAAAATTTACATATTAAAACTTAATTTCAGAATTCAAATTTTTCGGCCTGAAAATTCAAATACTTATAATTGGAAAAAATAATAAAAAAGCTTAATTGTTGCTTCAAATATTTTATTATTTACCGTTTATTATTTAAGTAATATTTTGACATAAAACATTTTAATAATAGGACTTCATGTTTGAATTGGCTTCCGGTTTAACCGCGTCACGTTGACTTCTTCTGCTGCCGACGTTTCGTTCTCCATTGCAGAAGATTAAATGGTTAAATGTCTTTAGTGTCAAAATTGAGGAAAGAGCCTGTTCTACAAAAATATAGTTTAGAGAAAAGTGCGAAATTTTAAGGCCCCGATCTAAAATCTAAAAATTTCTTGTTCTAAATTTTTATCGGAGAAATTGAACCGAATGCTGTCCAAGAAATAAGGGTAGTCAAAACAGTTTTTAGGTTTCCAATAAATCGCATAGTATTAGATAAGATATGAAATTAGATCAAGAGCAGAAATTTTATGAACCATTGTTATACAGTGTCTTTCAAAAAGTGTGCTACAAATGGGATCTTTTTTAATTATCGATTTTTATAAAAATCTATTGACGCAGAACGCTTCTGCATCTCTTAAAATCAAATTGGGAAATGTCAGATGAAATTTATCTTGAATCGTATACAGCGTGGACACCGAGAAATGAAGACGATTTAAGAGTGACATGCCCTTATTTTACAAGATACAAGAGAATATCATAATAATAAATCGTTCAGAATTAAAAGATATAGCTAGATATGAAAGTACAGCCTTCTATCGCAAAAATAAAAAAATAAATAAATTCCACAATTGTGGAAACAATCATATTATTTTTAGCAGGTCAATCTTAATTTAGAACGTGAACCTGCAAATACATTATTTTTTTTATGAAAAACATATTTTTAAAATAAAATGCAATAGTTTCCATGCCATTTTAGAGAAATGTGCTTTTTGATTGGGGCATGCATGCATGTATGTACATACATACATATGGTATTTATACTGATAGTGTTGAGAAATGAGATGACTGTTCGGATTATTGAGTAGAACACGGATTATGACTCATTGCATCCTCTAATCCAATGGATACTCAGATAAAAGTACGTATTAACGACGTACTGTACAGGGTGTCCCATTTTCGATGGTATTCGAAACATTAGTTGTGGTTATATCTCGGTTATTATGAACTTTTGATGCGATTTGATTAAAGAATCATGATCTACGTTAAAAGTCGAATAAAAAATGCCTTTATCATTTTTCGATACCTTTAAAAATAAAAAAAATATGCGCGTTTGAAATTTGATGAATTTTTCGTTTTTCAACTATACCGCGAAAATGGCAAGGAACAGCAAATTTTTAAGTTGGCCATTCAAATTAGCATAAAAAGTTGACCCAATATTGCGTGCTCAGTTTCTTTCTATTTCCATTATTAACGAAGATACCTATGAAATACCATCGAAAATGGGACACCCTGTACTTATAATTAACATAAAGATATCTATCAACAACAAGCAACAAGAGCGAGCGAAATTTACTTCTAACAATATCCAGAAAGATAATGATAAAGCAATAGCATACTATTTTCTTGCACCGTTATTTTCAACAATTTCTTGCATTTATAGATGTTGAAAATATGCATAGCATACTATGAGCTTACTGTATGGTTATTCCTTAGATTTTACATCGAGTAACAAGTTTCGTTTCTTAATGTTAATCTACAAAATTCAGATTAAACAGTAAATAAAACATTTCAATCATAAAATTGCTGGAGCAACATTTTTTTACTGAATGTTTTGTATGTAGGTACTAAAGAAGAAGATCATTCTAAAGAACATAGAGAAAACACATTAATTGTAACTTCAGCGACGTGAAAATCACAAGAAGATAAAGATATTGAAATTCAGGAGGCAAAAGAAGTGAAAGAAGCTTTGATTCTAAAAGAACAATGTCCAAAACGAGGAAACTGAATTGGCTGACGTCTGGAAATTATATTGGTGGATCCGCTTTAAGGCTACAGTTAAGTTTCGAAACCCGCGGTCAAATCTGCAAGAATTGGAAGCTTTGAATGAAAATGATGCATGGGATCTCGTTTTTGCATAAAAAAATGCTAAAATTATAAAAACAGCTAGGTGTTAGGGCCGTTTTACACTATTCTATTTCTTGTACAAGATTTGGTTCAATTTCTTAAACAATTTAATTTATTCAGTAAATTGTATTAAAATTGAACCAAATCTTCTATAGTTTTTTTTTTTTTTTTAATATTTTGCACCTTATCTAGAGGTTTTATTTTAAGAGCTAGAGAAAAATTTTAAATGCAAAATTTGTAGGGTTTTACATGTATTATTTTTTAAAGCTATCATAAAAAACAAAAGCGCGTCGCAAAATGGAGAAAGAGATACTGTATTAGTTTTTTTTTTAATGGAACACCTGTATATTGTTCATTATAAAGAAAGATCATTAATGTTTCCTGATTTCAAAAACATATATGTTGATATTTGGAGCCGTTTGTGACATATTTGAGTTTAAATTATCAATATATTCACATTTAAAAACTCAAGGTGCTCTTGAAAAAATAGTTAAAAACTTCAAAATCACTCCTTTAATTAGTAAATAACAATATGAATTCGAATATTTGAAACGTAATAAACGTAAATAAACTGATAATAAAGAATTTTTTCCAATCTGCCTTGATTTATTAAATATTAATTTATTGATACTTTAAACTCAAATACGTCACAAACTATTCATCCAAATATCAACATATCATAAAAATAGATTTTTCATTTTGGCGAGCAATATATGTATAGGGTATTCCATTTAAAAAAACTAAAATATATTATTTTCTCCACTTTGTGATGCCCATTGTTTTTTGTGGTAACTCTAAAAGGTAATACGTATAAGACCCTACAACTTTTGCATTTAAAGTTTTTCTCTAGTTCGTAAAATAAAGCCTCTAGTTGGAGTGCAAAATATTTAAAAAAAACTCTGTACAAGAAAACGGCCTTTACGCATGAAATTGAACGAAGATGGAAGCATTCAAGGTTTTAGTGCAAGACTCGTTGCTAAGGGACATGTATAGGGTGACTACGCGATAATTCCTACCCCCTTTAACTCTTTTATTTTTGATTTTAGGAAAAAATGTTTAAATCAAAACTTATAGGGACTAATTCAAAGTTTCTCTGTGTGCTCACAGAAAAACAATAAAACGGATAAACGAGATATAAACTAAACTTAGGTTTTCTTAAATGGAATACCCTGTATATTATTACGTTTTTCGATTCTGAATTAAATTCTAACGGGACTACATATACAGGCTGTGCAAACTCAAGTCGGCACTATTACTAACTTTGTTATTATAAAAGCTACAAATTCGGTTAAATTAGCAAACTAGTAGTAATTTTCAATCTAATTACAATGAAGTAGTCGAAAAAACAATTGAGCATCGCGTTTATGAGATAAAGTCAAAAAGACACTTTTTTTAAATGGAATGCCCTGTATATTATATTACCAATCGATAGACAATAAAATTCTTAATGAAAATTATTCTTTGTTATTTTTTCGTAAATTAATAAATAAAGAAGATATTTTCATTTTTACAAAATCATCAAAGATGCCTGTGCTTTGGAAACAAAACATTTGCAAATCGCCGTAATCAAGTTTTTCAGTTGACAGACTATTGTTTTTGAAGTCTGTGATTTATTTCTTACTAAAAAATTGTTTTACATGCATCCCGAAAACTGAAAAAAGTTATTACAATTTTTAAACATTTTTTATGATTTTTTCACGATACTAGAAAAATGAACAATAATTATGACAATTTTTTACATTTTTTGTGATTTTTATACACATCTAGGAAAATGATAAAAAATTATGACAATTTTTGTAAATTCTTTCTAGACGCGGAGAAACCATTTCTTTGACAAGAAATAAACCACAAACTTCAAAAACAATAGTCTGTCAACAGAATAATTTGATTACTACGTTTTGCAAATGTTTTGTTTCTAAAACACAGGTACCTTTGATGATTTTGTAAAAATCAAAATATCTCCTTTATTTATTAATTTACGAAAAAATGACAAAGAGCCATTTTAATTAAGAATTTTATTCTCTATCCATTGGTAAAGTAATATACTGGGTGTTCCATTTAAAAGAAGTATATTTTTGTCTTTATCTCATAAACGTGACTTTCAATTGTTTTTTTTGGCTACGTCATTGTAGTCAGCGTAAAAAGTACTACTACTTTGCTAATTTAACCGACTTTGTAGCTTATATAATAAAGAAGTTAGTAATAGTGCCGACTTAAGTTTGAACAGGCTGTATAATAAAACTAATAATGTAGAAGGTGTCTATAAAATAATTCCTATTTAATTTTTTTATTTCTGAATTTAGGAAGAAAAAAAGGTAAAAGAAGTTGTAGAATTTGCTACAGATATTCACAAAAAACCATTGAGCGACGGATACCCAAAAAATAAACGAAATTTTACTTAAAGTTTAAAACCAAAACTTTTTATTTCATTAGAATTTAATTTAGAATCGAAAAACGTAATAATATACAGGGTGTTCCATTTAAGAAAACCTAAGTTTAGTTTATATCTCGTTTATCCGACCATCAGTTGTTTTTCTGTGAGCACACAGAAGAAACTCGAAGCTTTTAGTGATGAAGATTATGCAGAAGATACGTAAATCATCAACTAGGGGCATTGTGGTGACTTATGGAGGAGCAGCTATCTCCTGGTCAAGCAAATTGCAGAAGTCTATATCTTTATCAAAGACGGAAGCAGAGTTCGTTGCAGCAAGTGAGGATGTCAAAGAATTAATCTGTCAACAACGTTTATTCAAAGACTTGGGTGCTAAAACTGATAAAACGCTTACATTGTACATCGATAAATAATGCTAGTGCAGTTAAACTCGCAAAGAACCCGGAATTTCACAAGTGATCTAAACACATCGAGGTGCGTTATTATTTTGTATATGAGTATTATACAGAAAATCGAATACGTAGGATATATTGATGTGGTGAGCATCCCAAGTCTTACTTAAAAATAATCGGGGATGAAGATGGTGCAGTGGCCTCACGCCGTTGACCTTTGAACGGCTAAGGGTTTATAGGACACAAGCAACGTTTTGCGTCCTGCCGACGCAGATAGGTTAAAAAATAATAAAATTAAACAAAATATTACATAATTGCTTATAACTGTCCGACAAATTATATTGACAAGTTTGTGTCTGTACTAAATTAGAAAATGTCATTTAAGCAAACTGTAATAATTTTTTTTTAAATATATTTAAGACAACGATGTAAACGTCATTTTTAACAAAAAAAGAAATTATTTTTTATTAATGCTTGAAATAGTAATACATATTTACATTTTCGAATTTTATTAATCTTGTAAATGATGATAATAATTGAATTCGAAAGATTATGGGGAGTTTTATTTTCTTTTTAATTGTAAACGAACATGAAATGAAATTATTTTTTATTAATGCTTGAAATAGTAATACATATTTACATTTTCGAATTTTATTAATCTTGTAAATGATGATAATAATTGAATTCGAAAGATTATGGGGAGTTTTATTTTCTTTTTAATTGTAAACGAAAAATTAAATATTTTTAAAAATGATAGAATGAAAGTACTGGGAATTTAAAATGTCTTACCTGCAAATAAGACCATCTCCACGATTTCTCTTCAAAATTGGCATCTTCTTCACTATTCCTTCGTTTAAAGACACTCTCTCTGCCCAGTAACGACAATGCCAAAGATGCTCGCTGCTCTGCGGTAATTCTTCTGTTAGGAGCCATCATTGCCAAATTAATTTCACACTTATTTTAATTAAATTTTCATTAAATGTGCGTTCGCATTTCTTCACTGTCAGTTCATTCTGAAAGGAACCGAATGCTTTAGATCATTCGTTCTAAGTTGGAACTAGATTAAATCAACCGATAAGGCGATAAGACGATAATTAATCGTAATCTCTTTATTAATATTAATTAAGCATCAGTCAGAAATATTTAGATACAAAATGCAATAAGATACTTGAAAAAAGAAAAAAAAAAAGAAAAACTGTGATGTCGTTATAGCCTATAAAAAGAACAACTTGAAGCTAAGGGATGTAAGCGCAAGTTTTGTGATTTTGAGAACAAGAGGTTCAAAGTTAAAGTTTTATAAAAAAAAATCACGGCAAATGAGAATTAATGAGATAAAAATATTCTTACTTTCTAATACCTTTTTATGATTGTTTCTAAAAATTCGATAAATTTGTGTTTATGTTCGATAAATTTGTATTTATGCACATAACTTGATTTGTATGAAAAAATCACTTACAACCCCTTTGCTTTTAACCGCCTCAATTGAAATACTCGTATAATCTACACTAGCAACTGGTATACTGGTTTTGCAGAAAAGAATAAGCTTTTATTGTTTGTATCAGTTAAAAACGATTTAGAACACATGTTACATACGTATTGTACCTAACTGTTTGTATGTTAAGTCATTCGAATTTCCTGTTAAATGTTTAAGATTCTCAAATTAATTTCACACCATCCAGTTTAGATGTATATCCGATGAAAGACTCAAAGTATATGCACTGCTGAAAATACCGTTCTAATTGGCATTATGTCAAGTGCCCTGAATTTTAACAAATTATGTTTATTCCTGCGTTACATAATCGCCAGCAAATTCAGCTTTAATACAGGATACGCTATCACCTGTTTTCCTAGAAATAGATTGAATTTTATAACGCCACGATATAGATATCAGTTTTAGTAAATTAATTCAATGAACGAAACTTTCATATACATACATAGTTTGGTTGTTTCCACAGATTACACATACTCATATTATACGTAATGATTAATTCTTTTAAAGATTAGAGATATCCTGTTATTTAAAAGCTGTGCACTCCTAATCCAATGTAATTGTTTAGTAATTTTACGATTAAATTGCTATTAAATTTTATATTAAATAAATTAGGGTTTTCTTCATTAATGAAGAAGTCTGAAATTTTAGAATGGAAAGATGTTTAAGGCGGTGCGATACCAAATCTTTCACGGCAAGTTTCTCCGTTATGCATCAATCAAATTTGACTAAACTAGAACTACTTCACGTCTACCTACCGAAGTAATTCTCCTATTTTGAACGAATATGGTGCCCTAATATTTAAGAAACTCGTAAAAAACGAAAATCCAATGCATTTATACGAGAAAATGTCCTTGTGGTAAAATCTCTTGGTGCAAAATAGATAGCGATGGAATCGAGAAACTCATGACAAGTGTGTTGGCCCTGCCCTAGTTAATAAAAACAGGCGGTCCCAGTGTAGAAATTCTGGGTCTGTCTCGGGATCGTATATTGAAGTTTGCGGGTAATCGGTAGTTCAAGCAGTGCTGCCAGATAGGAGGAATAATTAGAGGTGGGCGATATGGGAAATTGTGTATCGAATTTGATACGATTTCTGTATCGATACGTATCTATATATCGATTATCGATATGTATCGATATATCGATACGTTTCGAAATATAAGATTGAAATATTGAACAGAGGCTTAAAAATACGAGATGAAAAATAGAGCTGGAATAAGTTTAAATAATAACGCCGAATATTCGACCTTATAAATACAAATAAATAAATAAAATCTTTAGTTAGTCTGTAATTCGATATTTCAATACGTGCCGGTATATCGATATTCGATATTTCGATATTCGATACGTCGATACAGCTGAAAATGTGTATCGATACAGCTGGCGTATCGATACGTATCGATATATCGACCCAGCCCTAGGAATAATCTCTTTTTGGAGGGATTTTTGGCATCTGGCGCGATAAAAGGTTTGTTTTTTTTTTTATAAATGGACCGATTGTGAACGTTTTTACTTTATAAAGGTAAAAAAAGCAACCCGCGAACAAACTGCTTTTTTTGTTATAAACTGCTGAATTTTGTTATTGTAATTTGAGATTCTACACAAGTTATCAAGAGGCTGCGTTCCTTTTGCCACAAGTCTTGCAGCCGTTTCGATTCCTAGTCGCAGCGGCTCGCCGTAGTAAAGAAAACGTTAATAGTAAATCCCATTAAAGGTGTGTCACGCGGCTAGTCGCTGCAGTCAGTCGCAGCGACTGGTCGCACCAACAAAAACGCACCTTTACCTCACATAAACGTCATTTCCGTTAACACTAACAAGTGAGTTTGAACGGAGATTCCAACCTCCCACCTCGCGGCTCGAGCACTCCCATTAGTTGTGGGTTGAAATATCCGTTCAAACTTACTTGTTCGTGTTAACGAAAATGACGTTTATGTGTTCAGGTAAGATTAAAATTAAAGATTAATATTAAAATGAAACATTAAACAGGAAACATCAAACAAAAATAAAAATGAAACAAAAGTAAGGAAAGTATATTATTTGCTATGAATCAACAAAAGTAAAATATGTAATTACAACGAAAGAGAAGAGTTTGGAAACTAAGAACTTACAAAATGTTAACATTTAAAAACGTTAGAAGACAGTGCGTACAGAAAAAAAGGAGTAAGTACGATAACAAATGCTAAAGAAACATTTATGATAAAATGTACGAGTAGATAGGAAATGGACCGCAGGCGCAGGCTAAGTTTCAAAGATAATAACAATAACGCTGTTTTAAAAATTAAAATAAAATGAATAATTGCCTCAGAACTATGAATATGTCAAAAATAAAATTTCGGGAATATTATTTAAATCGAAAATAAGTGATTCCAGCTATTTTTTAAATAATTAAAATAACAAGTGGAGTCAACTATTGTCCGCTGAAATTTGTAAGTAAATAGATTTTAGAACTTTAACCGGACACTTTTTAAAATTAGACGGAACACTCTACGATGGCGTATTATTGCAAATTTTCTTGCGTGTATTTTCCATGTCAATCGTATGCTGAATATGGTCGAACCCCGGATGAAATGCGAATGCTCTTGTTTTAAAGACAACAACCGTACATAACCCGTCTGAGTTTTTGACGGCCGTCTTTTCATACGGCCGTGCGTTTTGACGGCTAGTCTGAAAGTAGGCTTATACCTTAATTTATAACAGTACCGATTTTTATTGATGGATCACGTTTATAGTAAATATTTAAAGAGAAATAGAAAATCAACCGTTTTCGACAAAGTAGTAATATACTCTTAATTAGTTAAATAAATAGAAACATTTCGTTTAGTACTGTGTACTATAGTAATATTTCGTTTAGTACTGTTTAGACGATCTAATGTTACGTCTTTCTATAAGAAAATACACGTGTTCCATTTAAAAACCTTCTGAGCAGACACTCTCTATGAAAGAAAAAAATTCTAGATGATTTAGTGACTCACCCTGTATAGAGAGGTCGTCAATAGTGTGTGGGCAAAAGATAGCGGCTTTCCCGTAGAACATTTTTTAAATGTGTGGGGTACAATTTAAAATTGTTTAAAGTATACAAAGTGTTCCTTAAGAGTGTGACATGAAGCTCATTACGAAAGAATGAAAACAATATAAGGTTTTATTAGTTTAAGAAAGTTATTGGTTCTGGCGATATAGAGAATTAATCTTAAAATATTGTAATGATTCGCCGACAGCAGCCAGCGTCAGTCTGTCTCTTGCGTCATCGCCGACGCGCCTTAGACCAGAAACTTCGGGCGCTCCGATATCACGTCAGCGGTGGAATCAACCCTAGACATTCTGTCGCGTACTCGAATGTTCGCGAAAAACAACCCCGGCTATAAAAGCACGCGGCCGGTGAATGGAAGGAATTCAGCGTTAGACTGTTCGGCATAAAAGTTCCGTAGACGTTCGCTCGGTTATTAATTTCTAATCGAATATTTGTTTCGTGTTACCAGAAGAATTGTAAAGAATTAATTTTGTATGATTTTCAATTTTTTTACAAGAATTGAAGTAAAGAAGCACTCCCAGACATATTTATGCGATAAGTAAATAAATTATATATAAGCTTGTAAATAATTTAGTGTTAATTAGTTTGCTTTTAAATAAATTAGTTTATTAAATATTTCGTGTTTTGTATTTTAAAATAAAAATTAATAGAACCTTTAAAATCGTTACAATAAAATACAATTTATTATTTTGCAGATTAGTTATTTTTAAACATTTGGCATTGAATTTCTGTAGATTAATAATAAAAATTTCTCTTAGAGCTTAACATAGAGTGATGCATAACGCAAATGACCGTTTTTTTTTTAATAAAAGAATCTATATAACATACAATAAAAATAAAAACGAATAACTAGAAATTGTAAAATGCAATAACTGCATAAACAATACTAACGAATTACCTTTGCTATTTTTTCAATCTGATGACAGTCAATATGTGAAATATAATAAAAATTGAGACACCAAATTCGATCTATTCTCGATTATTAAAATAATTACTCTATACACACTCTATTGTACTATGGAAATTACATTTTTCAGAAATAGAGAAATATCAAAAAACATAAAAGTTGAAGAAAAAATAGTTTTACAATGTAAATATAATAGTGAAACATGGCCTTATCAGAAAAATTTAAACAAAAACTATAAAGTGAAATTTCTAAGAAATGTAAAACGTAAAACTATTAAGGGTGTGTCTCTCCATCACCAGTTAACTTTATCTGTCAGCTCATTCTCGTAGTAACGATTGTGATCACAAGGTTTATTCCCATAGTAACGATTGTGATCACAAACGTTACTATGATCGCAAGGTTTATTCCCATAGTAACGTTTGTGATCACAATCGTTACTATGGGAATAAACCTTGTGATCACAATCATTACTATGGGAATGAACCGACGGACAAAATTAACTGGTGATGGTAAGACCGGGCCTAAAGTATAAAATAAAAAGAAGAATCTGAAATGTTTGAACACGCACGTGTTCCTGCAGTAGAAAGAGTACGTCACTCTCATGGTGATTGGAAATCTAATTTTTCTAAGCTCCTCCCCCTTTTTTTTCAAATTTATTCAAAACAATGAGATAAACAAATAACACTGACTGACGTACAAAAATCAATAAAGTAACTGTTAAAGTAAATAAATTTAGACGAATGTAATCGAAGAAAATTAGAAACTTAAAAAATTAGTAAAAAATTCATGACGTCGTTATTGTTTTAAATAATAATTTAATACAGTTAAGAGAGATTCTAAAAAGTGAATACTTACTTCTATTATGAAGAAAAAAAAAAGCAAATTATTAATGATTTTGTTGACATAAAAATGACATAAAATGGCCTGAAAGAAATATCGGGAAAATTGAGAATAATATTTTTAACATTTTCCTTCTTTCTCAATATAATCTCTACGATGATAATCAGGTCTATAAAAGCTCCGACTGTACAGAGCGATTCGTAATTCTTCTGCCAAAACCAAAGCAACAAGGAAATCACAGATTATAAAATGTTTAAAATTAGATTTCGAGATATTAGCTGTATTCTTTCGCTAGCAACTTCAGATTGGGATCAATCGATCACGATCAGGTGGACAAGATCCAGAATACAATAATACAAAAGAACTCCTACATAATCAAATATAAATTCTCCATACAAATCACGATTTGATAATGGAATGACAAAAATTCAGCGATCCAGAGGGGCAAGGGGATTACGTATCATGATCCGCTTAAGAATAACTTTTAAGGAAAGTACATTACTGATCCGATCAAACTTTAGTTTCAAATTTAATGCGCGAAAGAACACGGGTATAATTGACCAAATATTGATTCAAAACGCTACGATATTTCAATGTCTTTTGAACGAAAGTTAATGCAAACCACAGGTAGCTTATAAATGGGTAATGTTGTATACGAAATTCAAATCAAATGCAAAAATTAAAGCATTAAAAAAATTAAGTTGGGTTCCTTTTATTTTATGTATTGTTTTTCTGTAACTGAAAATAATAATCTTTTATGATTATATTAGACTTTGATTATTTCTAGAGTAAACCAATGTGAATGAAAAATTTTATTTTTGGCAAACAGTTTGGCAATAATATAAAATTTTATAATTATCTGGTACGATACGACGATGGCTTAAAATTTCAATTTATATATGGGTGAGTAAACTTAAAATTGCAATAAAAAGTATCATAAAAGTTTCACACAGTCAAGACAAAATGATTATGACAAGTGCTCAATACAATAGGTACAAATGATTCTGACTATTTGATAATTTGATTTAAATATCAGAAGATAATCATTGAACATCTACTATATACCGATGTACTATGACGTTTGCAAATATTTGAAACTCTCCCTACTTTAATTTCATTTTAATTATATTACCAAACATTTTTCCACAACGAGAAGCTTAAATCTAGTAAATTTTATCGCTTGATAATTTTAAAATTAAAGTTAATCCACGCTCACTTGTATAAATCACTATAGACATGTAACACAACACCCGAATTGTTTCGTCTAATTTGAAACAATTTTCACCGACATAAACGCACTTGGATATTTTTCTTGCCGCTTGCATACGTTAATTGATAAGTTCTTGACGCAGACGGTTCTCACACTGACTTAAGTTCGCGGTGCTCATAAAAAAATCGCTATCTAATCGATTTATAGAATACAATGATAATGATTTTTCCACCTTTGGACATGTTTTTGTTTACGTAATGTCAATTTATTTAGCAGGATCTGTGAATCACTTATACGCACTTTTTTCTAGATTTTTCCATTTTAAATAATTACATAGTTCGCATTATTGAAGTTACTGCGAATATGTCAATTTTTTCATTAATTTATTAATTTGCCGTGCCAGCTCTTAAGCATAGTGCTTTGTTTGCTGTCGCTTGCGTGCTGATAAAATAATTAATTATATTAATAATTTTTATTGAAGTATTTCCGTTTCATAAATACGTTAGGTATGAAGTTAATAAGCGAATGCGTGAAAGTTTCATTGAAATACAAATTATAATTTCTAAAATTTTTAGGAAATTTTGCAAAACTAAGATTTATTTAGAGTTCGGCGGTACGAAAATTTAAAGTGGTGATACAAGCAGCAAAAGAAAATTTTCATCCTTAGTTCAAACGATTCCTAATTTAGCTATAAGCTACGAAGTGTGTATACTTGTATTGATAATTTTCCACTTTTTTAACTCGCAAGTATCTTTATGTCTTCTGCTTGTTTGTTCCTTTGGGTCCCTGTAGTGATAGCTTAAAAGGATGATACTTTTGTATAATATACTATTTTTTCTACTTTGCGTCACTTATTGAACAAAAATATGAAAAATATTGGATCTTCTTAGTATATGGGGAATTTTAGTTGTAATGCGTGGCAACACTGAAAACCTTTCGTTTTAATCAAAAGTCACATTAACAAGTTATTAATTTTTCTTATCCAGCTTCATTGTGAGTATATTGTTAAGTAACAAATAAATACTGAGTTATTTTGTAAAATCTATTAAATATTTTCAATTAAAAATGACTAAAATTTCACCAAAAACAGTGTCACAATGAGCTTCATTGTGAAACTGTTTTTGGTGTCACAATGAGTTCATTGTGAACGCAAAGTAGAAAAAACATTTTTTCATGTAAATACACTAAGAAAAATAATTTCTTAAAAATTAACGAAATCTTGTGTTATTAAAATATAGTAGTAGTATTTACAATTTGTTGCAAAATATGTTACAAATTTTAAGTTTAGTTAAAAATTTGTAATGTTTTGTATAAAAAAAGTACGTCACTCGTTTCATAACAGTATTTTTAAGTTATATAACAAAAACGTGTAACATATTAACATTATTGTCGCATATTGTAGCATTTTGAATTACTTATTGCGCCCTTGGTACTGTCAAAAAGTGTAGAAGAGGAAAAGAAAATGTCCAACTAATAGTTCTGCACAAATGTGAAGAATTTGAAGGTGAAAAATAAGCATAGAATTAACCGAAGTCAAAAATCAAGGTAACTGAAATGTCATTAAGAGAAAAGTTCCGTGAATGTCTGTCTATTGCAAATTGCAGAGAAAATGTCCGTTATTATTAAGCAAGCATTAAAATTATCAATTATGTTATAACAAGTTCCACTCATTTTTCAATGGTATGAAGAAGTAGTTTTTACAAGTGTTAATAATTAATGTTGCAATAATTGGTTTATCCACAGACAATACTAACGCAGACTCACCACGCATATGAGTTAAAATGCACCTAGCAACTAGGTAATTTCAAGCAACTAAACCAGGTGTCACTACGGTTTATTGCATTTACAATAAGCCAAGGGAGCTTATTCTTGACAAGTGCATTTTTGCATTTGCATATATGCGAGTGAACAAATGCATATATGCGAATGCAAAAATGCGCTTGTCAAGAATAGGTCCCCCTGGCTTATTATAAATGCAACAAACCGTAGTGACACCTGATTTAGTTGCTTGAAATTACCTAGTTGCTAGGTGCATTTTAACTCATATGCGTGGTGGGTCTGCTTTAGTATTGTCTGTGGTTTATCAGTAGTCACAGTGACAAATTATTAATAACGTCAGCCTACATGGATTACTTTCGTTCAATAATTTGTTCAACTTTTCAGAATAAAATAAAATTAAGGAAAACGTGTTAGGATACTCTAGCAAAGTTCATCTTGTAGTAAATTGTTTAATTTACGACTAAATACAAACATTTACTTAAAATTTGTCCCATAACATACATTAACATGAGGTCAAATTTTTAGCATGTAAATCCTTATGGCCACACTTGAAAAAAAATCACTGTATACTCGTATGTATATCCTAGAAATATCTTTTTTAAATATATTAAGCTGATTAAATTAATCCTTTCCGTTGATATGAATTTGGATTACCTAGATAATCGGTCTCAATATGATTATTCATTAAATTTGTTTTTAAGTTTCTAGATTTTAAGGTTTAAAAATTGAAAATGAAATAGAAAGAAAAAATCTTCACTGAAAAGAAAAGCGTAAACGTCTGAATAATCATATTTTGTTTAAATTTAATTTTTTGACGTTAAAGGTACATACATTATTAGTTCAAATATATTTTTGTTTTAAAAGGTAAACACGTGTTGAATTTTATTTCATATTTTTATTCTTATATTATTTATTTTATTTTACCTGCTACTCTCCCTATTAACATTAATTTCATGTTCTAAATCTGAATCTGTTAAGCTTTTTACATCAGAAGTTAATGAATGCTAACATTTATAAAAAGACATAACTGCACGTTTTCGAAAATAAAGCTTAAATAAGAAAATGCATAAAAGCTTTATCAGAAGAAAAGTGTCAGTAATCATTGTAAATATGTAAAGAAAAATTAAATAATTAAATGTTAAAATGAAAAAAAAATCCATTAAGTATTAAATCCGGTGATTAAATCTGTCTGTTGGGCAGAGTAGAGTTGCAACTATGCACAATTATACGAGGGCAGTTCAAATTTGACCTGCATTTTATGTTTCTTTAAGCGCAATTAAAGAGGCTTCGAAATGGTTTTGCATTAATCATTAGTAAAATAGCTTATAGATAATCAGAAATAATTATAGGGCTACGATCTTGTCGAAATGCGCTTGTCGCATAGTTGAATTAGCTTTAATTTTATTGGTTCGTATAAATTTCCAACTCCATTTAAAATGCAAGTTACTAGAAATATTAATTTCAAATAACATTTTATTTAGGCACATTTTATTTAGGTCAGCTCCTAATTACAGTTTCGACCAATAGCTTCACTTCCCCCTAAAATTTGTATAGTTTCAAACCTTAATAAATATGCCCGTTTCTTAAATTCTAATCAGTAACAAGACGACAATCGTGACATCAGTCACCGCGGTACTGTTTGGTCTTTCGTCTCATAGCTAAGATCAACGCAGATACTAGTGTTTGCAATTCATGCAGTTTTATATTTTATTGTAATATTAATTGTAATGTTAGATGTTAAGTTTTCGGAGTTATTAAATTCTAAATTCAGTGTTGGTGTTTTACTACGAGAAAGCAGTTGTTCATGCTTGTGCACGGCAACATTCAACAAATGGCATAACACAAACTCGCCTCCACCCAAAAAATTTAAAGCCCAACTATCAGCTGGTAAAGTTATGGCGACTGTATTCTGGGATTCCATTTATGTTGACTTCCTTGAAGATAGAAGAACAATTAATGCCGCTTATTATAGTGAATTTCTTGCAAAAGTCAAACTAGCCATACGGAAAAAAAGACGAGGACTCTTAAGCAAGGGCGTTATTTTTCTCCATGATAACGCTTAACTAACAAACGAAACATTGGCTGGATTAGGCTGGGAAGTACTGCCTCACCCTCCATACAGTCCAGATTTGGCCCCAAGTGACTATCATCTCTTTGAACCACTCAAAAAGTTCTTGGGAGGCAAACGATTTTACTGTAATGAGGAAGTTAAAATTACGATGCAAAATTGGTTACGTCGTCAGCCGAAAGAAATTTTTTCAGCGGGAATACGAAAGCTACCGGAGTGATGGGATAAGTGTATTTTAAAGGAGGGTTGTTATTTAGAAAAATGATAGATATATAATGTTATTTTATAGTTTTTGTCAGCCTGAAAAAAATAAAATGCAGGTCAAATTGGAACCTCCTTCGTATTTCGGAAACTCTTGTTTATTAAACCGTGAATTGATACAAATAGGTTATTACTAAATTATAACAAGATTAACTAACTCAATTAATTAGGTAGGTTCATTGTTAACTGGATTCGACAGTTTCTAATTACAATTTTTGGAATTTTTCTGTAGTGTATTTATAAATTTTTGCGTTGTAATTTGCTTTATGTAAACCTGATGAATTACTTATGCAATTTCATTATTATGTATACAACTACCATTTAGTTTTGTAAAATTTAGGTTCGTCTCTTTCTTCCTTTACGATCGTTAATTTTTTTTTATTGTTGCTCATTTACTCGTATTTAGCAAAGCTGCCGTTAATGTAAAATTATTTCAAACTGTTTTTATTAACTTAAACCTATTTAGCTCAGATTTCACTCTCAGATTTTTTTAGTGACAATTCGTGGCAAAATTAGATCTGATAAATTTTCTGCCTTCATTTTCTTCTTAAATGTGTGTTATTATTTCAAAATTACCTTTGTGTAACCATTAAAGTTATTTAATTTGAAGAGTTTATCGTTCCTGAGGTTAGATTAAAACCAAATAATTAAAGTAATTAGTGAAAGTAATAATACCTTTCAATGAGCGATATAATCTTTATTTTTCTTAATTACCTACTAATTTTATTGATTGAAGTATGTTATCATTTTTTGTTCTATTCCATGAAAAAATGCACATACAACTGTAAACTTAGTGCGATAAAAAGAATGTTTATCTTTGTTACAAACACTTCCACCGGGGATTTTGAGGAGAATATCCTCCGGTTATGCCAGACAAATAATCTATGTAGTTTTTATTTGTGTATTGAGGATATCAGCTTAGCGGAGAAATACGTATTTGCAATTAAAGTATTGTGGGTTGAAACACTTTAATTTTAATTCAATTCTTAATAAATAAGTCAAAAGATCAGCGATTTTTTATAAAGACTTAGGATTTTCAAGATTTCTGCGAAAATCAAAAAAACTACATTTATTTACACCAAACAATTTATAGGAGCTTAGAAAGAGCAAAATTTCGTTGATATGATTAGTATTTATGTTAATAACTGTTAAAAAATCACCTGTCTTCACTTTCACCCCTATCAGAGAACACACTACATATTGTTAAGTTTCTCTGTAAAATAAAAGTGAACAAGTTTTATAATCAGTTACGACAAACAGAATAAAAATGAAAATTATGATTCTTATAAGTATTCCTTTGCACTGAGAATGACAGCTTAAATATCGAAATACGTATCTACAATAAAAATAACCTCTTGATTAATTTCTTGTGTCCTGAATCTAGTTTTTTCGTAATACTTGAATACTACTTCAATATACAGGGTGAATGACCATTGCACCGACAAAAAATATGTATGACAGAATCGTAATGTCACAGATTACGGGAAAATGTTTAAAAAATTCTTGTGAACAATTAATTAAAGAATTATCCCAAAATAAAACTCCGGCACTTCGTACGAAATACGGCTGCCACGTTCTTTAAATGCGGCAATACAATAGGACTATCAAGATTTTTTATTGACTACTCGCTTGCACACAATGCGACCTTGACACACATCTCACTTGGTTTTATTACACGTTTAACAGCTGGGGAATAGAAGTTTCTTCTATGCGACGTAATTATTAGTAATTTCTACAATAATTGGAACTGCATATGATATACGAATAATAAATTCGCAAATAATTGTGTAAATAATTGTTTGTTAATTCGTGCGGATTATTTACTACAGCAGAATGTACCAGCCGCTTCGTCCACAAAAAAAATCGCAAAATCTTGAGATGGCAGGGGTCAAATGCACGGCCCGATAGGCAGCTGATAGTAAAATGTTGGTCTCTTTATCGCACGGAGACAATAAAACTATTAGGATACAATCTGTTGTTTTAAACGTCGCTAGTATTATGCGTAATACTAATTGTTAATAAATAATTATTGTCACAAAAGTATGATTACTTGATTACATTTGCAAGGAATCGCTTAATCGAATCGGTTTTCTCCGAAAATGTGAAACGATTTATTAAACTTGAAGTTCATCGCTGACAAGTTTTTTTGTTTATTAGATTATAAAAACTTTATTATAGACAACTGTTTTAAACGTCGTTGGTGATATGCGTGCAGTTTCTAATTAAATCGCGTACGTGGATGAATGTAATAGATTACGATATCATGTTTAAAAAGTTCTAAGGAACAGTTTATAATTAATTAAGAATTTAATTCAAAGTGAAAAGAATGCGTACGGTAGAACGAGGAAGGATTTACAACCAGTGTGCGAAAAACACACACGTGGAGTTGTAAACTTGTCTTGAATTTGTTAAACTTTTAATAGATTTGTGTTAATAATTCCTCACATACAAAACGAAATTATAATAATTAACATTCGAAACAGGCCACAAATGAGTTTACTGATTTATTTGTTTACCTGTCAGAGCAGATGTTTAAAGTTGGCCGTTGTTATCCTTTATGTGGAATAATCTACTTCAGGTAATATGCTGCATGCATTTGTCAAGTAAATATTTTCGAGTTCATATTTCACGTCGTCGGGCGTTGACCTAAAAACGGAGTTGTGAAATTCAACTTGAAGGTCTAGTTCTCGAAGCTACGGCGCCGTATCATAAAACTATAAAAAAAAAACTTTTGACAGAATTTATTTCGTTTATCTGCTCCTCGGCTTTTTAACCAACATCGTCGTTTTAGGGCAAATTTTTGATTAATTATTTCTCGAAAACTAAACTAGAAAGAATCTTTTTAACATTTTTCCCATACTCTCGGACATCGCTTCTTATCGTGGTTTCATTTTGTCGGGCTAATTAACAGTAACCTTGTATGGCCGTTATTACTATTTGGTTACGTTGCTATAGTTACAACCAAATCAAACTCGCAATTTAGCCTACTTATCGAAGTTTGTTATTGTGAATAATTTTGCCAAATATATTTATTTCATCGTTTGATATTACGAAAACTATAAATATTATTAATAATTAATAAACTTAAGGAATTAGAACAGTAATCATGAATCGTACGTAATGATAACGTAAACGTTACTTAAATTTAATCATACGTTAAAAGTAAACGTTGCCATGGTTACATGTGTTGGAGGTATAGGAATGATTATTTTTAATCGATGATTAAAGTTAAGTGACGTTTATGAAATCCAGCGTAAATGTCATACGTTAAAGGCTATTTTGCTTAGCAACCTTGTGGATTTAGCCAATCAGATATCGAGGTTCAACGTTTAACATACGTAAAGTTTAACGGAACGTCTTGCTAACACTTCCTAATAAGTAAAAAAAAAAACAGATAATTAATTCAATAGAGATCACATTTAAAAAGTATTATTAAAAAGAAACACTCCGATACTCATCATCCCTTAATTTATGATTTTATTACTTTATTACGTTCAAACTACGTAAACAAAATTCCGAAAGTTCGTGCAGAAAAACATGTATTTATAACTTTTTCCGTTATCGTATTGCGACATATGGGCGACATTAACCTAATGGCCGTGAATTTTGGTGGAGTTTTATTGTTTTATTTTTGAGCTAGAACACTGATATTGGTAGAATTAATTCTCTTATGTGATGAAGAACTTACACTTACAACAGTATTAATAAGTGAAACTTACTCGATTGCACCCTGTATTTAATTTTTTACTGCCGCTCTATCTTGTCTTTAGCTTTGTAACGACTCTTGAATATAAATGTTTCGTCTTTAAGGTGTCAATTTTTTGTTTTTTATATCAATGCAAATGCAATATTTATATAATATGTATATTAGTTTCAATCCTTACTCATTTACATTTGTTTTCTTCTATGAAAGCCTTAAATAATGATTAGACAATTTTCTGTTTTCAAAAATTGTCTAGATAAATGTTTTTAAATTAATTTTTAAAAACCCTTTGTGAAGTGGGAAAGCACAAAGTGTTAATCCTTTTGGAATTCTACTTCCGTTTAATATACCATCTATATTTACAACCAGATTAGCGATATCAGATAGGATTTATCACATAATTATTTGGAATCGGGGGCATTCCTACAGGTCTAAATGAAAAATATTTATTTGCTTACTTCTACGCACAGTGATAATTTTTAGTTCAAGGATAAGGCTTTATAAGAAAATACGATATATGTACTTAGATACAAACAGTTTATTTTCATAGAATTTTAAATTAAATATCGTTTAATAAAATAAAGAATGTGTTACTGTAATTTTTCTCTTTAGAATTGGTTTCATTTTTCTCATCGAAAATATTCTAGGGTCAAAAATCATAATGACTAGAGGCCGGATTTTAAGTGAAATGCCTTTCTTTAGTTCTTAAGATTTTAAAAGATATCTCTTCGTTTCGACTTTCTCGAATCATTTGACTTTATTTCTAATGATACGAAGAGATAGATATCTTTAAAAAATCTTTAAAACCTTAAGACCTAAACAGAGGCATTTTACCTAAAATCCGGCCTCTACTAATGACGCATTTCATTTTAACTTTTGTTTTTAATTTCACCGGTGAACGTCTTTGGTTCTTTCTGCTAACGAAATTTAAAGAAATATTTTTGCAACTGCTATTACATCGATTAAATTTTATTGAAGATTTTTATTATGAAAGCTGACAAAACAAAAATACAAATACAGGGTCGAAAAGACAACTAAGAATAATCGAAATTAATAATAATAACAAATCTAATAAATATGTAATAATTATTTTTGGATGACTTTTAAAAAGTTAAAAACACTTTTTTACATTTCGCTGTAAGTTGATAGTATTTTTAAATTAAATAATAAAGAAGACGGACAACAGCCTTCAAGTTAATCTAAAGAAGAATAATAAATATTAATTTTAACTTAATGTTAGTTTACATACATATCGGTTTGCACCGATATACAGGATGATTAACAATTGTTGCACCAAAACAAAAACGTCTAAAATAATGAACGTTTTAGATTACGGGAAAAACGTTGAAAAAAGTCTACGGAACATGTTGACGTCTGTTATCTGATTGTTCAGCACCTTTACGACGTTTCTGCTAATGTTTCACTGTATTGAGTGTATTAAATGAGAGTCAAAGTAATAACGAACTTATTTATTCAACGTCTCATCTACAACTGATCTAACGCTACTTCTTAAGAGCAATCTTACGAAATAACTCCATATACGAAAACCATTAAAACGGGCGAATTCATAGAGACTTTATTTCTGAATATAATTAATTCATTTTTTTTTCCTATATACCTGACAACTAGCACTACAAAGTGACCATAGGAAATTTCTCTATCATCATCTGGTAATTAAGAAAAAAATAATTAACATTGAAAAATTGTAGTTGAACTTTACAGCGATAATAAAAATACTTCCAGATCGAATTTTGAAAAACGCGTTGGTCACTTTGTAGATTGAAGTTTTGTTAACAAATCAGTGAAAACAGCTTTTAAAAATATGTAACCATAATTAAGTTATGAAGTCGCCCGATTTGTATGTTTTTAGTGAATTATTTCTGTAAGGCGTGAATATATTCTCCCCACCTTAAGAGCTGGGGGCGGTAACAAAATAGACAATCACGTGATCTTTTTTCACGGCTAGAGAATATATTTTGCGTTCCGATTTTTTAGGGGTTATTGCGCATGATCTCAGATAGGATTAAGGCGGGTAATTTAAACATATTTAAGTTTATGCATTGCCTTTTTCAGTACGTTTTTGGTATTTTAATATTTATTTATACATACATTGAGGTCTAACAACAAGTACATTTCTTGTTAGTCAAGAAAAGATCAACTTCACTGTCTCTAAATAGTATTCAAAGGTACGGCTTTTTCCACGGTTGGAGAAAAAGGTATTTTTAGCCGGCTAAATTACATCCCTAGGAAAATTACATTTTTATAGAATTATCGTTTTGCCTATTCTGACGTACAACTTCTTTGTGTGAACTTTCGCGTCCTCGCATTCTTCGTTGATTAAACCTAAAAAAAATTTTGAGACGCATTTCACTTCGAAAACATTATTTTGTTTAACTAACTTTTGCATCAACTCCTTTTTCTCGTTATTAATTTAAATGTACTCCTTAAAATTTGAAGTGGGACACTTACTTTTTTTTTTGTAAATTTGTGTTTGACTCATGTGTATTAGAAGCGAAATAGTGCAGATATCTATGTTTATATCTTCGTAAATTTTTGAAAAATTTATTTCATTTACCTTATAGTACGTTATAAACGACACTGACGTTTCGATGACACCAAAAGATGTGACGCACAATATGATTCCAACGCAAAAAGACTTTTACGTTCTGCAAATAAAAAACAGTCACTTCGCGTCATGATGTTTGTCATGTACTTAATTATCAACATTTCTTAACAATTTTCGAAGAAATATAGATACCTGTTTACAAGGAAACATATTTACCGTCGATTTTTCTTTTCCTATATGTGACCTTCTTGTTAATGGAGTTTAATTTAACCATGTTTACAATTCAACAAAAATAAAATAATGAATTTCATTATAGTGTTGAGTTGTAGGTAACATTAAAATTGCGCATGCGCATGAAATAGGATTATACGTATTTTTGGTGTTGCAGCTCCAATCCTCTTCAATACTTTTACAAATATAGATAACTATTTGTTCCTTTTCTATTATACGACGCATATGTGCAATTAAAAATAAAGTCTACTTTGAACGATAATTGCGTCTTATTACAATTTACCATAAAAATGTGTAAGTATTTGAATATAATTATGTACATGTATGTGTATTTCTGAACCCGTTGAGTGTACCAACATTATGACCGAACGCAGCCTAGTAAGTTGCTCATGATGACCACTGATGACGGAGCCACCGACACGCGAGAGTTATTATCGTTCTTTCTCAGTATGTGTTGAACAGAGATAGCTCTAAGCAACTAATGTTGGTGGTTTTCAATAGCGGCATGGTCGGAAGGCGACTGCCAACCAACCAATCATAATATCACAAATATTTCCCCTTAACCACCGCCTTAACGTAGCAAAGTAGGGATAGTAAAATGCGAACTTCTGAGGGGTAACTTTGTAGGATTCCTCTTAAGGGTGGTCAGGGTGAGGTAAATACAAATTGGGGTGCGTGAGAACTGAGTTGCTTCTTAGTACAACGGTGTTTACGTGAGCCAGAGATTCGGAAATACATGGAACACGGTGTCGTCACTTTAACATTAAATATGAGACCGATATATTTCCTAGAGGGACAATCGTTAGTATTAAGGAAAACCAAAGTTTAAAATACTGACGCAAAGTTGCTGGAATGTCTGTTGAATATTAAACAGAACAGTTAATAGTTAACTAATTAAAAATTTACCGTGAAAGCATGGGTGCGGTACTGCGTATGAAATATAACCCAACGTTTTATAAATGCAACAGTAAGTCCGGGCGCCCACTAATATGACAAGTGATATTACACGCAACTTAGAAATGACATGTTACTTATTTAAAACGATTGCATTTTAATGATTATGCACACACTGAAGAGACTTATCACATCTCTTCTCATAACTGCATCAGTTTTGTCATGTCTACAAAATAACGCACGCTTCATTTTTGCCAGTGTTTGTTGCGAAAACAATGAAGGACGATCCAGATTTTTATATTTTGCTTTAATTGAAAAGCATGCGAAAGATGTTTTACTCATTCTATAAAAGGAATGAAATCTTTTAGGATCTTGCGACAATTCCTTGCATGTATTGCATGCTCAGACACACTCCTCCAGTACGGATAATAGACCCCATACCTACGCTTTCCAATTGCTTTTTACTAGATCTTGATTAAATTTAACCAAATAAGACCGGCGTACACATCTTTCTCGTATGAAGACATTTTTGAAACTAGTCGTTTTGGTGAGCGTTTCGTTTTAATCAATAGTTAGTTCGGTGAGCGCCTGGGCTAAATTGGAATATAAAGTTTTATGATTATTACTTTTTTGACTACTGTACAGCATAATGTAACTTTGACACTCATCGGGAATTTCGTTTTTCATATTTAACAGCTGGAAATGAAAACCTGAGTTATGCTTTTTTTCTTACACGATGTAATTACATACATATTAGTACTTTCTAAATTAACTGCAATAGCGTATGAAATAAGGGCGAATTGATGTTGGTAAAATTACTTATAACTTATAAGGAATTATCGCAACAAGAGGCGACGATCTCATTTCCAATCAATCGCTTAAACCTATCTGTTTTCAGAATGCTCAAAGTTTTACAATAATAATATTAATTGTTCTTACACGAACTCATCCACCATTCACATGTGACAGCACTGTCAAGATTTTAGGTTAAGAAAGCGCCCCGTAAGCAGTGCTTGGCGGAGCACGTCTGAACTGCACTTTTGCCCAGGCCAGATAGAACCCGCTTTTCATTTAGAAGGCCATGCTCAAAATAATTGCATGTGGAAAGTTATTTTTTAATGGAACACCCTATATTTTTTGTTGATAAATGAAAGAACATCAAATTATAAATACAAATCACTCTTTACTATTTTTCCTTAAAACGAATAATAAAGAAGTTATTGCGACAATTTTGTTGGTATAACATTTAATACAACCCACACAACGCAACATTTAAATGCCACTAGAAGCGTCTATAAACGTGTTCAGAGATGTTGAGAACAAAATGGGAATGTTTTTGAACACTTACTTTAAGTTAATTATAATTTTGTTTAAATTAGTTTATCTATACTTGTTTCATAATAGCTATATTATGTAACTCATTTGGGTTGTATAATGAGGCTTATTATAACACTACTTATATGTATAATGAAAAAAATTATTAGTTATTATTATGCGATTACTATGGATTTGTGGTATAACCAGGCTATTGCGTGAAATAATTGCTCCGCAGCACAACTATTTTCCGACTTATAATTCGTGTCGTGAAAGCAAATAGCAACAATACCGCTGCCTCATAAGCTAACACGCACGAGATTGCAGTCGAAGCGGACAAAACGTGTCATCGCAAACATAGGTATAAATGTTGGTTGCGAGTCGTCAGAATCGCAATGGGGCCTTCGAGCATATTCTGTATAGCTATTTCGGCCCTAACAGTAGCTCGAGAATTCCACTGCAACCCCGACGACCAACAAGATATACGTACGGTTAGCGCGTGAATGCAAACATGTGAAATAATTGCGCCGAAATAACTATGCAGAATATGCTCGGGGGGCCCCATTGCGATCCTGACGACTCGCAACCAACATTTACATGTTTGCGATGACACGTTTTGTCCGTTTCGACTGCCATCTCGTGCCTGTTAGCTTATGAGGCAGCGGTATTGTTGCTATTTGCTTTCACGACACGAATTATGAGTCGGAAAATAGTTGTACTGCGGCGCAATTATTTCACATATTTGCATTCACGCGCTAACCGTGCGTATATCTTGTTGGTCGTCGGGGTTGCAGTGGAGTTCTCGAGCTACTGTTCTGCTGATGAGGTCCCAATTAGGGCCGAAATAGCTATACAGAATATGCTCGGGGGCCCCATTGTGATCCTGACGACTCGCAACCAATATTTACATGTTTGCGATGACACGTTTTGTCCGTTTCGACTGCCTTCTCGTGCGTGTTAGCTTATGAGGCAGCGGTATTGTTGCTATTTGCTTTCACGACACGAATTATAAGTCGGAAAATAGTTGTACTGCGGCGCAATTATTTCACATATTTGCATTCACGCGCTAACCGTGCGTATATCTTGTTGGTCGTCGGGGTTGCAGTGGAGTTCTCGAGCTACTGTTCTGCTGATGAGGTCCCAATTAGGGCCGAAATAGCTATACAGAATATGCTCGGGGGCCCCATTGTGATCCTGACGACTCGCAACCAACATTTACAGGCTATTGCGATTTTCGCTTACTGATGGCTTCCGACAATATTTTTTAAATTAATAAAAATAAAAACCATGTTGCAGGCGTAGATAAAACGTTGTATATTAGAAGTGGGACAGTGCATTATTATAATATTCGTGCTCTTATCCTGAACTCAGGCTGACGCCCTCGTCAGGATAACTCATCGCACTCATATTATAATGATGTCTCTATCCCACTTGTAATATAAATAACTATTAAGTTACAATAGTTTAGTTAGAAAAATAGTAAAGAGTAATTTGTAATTATAATTTGATGTTCTTTCATTTACCAACAAAAAATACAGGGTGTTCCATTAAAAAAAAAAAAAAAACTGTACACATGCAATTATTTTGAGAATGCGATGCGCAATTGTTTTCTTCATATCACAAATGCAATCCTGAGTGAAAACAGTTCATTTTTACTAATTTGAACCACTTCGTAGCTCCAATTATAACGAAGTTAGCAATAGTGCGGCAGTAACATTGATCACTCTGTATAGAAAATTCTTAACAGTGAAGTAAATACTTCAGTATATCAAGTATATACACTGTCTTTCAAAAAGTGTGCTACAAATGGGATTTTTTTAAATAATAATAACGGAAAGGTTAACGCCAGGAAAAAAAAACAATAAAAGAAGTAATTAACGGCTTAGCTGGCAAGAAAAAGTAACTGTCGACGTACGTTTCGGTCTTATTAGACCTCATCAGGACAGTATAACCAAGGTGTAAGGTGTTGGCACTTGGAGATAGAAAACAACAAATGAAGCAACAGACCAGGAGACCGAATGCACATTTGCTGCAACCACTGAGAAGATCCGCATTTCGAAGGCAACATCACAGTATAGCAACGGAGGCAAACAAAGTCAACCTGCGTTATTTCAAGAAAAAGCCGTGATATAATAATAATAATAATAATAACAATAACGAAAAGGTTAACGCCATGAAAAAGAAACAATAAAAGAAGTAATTAACGGCTTAGCTGGCAAGGAAAATTTACTTTTCCCTGCCAGCTAAGCCATTAATTACTTCTTTTATTTTTTTTAATTATCGATTTTTATGCAAATTTATTAACGCAGAACGCTTTTGCATCCCTTAAAGTCAAATTGGGAAATGTCAAAAGAAGTTTATCTTAAATGGTATACAGCGTGGACACCGAGAATTGAAAATGGTTTAAGAGTAAAGTGCCCTTATTTTACAAGATACAAGAAAATGTCATAAGAATAAGTCATTCAGAATTAAAAGTTATGTGAAGTTACAGCCTCCTATCTCAAAAAAGAAGAAATCACAATTTATTGTGAATCACTCTTTATACGCACTACATTAGCATATATTGGTAGGATTAAAGTGTCCGGCAAAATAATATTAATAGAAAAACACGAAATTTGTTCTTATTTCTCAATTATTTCATTTAGTTGTGAGTGTTTATTTCAATGCGTTCCGAAACTTTGTGCTTTCTTGTAGCACACTTTTTGGAAGACACTATGTGCTTTCGTTGTTTAGTATAGTATTCTTCAAAATGTATAGCATTCTCTCCCACTCCCATTTTACCTCTGTGATTATTATTTGCTCGCAACGGAATTAAATTATTCCAGAATTTTTGTACTTTCTTTAGAAGAAATAATTAAAGCTGGTTTAAATCTTGTCCGATGAAAATTGTATCACAAAATCTTTTAAACGGACACTAAATAGCGCACAAACACTTTACGTTTCGCTATCCTTTGATAAAAGCTAACAAACGATAGCGAAACGTAAAGTGTTTGTGCGCTATTTAGTGTCAGCTTAAAAGATTTTTTCTACTTTGCGTTCACAATGAACTCATTGTGACACCAAAAACAGTTTCACAATGAAGCTCATTGTGACACTGTTTTTGGGGAAATTTTAGTCATGTTTAATTGAAAATATTTAATAGATTTTACAAAATAACTCAGTATTTATTTGTTACTTAACAATATACTCACAATGAAGCTGGATAAGAAAAATTAATAACTTGTTAATGTGACTTTTGATTAAAACGAAAGGTTTTCAGTGTTGCCACGCATTACAACTAAAATTCCCCATATACTAAGAAGATCCAATATTTTTCATATTTTTGTTCAATAAGTGACGCAAAGTAAGAAAAAATAGTATATTATACACGTTTCACAAGAGGCATTGTAACACTCGTTCCGTTGGGGCACGACTAGCGAAGCGTAGCGAGCTAGGAGTGGCCCAACCCCACTCGTGTTACAATAAGCCTTCTTGTGGAACTTGTATAATAATATACTATTATGATACTATTTCTTTAGAAAGATATTGTAACGATTTTATGGGTTCTATTAATTTTTATTTTTAAACAAAACACAAAATAGTTAATAACTAATTTATTTAAAAGCAAACGAATTAACACTAACTTAAACAATAATTTATTTACAAACTTATACGTAATTTATTTTAACAGCCGAGCGAAAATGTAACACGAACTTTAACGTCGAACTGTCCAACGCTGAATTCCCTTCTCATCCCCGGTCGCGTGCTTTATAAGCCGGGGTTGTTTTTCACGAACATTCTGGGAGGTGACGGACTGTCTGGTCTAGTTTATTCCGCCGTCAGAATTCTCTAGACTGTCGCCTAAGGCGCGTCGACTAGACGGCTGTGACGCAAGAGACAATCTGACGCCGGCTGGTGTCGACGAATCATTACAATATCTTTGAACATAAAAATGCCCGAAGAAGAAAAAATGAAAAGTTACTATTAATCTTTGCATTTATGTTAGAAGATTTTAAAATTATGTTATATCTAAAAGAATGGCTGTTAAAATAGGGAAAGATACAGTTCTCAAAGAGTTGATTAAAAAACTTAAGAAAAATTTTAGAAAAATTTAGAAGTGAAACAAATTATTAAAAAATATAGAATACGAAGAGCCAATGAAATAGAAATCATTTGAAGAAAGCGGGAGATAAAAATTCAAAATGAATGGCTGGTAGCAAAAATTTTATAATTTATGGAAATGAAAATTAATCCAGTTTTACAAACGATTGTTGATGAATTCCAAGCATCAGTAACAACTCCTAGTTGTAGGATCGTCTTTTTTTAACTTTATCGAACTACTTATTCCAAGTCCATAGAAACACTTGCATTTGTTGAACATGTGAAAGAGCACCATCTCTAGTTTCATTAACTAGTTCAAGAAATCCTTAGCTAGCAAGGCTATATTTTCTTTTAGAAACCTTAATCGAGTAGTTTAACTATTTTAAAAATAGTTTCGTGACGAACATTGTTACTTATCTAAATATTCAATGATAACAATAAATCATTATCATAATTTCTTCTTGCATAATAAATTTTTCCCCTGTATATGAACCATTTTCACAAATCCTATCAAGTGTAGCATATAAGTGTAGCTGAAGCTGCTGTGAGACCAACTTCGCCAATATCGAAGTAAATACTACAATTTGATGTTGAAACCAAAGAATATATCGGTCGAAATGAATTCTTCAAACTTCCATAGCTTATAAATAAATTATTTATATTTTATTCACTAACAATCTCTTCATTTAATTAATTTAACTTCCATAGTTATAGTCATAACATCCGGAAAATTAAAGTATTTGCTTCGCAATTTAGTACATACATATACTAAAAAATTGGAGATTACTGCGGAGAAGATACTAAAACTTGTAGTATTAACAGGTTCTTCATTTTTATTCATACCACCCATTAATTATAAAAGTTACATCTGTATTTTCCGAAAACCATAAATAAAACCTAATATCTTAAAAATCATAGGACTTAGGTACTGGGAACCCTTATCAAACTTACCCTACAAGTTCAAATTCGTTATAAAACATAGGGTGTTCCATTTAAAATAATGAAGTTACACATCAGACAGCCAATTTGGGACAGTCTGTATATTCGAAAATAATTTGAAATTATACGGAACTTGAAAGGATGATACTTTTGTATAAAACTTTTCCATATATTTAATAGGAATGGCGTTAATGAAGAAACCTGGTTGAATGTCACAGGCTGTATAGGTTAAAATAAATAGAGATAAATATCAAACATCCTACGTTTCAATAGATACCTTCAATTTTAATATGAAGTTTTAAATGCCATTTGAACTCTTCTTTTTTGTATAAATTGAAATAAGCACTAACACAAATTTTGGCGGAAAAATTTTTCCTCCGCAATCGAGAATCGAACTCGAATCTTCTGCTTTCGCGGTAGATGCTCTGACCATTGAGCTAAAGCGACACCAAGTTCAATTATCGTCTAATATTAATTAGAATCGGATGGTATATATTATTCACTAACAATCTCCTTATTTAATTACCTAATCCTCACTTCATTATGATGAATATTTATAAAACATAAAAAAGAAACACATTCAAAATACATATTATAAAAAAGTAAGTGTTTTTAAAAGGAGAGTAAATAACTTTTAGATTTTATTTTTAAACATTAATATCAAACAAGGCTATACTGTGGATATTAGGGTTAAAGTAACGAAATAAACTTGAATGTATACATGTAACATTTAATAGAATTATTGATACATGAGTTATAGTAATATTTGTTCTTTATACCAAAAAAAATTATCAAAAATTTGTAGGTACATTTTAGTACAATAAATATTGGATATTGTGCAAGTACTAAAGATATCTTACTCAATGTAAAACAAATTGAAGCAGCCATTACAGTTGAAATAACTAAAATATTTAGAAGTAATATTCACTTGCTAATTACAAAAAAAAAATCGAAGCTAATTATTTCATGTGAAACATATTAGTAATATACATTTAAGAAAAATGTAACAGTACAAAAGTAATAAATAAATTTACAAGTAACAGAGATTTTAGGTTACATTCCATAATATTCAAAGTAATTTACTTGAGGCAAACACTGGTGAAAATTCTAAAACCTCTGTGACTATTCTGTTTAATTATAACAATGAATATATCATTTTAAAGCTTCAATAGGTATGGTGTACACCATAGAGTTAACACAACAGTCATATATTTTATATGTACTTGAGATAAAATGTTTCTAAATATTACCAGCAAAAAGCAGCAATAAATATAAACATATAAAAATGTATATAAAAAGATATAGTGTTTGATGTCGCTCTAAGATACTAGCAACTGTTTCAAATTTTCAGCGACATCCTGTCCAAACGAAGGGATGAAGTGGGCCATATCCTGAGGGTAGTCACGGTATATCATCTTTATGAAGTCACTGACTAAAGCAGACGTTTCTGAAAAGGACACTTTGAATTCGAATATCATTATTTTTATGTTAAATTGTTTACCATCATTCCCAGTCTGCTTGTTATGAAAAATGTGCACGACAATTTTGACTACGTTCGTTAAATGTTCTTTGATTAAAGGATTTCCTTGCTGATATAAACCATAAAAGCATTTCACTACTGCTTCATTTTCTTGGAAATCTACTTTCAGTGGAAGGTTTTGTATAAACACTGGAAAAACCTTAAACAAATACAAGTATGAAGACAATGATTTAAATATAAAAAAGTACTAACTTGTTCTAGTGGAACACCTTCAGGATTTGCAATAATTAACTTAGCAATAGCACCAGTAATATTGTCACGAGTTCCAGCATGCGATTCTTTTGATAACATTGCCGATAAACCTTGCAAAATGTCATTGTAATGGCTAGAAGTTCGTTAAGGAATATTTGAATAAACAAAATGGTAATGTTACCAACGCGTGATCAATATCTTTGCTAATCAAGTGACCTATGGAAAGAAAATCGTATGTCTTTGATTAATTCGTTTTTTTCAAATGTCAATATCATTTCAATTATTTATAACTGTCAATAAGTTTAATTCATTAACAGAAATCTTTGTTCACAAGAGTTTATTCCTACATTGCGAACAGTTAAAATAACAATCCAGTAATCTTAGCAAAAGTTATTAACAATTTAAAACGCAGAATTCCCTTGTGTTTACAAGAGAACGGCGGACATTTTACGCACCTTCTATGAACCAGTTTTTCGTTGCTCTTGGCGCATGCTTTCATTTTGTGGGAAATATGAACTTCAAATCAAAAAACATGTAATACATAAGAATAGTTAGATTTTGTGTAGGAATGCAATATAAATAATTCAAATTGCATTTGATAAATAAACTAATCAAAGACACACGATTTTACTTCCATAGGTCACTTGATTAGAAAAGATATTGATCACTCGTTAGGTTAAAATCAATTAAGGAATAATATTAATGAGGATACGGATAAATACAATCTTTTCCATGTAGAATCATCTCTCCTAGGCCAAACACTGAATTATTTCTAACTTCATCATTAGGATCTTTAGCACCTGTTATCCATAACTGCATCAATTGTGGCACAAATTTTTCCATACATATACCGAGAGGTTTCATACATTCTGCTAGTGTGCCATAAGCAAAAGATCTTTGACTTACGCTATGTTGCTTTTTCTAAAAATAAAAATGTTATAATAATGCTCTTCATAAATAATAATTAGTTTAAACTACTCATTCTCATATTCTATGCCAACTACAATATTCAATATTATTTTTGTTAGTAAAATTCGTATTTGGTTTTATCTACATCACTAGCAATTCTTTGTGTAACTTTCAATTTTTTAAAATAAGTACTTCCAAAAAACAAAATGAAATTGAATCAAACGACTTTGGATTTAATTAATTTTTCAAGTTTAAAATACTCACAGTCCGTAGTGTCAATAATTGTAGAATGTTTGGAAAGTAAAAAACAAATTCACCGGGACTCAGAGCATTTCCAAATTTTGGGATAACGTCACCTGCACATTCCAACAATAATTCTGTTTGCTCAGATTCAGTTTCATCATCTCCAGGATCACCGGCTCCTCCAGTGTCTGTATCCTGACAAGCGGTCTAAAACATTTACTTAGACTCTGCCTTTGATTAGCAAAGCAGAAATAACCTTTTCTGTGAGTAAGTCGATAACACAGTTCATGATGGCTTCTCTGTGCCCCTCTCCAACTAAAACATCTGCCTTAATTTCCTCCAAGATACTTCCAAATGCATTTGTCGCATGCATCACTATGTTCTGTTCTTCGTCATATCGAATGAGTTCGGCACATTTAGGAATGAACATTTGTAGTGCTTTATACAGTGCCTGTTTACTCGCAGGAGTTTTCACTTCAGATAGTGTAATGCAAAATTGCTCGAGGGCTATAATCGCAGCTGCACGTATGTCTTCTTGAGGGTAATTGATGAGTTTAAAAATTTCTTCAAAACTTTTCTCTAAGTAAGGTAAAAATGATGTGCTGTTAGAAAATTAAAAAAGGGAAACGTTAATTATCTTGGAAAAAATCCACGTTGATATTTTACCCTATTTTCTTTGAAAGATCAGTCAGTGATATACAAGCTTGCTCTTTTTCATCATTATAAGAATTTTCCACTGAATATCTGCACTGTGTGGAATCGCTGCTAGTCGATTCAATTTCAATGTCTTCTTCGCCTTCTTCAGACTCAGATAATTCGTCGTAAATATCTAGACCTTCTTTCTCTTCCTCTTCATAGTGAGCCTGTACAGAGCAACTAATTTGCACATTAAATTTGATTTATACTTCAGAATCACTTACGACAATTCCTTCACTACTTTGTATAGTGCCTATCATGGCCTCAACAATTTTAGGAAGGGCCGGAGTAATATCGTGTTTCATTACACCAGCGAGTGCTGAGAAGAGAGCATAAATGCTTTTTCGAACGTCAGGGTCGTCAGTCTCATCCAATATTTTTAGAGCTAATTGTAAAGTTTGTGGAGCTAGAGGCTTGAAGTTGTCCACTTCAATTGTATCAGCAATCGTTGCTAGACATTCTAAAATTATTTCATTGAATATTTCAGTAAAATGTTTCTCTATAATCACCGTTAATTAACTATTGAATTAAATAACTAATGATGTATTATAGTTAATATTGTTTTGATTTAATTTAAAAAAAAAATTCTAATTGAATTGGTTTATAACTTACCAAGTGCATATGACTGCAATTCATGAATATCAGAATTTGAATCGGCATTTATATATACATGAAGAATTTCTATTATTTTCTGAAAGTATGGTAGCATTTTCTCTTTAACTGCAGAAGCTACTGCGTCTAAGGTGCTCAAAGCTACCCTCTTCAACTGCAAAGACCAACTTGTTGGATTCAAAGCGACCAGCAGTCTTTCCATTAATACTGGCAGATAGGGAAGTAAACCGTCATCTAAATTCAAACAAAAACTTTGCAAAGCATAGAACATACGATCCAACCCTGATGGCTCAGTTTTGTTCTGTTCCATGTCTTTGAAAAGCTGCGAGAGGTATTCAAAGAATACTGGCAGCAATTCTGAAGCATATTGACTGATTTCAGGCTGTGAACAATAAAAAAAAAATTAACAAAGAAATGAGTGCATACACTGTTGTGCCTAAAGCAAACTTTATTGTCATATTAAATTAATTTACACTCACAATTAATCACAACAGTATATGAAAAAGTGTTTCATCTTACTTGTAAATGTTCTGAAAACTGTCCAAGGGCAAAAAATGCAGCATTTCGAACAACGACATTGGGGTTTCTTATGCCATTATAAATGCATTTTAAAAAGGCTTCTAAATATTTAGTTCTGATATGATCAGCACAGCCTTCGGCTAACACAGCGAGTGCTAAGTAGGCTGCTTTTTGTGCATAGATGTCTTCACCCTGCAGGGCCGGTTCAACACGAGTTAATAAATATGGTACAACTTTTTCTGGAGGGATATGCAATGCTATTAAATCTAAGGTCTGAGTTGCGATAGTTGTTGTTGTAAATTGGTCTGGATCTCCTAGGAAATATTCCTCGTTCACATCATCATCTGGTTTTTGTGCCATCAATAATATGAGCACATCTATAATTGGCTCTATCAATTTATTCTTTTGAATAACCTGAAAATCAAATACTTAATAATATTGTAAGTTTGAAAGCTGTTGGTAAATCTACCTTGCTCTTTACTCTGATAATCCAACCAACAACTCCGACAGCTTTAATCTGAACACTAGTATCGATACTTTTGTTACTTCCAATCCTCAAACACATTTCAATAATTGTGCGTATGTGAGCCACGACTACACTGACGGCATACTCGATTAAGTCTTCTAAAATTTCGAATAATTCACAGGCTCTCTTCTCGTCAGCTTGGCTGAAAGTGTTAATAATTTCCAATACTTTTGGCAAAGCCTGATGATATACGTTAATCATCTAAAAGATAAAATTTTAATCTTCGTTTTTGTGAGAATCTCTGATGGTATATACCTGTTGATGTCCTCCAATTGCACCAACAAAATGGCTCATTGTTATAACTGTGTAATATGCTAAATTGCAGTTTGGTTCAGGCAAGGAATTTAATGAGTTCGTAAATAATAATGCTAAAACTTCTGCATGCTGCAGATATGAGCCTTTCGAGATTTCGGTCATGATCGAAAGGGTATACATGCCCATCTGAAATTATAAATACAGTGATTATTTGATGCAAATCATTCCATAATATGAATAGTAAATTTGTTGAAATCAATCAAAATCCAATTAAATCTAAAATGCCTAAATTTTCTTCAACAATATTGTAATCTTCGGGATTCATCTTGTCCAGTTTTTATCTTCAAGAATCAGCACAGTCCGTATTATAAAATTTACAGTTTCTCGGAATTTTGACGGATGACATACTTCATAGCGTTAAGTCTCCGATCTTGGTGACTTTATAAAGCATTGATTTAAAGCCGACTTTATGTACGGTGCAAACCAAATTTTCGCATGAAGGCCCAGTTTCATAAAACGTAGTTAACCCCTCAATCAAGTAAATCGTGTGATTAAGCAATATCATTGGAGGAAAGTTTAAATTTCCACCAATGATATTGCTTAATCACACGATTAACTTGATCGAATGGTTAACCAGGTTTTATGAAACTGGGCCTAAGCATTGCTTAGTAATAAGTTTGGTTAAAGTAATCCTTAAAGAATGCGGTGCAAACGGCTGCCTGTGTTCCATTTAAAAAAAAGTGTCTTCTTGACTTTATCTCATAAACGCGAATTGTTTGTTTTGACAGCGTCATGGTAATCAGCGTGAAAAGTACTACAGTAGTTTGCTATTTTAACCGAATCTGTAGCTTTTATAATAACAAAGTTGGCAATACTGCCGACTTAATCACAGTATAAGTAATTACCCAGTAGCGTCACTTAAACGTCAGTGTCAAAAAAAGCGGCCATTCTATTTGATACCCTTATGGAAATGCAATGTAATTTACAGGTGGGTAGGTATCAAACAAAAGAGCAAATGTGACAGTTATACTCGAGTGACGCTACTGTGTGATTCTTATACTGTGACTTAATTTTGAACAGACTGTATTGAATCTTACTTTATTGTCAAGTCAGTAAGTGTATTTTTGTTAATGCCGAAATTCTCTGCAATTTCTCTAACTGTGACACCCTCCTCTACACAAGCAATTATCCCAGCTTATAAAACAACATTTATGGCCAATTGCACCGCATTTTTAAGCAGAGATTAAATTTAAGTCGTGTTTAGAATGTGATATTTAACGTAGATCCAGCATAAAGTCATGCACATTCTAACTGACACTTAAGTTGACGTTTAAGTGTCAATTAGATGGTGATTGACATCATGCTGTCATATATTCACGATTGTTACATTCTAAACACGTCTTAAATTTAATCGATGATTAAAAATGCGGTGCAATCAGGCATTACTCTAGGCATGTGACAGACAATTTTTTTTTAAATTTATGATCAGTATCAGTTTTACACAGCTTAAAAATTCGTGACCTAGTTTTTTCATGATAGCACTGGTACGGTTACCGCCGAAAAAAACTGGTACAAGGCTTAAAATTAATTAAATTTTATCCATGAAATTTTATATTTTCAAATGGATCATTCAGGTTTTGTGTTAACCATTCGAAAATTAATTGTTTTCTAATTTATTTAGCGTAGCGGTATCGGAGGAGGTAGCGTATCTGTCTTTCTACACGTTAACGAAAACTAAAGAAAATACTATTACATTACACATTTGTTGTACCAGTTTTTTTAGGCGACAACTGTACATACCCTTACATAAATACATACGTATATTCAATAATGGAAAACTTCGATTTGTGTAACAGTCTGTAACTTATTATACAATTTGATAATTTGGTATTAATCTGTCTAAACGTTAATTTTTTATTGTTGTTGACAATGTAATACTACTTAATACACCACAAACTTCATAGTTGTATTTTCTAACAATATCTGACACTATCTGTAATAGTTCTTGTGGATATTAAATAAAGTTAAATTAATATTTAAACATTTTCAACTGTGCTAAACATATGTTAACAAATAAGAATGACTACTTTTATTTTTACTACGGACACAGTAGTATATTTTATGATATTACTCTAAGGCCCGTGTGACACCATGCAAGATTTGATTTTTGTTACAAGGTGAGAGAGATGAGCTACCATAGTGAATTCTGATTGGTTGAATTGGCACTTCTCGTTCACTTCGTAACAAATCTTGCAGAAGAAATATCATAATGTCATACGGGCCTAATACTAAAATTTATGTCGATGGCCCTCTGGAATAATGGCACAACTCAAAAACTTAAATTTTTAGGGAAGCAATTTAAAAAAATTCATAACTATACCGTTTTACGCTGAAATAAGCTGACACTTTTCCACTTGTGTGCTGCGTAGCGGTTCGGTATATAAATAACGATGTGACGTTTCGTCACATAAAATATACTTGCAAAAGGAGTATAATACGCGCAATATCTCAAAAAGAGCAGTTTTTGCGTTGTGCCATTATTCCAGAGGGCCATCGATGTGATAAATGTAAATAATTTTCGAATTTTTACTGGAAAATGTAGAGAAAAAAATATTTATCTTTATTTTCGCATTCAAACAATCAAATCTGCAGGTACGACTTTCATATTGCTTAGCAGGACTTTATACCATGAAATGTTTCTGTTACCTATTTCTGTTTAAACTGTTTTAAGTACTGACAGTTTTAATTTTTTCAAAATATTTTATAAATCAATCAAAAAGTAAACATGCTCTTAACTGCAAGAAATTTATGTAAACAGATATTTATTTTTTACGTATTCAATCAACTTTAATTATATCTCTTCGAAGTAACGATGCTCTTAATTTGATTTAATGTTTCTGTTCATGTATTCATGCAATTGAATATGTAATATGATTCAGAATTATTCTTTGATTAAAAGTATTATTGTATATGTACTTTTGTTTACAATGGTTTATCATTGTTACACTCTTGCTAGGAATTCTTGCCATTATAAATTATAAACTCATGTTTTGTGAGACAAACGAATTCTGTTACTAAATTTTCATTTCTTGTTTTAATTTATTTTTCAGTATAATAATAATTTTGAGATATGATTTCACAATTTTCATCACAAAATCCAGTATGTATTTAAAAGTATCATCTTATGATTAATTTAACAACGTGTTTAAAAATTTTTAAGATGCCCGCTAATATCGTCTTATTAGGCTATTACTCTAAAATATTGTCAAAGTAAATTTATTTATACAGGGTAACGTACACAAACGCATATCTTGGAGGGCGTGTTAGTTGAGCTCAAAAGAACTATCATTTACATTTGTTACTATGAGCTTAATAACGAGCGAAAATACCAATATTTTTAATCTTTGATAAATATTCACTTAGAACTGTAACTATGTAGCAGGAATACAGATAGCGTTTACTTAATATACCGTCTGTTTGATTATAGAGGCCCCAAGCTATAACTCATTTATTTTTGCTTAAACACCCAGTAAAGTGTATATATTCTTAAATGGGACGTTGTTTTCTAGAGAATGAAGTAAAACAATATTTTTTTGGCTACACTGTATAGGAGTCATGACGTCATCGACATTTTTTTTAAATGGCACGATGAAAATTTTTTTGCGAAATACAATAGAACATCCTTTTCTCTTTTCAACCACATAAAAATTTTTATCCTTACATAAGAAAATTTTCGAGAAAACTGAAAAAAACTACCTACATAACTTACCATTTAACATTTAAGGCACGCTAATATTTCTAGCATGCTATGAGTAGTTTTACTGAAATTTGTCATACTTTATCTAATTTGGTAAACAGTTTCTAAAATACCGGCACTGTCAATCTGACTTATAGTTAGTTTGAAACGGTGAGAAATGAATAACATTAATGAAGAAGCCGATATGCTAGAGGTTTACTACGAATGTAGAAAAAACAGTGCAGCAGCTTTACGGTTATACCGTCAACGTTATCCTGATCGAATTGCTCCATGTAGAAGAAAATTTAGTAAATTAGAAATAAGTTTATTCATTAGAAAAGTATATATCAGACAACTAAAGGCTAATGAAACAATTGCAGAAAATAATTAATTATTAACAAATAAATAAGTCAAATCAAAATAAAAAAATTATAAATATTGCTCAAACTGCTGTCCATTTTTTACAATGCATAATTCGCATCTTCTAATGACACTTGTTACAGCATTTAGTTTAGCAGCGTTTGAAATATTAGCGATTGCTGCACTTATTCTGTTTTTTAAATCATCAATATTGTCTGGTGGCGTTAGATAAACTTCATTCTTTATGGTGCTCCACAGAAAAAAGTCCAAAGGAGTGATATCGGGGGACCGTGCTGGCCAATGAATTGGTCCATTTATTTTCAAATAGGGTATTCAAATAGTTTGTATTTATGAAAGCATTGTGTGGGGGTGCGCCATCTTGTTGAAAAAAAATATTAACGTATTCATTAATTGTTAACTCATCTAAATACTCTTGGAATTGATTTCTTAAAAATTCGTTGTATCTTTGGCTATTTAAAGAGTCATTAAAAAAATAGAGACCCAATATTCTCGCGCCCAACATACCACACCAAACGTTAACGCTAAATCTATTTTGAAAATTTCTTTCTCTAACAATTCTAGGATTTTCTTCACTCCAGTGATACGATGTATTGCGGTTGAACACACCATTATTTGAAAAATTACTTTCGTCTGACCACAATATTGTCATGGGAAAATTGTGATTATTATTTGCGCTGTCTAAAAACCATCGACAAAAGTGTATTCTGCGTTGAAAATCATTTTCATTCAGATGTTGCACTGGCGTAACCTTATATGGTTTCAATTTATTTTTCCGTAATATTTTATGTACTGCATAGTTAGTTAAATTGAAATATCTAGCCAGTTCCCGAACCGAAGTGTTCGAATTTTCTTGTACACTTAATAATACGTCTAACTCCTGATTTTCAGTAAATGAATTTCCTAATGACGCTCTCTTCTTCTTTAATGTTCCAAATCGTTGTAAATTTACTTCTAATTCGCATCAATTCGATCAGGATAACGTTAACGGTATAACCGTAAAGCTGCTGCACTGTTTTTTCTACATTCGTAGTAAACCTCTAGCATATCGGCTTCTTCATTAATGTTATTCATTTCTCACCGTTTCAAACTAATTATAAGTCAGATTGACAGTGCCGGTATTTTAGAAATTGTTTACCAAATTAGATAAAGTATGACAAATTTCAGTAAAATTACTCATAGCATGCTAGAAATATTAGCGTGCCTTAAATGTTAAATGGTAAGTTATGTAGGTAGTTTTTTTCAGTTTTCTCGAAAATTTTCTTATGTAAGGATAAAAAATTTTATGTGGTTGAAAAGAGAAAAGGATGTTCTATTGTATTTCGCAAAAAAATTTTCATCGTGCCATTTAAAAAAAATGTCGATGACGTCATGACTCCTATACAGTGTAGCCAAAAAAATATTGTTTTACTTCATTCTCTAGAAAACAACGTCCCATTTAAGAATATATACACTTTACTGGGTGTTTAAGCAAAAATAAATGAGTTATAGCTTGGGGCCTTTATAATCAAACAGACGGTATAATATTATATTTCATATAATATTTCATTTCATGTTTCACAGTAACCTGCTTCATCGAGGCCGGATATACAATTTGACCTTCAGGTCCTTCCACTCAGCAACATCTTAGTGTTTTAAGAATTAGTCGACAATAACGAATAGAGTCATTACTTAAGACGCTGATGAGAAGGTGTTGGTGGAGGACTAAAAATTGCTGCAATATGTTTTAAAGTAAGTGGCTATGATAAAACCTCTCACTCTCCAATATATGTAAAAATAGTTTGTGTTGTAGTAAAAATTGTTTACGTGTATTATTGGCTATCAAAGAATATGGTTACTATGATAGTTATCCTGCAACTATATTAACATTACTTACAGAATGAATCTCCTTGTTTTGCAAGTACATGCATATACATATGTGAATAGAACTTTGAACTTTTGATTAGCGCTTTTGGTGCATTAAATTTTATTTGAGGAAATAATAATAAAGTGGCAAAGGAAAGGTATGTTCTAACTGAAGCTTAAAGAAGTTCAATACTAAAGTCTGCCTAAGTGTTTGTCACAATTATTTAATTTTTTTTCCTGTATAGTCGAACCTCCATAACTCGGATCTCAAGGGATCGGAAAATTACTTTGAGTTATAGAAATTTCCAGTTAAAGAAAGAGATTTCAGTTATACACAATGTGCAGGGACATCAGTAAATTTTGGACTTACAGAAAACTTCGAGTTGTGTAGGTTCGAGTTATAGAAATGTGTGTTTTCTTTTTTAACTTTTTCACACTGTTCACAATTTTAATTAGTCTGAGCTCAAATAATAAATATTCTCGAGTTGCAATATTTTTGTTATATTTTTCCTCGGTAATTGTCGCTCTAATTTCATTAAAAACTGCCAAACTCAATTTAATTAAACTTTGGTTGTTTTACAGTGGTTTGCACTGCATAATTAATTAACTTTTGGATTAACTAATCCTGAGTTATGTTTAATTAGTAGTTAAATAAGTTTATCATTGCACCGAATAATATTAACTATTAATTAGTTAACTAAGGAAATTGTCAAATATGTGTAAGGTTGGTACTTAAAAATATAGATATTTTCATTGCCACTGGCAAATATATTGGGCACACTGTCTCAATTAAAGTAAATAACAGTAAACAAATAACAGTAACAGTAAAATGTTTATTGAACTTTCTTTTGCAGAAAACGATAAAATAAGTCTTCCTGAAACGTAGTATGCGGTTTTTATTGTTCTCATGTCGGTACGTTAGCAGATATTGACATTTTTCTGTTTTTTTTTGTAAGATTACATGTTAATTTTACTTAAAACCAAGTTTTTTGAGGCCTATTGAGGATGTTAGGTGACCAAAAGGTAATGCCTTTGCAGTTCTTAGAATTTGGAGAGAACCTACCAACTATGGTGACAATTGCTATTTTTGTTTAATTGACAATTCACATTTTAAAAAGTGAAAAGATGTACTTGGCTGCAAGTTGTTAATAAAACAACAATTTCCTATTTGGATTTTTTTAGATCAAATTTGGGATTAGTTAGTGAAGAACACTGTGAACGTTTCATCAGGATATTAAAAATATGGTAAAGCTATTTCAAAGGCGCTGGTATGTTGTAATGATGGGAGACTACATTTGGAGCTTCATTTCAATCACAATAGTCCATTTCATAGCGCAGAAATCAATGCAAAATCAGTTTTGAAGTTATTTGTTAAGTTTACTCCTATAATCTTTCAATTAATTATTTGTTAATACAATTTTGTTTTTCTTTTGTTTACAGTTAAAATTAAATCTTTTTGGCTTAATAAAAGTTTCAAAAAAAGATATTTCTCTTCTCTGTTTGTGCCGGTCTTACCGACACGAGGAAATTTCTTGCATAGTCTTACTTAACGGAGCCTAAACTGCTAATAAACACCAATAACCACGAATTTGATCAAATTTTGTTACCTAGTGCAATAATTGCATCCTTAATCTGGCCGTTTTTGAATTATAAATTAATCAAAATGCAAATTTAAAATTTTTCTGCTGTTAATAAAAAAATCTGGAAGTATGAACTTACAAATTTTAATATACGAAAATTTGTGAAATTGAAATTCAGAAATTCTAAGAAACGCTCCATTTCCACCTGAAATATTCAGGAAAACTTGTTTCTAAAGGTAACATCGTTATTGTTTCAAAATAATTAACTCTTTCATACATGTGACTAGGAATTCCAAACTAAATAAAATTGAACATGAGTTGAACACAAATCATTATCATTAAGTTCTTCTATTTCCTAGACATATACACAATTCACGTTATTAATTTCAGTCATTTTTGCAGTTTTTGATGATAGATATGCGTACGCAAACTTTAACAAACTTAAACCCTACCCGAAGTACGGCTTAACAATAATTAATAATTAGACATTTAATCCTTAATTATATGACATGTGCAAAGAAATTTCAACTTTAATTATAGTTACATTTTAACTAGAACTTAACTACAAGCGGTGCAAATGGCCGTTAATAGCTTAAATATTAATCAACTTCTTCAATATTCCACATTCCTATCTTAAATGATAAATTAGTATTTTAATACTGTTTACAAAATGATTCTCCTTGCCGACAAATATAAGGTGTCATAAATTCATGCAAATATGTAACATGAAATATGACTCATGATTCATTAATTAGAGATTATTACAATTATACTACCTCCTTGTCTAGCATGTTGTCACTGTTACATAGCTGGTGAATAAATTGCAGAATTTCGGGCCACGTGTTGCATGGAAACTCGTGTTTTCCAACGATGCCAATGAATTGTGCTATGGAATTTTTGACTAACTTTTCTTGCTCGTTAACTAAAGCTTGCAACATTCCTTGCTTAATTCTGAAAGTGTAGTCTTGGGATTAATATGGTTTTCTATTTGATTTACGTGGTACCTGTTTCTTGTTCCCTCATCGAGTTTATTCCATTGATGTCTCTTACCCAGTCGTCTTCGTAGCACAACAGCAGCGGTCTGTCTTATCTGCGGGCTGTTGGAAGACACCAAAACTTCACATAAGGCCGCAATAGCTTCCGGTTTTTTGAATGCCTCCTTTAGTTCTTTAGTGCCCTGCGATTACGAGCAACGCCTTTCATTAATTATCGAGCGTTTCGACACGTGTATACGGTTAGGTTATGGCAGAGGTGAAAGTGAAGGTTTATAGGCGCTTACCTCTTGGATGGTTTTGCTGTTGGCGACGAGCAGTTTTTGAAGGATCTGTTCCATTTTTCTTTGATTTTCGAGATCGGAATTTAATGTAATCGGCTTTACACCGACACCATATCACAGCTTAAAACGTAAAATGAAATCATCGGAGGATCGGCGGTGGGAGGACGTCATCCGATATGTGCTGCCCTCTTATGCGAGTCACCGTAGTTTAGAATATTTTTGAATTTTTGCCTTTTAAATTTTGCCTAGTGTTGTAAAAATACGGTATTTTAAAATATCAGCTCCACGTGTATTATATCGTATTATACCGTATTTTATCATATAATACACGTAGGGGTGTATAAAATAGCGAGTTATCGTAACCGTCACGTTAACTTACCGTAAACGTTAAAATTACGTGGCCCCATTCATTTTCCATTGGATCACATGATCTTAACGTTTACGGTAAGTTAACGTGATGGTTGCGATAACTCGCTATTATTTTAAAATACCGTATTTTTACAACACTAGTTTTGGCACACAAATTAATAGAATTGAGAGCAGTAAACTCTCTTCACAAATTAAAAGACCACTGGCGATGTTGCCTCGTGAAAAGTACAACCGGCAACAGTGTCCTAGTTAGACATTTGGTAACATTTTGGCATTTAAAATATTTTCTGCTTTCAAGGCATTGAAATAAATAATAATAAAATTGATTTGACAAATTACTTTAACATGAAACTTCAAATACCTTGCCAACCTTGCTATTTTGATAATGTTTTATAGGGCACTTATGTTTTATACCAACATAATGCAGTAGGTGGTGGTTTTTTAATTTGTGAACAACGTATAGGGACCATGCACATGCGAAGCCAGCGCCCACCAATGACCATATTCTGCATTAGTGGTATGAAAATACGAGTTGTTTAAAATTATTAGTGTACATTTGAACTTGAATGTTGTAATGTATTTCAATACCAGGAAGCTCAAGTATTATGTACTACAATCATAAATTGTCGTAAGAGTGATACTATTCCCATGCAATGAGTCTCAAGAAATATTTTCATATCACTAATTCACAAATCACCACGTCAGGCGGCGCTGAACGCAGAGATGTGCATGGCGCCTATAGGTATAGGCGTATAGGTACAATTGCGAGATAAATAATTGGTACGGTTGCTTTGTAAAGTAGGCTGAATTTTCAAAATTTTAGCATATTGAAGTGCTCTTAAATGCTAGACTTAGCAATGGCGGTTGGTTTTTCAGCCACAGAAGGAATATTGTAAGGCATTTCAATGACTTACACTGACTTTTGATAGTAACAATTTCAAATATTATAATAATTTAATATTTTTAGTACGAAATCGTATAAGCCAGAAAGTCCTATTTAAATAGGGAAAATCTGCCGTACCAAATATTTATCTTGCAATGGTACAGCTGAATTAAAAAAAAAAAAACGGGAAATGAAATTTTTCCAATTGTAAATTTGGCTGCATTTGTCAATTAATTGTCTACTTGACAACAGAGACTTGATAATACACACCTTTTAAGAAAATCTAACCTATTTATTTAGAAACTGACGTAGCGTTAAATAATTCTAACCTATTTCTAATAAAGTCATTTTCACACTATGAAAATATTGGAAAAATGTGCCAATTCTTTTTTGACATTTCCCGTTTTTATTGATTTCAGCTGTAGGTTACACAGGCGGAGCCTACGAATAAAGAATAAATAGGAGTCATACTAACAGCAGTTTCTCAGTCCAAAGTGGTAACTAAATATAGCCGCTGCAGGTCATGGGCGTAATCTACACGAGCGCATTACAACATTCTTGGAACGTCCACAAATCACACGGTTCACTATTGCTTATACAGGGTGTTCACGGGAAGTCGCTACAATAGCTAACTTTTTTATTTGAATTTTTACGAGGTAGCTCAAATTAGAAAAGTTTCAGGACCTCTCTTGCTGGATTTTATGGCAACATCAGAAAAACAAATGACTGTCAGATTTTCGAGATTTTTAATTGTTTTCAACTTTTTTAAATGGAACGTTATATTTTTTAACATCACATCGCGTTCAAGGCGTCAAATTAATTATGTCTCTAAAATATTACCTTCCAAGGCCTACTATTTGACATTTTTAATATGAACTAAATTTCAAGAACTGATTAATCAGAATAGTTAACAAAACTGACAATTTGAAAACAATTTCGATGTTCTTTTGTTTCGACGCACACCATATTATGTTCGCCAACAAAAAAGCTGATGTTGCTATGCACTTCCCGCAAATACCAATGTTTATTTACTAAATAATTCATAAAATAGTAGACCTTGGAAGGTAATATTTTAGAGACATAATTAATTTGACGTCCTGAACGCGATGCGATGTTAAAAAATATAACGTTCCATTTAAAAAAGTTGAAAACAATTGAAAATCTCGAAAACCTGACAGTCATTTGTTTTTCTGATGTTGCCATAAAATCCAGCAGGAGAGGTCCTGAAACTTTTCTAATTTTAGCTACCTCGTAAAAATTCAAATAAAAAAGTTAGCTATTGTAGCGGCTTCCCGTGAACACCCTGTATACGTTGTTCACGAATTGAAAAACCACTACCTGCTGCATTATGTTGGTATAAAACATAATAGGGGACTTATGTTTTATACCAACATAATGCAGCAGGTAGTGGTTTTTAAAACATTATCAAAATAGCAAGGTCTGTAAGGTATTTGAAGTTTCATGTCAAAGTAATTTGTCAAATCAATTTTATTATTATATTGTTTACATTTATATTCATTTTAACAAGCCATTTCAATGCCTCGAAAGCAGAAAATATTTTAAATGCCAAAATGTTACCAAATTTCTAACTAGGACACTGTTGCCGGTTGTACTTTTCACGAGGCAACATCACCAGTGGTCTTTTAATTTGTGAATAGAGTTTAATAGGATGTTTTTTTTTTAATTCAGCATTTTGCTCTTTGCTGTAATTTAAAAGAATGAACACAAATCCATCATCCATCGATTACGGCGGTTTGCAAATATTTTATTTCTAAACCACAGGCACCTTGTTGAATTTGTAAAAAATCTAAATATCTTCATTTGTTAATTTACGAAAAAAAAAATGACAGGACAATTTCAATTAAGAATTTTATTCTCTATCGATCAGTAAAATAATATACAGGGTGTTCCATTTAAAAAGTATCTTTGTGCCTTTATCTTATAAACGCGACGTTCAATTGTTTTTTTTGACTATATCTTTCTAATCAGCGTAAAGAGTAGTATTAGCAGGGCCTGTAATCTTAAGCAAAAATGTATTATATATTTATATAGTTTATACTGACGTCGGTGGTGGCGCTAAAATTCATGGAATTTCCCGCGCCATTCGAAGCTTACCGACATATTACCGGCATAACCTGTTTTGTTATACGTGGTTGTTACTAGGTTAAGAAAATGGTGTTTATTTGCTGTGTTCGTACTTGTAAAAACACAAGCAAAGAACAGAAAATGCATTGTCTTTCTGCAAATTTTGAGGTTTGTGCTTTTATATTAATCTTGCATTTTATTACTTGTAGGTACATAAGAACTGTCTATGCTAATATTACATGTATTTGTAATGTGACCACTTAAACGTAAAAAAGAGCAACTATCAATTTTAGTAATTAGTTATTTGCAAATACCTAAGTCTTGACAAAATGTATGTTTTTGATAAGAATATACAAGCTAAATTCATGATCTTTATTATTATTATTCACACAGAATATGTGTAATATGACACATTTCCTCAAAATCACAGCTAATTTGACAATGAAACCACTGCCCCACTCGATATTTCTTAACTATGCATTATGGTATTAATCAGTAACAATTTTTAGAAATTTATTTTGTGGACAAGAGCAATTAACCGGACAGACATCCAGTTTGAAAAACGCCGAAACTATAGTGTCTGCGACATTCATTTTAGTGATGATGTGAAAATTTCCAAGTGTTAGAAACCGAACAAGTCTAAAAGTGAACACTGTTCCTGATTTATTTTTACCTCAATATTTAATAAATATTTAGTAAATTTAAATAATAAATAATAAAATATTTTTACAGCAATTTCTTTTTATAATGTACAAAATATTGTAAACCCAGACAAGTTTTCTTATCCGAAAAAATCTTGATTTCACCTGAATATTTCGTTTGTTTCAACATCAGTTTATTCTTAATTTAAAATCGTTAAAACTCTGGAACCGATCACTTTGGTGACCAATTTCAGATGACAAGATTGAAGTTAGTTGCATATCTATATGAGTACTAGTTTGTTAATTTAACCAAATTTGTATCTTTTATAATAACAAAGTTGGCAATAGTGCCGACTTAAGTTTGAACAGACTGTATATCGACATAATTTTATGAAATACATTCATTATACATAACAAGCTTTTATAGAGCAATATGCAATATGCAAATTTGCATAAATAAGAACTGAATTGATAATCCATTTTACGGTCAGTTTGCCAAACTTTCTGGCTTCTGCAAGCAAAAGAATTACGTTTTCACGCAACGAGTTCCTTAATTGCATGACCGTGAAAACGTATAGTCGCGCGCAGCTTAAATGCTACAATTTGACAGTTCTGTGAGCCTTGTATCACAAGGTTTGAAGGGTGATGTTTGCGTGCGAGAGGTGCATTTAAGGTGCGCGGGACTGTACACGCCACTTCTCAATAAGGAGAAGTTGGCAACATATTTTACAAAATAGACGAAGATCACAAAATTAGGACTCAAAATATCAAAGGTGCGGACTGGTGCCGACAGATAGTTTCGTATCTAATATAATACTGTGCGATCCAAAATTATTTCGATAAGGGGAGGCTATGAAAAATAAAATCAGAGTCTTAACTTGAATCGAAACTTTTAGTCTGACATTTGCCTTCTGACTCCTGTCAATTGTTTAAACGCTTTCGGACACTGTAGTCATTGGTCAGCAATCATTCCCGCATTTGAAATTAGTCATTATCATATTAAAGGGTTTTAAAAAACCCTTATGTATTGAATTAGAAATTTTTTTTCTATTATCGTCAAATGTATTTTGACGTTTCAGTTTTGACAGATGGTCAATAGGTTAATTGTATTGATTAAGCTAAGACTCCGATTTTATTTTTCATAGTCTCCCCTATATCTAAATAATTTTGGATCGCACCGTATTTATCTGTGGTTTTGGCTTAAAATTATTAAAGAAAATCCGTTTATTTTAAATCAGAAAAAGTACGCTTTTTTGTAAACGTCATAATTGACAAATCGATAGAAAACCAGGATAATTAAGAAGGTGTACATTTGTCTAACAATTGATTGCACATTTTGCTATCACTGACAGTTTTTTTTCTTCATTTTTGTAATTTTTTAATTAAAATATTAGAACAAATTTTGTACAGTACCTTATTTTGAAGCTCATAGTACAACAATGCTAGCGAAATGTTGATAATTTTTGGCGACTTTTAAGCTCTCCGTTAACAAGTTTGTATATATTTTTATTGGAATCTAGTTCAGTTATATTGGTCATTTTTGTAAATCAAATAATGCAATATTTGAAAATTTAAACACCGTTTAAAATTACTACAGTTTTAATTAAAAAAGAAAAATAATCAAATACATTTTAAACTAATCTAAAAACTAATGTTGAAATTCTCCATGCTGTTTATAGATTCTGTTATAAATATTTAAGAAAGATATTCTTTTCTATAATTTCCAAATGTTCTTTTATTGCAAACTAGTTTCACCTACAAAGGCATCGTCAGTGCATCAAACCTTCAAGTTAAAAAATACATAATAGTAAAATATAATATTAAGTTAACAATAAAAATTACTTAGGGGTATTTTATTTATTTCAATATCCACCGAATCTAACTCATAAATTCAATCATAACATTCTTAACTTATCTAATATGAATTTTAATGAATCAGAATTAAACATTCTAAAATTAGGACTAAAATTTTCTCCTATATCAAAATTAAATTTTAATTGTATTAAGAAACTTGTAATCAATATAGAAAATATTATTTCTAAATTACACACTCATTTAAAAAAAAACCTACACAAAATACAATTTCTCACATCATTAATAAATCTCTAGCTGATAATAAACATAAAAGACTTAGTCTTTCTCAAAAAGATTTCATTAAAAAAGTTCATTTAATTAGAAATAAAATTATTCGTTCTAACATTGTAATTACAAAATCAGATAAAGGTAATGGAGTAGTAATTTTAGACAAACGTACTTATATAGATAAAGTAGAATCTTTTCTTGAAAATAATGGTTTTTCATTACTTCAAAATAATCCTTTACCTTCTTATTGTACACTTTTACTAAAATTTCTAAATAATAATAAAAATAATTCTTTAGTTAACATTTATACACTTAAAACAATGAATCCACAAATTCCTAGGTTATACGGACTTCCTAAAACACACAAACTTAATTGCCCAATACGCCCAGTTGTTTCCTTTATTAATTCACCAGCACATGTGTTATCAAAATTTCTAGTTTCATTTTACAAAAGTCATTTACAATACAAACCGAAATACAGTATTAAAAATTCTTACGATCTTATTGATAGACTAAATCTAACTTATATTTCAAATCATAGTATACTAATTTCTTTAGATGTTTGCAATCTCTTTACATCAATACCTGCTTCTGAAAGTATTGAAATTGTTAATGATTTATTAATTTCTTCTAACTTATCAGATGAAGATACCAAATTCATTAATTCTTTGTTAAAAATTACTCTTGATCAAAAATTTTTTGTTTTCAACAATAAATTTTATTCTCAAACAGATGGATTAGCAATGGGTTGTGGCTTATCACCCCTTTTGGCCGATTTATTCATGGATAAATTAGAATCGGAATATTTTTCTTCAGTTAATTCTTGCAAAAATTATATTAAATTTTATGTTCGATATGTTGATGACATTCTTATTATTTATGACGGTCCATCTTCTTCTCTTATAAATCTTTTAGATGAATTTAACTCATTACATCCAAAAATTAAATTTACTTTAGAAAAAGAAGTTAATAATTCAATTAATTACTTAGATTTAACAATAACGAAATTTAATAAATCTCTTCAATATAAAACATTTCGTAAAACTATACACAAACATATAATTGCATAAATTTTAAGTCTTTTCATCCTTTCGAACATAAATTTGCTGCTTTTCAATCATTTTTTCATCGTTCTTTTTCTGTTCCTATGAATGAAATAAATTTTAGAAAAGAAATTAGTATAATCATCCAAATTGCTTATCTTAATGGCTTTCCTATTAAACCAATGCATAATATTTTTAACAAAATTAGAAATAAATTATTAAACAACATCATTTTTCCAACAATTACAGAAAATAATAATTCAATAAATAATTTTTTCTCTATTCCGTATATGGGTACTTTGTCAGTCAAACTAAAGAAATTATTAAAAACATTAGGAATACAAATTTCATTTTCAAATCAAGTTAATTTCTCAAATTTATTTTGTAAAAATAGAGATCAGATTGATAATTTTTCCAAAAACGGAGTTTATTCATTAAATTGTAATTCATGTCAAGCAGTATACATTGGACAAACTGGAAGAAGTCTTCAAATTAGAATTAAAGAACACTTACGATCTTTACGTTTAAATAAATCTGATTCTAGTTTTGCAAATCACCTTTTAGAAACTTCCCATAATTTTGACCCTACAATTAACACAAAATTATTACATAACTTTTTGAAAGGTACCAAATTAGATATCGCTGAAAATTTAGAAATACACAAATAATTTCTTTAGTTCGATTGATTGGAAATCTTGTATTTGAATTCGTAACCTGTATCTAATAAAACACATAGCTAAATTTTACGTTCTTCAGATATTTATTTATTTATTATTTCATGACATTTTACAAAAAATACATACAACTTACATCTATTCTACACATATAGTCCATTCACAAAACTGCCGGTGACGTTTACATTTTCATATTGAAAATTTGGAGTGTATTTGATAAGTAGTAATGTATTTAAGAGTCAATATCGACGATATTATTAAGTAGCGTCGATATTGACTTTTAAATACATTACTACTTATCAAATACACTCCAAATTTTCAATATGAAAATGTAAACGTCACCGGGAGTTTTGTGAATGGATTATAATTTAAAATATTAATTTTATAAAATACCCAAAGTAATTTTTATTGTTAACTTAATATTATATTTTACTATTATGTATTTTTTAACTTGAAGGTTTGATGCACTGACGATGCCTTTGTAGGTGAAACTAGTTTGCAATAAAAGAACATTTGGAAATTATAGAAAAGAATATCTTTCTTAAATATTTATAATCTAAAAACGTTTTAAGGGGGAAGTCAAATGCATTTGAAAATCATTCCAGTCTAATCAACAATGTCGAAGGCAACAAAGCGTTTTAAAAAAAGTGGATGTGTTGCAAATTGTAAAAATACCATTTAGTTAGCGGCATTTACAACAATTTTTAAAAGAGCGAACGTAAGTTAGTGATTTGCGGAAGTGTAGAGCTAGATTCTTTCAACTCTTCAAACAAACTACTGAAGAACAGTTACTGGTAAGGACACCATCTACATAATTTTACAAAAGGATGACTAGCATAATTTTATTATACTCGTCTTTTTGTAAAATTACTTCTTGTAGTTTTCACTTTGTAATGTTCTCTTTTTTCCTATTTAGGAAAATCATCTTAAACTTTTTGACTTCACAATTTTCGCAATGCCCTCTGTTGCTAATATTTCAGTTATTCCTGATTTATCAGTCTTTTTTATTGTCCAGGGTTTACTTTCTTTTCCCCACTTATAGCGTTTCCGATTGATCACACTAGTGCGCACTCAGAGTATGTTGATCTCATGTTATAGCATGAGGTTAAAAGAAGATGCAAATACATTGAGTGCAACCGGTGCAGGTGAATTGAAAACACTATTAGTTTCCAATGTATGTTGTTGGTCTAAAGGCAGGTCCCGACGTCACGACTAATTGCATGATAAAACGATCATGCAGGTCGTTCGACAAAACGTACAGTTCCTTCTTACCGTCCAATCTTTTAGTTCCATGTCAATCGCCATGGAAGAACTAATCCTGTGGTCAATCTTTGCTGTTTGCATTGCAAGAAAATTTCAAAATAAAAGAAAAAAATCGAAGATAAGATGGTGTAAATCTAGGGCAGAATAGGACATTAATCAATTAAAATTTCTATTAATTAATTAATTGATGTTAATTGTTATTAAATTGAATTGCAATTATTAGTTGCAGATCACAATTAAATTTAGTTGCAATTAAATTTAATTGCAACTAATTTAATTGTTAATTGCAAGTAAATATTTTAATGACGATTACATATTTAAAAAAGTATCTAATAACGTCATCATACTCATCATTGATCCATTTCAATGTGATATGATCTTTTAATTGATAATTATTAGATTGTAATTGATGAAAAATAACAGAAACTGTTTTATTTTTATCATTTTAACTTACTTAGGCAACATGCAGTATGTAATCAAATATAATTTACATTTAAAAAATGATTCAATAATCAAAATAGAAATTACATAATTGTTAATTAATAACCTAAAGGACTTGAGAATAAAACTGAACGAAAAGTTATCCCGTTCGTCCACATGCTCCGACTTATCGTATCAGTTTTCGGAAAATGATGCATCGGACTTCTCGACTTCTCGACTTATAGTCCAACCTCATTCCGTTTAGACAAGACATACGTTTTGTGGTCCACACGTTCCGTTTTGCTTGATAGGTTTTGTCTGTTGCGACCGTTGCGTCTGGACCGGCCTTTAATGAGCATTTTATACAATATGTCCCAAAATAACTGCTCAGATGAGAATGGTAGAAAGTAGACGAGATTTCATTGATAAAAAACCAACATTGTCAGGGTCGGAACGACTTATTATTTATATAATTTTCTTTTGGTAGGCCTTTGAATTTTATTTCCAAAAACATGTTGTTCATTCACAATTGGCACATAATTTAGGGGTTGGGTCAATTTAAATCAACAAAACAGTATTATTTATGAACTCCATGCTGTTTTGTAGTTTGTAATTATAACTATTTTTTTTTATAAAAGGTGAAGTCTTTCACTATAAAAGTTTTTTTATTTTTTCTTCCAAACCGGTTTTACCAATTATGTCATCGTCAGCGGTACATTCTAAAATTTTTAAACAGTATCTTCTAAATTCTATTATATTGAAATGGCAGATGCAAAAAATGTCAGAATGACAAACGTCAAGCAATGTCCGATATATAGGAACACTTTTCAGAATTCACCGATTAATCCCCCAGCCAATTTGTTACCTACCAAAGCGTTCCAGAATTTGATTATTTTTTTCTCCGTACACAAATTTATGGAAATTTGCCTAACTGGAACGTGTTCTTCGCTCTTTTTTGCTCTTTTACACCCATTTGTATAAATAAAATGGGTAACGAGAGTGATTCATAGAATTAATGTAAAAGTGCTATAAATTAAACAAAAATCTGAGTACAAACCTCAATTTAAGAAACATCACTAACATAATCAGTCTTTTAATACAATTAACACAAAGTATTCTAGTTAAATAGTATAAAACATGGTCCACATGCATTTGACATGAAGTCGGTCTGATGATCGGTTGGGGCTATTGTTTAAATTGACTTCTTCACATGAAACGCATACCATTAGTATCCTGACCGTAAATGTATTCACATTAGAGAAGACTAACCATTCGTTAATCATCAACCGCATTTGAAACTGGCCTACATTTGTTGACTTGCTTTCCGACTTCTATTCATGAAATTCTTCAAACTTTCATTTCATCTGAGTCTCCTACACATTTTTCGAATACGTTGTAGGTAATGACTAATCGATATTGAAATCTATGAATCACTTTCAAAACGGCATACAAACTTAAATGTTTCAATCCATATATATTTTCTTACTACTGTCTGGATAATTGTAAAATTTAACATTCTTCCTGTTACTATAACTCTTATGACAATTTACAGTTGTAATACATAATAAGTATTTGACCTTCTGGTATGAAATTAATTACAAAATTCAAGTTCAAATGTACACTGAGCATTTGAAATGACAGATGTATATTTGAACTGTCATCATACTGTCACTCGTGTTTTCATACCACTTATGCAAAATATGGCCAAAAACGTTGCGATTATGTACAAATATTACTTTTCGGTAAATAATAAAATATCTAGAGTAATAAATATCTATCTCTATTTTTTTCTCCAATTACAAATCTTTGAAGTTTTCATCGACAGTTATTTGACATTTAGAATTAAGTTTGGATACGTGAAATTTTGTGAAAAGTTCAAAAATTGAAAAATTCAATTTTTGCCGATGTTAAAGAAAAAAAGACGTTATTTTTTGAGATTGTTCAGTAAGCTAAAACTACTACACAGTAAAAAAATCTGGTTGTAATCTTGATTAATTTCCAAGAAATAACAATTTTAGGATTTCGGCAATTTCGAACAATGCTATTTTCTAACTAAGTAAAAATCACTCGGTATATTTAATAGGGGCTAAATAGGTTTTCAGACAAGCACAAATTATTGCCGTAAAAAGTTTTTTCGAAAAATCAAAAATAAAAATTTTTCCCATTTGATGCCGACTTCTTGGAGAGCACTGTAGATTTAATTGTTCAAACGTTCATAAAAATAATCATTCGTTAACAGAAAAGTAAGTCAAATAACTTGATGGTTTGTTAAAAATTATTGTCTTTGATGAATTTTTGTGTCACGTTTTGACATTGCTAAAGCCCGCAATAGACGATAATAAATTAGATGTATGTAATCTATACGTACCATATGTCCAAATAAATTTTTGATAAAGGTAGGTCATGGAGTATAAAAATCTACAACACCAAGCAGTTTTTGAAGTTAGTGACATATCAAGCTGTAAGATATGGCCAATTAAACTTCAATTTTACTTAACTACTCAAGAACTGGACAATATTTTAATGTAAATAATGTAATAATTTATCTTCCATGGCCTACCTTTATCAGAAATTTATTTGGACATATGGTATTTTTTGACAAAACATAAATTTGAGCCTTTTTTGTTGTTGTATAAGAAAGAATTTCATTAAATTTTACACATAAAAACTCTTGAAAAAATATTGTCAAACAACGAAACAAAGAAAATACCGAGAACACATTTACCTTTATATTTAGCTAAATAATTGCGTCTTATTTGGTCTTATTTGACCCAAGACTTTAAACATGATTCACAAATTTTATTTGAAATTTTCCATGGAAACGGAATAAAACAAGATCGTTTACCGTAGTACCAACTTTACATCAATCGTGAATTGTGGCAAAAGCTATCACACTGACATCTCGTGTTTGGAAGCGTAGTAATTTCCTGGTCCGTGAGTCATTTAACTTAAACGTCTATAGTAATTTAGTGGTTTGTGTTCCATTCAATGATCGTATCGTTTCAAAATTTACTGTTGATCTAATTCACCTCGGGAATTGATCAGCTTTTTACCGATAAAATTCATCAGTGTGAGTTTGGTGAATTCTGAAAAGTGTGCCCTTACGGGGAAACGTCACGATGATATCGCATCAGAGTAACGATGACGAACGTCAAAAAAACAAAATTAAGGGCTGCCCTTAACGAATTACAGCGAAACCGCATTCGTTTCTGATTGGCCAACAAATAGGGTTGCAATCTCATTTTGGTTGCTAAGACAACCACCGGAGCAAACACAAAAAGACTGCCCCATGACAAATAAAATGCAACTTTGCTCGTCGTTGATTCGAGCATGCATACAGACCAATGAAACAGAATTACCTAATCTCCGCCAGGAAAATACCTACGGTATAAAAGCAAGAACGCGAGCCGTTCCAGTCAGTGCTGCTTGCGCAGATTTGTTCAGCAACACTCAAACCACTGCTTGCGCACAATTATCGAACGACCACCTACACACTGCCTGTGCAGAATTTGTCTAGCGAACATACCCACACCGCTTGTGTCGAGCGAACACTCTCCACCGCTTACGCAGAATTGTCGAGCACCCACATTTCATATCCTCCATCGAAGCCAGGCCAGCGAATGGGGAAAAGAAGTAGGGAACGTCGTCAGAATAGTGTCCTCAAGGAATTCCTACATCGGGTTCGTCTTCCGGCACAGAACATATTCCACTATCAGTGACACCGCCAACCAAGAATAAGAGATCATCAGCATCAACTAAGTGTCATTTACTTCTTGGTTGCCATCGATCACGACCATACAGAACTTTGCCAGGGGATGCACCCCTTCTCCGTTATGTTGCAAGATCCCAGGCGATTTTCTATGAGGAGAGCATATCGCCGAAAACATTGTTAATCGTCAGATAAACATGTTATTTTTATTATTTAAATTCATATTTATTTATTTTTTATATCTGTTTTTTGAATGAAGTTCATGTTGTATTCAAAACTATGTACGAACACTCTTCAAATCAAAATAATTTGTTTGTGAAGATATTTTATACTCAATTCAAAAAGGTATTAATTAGCTTTGCAAAACTCTTTTGTTAATTTAATAGTTTAGGACTAAGTGGCAATTTTGAATGAACAACATTTTCTTTGCGAATAAAATTTATATTTAAATTTTACAGTACTTTATAATTGTTTAGGTACTCGAAGGTTTGTACTTTTATCTTTCAGTAACGATTTTTATCTGCAGTACACATTTTTCCCTGATTCTATGAAATTATGTGATTATATTTTCATATAATTTCTAGTCTTTTTCTGTTTCTTGATATCGCAATGTCTTCCGCGTTTGCCTCTAACAATAAGCGTATAGATTTATTTATTATTGGTTCTCTTAGAATAGATTTTTATTGTTCCATCTAGAACTAGGTTAATGTGCCAATATACCTTGTCTTACTTTTTTTCAATTTATTAGGTTGGTGCAAAAATTAGCGGTCTTTTCTATTTTTTATGTTTGCCGTTTAATATTGGATTAAATTATTTTATAAATATGTCAAATTATACATACATATATTGTGTTAAAGTGCATTTTCCGCTCTATATTTTGATGCTAATGATTTAGCATTTACTGTTTATTTTCAATTTAATTTAAGCTATTGAATTGATAATGGACAGAAAGCAAACTAGACTAATTTTTTTGTATCAGTTCAAAAGGGGAGGAAAGCAACGGATACAGCTCATAATATCAAATCAAGTCAAGTCAAGTCAAGTCAAGCCAAGCCAAGCCAAGCCAAGCCAAGCCAAGCCAAGCCAAGCCAAGCCAAGCCAAGCCAAGCCAAGCCAAGCCAAGCCAAGCCAAGCCAAGCCAAGCCAAGCCAAGCCAAGCCAAGCCAAGCCAAGCCAAGCCAAGCCAAGCCAAGCCAAGCCAAGCCAAGCCAAGCCAAGCCAAGCCAAGCCAAGCCAAGCCAAGCCAAGCCAAGCCAAGCCAAGTCAAGGCAAATAAAATAAAATAAAATAAAAAATCAAATCAAATCAAATCAAATCAAATCAAATCAAATCAATCAAATCAATCAAATCAATCTCATAATATCAACGACGTATTTGGCCCAGGAACTGCTAACGAACGTACGGTGCAGTGGTGGTTCAGCAAGTTTCATAATGGAGACGAGACTCTTGAAGGTGAAGAGCGTAGTAGTCGGCCATCGGAAGTTGACAACGATCAATTAACGATCGAAGCCGATCCGCTTTACAACTACACGAGAAGTTGCCGTAGAGCTTGACGTCAACCATTCGCCAGTTGAGGCAAATTAGAAAAGTGGAAAAGCTCGATAAGTGGGTACCACACGAACTAAACGTAAACTACAAAAAATCGCCGTTTCGATGGGTCATCTTTGTTCATTTTGCGCAACAATAACTATCCATTTCTTGATCGCAACCTGCCTCATCCACCATACTCGCTAGACTTCTCGCGAACCTACTATCACTACCACTTTTTCAAGCATCTTGACAACTTCTTACGAGGAAAATTCTTCAACTACCAAGATGTTGGCGAAAATGCCTTCCAAGAATTCGTCGATTCTAGAAACCCGGAATTTCATCTTATCGGAATGACAAACCTTGTTTCTCGTTGGCAAAAGTGTGCTGACTCTTAAGGTTCTTACTTTGATTAATAAAGTTTTGTTTGAGCTGAGTTATATTGATTTAAAGTTAACAGTCAGACACCGAAATTACTTTTGCATTGGTAAATCTTTTATGTGTTAGTACGACTGCTTTTCAAACCTTTTAATACCACTTTCGGCAGTATTATTAATTTGTAAGAGTACCTAATGTTCGCATAAAATCTACAAAGACTGTGTCTTTTCCCATATTTTGTTTGTAGTATTTCTATATTATTTGTTTCATCTATGAATAACATCTAACCGTTGATTTTCTTGATGTAAAATCGCTTGGGTAATTTTCCATTAACTTTTCTATGCACATATATTTCTGGTCTTTGAGTTATGATAGTATCTTGTATGCTGAGTTTAATATAGCCGCTTTTCTATAGTAATCACATGTTATATTCCCTTTTCTTGGAACTCAAATTATAATACTAGATCTCCAGTTTAAATTTCCTCCCATTCTCTGTGTTCTCTTTTCTATATATCTTGTGAACTGTGTTTTTGTTTCTTGAATGTGTACATACATCCTTTTTTTCACTTTTTAGAAGTTCAAAGTTCAATTTAATTTTTTTTTTGTATTTTTTTTGTTGTCTTTCAGATTCACTTTCGCGATCATTGGATAGTTTTTGCGCTTGTTCTTCATATGATCTTTTCTGTTGTCTTTTTGATTTCCTATTGTTTTTTTCTCCGGAATTTTTGCAGTGTGACTGTATTTTTTATTTGTTGTTATGGCTCTATAAACAAAATAATTGCAAGTAGATGTATTATATTCCATACCTATTTATTCTGTAATTAGTTCGCTGCTGCAGTAAAATGGATTGTATATTTATGCAAATTTATTTACTTATAGTCAAGTGACCATGTAATGTTTATTTAATAAATTAATTTATGAGAGAGGAACTAAGTTCGTCTTTGAATATTCAGTTGAAATTTCATCCGTTAATTACTATATGATTTTTTTAAGTATCAACACTTTCTGCTCCACATACACATACACACGAAACGTCAGTAACATATTATCACGTGCAATTCAGTGGAGTCATCAAGACTTATGATGGGCTTTCATCGTATCTTCCTGAGTGCCATCTTCGACACGTCGTAAGCCCGCGATCGACGTCCCCTCCGCCGCTTTTAAAGTCAATTGCCGCTATTTATAGCGGCCATTTTAATGTAATTTTAGAATCGCATTCATCTTGTATAAGTAACCCCATTATCGAAATCATTTTTCAACATTCTCGGCATATTTTCGGCCACGTATAAATAGATTTGTCTAAGTGGATGGCGTTTACGTGAAATTATAAACTAGAAGTTTTAAATATTGATTTTCATAGTAAACGATCGAGTTTGCTCCACTTGTTGGTGTAAAATGTTCGATTTACGTCGAATATTATTTATGTATTATGAATACTATGAATAATACAGAATTATAAACTAAATAACTACATAATATGTACTATATATTTAAATAAGTCAGATATTTATTTTACATATTTGAATCGAAATTGTATACGACTTTTTAAATTTCTTTTCTGTATTTTGCCTTTATGTATTGCATAGTAAATATAACATCCTCTACAACACATCATTAGTTCTTGCTATGAGAAAATAAACGTATGTTCCGCTATTAGTTCAGCCGTCAAACTGAAGTGGTGTAGCGTTTTCGATTAACTGCACTAAGAGCACTCTCAGAATATTCCCATCCCTTACTACTACATGAACTTAAAATAAGATGTGAATACTCTGAGAGTGCTCTAGAGTAGTCAGTCAAAAACGCTATTAATCAAATATTGACAGCTTTGACATAAATCAAAACAATAACAATCGTACTAAAAATACTTTATTTATTAAATAAGGTGTACAATGTGACCACCACCTTTTCTACATAATCTTATTCCTCTTTTAACTGATTGCAAGACGTTCTCTAGCATCTGTGGAAAATTATTTCTTTCTTCACACATCAAACTCATTCGTTATCCTTGGTTTAAGGTCGTCCATATCCAGTGCAAGAGTACCAAAAGTGCCATCGTCAACTTAATTAAAAAAAGGAGTCAACATTTCTAACTGTTATTTCTCAGCATGTAATATCGCCAGTTATTACATAAATAATTATGTAAAACTAATATTTGTTTTAAAAAAGATGATACTTGACATGCATGCTACGCTTATCTTCGTCTTTCATGGGCAACTTTGATGTCAAATACTATGGATCACTTATTATAACCAAAATTATAAAAGACCGACGAATAAATAATCATTGTAAGCCTAGATCGAATTGCATAAATTGTTGACTATAAATTTTAATTGTTGTTTTCTTTACTGCAATTTATATAGAGTTTTCCTTTCTCTTGAATTTATATAGGTGGAATGATAAACTCAGTGTCAATCAGAATTAAATTTAATAAATAGGCGACTCGCTTTAATCTTTGTTGTCTGTCTCATAGGAATTCGGCAAGTTAGTTTTCCTGATCTGTCAATGATGGTAATCTTTGGTGTAACAAAATTTTCAAAACACGTAGATATACAGTATTCCACGGATTAGTTACAAAGAGGTACGATTGACCAAAACTTTATAAATTTTAATTCCATATTTGGGAAATGAACCCTGCATGGCTTGATGCTAATTTTCAGTATATTTTTGATTGTTTCAAATCAAGGAGGTCTTAGTGGTAGATAAAAAAGTATGTTGTATTTAGTTAAAGCAGCCTTTTTTTAACTACGGCAAAACGTCATTATGAAAAGTTTTTTTCAGTGTAAAATCTATCCAATGACAGAAATATCGGCTTAGTTTTATGAAATCGTGTTTGCTTATTGTTAGACTTAAGCAGTTTACAAAACGTTTAATTTCAAATTTTATTAAAAAAAAATATATATATACAGAGTGCCCAGACTTCGTAGGGGACAACATGAGTATTTGAAGAGATAGAGAGATTATTAAATTAGCAAAAAGGTGCAGGTTCGATAGCTCATTAAGAATCCATTTTCAAATTGTACTTGTCATGGCCATCTTGGTTAAATAAAAAAAAAAAAAAACAAAATATAATTTCTTTTATTTGCCGTAACTTTATTTTTACTTAAGATATTTAGATGCGGTTTGAACTAATTTGCAGTACTTGAGGCATTTAACAGTATTAATGGCAATGGCAATACTATCCATAAGGTAATTACTAGTGTTCAGAAACGGTGCCAACTTTGCATTGCAAACAATGTTGGCTTATTTGAGTGATTTAATATTTTTGATTATTATTTTTGTAATTGAGTTTGGTTTTGTTTTGCCAATAAAAATATTTAAATTATCATACAAATTAATTGAAACCGCATCTAAATATCCTAAGTAACAAAAAAGTTACGGCAAATAAAAGAAATTATGAAATTTTTTTAAAATTTTAACCAAGTTGGCCGTGACAAGTAAAATTTGAAAATGTATTCCCAATGAGCTCTTGAACTCGCACCTTTTTACTAATTTATCTCTTCGAATAAAAAAGTTACCCATGTTGTCTCTACAAAATCCGGGCACCCTGTATATATATATAAACCATTTATTCAAATAAGCCACGTAATAAATTAGTGCACATTTCAATACGAGCTCTCTTGAAAATAAAATTCGCCTACTCAATTTTTAATAAAATATTTTCTAGTGAAAACTGCTTTAGGGACTCGAAAACAAGGAGACAACTTTATTAAGAGTGACTTTTTCTAAAAAATCGAAAATAAAAAAAAATTCCTCTTTGTAACTCAATCCGTGGACATAGTGTACACATCCTATTATCTGCCAAATTTTTCAATTGAAGGTTTATCTCATCTCAACATTATGTACAGTTCGGTTAACCGTTTTGCATTTTAGCAGTTACTCTCTGCAATGCCTGAAGTCAGATGTTTCATTACATTGATTATTCCATACTTGTTGATATCTGGCGTTTAACGAAAATATCGTTTCAGATCAAAATTTCTACGTGGAACTGATATCTAAGTAGGTATAACCATATTTATTTTGAATTTATACTTCTAAATTCGTGGAATAAGTTTCCGAAAAGGAGTACCTTTAGGCTGACAATTTTTGCTCATTTTTAATTACATTTTCATCCAATTTGTAATACCATCATTTATGTGACACTCACCGAATAATATCTGTGTGGAAGAACACATTCAAACGTTCACTACAGTAATTTAGTAATGTTTATAACAACTGTTCAAAGTGGCATCCATCATTAGCGACACACACACACGAAACGTTCCATAATCGCGTAAATGCGGGGACATTAGCTGTAAACGTTCTTGCATTGATTTGGAAATGTGTTTCCATAAATCCGCCGTGCTTCTTCAGTATTTGCTCGAGCTTCGCCGTAGATGAATTCTCTTGCCATTCGTGAATTGCGGCATTTTAATAAGTATATACTAAGCACAAAAAATAGTAATCGTATTTAACTTTCACTCGTTCAATCACTTTTCACAAATTAAACTGTGACGTGAAAAAAAAATGCTTTTATTACTCAGCAAAGGTCACTGTTCGATTACAGTTCTGTTTTTTGTTCCAACAGATGCTTTCTGCGGTCGAAATAAAATTTCCTTTTCTTGACCTACCTCAAAGACATAGACGTGCGATTAATTCTTGCCCGATTTGCAACTGCGAAATGTGCAAAACTTTTGTTAAGGACATATGAGTTCAATCGTTGCCATTTATGGTGATGTATTACAGGTTTAAATATTAGCATACAGTAAAAGAACACCCGGTATAAATGACTTGGAAATTAATTATTTTTATCTACAGGTTTTGAATTCTTTGCTACCAAAACCGGAAAATATAAATTTTGTTAAATATCTACTGTATAAGGTATTACCTACCTAGCTCGTGAAGAAATCAAAGGACTGCTTATTGAAAACTTTAAAATTTCACTAAAACCACAAAATATTGTAATTATTTCGAGTATGATAGAAGATATCGGGGTACAAAATTTCAGCTATTTTCTAGAATAGATCGCAAGAATCGAGAATTTTATTTCGTTTCTTGTAGTAGATATTTTTCTGTGTCAAAACAGCTCGTGTTTCCAGTACGTGTTTAAACGTCACTCTTCATGTGAAGTAGACATCAATCACACGTCTCTTCAACAAATTATCCTGCCTACCTGATTGTTGAGAGTAAAACAGCCACCCGTACGGAAATTTATCTTATCCGAGGAGGCACTTGACTAAATTACAGCTGTGTTTTATTTCAGAGAATGCAGAAACTTCTCGGGATATATTAGGTAATAACCAACTTTATGAAGCAATAGGAAAAGTATAAATAAATATATTTTATTACGTCGGCCAAATGTGGAAAAATGTTTAAGCTGAAGAGTTTTCGTGTTTCCTTTCACACTGAAAGAAACGCAGTAAGTGAGGAAAAAAAGCATATTATTGTTGTCAATGTACAATATTTATTCATGATAATTCAAATAGAAAAGATATTCAAGTTAAAATGACTATATTTTTCTTTCGTATTTGCCTTTAGTTTGACGTATATTACTAAATGATGACAAAAGTATACTATATTGTTGTTACTTTAAAAATAATTATTACAGCAGATACGTTTTACGTAAATACCGAATTCTTCTGGGAAAATGATTAATGTAAATCACAGCTGAGTTTTCCACGTGTTGATAAGGAGAGATAATTTATTAGTGCGTATCAAAAAATACAAAGAAATGAGACGTAAATTTGATTTTCGTTATTGCACAATTGGCCTTCCCATTCGCATGTGATATCAACAATAACAATAACAGTGTGAAAAAAATAGTCATGCAACGTCTAAAAATACCGGTTCCCACGTTTTCGCCCATATTTAGCAGGATATTAATCAATAACAATTTGTGAGATACGTTATGATATCAAACCGCAATAAAGATATGGAGAAAAAAATTATAAACAGTCTTCGAAAGGAAGTACGTCAAAATACGATTGTGTCGTCATTGAAGTCCGAGGAAAAGTGTATTTACATAATAATTGTTTATTTACTATGGTGTTGAAAGGCCATGTTTACTTCCTTTTTGGAAAATATGTGGTTCAGTAATTTATAGTGTATTTTTTCAATTTTTTTTATTCCTGGTATTCAATTTTGGTCTCTATTTTTATTTTTAATACGACCGTTACAGATATTATTTATTATTATTTATTTATTAAAAGTGATGGATAGATTAATTTAAAATTAAAATAAATATTTTACTTTCTTCAAGGAAAAAAATCTTAGATTTTTTATTTTTTCGCTGGAGATGAATTTTCGGTATTATTTTTGATTTATGTAGGGTGTTTGTTTTGTCTAAGAAAAAATGGTTAGAAGTAGTTTTAGAAGAAAAACTGGAGTAAGGATTTGTGAAACCTGACTGCGAATAGGAAAAGATGGAGAAAGATAGTAAACACCGTTTGAGGCGGGAAAGAGCAGACATAAACGTAGAAGTCATGGACCTTCAAGGCCTGCAGCGCTGTTTTATATAATATACCGGGTGATCAACGGAATTTATAATTAGAGGAGACTGTGATTAGTGCTATTTTATGTTGTGTGGTTGGATACCACTGAGAAATGAATAATAAATTGACAATTGTTATATTTGAGGTTATGCTCATGCTTTGTACGATCTTAGATGAGACAGTAAAAAACATTATTTTGTTGCATTCTTGCTTTTTGTAAGTATCACAGCCTGCTCCAATTATAAAATCCGTTGATCACATGGTACAATTTGTCCCAAAAATTATTATTATAAACTAATTTGTTCGCGAAGATGTTTTTCTTCAAATGTAAAAAGTATTAATTAGCTTTTCAAAACTGATTTGTAGATTTAAATTGACCGAATAGATTATGAACTAAATGAATAACATTGTCTTTGGGAATAAAATTCAAAGGCCCAGCAACAAAACAATGATGAAATCTCATCTAAATTCTACCATTCTCGTGTGAGCCCTTATTTTTGGGACGTATAATGTTTTAGTACTTTTAACGACAGTAAAGTTTTTTAATTCAAACAAATGTTAACGAATTAATTTTACTGCAAAATAATATTGCAGTCCGTTTTCTGTTATTTACTGCAACATGTTTTCTTTCATTTTAATAGTATTCTCACTCTTGAGAAATTTAAATAAAATGCTAAATTTAAGGTGCTTTAAGATCTTTTCACTTGTTACAAACATTTTTCAGACTATTTTAGACTATATCAGAGGAGACATTATTATAAAAAATATCATGTGAAGAGAACAGCAACACGTTCAATAGCACGAGAAAAAAAAGGACATGATCCAGACAAACGCCTGGAATTTTCTTGAAGAATTAAAGTTATGCTGCAATGAAAATTTGAACAATTGGTTGCTGGCGAACAGCTTCAATATTTTCGTTAATTTTTACTTGCTTTTATTTTCAGTTTCAAGATTATTAATAAAATAAAATAACTTTGTATTCTTGAATTGTAGTGTCTATTTTTTTCGAAAAATTTGTTGTGGAAAGTGGAAACTTTTTACATCACCATTTTGCTGACAAGAAGGACTATCAAAATACTTATCAAAATATCAAAAGTCTTTCGCGTTGTACTAGCTTCGAATAAAAAATTGAAAAAAAGGATGAAGTCCAGTTACATTACGTTTGGACATTATGAAATGCAATGACCTCTTTTTAAATAAAGACAGATCTTTGGGGGGTTGTTGTCGTATTCTTTAGCCAAACAATTGATTGTCACAAACACAGAGAAAATGTCTTTATTAATAACAATAATACAAGGATGTTAATATGGCAGAACGCCTGGTTATTTGCACGGTGTACGGAATGTCCACGGGGATGCGTACGTAGTTGTCCTGGTGGTGGACATGTTGGACCGGATTCCGGACCTACTTCTTTTCTGGCGTCGGGGGAAGCGGTGAAACGGCACGGGGTATTCTGCTGATGCGTTTCAGTGCCCGACGAAGCTGGGTGGCTGTAGGTGTTTGAGGGCGAAGAATATCCCGACCTTTCAGCTGGCTCTTGCCGGGGAGGTCCGACTTTGCAGCTGGCTTTGGTTAGGAGGTCCGATCTTGCGGCTGGCTTTTGGAGAGGAGGTCCAACTTTGCAGCTGGGTTTGGTTAGGAGGTTCCAACTTTGCAGCTGGCTGGGGCAGAATGATCTTCGAGCTGCTCTGCACGCGTTTATATAGCCCCGGCGTCCATCTTGTAGAAGGGCTGTGTATGGTGTGGAAAGGTGTTAGAGCTTGGTGCGTGGCAATAGTATAGACATGTGCTGCAGGTGGCGCTGTGGTCGCTACAGATCTTTAGGAAAGGGGGATTATTCTTTAAAAGGTTTATAAAAGTTATATCACACAAGTAAGACCACCAGTGCAGAAACTAGATAACGAGTCACTGTTTGCTAACATTACAAGCTAATTAAAAAAAATACACAAAAATATGCAAACGTTATGTCTTGTTAAGATAATACTTGTTAAGATAGTACTTGTACCTGATTTTTTTTTCAGTTTTCATTTTCGAGGCTACAACAGTATGGAGATTCTCTCCAATATTATGTTCAATACTTCCTGAAATGTGTTAATCATAATATTACAAAAAATGTTATTAAAACAAGAAAGAGAAAAGAAGCTACATTGGCAAGAACAAGATTAGAAGTAATTTTAAGTTATATACTACACAAGGCTCATTCAAAAGTTTTGAATTTTTAATTAAGTTTTTGAATGTCGTGTCATATGTAAATCCGTCCAATTAACTGCACATTTTCACAGCATACGAATGGCATCAGAGAGCAAAAATAAAACATGTTAAATATTGACATAAACGGTTTTCCTTATTTTATATTCTACGAAGTGGTAATTTACACGACGCATGGTTAACGATAGTTTCCTTAATACAATTTTTTATATGTATAATCCTTTGTCAATTTCCTACAAATTATTTGTTTTTTACTGTTTTGTCTTTATTTTTGTTGCTCACAAGGCTATAATTAAAAAAGCAAAAAAAAAACTGTAAATTTATTGGTTTGTTTTGCACTTCAAAGACACTTACTTTCTTTATAACATAATTTTGAAAATTAGCGCGTTTCTACTTAATAGTTTCTCAAAAAGCGTTCGCAATTATAAACATTTCAGTAAACCGAAATTTAATTCGGCTTAAGTGGCAGGAGTGAATTAAGTTTTAAAGTTCGGTGTATTCATAAAATCGAATTGCTCCGGAAATAATAATAAAGCCATCACATTCTTCCATCTACTGGAGAGTACTTGCGGGCCTACATATTTTTATTTAAGCGAAATGAAAGCGATATACTCCGAATTTTAGCGTTAGCCGAGTTCATATGAGTCTATCATACATAAAATATAATTTGATATGGCTTAATGTGGAATGTAAACTTGAAGGTAATAAAGTGGCCGTATTTATGTGCACGGGAATTATACAATATTTTTTTTAGTAAGTAAACGAAGACATTATACACATAGTGGAACGGGGGCCACTTACGATTAAATTTACGACTACAAATTTTTAAACTGTTACTTTAAATTACTTCTAAATCACTCACGTCAAACCTAAAGCACCGCATACGTTTTAAGTATTATTTGGGTCTACCATCTCGACGTAAGCGTGCAGCAAATTACCGAAAAGTGCTTTCATAAGTTATTCACAGAAAAGCTTTAGCGAGTACCTCTAAAGCACACTACTTGAAGAACCTGATACGATTAACAAGTGCATTGTTCAGAAATTATTGCACTGAAGAAGGATTTGTGTGGTCTGATATTAATGTGGTATGTATCGTCAATTTAGGAAAAGATTTATATGAGATGTTTCGAAAATAATAAAACGTTTTTGATTGATTGCTTTCATTTCATTTGGTCATATTTTATAAATGTTGATAAAGCAAATGCAAAGCGCGAAAGGTCTTCTGGCATAATTTATTTTTGCATTAATTTCAGCGAATTTTAAAATATAAACATTGCAAATTTATTTAGTTCTTCTAAGAAGTGTTTACAGTGTTTTTAATTTTCGTAATCATAGCAAAATAGTTGGTTAGTTGGTTTAAAGGAATTATTTTACTTACATAACTTAACTTCACTTCAGTTAAAAATTATGTATGAATTTCATTGTAATATTTAAATCCTAATATTCTCCTTTGTACTCTTAAAATGTTAGATTTTGTCTACCACTTCTAGAAAGACCTGATAGATGGCTAATGACATTCGAAACGTTTAGTATTCAGTTTCAACTTTTATTTCCAACACTTCCTCCTCCTTCTTCAAATGTTTTATAAATGTTTGTGAAGTACTCTGAATATTCTGCAATTTTATTTTATTTTATAGATAAGATATAAGAAAGTTTAGATAAATCTTTTAGCTAAAGGCGTTTCTATTTCTTGTACAAGGTTTGTTTCTATTTCTACTATTTCTATTTGGAACAAAAGAAAATTGGCCTGCAGACATTTTGGTGACAAAACACGTTCTATTTTTTCAGATTCAGTTTTTGATACAATTTTTGATACAGTTTATTGCATAATTTAAACGAAATCTTGTACAAGAAATAAGGTAGTGTAAAATGGCCTTAAGTAAAACTGGAAAAAGGAAAATATTTGGTATATAATTAACCTTATTTAGCGTTTCACGTGTAATTTGTTGGTATGGTTTATAAATACCAAATATGTGTTGTGGTAAACATAATTTATTCTGTTGGATTGTTATTGTGGTAAAATTCATTACTCATTTCGTAATGAAAACAACTTTCATTAACGACTGTCTGTAAACTTATATTTTTTGAACGATTAAATGAGGAACTATTTTTTAAAAATTAAAAATTAAAAATAAATTGAATCAACAGAAATAATACATCTAATATGAACAATCCTAATGCTACACTTTATCAAAATACAGGGTGGCACATTAGTGTGACAAAGTTAATTATCACCCTTGCCGGACGTAAAAAGCAAAAAACTTTCAGACAAAAGTTATATGGCCTTAAAAAGTCCGTATTATAAAATTATTTTCAACGATACAAGGCGTTCCATAAATGAGTGACTACCGTTGTAATTTTTTTTAAATGGAACAGCCTGTATATTTTCTTATTTTTAAATTCCACGTCAAATAAGGTTTCCAATAAACAAAACAAATTTGACCTTTGATGCAGAATTACCAACTTATAGACGAAAATCTATAAATTTTAAAAATATTACGTTACAACATAAATGATCACAGTAGCCGTAATATTACTTCTAGGAAATTAAAATTTGGCAGTTGCTTAGTACAAAGGTACCTCTACGTTGCTCCGAACACAGAGTCTGAATATTCTAAACAGGGTGTTTTTCCTAGGCGAACAAATTCGATGATTTTCAAGGACTTTTTTCTTTGAATTTTCAAATGGAACACCCTATATTTCTTTACTGAAACAGATTTATTTTTTCATAGGTTCTAATTTTTATTAAGGATATTATGTACGTAAAATCATTATTTACGATGATATACGGCTTTTTTAAATAAATTATCCGATTTACATCTATTAAGTGAATTATAGGCGGCGTGAAAAACAAACATGTTTCACAGTAACCGTCAATAATTTTCAAGTCAATCGAAAATTTTGGCTCTATTTAATGTCGAAAATGAATTTCTCTAAAGAAGAAATGATCGATATGATTTACGTATTAGGCGCAAGTGACAGAAATTGTTTACTTGCACAAAGAATTTATTAAGAAAGATATCCGGATAGAAGACAATCAAATAAAAGAACTTTCGAAAACTTAATGGAACGGTTTAACGAAACTGGGTCTGTGTCTTATAAAAAAAATGAACGAACCAAAACGGTTTTGAATGAAGAAAACGAACTTGAAGTTCTTTTGACTGTGGCTGAAAATCCTCATGGGAGTTCAAGAGTAATTTCAAGACAGTTAGAAATTAATAGAAGATCTGTGCAAAGAATTTTGAAGAAACATCGATTTCATCCGTACTATATTCAACTAGTATAAGAATTGAATCCGACTGATTATGAAACTCGTTTGACCTTCTGTAATTGGGCGCAGGACCAAATACCATTGCAAAGAAACTTCTTCGAATTTGTGCTTTTCACAGATGAAGCAACGTTTCATAAAAATGGCTACGTCAATCGTCATAACTTTCATTATTATGCCACACAAAGTCCTTTCCTTACTAAAACAAAAAGTCAAAACCGTTGGTCATTAAATGTATGGGGAGGTATTGTTGGAAATCATGTCATTGGACCGCATTTTTTTGAAGGTCATTTAAATGGAGAAGCTTTTCGTATTTTATTAGAAGATGTGCCTTTGAATGTGCGCCAACAAATGTGGCTTTTACGTGACGGAGTACTAGTCCATAATACAGCAAACATTCGTCAACTTTTAAACACTGAGTTCCCTCAAAGATGGATTGGTAGAGGTGGACCAAGAAGATGGCCTCCTCGATCACCCGATTTAACAAAAATGGATTTTTTTCTTTGGGGTTATGTGAAAGAACTCGTTTATAGCATACTTCCAACTACTAAAGAGAATCTGAAAATTAGAATCAGAGAAGCCTTTCAAAGTATCGATATGAATGTTCTTAGAAATATAAGCCACTCGTTTGAAAGTCGTGTAGGAAGGTGCATTGAGCAGTTTGGTGGCCATTTCGAACATGTTTTCTAATAGCGTGTAAGAATTTATTTTTGTTTTCCTTTGTTCATTCAAAGCGCATAGGATATATATTTGTAGATAATCTTAATTTTTGTGTTGATATTCACTTCGTTTTATTTTGGTTAGTGTTTTTTTTCCTTTCTATTATTCATTATTATTTTATGACATTTTCTAACGGTTTGATTTATGTTACTAGAGGACGTGGTTATTGATATTTATTTCATTTTCATTTGTGTTACCCGTTTGCTTTTCCAGCTTGTATTATTCATTACGTTATAATAATTTTTTCTTGTTCGTCATTGATGGTTTGTTTACAAAAAAAAACCTTAACCATAACTGACCTATCGACTAATGTTATTAATTCGTGTGTTCCATATTTTTCATTTGTATTACCGTTTGTTTTTTCTGCGTTTCTAGTATTTATGTTATGTTTTGTTTTGTTTTATTTACGTCATTGATAGTGTGTACATCAGCCTTAGTAACTAACCCTGCACAAGAATTTTGTTCATTTCTGTATGTATTCAAATTCACTACCAAAATTTTCCTAAATCTCAGACCCCGGAAGGAAACAACTCGATTATTTTTCGCTTTTAAATCGAGAAGAAATTCACAAAGAATATCAAATAGTATTAAAATTTTTGATCAGCAGAATTAGATTTAAGTTAATTAATGGCCTATATCATCGTAAATAATGATTTTACGTATATAATATCCTTAATAAAAATTAAAGCCTATGAAAAAATAAATCAATTTCATTAAAAAAATACAGGGTGTTCTATTTGAAAATTCAAAGAAAAACGTCCTTGAAAATCTTCAAATTTGTTCGCCTAGGAAAAACACGCTCAGGGCAACGTAGGGGTACCTTTGTACTATGCAACTGCCAAATTTTAATTTCCTAGAAGTAATATTACGGCTACTGTGATCATTTATGTTGTAATGTAATATTTTCAAAATTTATAGATTTTTGTGTATAAGTTGGTAATTGTGACTCAAAGGTCAAATTTGTTTTGTTTATTGGAAACCTTATTTGACGTGGAATTTAAAAATAAGAAAATATACAGGCTGTTCCATTTAAAAAAAATTACAACGGTAGAGTCACTCATTTATGGAACGCCCTGTATCGTTGAAAATAATTTTATAATACGGACTTTTTAAGGCTGTATAACTTTTGTATCAAGCTTTTTTGCATTTTATGTCCGGCAAGGGTGATAGTTAACTTTGTCATACTAATGTGCCACCCTGTATATTTAATAGAATTAGATAATTGTTCTAGAGATGATACAATCTCGTGTATATTTTTCATTGACGCACAAGATGCAAACCAAGTGACACATTATACTTTTGATGATAGTACGATATTTTGAAGTATGTGTAAATAGTTAAATGTGGCTCAAGTTTATCTGTTTTTAGAGACAAACGATCCTATTTTACCGCAGAACATTATTCATAAGTTCTAAAATGTCGGTAATTATGTCAGCTATCAGCATACCACTTCCTGAGAATCCAAACAGTTCACTGGCAGATTCTAAACTTCCCATTGATGGAAATGCATCAGCGTGTGACGCTTGTAAATACTAAAATTATTTTCTCGTTGTGTGGAAGTCACGTACGCACTTCTTGGAAAAACATTTAACAGCAGATAATAGATATTGATACCTTTGTTATCATCTCTGATTCAGAGCTTTTTTTATTTTCAATGAAAAGGTTGAGCAAATAAATATTTTTCTGATAAGTAAATAATAGAAACTGAGTGGTTTTTAAATTAGTACTTTTTACTTAGTGAAGGTAAATACTAAGATATAAATGAAAGGGTATTTTTTGTCAAAATAACGTAATTCTTTGAAAATTACGAAAGTAAAAGTTTCTTTCGTTAGTTACCTTCAGTTATAATAAGAATTGGAGCGATCGGTTATTTTTAATCAAAAGAGAATTTTATTGTGGGCACAAAACGTGAACGTTCAATTATCTTGCCCACTGAAATAGATTTTCTATCTTTGATTCCACATAATATGTATGCATTACTCGTTGTTACATTCCATTATTTTGGATTTAGCAAGTCAGTTTTAACTCTGCGATGAAAAAGTTGATGATACCGAAGCTTCGGAAATTATAAACAAGAGATATATATTTTGTTTTTCTGTTCATTATTGTGCTTTTGTACGATAATTTTATTGGAACGGAGTTAAATGCTCAGAACCGTACAACTTCATTTAATTTGGAAACTTTATTTAATAGATAGATAGATTTTATTTTGAAATATAATTCCAGTGTCAAAATAACAATATGAATATTTGCATCATATGAACCAGGAAAATTTTTTAGTTAATAGTCAAAGAGTCAATCACATTCGAGCGACGTGGAGTATAAGCACTTCTTGGTTAGGCAGTCGTGCAGCTTGTCCCACAGGTAAGTTCCGTTAATTTACAGGTAATTTATATGTATAATTTCAGGTTTAAGGTACATGATGCAGCCTAGCAAAAGGCACAGTCAATTGATGCCCAGTCCTCAGGTTGTAACTCTGCACTTCTTCCCTTTAAGAGTAAATTGACTTCCAAAGCTTTTGAAAGTGATATTTTTTGTCACTTTTTTCATAAAATTTCACTTTGCGGAAATGGAGCTTATGTTATCATAATAATTGTACAGGACGTTTCTTGAACCGCTGGCTGGCTAAATTTGTTGAGATATTTGTAGAACCAATGGGGAGTAAAAATATTCCTTAAGGCTGCTTCAGACTAGCCTGTGTTTCTTGTACAAGATTTGGTTCAATTTCTTAAATAATTTAATTTGTGCAGTAAATTGTAGGAAAATTTAAAGTCGATTAAAAACTATCTGGGAAAATAGAACATGTTCTACATGCAAATTACATTTTTATTGTAGAGATTGTATTGTGTTGAATTTTTGAGGTGATTTTTATGGGAAATTTATATACGAGTATAAGTTGATTACTTGTTGTTGCACATATCAGTTTTTGACGTTTCCAAAGAGTTCTATTGTTGTCCTATCTATTATTTAGTCACCGCATGATAAAGTGCACAAATTCTTATACAGTGCACCCGCGCTAACGTGAACACTGCTTAACATGAACTCCTGTATAACGTGAACACCTAAATTTTAGCATTGGCCATTGTCTAACGTGAACAGTGCACCTCGCTAACATAAACAGCTACTTTATATACTATAGAAATTTACAACGTAAGTCCAAAGAATCACTTTTTACTTCAGTTTTTTCTAAAAATACATAATATGTAGTACATAAATATAGGTTGAAAGTGATGTGTCATGTTTTTAATTGTTTTTAAGAGATGAAGACTGCATCTCGGAAACATGAACAATCGCGCAAACATGAACACAGCTGGTTTTAATAAGTTCACGTTAGCGCAAGTGCACTGTAATTACGATTCCTTTTCTTTTTGGAAACTGTCCTTACAATTGTGGTCCAAATTATTTGTTATAGAAAAGTCAAGAATAAATTCAGAATTTTTGGATATGCGCAATTTCGGCAAATATCCTGGAATAGGTTGGTTTTATTATTTTCTTGTCCATATCGTTAGTCAAGTCAAGTGCAAAAGCTCGTAAGTCTAAAAGCTGCATTTTTCAGGAGAGCAAAAAAATTAATTTGTTCCTTCTGATTTGATTCTATTAGTATAATTATAATATAATAATATTACAAACTGAAAATTTCATAAATGGCGTTGGTGAAGTGGCAGATATGACGTCATCTATGATTTTTTTTAAATAACAACACTATTTTTTTAATGAATATTAGTAGGTCTGCTCTTCCTTTTTGCGACAATTTGGTATAATTATTCTTTTACTTTCTAAATGAACCTTAAAGAATTTAATTTTTTAACGCTTTTCCTATTTAAAAGAAATCATCATATCCACTACTTCACCAACGCCATCTGTAAAATTTTCACATTAAAATGTATACTAAAGAAAAATTAAAATCGCCTGTTCAAGGATATTTACCGAAAATGCACATATCCCAAAAGAGGACAACTTAATAATAATAATAATAATAATAATAATAATAATAATAATAATAATAATAATAATAATAATTTATTTCATGTTTGTCCAAATATGGTTACACAAGTCATAGAAATAGAGAAATGAGAAACGGTACCTACACATTTTATTATTAGACATATCAAAAAATCTTAAATACATAAGTTTTAGGGATTTACTAAAAAACGAAACAAATGATTTTCGAAAGCCTAACAAATGAGTACCAACTTTGTTATTTTAAATGGAATATACAGTATATTTTTTCGAATTGAGAGAGATATGTTTTACTAATTCCAAAAATATGTAATTTATCTATATTTGGTTTAATACTTTTTGCGATATTTAAGCTTGAAATTATTATTACTAGGGAATATTTTCATTAATTTATTTTGTATGTATATAGATATGTTAATTTGTCTTAGTTGTTAGCGTTTTATCTTATAAAATGTCATAGTTGAGCAGTATTTTAATTATGATAACACATCACATATAATAGAATTCTTATGAATCTTTTAAGTAAATGCATTTTTTGAATATCACAAAAAGTATGAAGCGAAAAATAAACAAACTACATACAGGGTTATTCACGCAAGCCCTTCATTAAAAGTTTTCAAGGAAGAAGTTTAGATAGAAATTTAAATTTACGGAGTTGATATACATATTTCAGAAGGAACAAATAAAATGAAATTGATTTCCAGTCGCTTCCAGTTATACCGGAAGTCACTATCAACTCGCTTATTTTAAATGGGATGCTATATTTTTGGTTACATTTTTGAATTCTACATGTAAAAATATGTAAAATTGCAATACATTTCCCTATATCTAAACTGTATCATTTTTGAGATATTTTGAGTACGCTGATACCAAATACTTCACACTTTCTTTAAAAGTCATTTAAAACAGAGCATGATTTATTGAGGTTTCAGGCCCGCTCTGCTTTAAATGATATTCAAAGAAAGTATGCAGCATTTGGTATCAGCGTACTCAGAATAAAAAATTCTGTTGAAGTAAGCTAAGAAGCACAAGAGGTTCCATTAAAAAAAATGAGTTTCGACCTACTGAAAATTTAAAATGTAGTAAAAATGTTATAAATCAAAATACAATTAAAATAGTGATTTTCTCAAATTACGTGTTGATTGATTCATAGCTTACTAGATTGAAAAACAATTTCTTTTTCGTTATCCTGGAAACTGAAATTACAACATGATACGTATGATGATCTGTAGATTCCAAACATGAAAAAATATACATGTTCCATTTAAAATAAGAAAGTTGACATTGCTTCCGGCGAAACCGTAAGTCCTACCGTGCTCGATAATATATCAGAAAATTCATTTTTTTGTTTAATTTATGCTTTCCAAATTTCATGTAAATCGATTAAAAAATACAAATTCTAGAAGGGTGAGCACATGGCGTGGGACACCCAGGAAAAAAATCGTCACATTTTTCAGTCATTTTTTTGATTTTGGCATTTTCATGGACTAGTGATCAGTATGATGTACTTTTGATGTCACATTTCATTTATACCCTGTATCATAGCATTTTTTTCCAAAAACATACAGTTTCCAAAACAGCTGGTTCTTTAAATTTGGCAGCGCTGTATAAAATACTGCATACTGGACATTTAATTTAATTGATCCGACTAATCGGTATCGCCATCTCCACATGTGGCATTGTAAAATTAAATTCTTCAGCAGGGCTGCAGTCAAGAGGGCGGTAATTAATACTCTTTTAAAGTTTAACCGAGCTTTCGGAAAATTTTATTTCCTTTTTCAAGGTTTCTACATTGTACATGGCACTAATTAACAATTAATTAATAATATAAATTTTTACTTACTCCTTAATGAGTAAGAAAAGAAGTTAATTTCAAGTTAAAAATTTTTGTTTATTTTTGACACTAAATTAAATTGACAGTAAATTTGTTTATTTGAGACAAGGCAATATGATGTTATAAATTTTTTTATTTTTAGATTAAGAATTTTTAGAAGTGATTTTAAAATTTAGTAAATATGTGTAAATGCAAAAAAGTTTCTCAATATCTGTTCTTTTATTCATGCTTTTATTATTGCTAAAAATATGACACATTTCAATAAAAGTTCTTTGATTCAAATTAGGTTCAATATCCAGTATTTTTGCATCTTGAAAATTAATGTGATGGTCCTGTTTATTGGCATGTTCAGATAAAGAGCAAGCAGAAGATCTGACTCTAATATCACTTTTATGTGAAATTATTCTGGAATGAAGAGTTCTGGATGTTTGTCCAATATAAACAGAATCACAATGAAGACATAGAATTTCATAAATAGAATTAATTTGTTGGAGTTTGTCAAAAGGATCTTTGACTTTAGTAAATAAGGTCTGAATTGTTAATAAATTTTTAGTTGCAATGTGAATGTTAGTGACAACTATATTCACGTGGTAAAGTAAGTGTGACACGTGATGGGGCATTTAACGCTACCAAAATATTTTCCTATATTTTTGCATTTATTAGGAATTGAATGAACGTTAATTTAATTCCTTTTTAAAATTTGGCGCGTTTCATATTGTTAGCTGTGTGTATTTTCTTTCGAACGCAGCGACGTCTACTACCTTCTTATCTTGAATAGAGTATAGTTACAGAGTCCACCCCCAGTAGTGGAACTAATATCAAACACAAGCATCCAGACTATAAAAACATGACCGTAACGCTATTTAAAACAATTCAAAAAACTGGGTTGCAATATGAGCATCAAACTCCGTTCACATCTGGATTTCTTCCCTGAAAATGTTGATGATTTCAGCGAAAAACAGGTTTCAGAACGCTTTCATCAGGACATGAAAGAGATAGCAAAGCGATACCAAGGCCGATGGAATGTAAATATCATAGCCAACTACTGCTGGTCAGTAAAACGTGATATTCCAAACGTAACCCATAAAAAAAGCACTCTTAAGCTATGCGTTCACTTGTCCGCATCGTACGCATCGCACAAATTGGATTTTAACCTGCCTATGCGTTCACAACGTAAGAGGCGAGCCTTCCGATGCGAAGCAGTGAACGCAGATACATTTAAAATAACTAAAAGAATGAGTTTTTATGATCCGTTCGCTGCGTGAGATGCGTCCGATGCGGATAAGTGAACGGCTAGCTTAAGGCGAAGGAAAACGGAAGATATCACACAGAGCCGTCTTATCATATCCAAAGGGCTTAATTAAAATAGATATTTCGGTAGTAATTTTCAAAATAACTGTCTTTTTAGATAAATTATTGATTTTTTCTCGAAAATACATATAAAGATTTTTTTAATTTTGTGGAAAAACCTGATGTGATAGGGAAAATCTGTGAATACTACTGAACTCAGAGCATGTAAATTAGGTAAGAACAGCTATCAAAACGAAAAAAATGTTCAAAAAATTTTCATATGTAGGCCTGTGTTATTGTATAAATTACTTCATTTTGATACGATTTTACAATAGTAGATTATATTATAAGTGAGAGAAATGCAAAATTATACATGAGTGAGATATACGACGTTTTGTTCAACAGTTGCATTTTTTAACAACAAACAATCTTGAAAAGATATTTTTGAAGTGACATTACTTAAAACGTCAAGCAGTCATGGTCGGTCGTCATGGATGATAACACTAGAGATTGAAATTTGATTTTAATCACTCAAAACTAACGTAAAAAAACCCTAAAAAGTACAACTGTTGGACAAAAACTATTTTTTTATTGAGAAATTTTCTAGAAATCTTCAAAAGACGTCATCAACGGAAATCAAAGATCTGACATATTGGATTCGTCCGGTTGTAGCCTTAGTAAAGGTTTCCAACAACACGAGCACCTGCCAACTAAAACTCCTACTCCTCTTTTGCAGCTGCTAATTCCTAGAATCCGCCGTTAAGCATTGCATCAAGAATTTCGCACAGTCGGCTGAGCTGTTAGTGTTCGGCTGCTAGTTTCTGGAATCAGCATCAGAAAGTTCGTGCACTGTCAGTTATTTATACATTTCTTTGTCTTTCCATTTGTTTTTCGCCACTGGCCTTTTGTTGCATAATTTCTCTAAACATCTTTATTATGTTATTCCAGTGTTCTTCGCTCTTTAGCAATATTCAGGCAATCTTTTTTGCGGAAATTATTGTGCCGCAGTTCCTATTCGCCTTTTCCCTAGTGTCATTCCATTTCGCACAGTTAAACATTGTGTTCTGCCGTGTCCGTTTCGTGGCAATACCACCATGTATCGCATTTAATTTTTCCAATTTTATATAGGTATTTGGTGAATACCCCGTGACCCGTCATGGCTTGTGTTGTGTAGTAGTCGACGTCGCCGAACTTTCTGTTGCATCATTTAAGCAGGCCTTTAAAGAAAGTTTTTGTCCACCCACGGTACGTGTCCCATGTTTGTTGTCATTTTTCAATGAGGGTTTCTCGAGTCTCCTCATTTTCTGCCCTTCCTATTAGGTATTGTCGTCTCCCTTCCTCTGCCTTCAGCTTTATTGGTGGAATAGCTATAATCGCCAGTATGGCCTCAGTGGCAGAGGCGACTCGGATAGCCATTTTCCTGTTTATAGACTCCATGAAACCCTCGTAGTAGGGGAAGGTAGTACACAGTGAGACATTTTCTTTTTGTTTTTATCGAGTAATATTCAAATATAATCTTAGCACAAAATATAAAAGTAACATGCCTTAATATAGCCCTTTGGATTTTTAACTAGCAATATATGGTGGCAACAACTAGTATTACTTAACTAAGAATAATTGTTTTAAAAAAAGTGTTAACTGCCTCACAGCGAGACATTATATTTTTTATTGTAAATAACCATAATTAAAACAAAATTTTCATCTGGTTATTAAATATTTATTGTTAACATTTAATGAACATTAATATTTTTAAAGGAAACAGAAAAACAAGTAACTACTCAATCTTTTACTTTGCATGGGACATGGTGGCTACTTTGCATGGGACATGGGGTTGAATGATGTCTGATTTATTTACAGAAGCTAAATTTGGTACCTTCGGAAAGGTAAACCCATTTAATTTCTGACTTTTTCTTAGATAGGGCACTTCATAATCATTCGATGTATCCTGTTCTCCTATTGCCTCACTGTATACCAAAACACGTGTAAAAAATCATTAAAAAAAGTGGTTTAACCTCCTATATTTCTTCCTCCATAATGCATAATTATTTGTTATTACTTATATTATACAGTGAATTTTTTTTAAGTGTGGCCATAGGGATTTACGTGTTAAAAATTTGACCTCATATTAATGTATGTTATGGCACAAATTTGAAGCAAATTTTTATTTTTATTAATAATTCAAACATTTTTCTACGAAATGCACATTACTAGAATAATAATAACATGTTCTATTTAATTATTTTTCGGTTAGAAGTTGAAATTAATAAATAAGCATAGAATTAACCGAAGTCAAAAATCAAGGTAGCTGAAATGTCATTAAGAGAAAAGTTTCGTGAATGTCTGTCTATTGCAAATTTATAAAGAAAATGTCCGTTATTATTAAGCAAGCATTAAATTTATCAATTATGTATGTTATAACAAGTTCCACTCATTTTTCAATGGTATGAAGAAGTACCTAGTTTTTACAAGTGGTACCTAATAATTAATGTTAATAATTGGTTTATCAGTAATCACAGTGACAAATTATTAATAACGTCAGCCTACATGGATTACATTCGTTTAATAATTTGTGTCTATTTTCTTCAACTTTTCACGGTAAAATAAAATTTAAGGAAAACGTGTTAGGATATTCTAGCAAAGTTCATCTTGTAGTAAATCGTTTAATTTACGACTAAATACAAGCATTTACTTAAAATTTGTCCTGTAACATACAGTATTATTACAAGAGAAGACCGTTGCGTCATTGTTTGGTGTTGCATCAACAGACTTATGAATCATAACTCCGTCCTTTTTTCTCATTCACCGTTAACAAAGAAATAATACTGAAATAATTGTCGGTTCTTGCTTCGGCGATTGATTACGCAGCACTCAAGTTCCGTGATTTTCATAGTAGGTACATTAACATGAGGTCAAATTTTTAGCACGTAAATTCCTATGGTCACACTTAAAAAAAATTCACTGTATTTACGCTAATTTTATTGACAATAAATAGTACACTCTCAATAAAAAAAAATCGTAACTTCGTTACACAGAAAAACAAAAGACAAGCGCATTCCTCAAGGGAAATGTTGCTTCATCCAATCATAAACAATGAAGTCAAATATTATACAGTACTGCGAATTCAAAAAAACTTTTAAAAAATGCTTTGCCTCACTGTATACTATCTTCCCCTACTTGTATTTTAGTGCAGGAAACGAGATTGGCACCGCATATGTATAAGATGGTCGAAATAACGACTCCTATTAGGACTTTCCTCTTTTTAGATCAAGGATCTCCTACGTTTGGCATAACTTTGGCTAGCGCCATTAAGATCTTGCTTGCTTTTCGCACATTTTCTTGACGTGGGTGGTCATTTTAAGGTCTCTGTGGAGGTATATGCCTAGATACTTTATTTAAGGTTTATTTGTAACTATGGCCTCTTCAAACTTGATCGCAATCTACCGCAGTCTCCTTGGTCTTGTCAAGTTGGTCAGTTCGGTTTTTGTAACAGCTAGTTTTAGCACGTGTTCTGCCAGCTAACTATTTGTCTTTCTCATAGCGTATTTCGCTTTTTCTTCCAGTGGTGCAGGAGTTGTGACAGTGACAATAAAACAGAGCCCTGCGGAACGCCATACCTGATTCCTTTTTCTTCATCCGTCGGGGTGAGTAGGTATTGTACGATTGTAATATCTTTAACAGGTAATTGGTGACTCCAATCCCGTTGAGTGTCTTCACAATTTGCAGCCAAAAGGTCGAGTTGAAAGCGTTCACCTGACTTTTGAGCCCTACTTTAAGTAGTTCAGTCGTGCATCACGCAAAAACTGTCTTCGCCGAATTTTCCAGACGTTATTAGTGGGAATTTCGAAAAAACACAAAGAACACTTTCGACCATGAATTTTGAGGGGCAACATTTCGTCCTCATTGATTTTTCGATTTCGCCCCCGTTTCCGAATGCATCCCGAAAAACCCCATTTTTCGCCCTTTTTACGGGTTTTTTTGACATTGCGGATGGTAGAAATTTTTCTATGGAAGTCCGTATACCTATCTGATTTTTAGAATGATCCTTGAGACGATTTTTGGTGGCGAAGTGATCGCCCGTCGCTATGGGGAGCCAGGAGGCGGAACGTCAGACGGGGCACTTTTGTAGGGTACTTTTCGGAAATTTTTTTCGACCCTTAAACGTGACCAGATCGAGACGAGCCTTTCGGTATCGTAGGGTGAAAAAAACGGGAAACCGATTCTGGCAACCGTTTTACGATCGGACGCCGGGGGGGAAAGATTTCGTATGGGGGTTTCCAAAGATTACTGTTTTCCGGCGTTCAAAAAATTCCACGGCCCTTATTTACGCACAGAATCGAACCAAACTCTGAACGTAGACGTAATACCAGTGGCAGTTTATATATTCGGACGCTCGGCTCCGAGCCCGGCCTTGAATTTTAACGAGGGCCCGACGTTTTGTCACTTTTTCGATTTTTTTCCAAAATTCGACGCCAGAATTTTTTTAAACTATCTCACAGGTAACTGCAGCCCTCTCTATATGTAGCCCCCTGAGCGCGGTTCGGCCCTATGTCACGGGTGGGGAGATATGACCTTATTAAATTTGTAAGCTTTTTTTTCAGAATTTTTTACGGTATCTCGGGGGACTCGGATCCAATGGAGCCGCACGTCATCGTATGACGAGAAAATGACGAGGAACGCGATGCCGCCGCGCGCTTGAAGATGGGACCAGCCGGAGCGCCGCCACAGGACCGGACTCCCGGAAAAGGGTAGGGTGATTTTCGAGGGCCGCCCCCGCCAAAATTACCGACGGATCTGGCCAGGGACACGTTTCTGCTTAGTCCCGTCCTTCCTTTTTCCGCCCCGTCCTCCACTTCCCCCTCGGCCGCCTCGTAAGCTGACGTTATGCGTTCGAGCGACGCAGTGGTCCCAATGTATTTTAAATGGAGAACGTTATTTTCATTGGAAATTTCAGATTTTTTTCCATCTGAACGGCGCATTATTAATCCCAGGCGGATGCGCTTCTGACGGCCGTTAGATTAGTTTCTCATGAGTCTTTTGAGGCCTCGCCCTTTCCGGTAGGCCGCCTAGGGCCGGCTCGGGAGGGCATGGAGTTCGGCTACGATTAAATAACGCTCCGGAAAAAAATTCATTTCTCCGGAACCGGAAGAGATATCGTTGAGGTGCTTCAACTAGAGGATAGCCCCCTATTCCCTCTTCGCGACGCAGGTTCGGATCGCCCTTCAAACAAGAGTGCCGCAATTTTTTTAAATCCGACTATCGGCGTCGACATCAACGAATTAAAAAAAAATTCTTTCATCCGGAACCGGATACGATATCGTCGTGGCGTTTTAACCGGAAGATGCTACACTAATTCCCATACATGACACTCAACCCAAGCAAGAAATCGAGACGACAAAACAATTTTGAAAAACATGGCGATCGCTGGCACTGGCGAATTCAGCCAAAATAATCTTTTGCAGATTTTGCAAACAAACTTAAGACCAAATTCTGAAACACCTCTCATATGCAACTCACACTCAACTTGACGGTTTGATGTTAATTTGAAATTCTCAAACGCTTTAATTTTCATTTTAAAGATTTTTTGACTTTCCACCGTAAATCACTGATGATCAAAATATTAGGTCGTTCGGAAAAAATGTCGTATTATGTCTAGAATTTTTTTATTCCAGAAAAGTTGGATGATATCATCGTAGAATATAACTGCTAGCAGAAAGATAGCAAAAGGTCACTGATGCAAATGGTGATTATATAGTTTAATCAAAATTTATATACTTATGTATATAGACATTCTGAATTAAAAAGAAAACGACATTTTTTTCCAAACAACCTAATACTTGACAAAGAAGGACAATAACCGTCAAGTAGGATGATGAAAATCTGCACGAAAGAGTTACTGCTGCAATTAAAAGAAAATAATGGTAACGTCACAGAGAAATACAAATACGAGAAAAACTTTTGCACTAAAATGTGTCGTTTTAAAATTAGGAATTTACCTATACAATTCAACACATTTAGAATATTTTTTTTCACGTTTCATTTAATATAAGGTCTGTTCGAACCGCGAGTTCTGATTAATTTCGAACCGTTCAAAATACGCACTCATCAGAGTTGTATTTCTCAAAAGAGCTGTCAAAATAATTCACTACTTCGAAGGCCAACTGATTCGAACGGTTCTGAACTGGTCAAAAACTGCCGTTAGAACAAACCTATATACTCTTGCAATACATTATAAGTGAAGTCAACAATTCTAAACGCCTATCTCTATCTTTCCCTTAGAGAAAGTACTACAAAGCATTTTTACTCTGTCCTGGCAGTGTAATTACGCTCCTCTCTCCGTAAAGCACGTTCGTAAAGCACCCAGCAAATTAATTAAGAAGACAATAAAATGTGGAGTATAATTTAACTTTGTTTTATTAAAATTCGTAATAACTTCAAATGGATTGTTTAAAAATTCCAAATCTCTATGTTTTGCTTTGGGTTGACAACTTCTTCAGGATTGAAAAATATTTTTCAGTTTCAAAAATATTGGTACCAATTGAGGGGTGCTGACACCGAGAATTAATTCAACACAGAAAATAGCTGAATAGGAGAATGATTGAAATTGATTAAGTAAACAAGTTTCACGGCCTTAACAGGTTTTCTTTGGAATTCTATATTTTTTGAGATGCGTTCCAAAGTAAAATAAAAGTCAAATTGAATAATTTTATTCTTTACTTACAATCAACTATGTTTTGTACAATTGCAATTGAATAAGCAATTCTGCTTACGTACAACATGGTTTGGTTTAAGTAGCTGTATGTTTAAGTTTAAGGCTATAAATACGGAAAAAAACCCATTATTTACACGGTTACATGAGAATAGGTAAAGGCTTTTCATAAATAAATATATGTACAACATTCATTGGTTCATTCTTTGGCAAAAAATACATCCGGTAGCTGCCAGAAGCGATTGACAATGTTGGACTTCGCACAGGAAGACTTCTGTTTCTATTGCTTAAAGAATTCGAATGTTTACGGGAAGGCAGAATACCGCTGATTGTCAATTTACTGGCACCGTTTACCTATTGTTTCCTCTTGACGAAACGCACTCCTAAATTTAGCTTCTATTTTAATAATGTTTTTAATTATTTACTTTTCACATGAAACAAAGACGTCGTCCTAAATCTAACTAATTTTCACTGGTTTCGCGCGCGCTTTCTTCTCCCTGTTTTACATCGTGTACTTGTTGACATGGTGATCGTAGAAGGCGTTGGCTGTATTTGCAGCTGGTGGAGATGGCAAAGATGTTGGAATCGATGGTGGTGTTGGGCTTAGATATGGTTTTCTATCACACTGCAGAGGTTGCATTGAGCCACCAGAAGTACGCATAACTGCAAAAATATTTTGAATTAGTATTGTTTCTAGCCAGAGTTATAATTTTATAGAAGTTGACTGCTGCCACAGATTGAAAAAAATATTTCTGTTTAATATATTACGCAAAAAATAAATGAAATTCAATTCATTGTGTACGAGAAAGAGTTCATAAAAATTGACTGATATCTTTACGAAAAGACTTAATTTTACATTAAAAAATATTAAAGCATAGAAAAGTAAAATAAAAATTACTAGTAAATTTGAACAGTAAAGGAATTTAGTCAAGTCTTTGACGCTTACAGAAAAATGAGATTTTTTAAATGAAACCAAGACTGTCAGATTGTTTTCCAACAATTAAAGTAATACTTGATATGTGTTTCGATACTGACGTTCTCTTTCAAGAAAGTAGTTTATCGTGGATACAGACGATAGCAATTAGCAGAGAATCACAAGGTGAGGTACAGTCGATTGAGCATTTTTACAAATACTTGTATATATAGAAGACATTTCACTACGTCTTGGAACTGTTCTATTGGTTTAGAATCTCTGAAGGTCAAGTAACGTCAAATCTTCAGAAATACGATTTCGAAATTAAGCCTTGGGTAGGAGTTGATTGACTATTGGGGTGTAGATACCTTGTCAAGAAGGCTTTCTGAAGAATGCAAACGCTGAGACGCTTTGAAGGTAAAAACTGCTCAGTTGCAAGAACGACTGTTATATAAACAATCGAAAACAATCAGTAAACTTAAAGCAAAATCAAGAAAGCGATTTGAAACTAATACTAGAATAGGAAAGAAGAGAACTGGGACCTACTCCGGAGATCTTGTCAATTGTAAAAAGGTATTCGGCGTAGTGAAAATTCTGAGAAGACATTTGGGAGTGAGGAAGACCATAGAGAAGGTGCTCAGCGCACCTATTGTATTGAGTGAAAGATGCGCGACTGTGCAGAAGCGACGGAGGCCAAATGAAGCCAAATGAACCAGAGATGTTGCAGGCAATGGGAATGAATACCTAATGGTAGTGTTGGTCTATTTCTGTTAATTCAAGAGAATTAATAAGTCGGTTTGGCACATCAAGAGAATTATATTGGGATCAAGGAAGAAACTTTTACTTTGTTCCAAGAAATCTGTACATTCGACTAGAACGACTGCGCTACATCCGCATCGGATGGATTGGTACAAACAATGAATGGGCCATCTTATACTTATACATGGTCGTTTCCAGCCATCAGAAAAATTGAGGCAGTTACGTCTTTTTCTGCTGACTTGTTGCTCATCTGTGGACGAGGCTAAAGCGAAAACATCTGCAAGTGTCATAATTGAGTGTGAGTTGCAATCGGCAACCGCAAGTCTTGCCGGTGGAGGACCTATAAACGTCCAGAGGAATCGCCCAAGTCTTTACGAAGAATTTGACTGATTGTGAGTTGAAGAATTACAAAAAAAGAATTCGATGGTAGTAAGCAAGTTTTTGAAGATCAAGGACACTCGGGCAAAACGGGAGGGAAACCTGCATTACGTGGTAATTAAGCAAGTTCATGTGCAAAGTCTGATTACTACTTCATGTACTGAAACGATTTCGAATTAGAAATATAGAAAAATTTATAATAAAATTGAAAAAGAACTTGCCTTACGCTGGCATATAATATTATTTTCGGTTGAACTTAAGGTTGCGTTATCTAACAATCCGGACAATCCTTTTGCGTCTTTCCTGACTACAAGTTATGTGTCTTTATTTAGGCGAATATGTTAGAAAAATGTTGAAACATGAAGAAAAATAAAATATAAGGGGATCTCAGAGACTCTTTGGAACTTAGTATTTGGCGATATGTTCGGTGATGAATCCTATTTTACATTGGATGAGTTTCTCAAGAAAATCTGGTTTGGTTTTTAAATTAAAATATTTTTAACAGAGAACATTTAAGATAAAGGCTTCTACCAGTTTCAAGAATATCGCATGAATATGCAATGTCAGTGTATATGGTATGTCTGCTCTCTGTTGAGCTGCCTATATGAGCTGTTGATTATGTTATTGTTCAGTAGCCTAAGTACCTATACACCAAATCTTTCAAATGGCTTCATAAATAATAATCTAAACTTCTTAAATAATAATAATCACTTTGCTTTTATATTATAGAAATTAGTATCACTTTTTGTGTTTCTAATGTTAATAATGGGAACAACACACAAACTCATTCTAGTTTTCGTAGCAAAAGCTTTTACTTGATTAAAATTAATTGTACAGGGTGTCCCATTTTCGATGGTATTCGAAACATTAGTTGTGGTTATATCTCGGTCATTATGAACTTTTGATGCGATTTGATTAAAGAATCATGATCTACGTTAAAAGTCGAATAAAAAATGCTTTTGTCATTTTTCGCTACCTTTAAAAATAAAAAAAATATGCGTTTGAAAATTTGCTGAATTTTTCGTTTTTCAACTGTACCGCGAAAATGGCAAGGAACAGCAAATTTTTAATTTGCCATTCAAATTAGCATAAAAAGTTGACCCAATATTGCGTGCTCAGTTTCTTTCTATTTCCATTATTAACGAAGATACCTATGGAATACCATCGAAAATGGGACACCCTGTACAGAAAAATAATAAAATAAATCAAAACTAATGTTTAAGAATACTACGTTTTAGATTAATATTAGAAATAGCGCCATTTTTAATGTGTTGGCACCTTTATATTCGAACATAAAGTTTATCCCTGAGCTCACGCGCCAAGTAGTAAATTTAATTGCATTTGCCCACGTGTGGATTTGTGGAAATTCGTGATACATTATGAAAATGAATTCAATGACTTGCAGTTTTGTCGAGAAAAAAGGTAAAAGCAAAGTGAATTGAATATCTTTTATTAGATTAAAGTTTTTGGAAAAATAAAGATAATTTTCATGTTGCTAGGTAAATACAAAACTATGTATTTATATTAACTTAAGCGAAATAGTAGTTTATGTATCAAGTATGCAAAATAAGGTTTTAGGAAATAGTCAACCGGGAAACACTGTTTCCCGGTCGAGTAGACCAGGAAACAACGCCAAAAACATTGGCCCTTTGGTGCATTCTTAAATAAATCAGTGTTGATAATACAAAAATATAGTTTATAAAATATCATTTTACAACAACTTTCATTCATTAACAGGCCCAGAAAAGGGAGAAATCATCAAAAAATTCCAATAAATTTGACAGCATCATCTATTGAATACTGAAGCATGGCTTGCTTAATTTTACATTTTTGGTTTGCCACGACATGAAATTGTATGAAAGTATTTCCAATTAATTTTTTATATTCGTTTCAAAAAATATAATACGAAACTCTTGCGAGAATCATTATCCCGCGTTCGTGCATATGAAGCGCTCCCTCCTACGTCGCGTCGGAAAAATGTTTTCCCGCACTTGGTTCGTAAATAACTATTTTCTAAGCACCGAATACTTTTTTTGCAATCTTTTAAATAAAAATATCCCAATAACAGTAATTAAAATGTGGTTTGATTAGGTTTAAGTTCAAGAGAGATGTGTTTGTGATGAGAATTCCAAACATTTTAAAATTATTTATTATAAAATATTCTTCAGAATAATATAATGGTAATACAATATTTAATTATTGTATGTTTCGCTTAAAAATGTAGTTTCAACTCTATTCGTTTTAAACATGGTTTAAATAAAATAAGATATCACCAAATACATTTCTAAAACAAGGGTTTGCTGTACAAGACAATAAGAAATAACGTAATAAATACAGCATATACAGCATCTATACAGCATTTACACCTATAATTTTGAATCAGTGTTTCAAAATTGTAAATAACATTTCTACGCAGACGATATTAAAATTTACAAATCTTTTCACCTGTCTCAAACCTTACAAGCTGTAAGAGAATTAAACCTAAATCTAACGAATCTGGCGGGCATTTCCGAACAGCATTGTCTACGATTAAATCCTGGTAAAACACAATTAATTATCTTCGGCAACAAAAAGGATAGGGATGAGGTTGTAAACAATGCTCAAGTAATGCTTGCGAATACGAAACTGACATCCTCAGATGTTGTTAAAAATTTAGGATTAACAATTGATTTTTCCCTGAGGTTCAGAGAACATGTCTCCAACATTATCAGGAATGCATTTCTTGGTTTGAAAGTATTATACAGATGTCGATATTTTCTAAGCCAAAAAGTCAAAATAAATCTATGTAATGCTCTTATTTTATCTAAGTTAAACTACTGCGATACGGTGTACGGGCCATGTCGGGATTTGAATACTTGCAATAGCGGGTACAGAATGCATGTTTAAGGTTAATATTCGGTCTGAGAAGATATGATAGGGTTAGTCATAAGCTAAAAGAAATTAAATGGTTAAACATGAAAAACAAACGTCTATTACATACAGTTTGTTCTTTTTACAAAATTTTAAAGGCTAAATGCCCCCAATATCTTTATAATGAAATTTCCTTCCGTACAGATGTACATAATTTAAATCTACGGTTTAAGGGCCTAATGACACCTCCTCCTCACTCCACTGAGTTGGTCAAACGATCTTTCCGATATAATATGTACTACCTGTATAATACATATTTTGATCTGTTTAATTTAGAAACCTATAGATTATTCAAGAAAAGAATGATGAACTACTGTATGCAATATAAATGATTCAGTAATGGTAATGAAATGAGAATGATAATAAGTTCAGTTGAGATTTAATTGAGATTTAATGAGTAATTAACTGATGTTTGGACAGTGCTTGAAAGCCTGCAGGGTTTACATTAAGAGCGACAGACACGGACATTAATAAGGTTGAGTAGAGCAGGTGGCATTTCAATGCCACACTGGACTCCGCCATTTAATACTTAATATTTTGTTTTGTTCTAATAAACCAGTGTAATTATTAATTAATAAAGACCATTATTATTATTAAATATAACGATTGATAGAAACAGAAATCAATCTTAAAATTTAAAAATAACTTGTTTAAGGTGCTTGTTTGAGTTTTGTATGTGATAAATTTTTAAAAGGTATTTGACAATCGATCAATAACGTTGACTGAACTAAAGAATGACATCCACGTAGAAATTGAGGCAATTTCAAAACAAAATTTGAATTATGCATAAACTAAAGAGTAATTATACTACCCTATTTCTTGTACAAGATTTGATTGAATTTCTTGAACAATTTAAATTTTATCGTAAATTGTATCAAAAATTAAAGTGAATTAATAACTACCTGAAAAAATAGAACGTGTTCTATCTCCAAACCATAGATACGTGTAGTCAAAAATTTCTTGTTCTAAATATTATTAAGTCTTGTAAAATATAAAGAAAAATGGTCTAACTTGCCCTTTTTTTCTTTTTTAATTGCTTTTCAATATCTATAAACTTGCTAATTGTTACTTTTCTTATGTCATTTTTCATTTTTTAAAGATTTTCTTTGTCAGTACGATCGTATTAACTTAAATAAAATGAAAACAGCTGAAACACGTTTCCTGCCTTCAAGGTGAGTCTACCTAAGTAAAAACACGTCAACGCAAAAATTAATGGCCGTATTTTGAGCTTCGCATCTCCGGATAAAATCGTGAATAATCCTTCATATTTATAGAAGAAGCGGAGCAGGAAAATTTCAAACAGCCGAAAACTTTGTTCGTTTGAGACGCACTGAAAATAATTTAGTATACACTACATCTTTTAGTAGCGCTTAAATTATCTTTGACGTTTATTATTTTAAGTACAGACTACAGGCGTCAATTGCCCGCGTTTTCCCGGCGATTTAGCTTTTATGTCGAAATCCGGAATTTCGCGCGATGATGAAAATTTTCAAGACGCGAGGAAACGATAAATACTTAGAGGCAATGAAAAATACCTACAATATGGTATCTTCTACACGCTAGTATAACGTTAATAGAATTTAGGTCTACAGGAAAGAGGTAAAGAAACCATTACACGATTTGCTCTTCATGGTTTGTGTCGAATTTGAAGGCTAATTTCTTGGAGCCTTTATTAATAAGTAGTGTACATGAATATTTTTTAAATAACATGAAAATTCAAGGAAACATGTTTATTTATAATATCATCAGAAATACAAAACCCTTGTTTCCTTTAACTCCAGCAAGCCTTAATTTAACTTGAATTCTTCCGCGGCCGTCGCGTCGTCCATGTTTAAATTGGCTTCCGGTTGGAACCGCGTCACGTTGACTTCTTCTACTGCCGACGTTTCGTTCTCCATTGCAAAAGAACTGAGTCAGAACGAAACGTCGGCAGTAAAAGAAGTCAATGTGACGTGGTTCCAACCGGAAGCCAATGCAAATCCAGAAAGCCTTTTTTACTTTCTACTCTTTGCAAAATAAAGACGCCAATTTCGAGTTTGAAGTTTGATGGAGTTAAAAATTTTTAGATCGGCGAATTGATTGTGTATAAAACTTGAAAATATTTTTAATTATATGCGTAATGCATACTTAAGATTTTAAGATACACTTGTATAGCTTCAAATAGGTACAATTTTAATTGAAGGGTTTGGTGCAAAAACCGGTCAGCTCCATTTTTTAATTTTACAGTATCAACGAAAAACGGTTTTATTAAGAATGTAATAGGAACATTTTAACAAAAACAGACAGCTCCATTTATACATGCATTTCGGTTACTAAATTCGGTAGCTGTCTGGGTATTGTACCGAAAGATGCGAAATGTTTTATAGAGCTAAATCCATTCAAATGTCATTCTCGCCTAAAAGTGGAGTTGACCGGTTTTTGCACCAAACCCTTCAATTATTGTCGCAACGGATGAATTATATTGAAGCGTTTATCTAAGTTGATTTAGTTTTTAACGTTCGTGTCCCGTTATTTTTGATCATTGGTATACATTTTGGGAAGTTAACTAAGGAAAAAATTATTATGCAATTTAAAGTGTTCCAAAGTATAAGTTACAAATCTAATAACGTTTTTATTTTATTTTATTTTTGTATCTTAAAATTTAACAGAATTCGTATCTCTCATAATAAGCGAGGTCACCATGCTGGAGAAGTTGCTTGGAACTGTTTAAAACGCTACTGCAACACTGTTAGAATGAGTGAAATCTACAAAAAACCATACAAGACCAATTTTTTAATATATTGTATTGATTAATAAAAAAATAATAAATGGGAGTTTAAATTAATAAAACCAACCCCGTACATTTTAGCGCCAACAATTTTGCCAAAAACTTTTAGGTAATTCTAATTTTTTTTAAGTCTCTAAACCCATTTAAAATACTTTTTGGACAAATCACCTTTTGTTTTATTTTATATATTACAGATTTGCTTAATATTTTAACTCAAAAGTAGTTGTCATGAAAATTCACTTCTGCACGCGTTTTCTATGTTACGGGTTTGACAAAAACGCATCCTTGAGGAGCCTCTTACGTTTCTTACGCAGAAAAGTACAAAAGTTGATTGGTCTTTACTTCCAGCAAAAACAGTAAGCCTTGTCCGCATGTTTATCGGCCCGTTTTCTGTTTTAATTCAAGGTGTTAGAGGGTAATTAATTTTTATGTTTTAAAGTGATTATTTGCACTATTAATTAAACAATTAGGTAAAAGTACTTAATATTTTCATAACGCCTTATTTAAGACACACTTTTGAGCGGACCACAAAAGTCCTTATAGAATTACAGTTTTTATTAAACAATAATTTTTCTTTTAGTGATGTATTTAATGAAAGTTGTTGGTGATTTTACCCTCGATTATTGTAGTAGGGTGGATTTAAAGAACATATTTGTACGCTGCGAATCACGGTAGGGTAAGTATAAATTTTCTTTGTTCAATTTAGTTTATTTATTGAAAATGTGCCAAACAAATTTTCTTAACAGTTTTTTATAGAAGTTGCTGTGTATTAAAAAAACTATTAATGCACCGTGAGTTTCTCATTCCATGCGCTATAAAATTTCCAAGGAAAATATTATTAATTTGCTACTTTTTTCAAGTCAATTTAGATTTTTTTTAGTTCCTTTCAGATTGCAGGAGGGATGCAGATCGGTGAGTGTTTATATTTTTTTCTCGTAAACACCAACTAGCTTTATTAATTTATGGTAGGGGAGTGTTAGTTAGAATTTGGTTAAGGAGATCATTGTCACATGACATTTATCTAACTTCACTTGTACCTTATTCACAGTTCTGATGAAAGATATGTCTTAACTCGGCCATTTTATAATCCTAATGATTACATCCTTAGATATAATAATTTTATTTTTTTATATAATTTTCAAATAACTGTTTTAAAAAACTTCTTAGAAATTCAAAATGAAGATTCATCAATAGGCTCATGTTAAAACTTAAGACTTAAATAAAATAATCTAACCAGAAATATATCTTCTATTTACGTACACATTTATGCAGAAAAGCAGATGTGACAATACCCTTTAACTTATCTTTGTTTTTCATAGATTGCAAAATATTTCTGCTTAAAATTATGTGTAGAACAGTCGACTGGGTCGACTAAACGAGATCATATTACATTATACTATGGACATAATTTCTTCATACATTATAAAGAGGCAATACTCCCTCTAAAAATTCTGTTTATTTTCGCTGAAAACAGTTATTAATAATAGGATAAACATTCTGTGTTAAAGTCTAAAAAAGTTAAGAATTCTACTCGTACGCAGATTGCCCTTCCATTTGAAAAATATCTACATTTAACACTATTTTAGAGTTATAGGAGTAATTATGGATGAAAAATTTCTTTTCTTCTAAGGGATCGCTTCGTAAAATTGAGGCTGAGAGTCCCTGATATAAACCATTATGCATTTCTTGTGACTGAGAATTTTTTAGTCTTTTACAATTTCTAGTGTAACATTGTTTGTTACGTAGTAAAATTTTTCATCTAAATAGTGAAAATACTGAGGCAAGTATTTCCTTCTAGGAACAACTTTCACTAACACATTTTTGCAATTTTACTAGTAGATAGTGTTCAGAGATTCTGAACAATTACGAAAATAATTGATTCTAAAATTATATCCAATGTGAGGAGAAAGTAACGAAACATAGCTGTAACGTTTTTATTATTGGATATAGAAAAAAATTTCAAATGAAAGCTGGAAGATAAAAAATGTGCTCCTTATAACGCGTGATCAATATCTTTTCTAATCAAGTGACCTATGGAAAAAAATTGTGTCTTTGTTTGGTTCATTATTTCAAATGCCATTTGAATTATTTTTATTGCATTCCTATCGTTTTATATAGGAATGCAATATAAATATGTAATTCAAGTGGCATTTGAAATAATGAACTACTTAAAGACACATGATTTTACCTCCATAGGTCACTTGATTAGAAAAGATATTGATCACCTGTTATTAGTTAACTTTAATTACGATATCAATTTTTTAAATAGCAACCTATATATTTTTTTTCATCCTGTCGAAATCAGCAAGTTCTTTTACTTTTGACGTAATCAAATTTTAAATAGATTCCTTAAGCAGATTTTCGAGAAAATCGTTCAAGAACATGTAACTATATACTTCATTAAATTTTGTCACCTTAGACAATTGCTTCTAATACAAAAATGATATTTAGGTCCAATTTCACATGCCATTTTAAATAATTTCAATTTTCAATATTTTTAAACTTTGGCTTAAAGTTAAACTGTAATTTTGTAATTGGGCCTTAATGGCATTAGAAGGTGTGATGCATTACACGGAAAGGAAAAAACAGAAATGTTGATGATAGTAGGATTGAGAGATCGACAAAGGACTTAAGAGTAAGTTTATACTCTTTTTAGCGTAAACTATTCCACCGTCACGGTCTACTCTTAATCGTTTGGTTACACCTAAAACTACTTTTAGTTGAGATACGGCATTAGACATTGAGGAAAATTCTCAAGTTTCTACAATAAAACTTACCCTTGACCATAATATTGATCAAAAGTGTGTTAGAAATTTGTTTAAAAAAGAAAATTTTGACAAAATTTGGAAAATGAATAGGATAATATCTGTTAAAAATTTGCTTAAAAAAGAAAAATTTAATCAACGGATCCATCAATAGACATAATTATTGGTCGCACAATAATTAGAGAGAAATTAAATGTCTGGATAGGGATTGTTGGTCACCATTTCCTTGGACTATTCTTCTTAGCTGATACTTTACATTCTAATAGGGACCTGGAGTTCTTAACAAATGAAGTAGTACCGTCGCGTCGTGTTGAGCTCTTTTATCAGCTTAAACAACGTTTAATTTCAGCAAGACAGTGCTCCCGCACATTATACGTAAGACAGGGTGGTACCCAGTGAGACAGTGTACACAGTAAGACAAAGCATTTTTTGCTAAAAGTTACTGATATTTTTTTGAATTGACAGAGCTGTGTAATATTTGACTTCATTGTTTATGATTGGATGAAGCAGCATTTAATATGCTTTTAGCCTTGCGGGAATGCACTTGCCTTTTGTATTTCTATGCAACGAAGTTACGATTTTTTTTTAATTGGGAGTGTACAATTTATTGTCAGTAAAATTAGCGTATACACAAATATACATTATGGAGAAAGAAATATAAGAAGGTTGCTACGTTGTTCAACTCCTACCGCCAAGCCACCATGTCCCGTACAAACCAAGACATTGAGTATTTATTTGTCTTTTTCTGTTTCGTTTAAAAATATGTTCACAATAAATATTTATGAATAATTTAAGTAGCGACATCTTTCGATCGCTCTTTGACCTGACATTGCAGTAGGATTGACAAATTGAAGCCAGTTCGCTACATAATAAGTCATCACATGCAAGGCGGCCATGCTTGCTGTCAAAGCATAAGAGAATTTTAAAAAGATTTTGTGCAAATCGGTTTTGATTACAGCGGATTCCTCGAACATGGTCTGTACAGGCCTAGTTGGGCCTTCATCAGCAGAACCGTAGCTCGAGAACTCCATTGCAAACCAAACCGATCTGTCCTAGGTTATTCGCCATTGCTCGAGGAATCCGCTGTAATAAAAACCGATTTGCACAAATTTTTTTAAAAATTCTCGTATGCTTTGACAGTAAGCATGGCCGCCTTGCATGGGATGACTTATTATATAGCGAACTGGCTTCAATTTGTCAATCCTACTGCAATGTCAGGTCAAAAAGCGATCGAAAGATGTCGCTACTTAAATTGTTCATTACTTTCACATCGCAATGGGAAATAACCTAGGACAGATCGGTTTGGTTTGCAGTGGAGTTCTTGAACTACGATTCTGCTGATGAAGACCCAATTAGGCCTGAAACAGCTATGCTGTATTGCACAAAAAATTTTTAATTTTTAATTTTTAATAAATATTTAATAACTAGATGAAAATTTTGTTTTAATCATAGTTATTTACAATAAAAAATATGTCTCACTGTGTACTACCAGTGGTACACAGTGAGACAGTTAGCACCTTTTTTTAAATAATTATTCCTAGTTAACTAATACTAGTTGTTGCCGCCATATATTGCTAGTTAAAAAACCCAAATAGCTATCTATATTAAAGCATGTTGCTTTTGTATTTTGTACTAAGATTATAGTTGAATATTAATCGATAAAAACAAAAAAAATGTCTCACTGTGTACTGTGTACTACCTTCCCCTACTATCCAACTGCGTTGGATAGGACGAAGAGGACGAAGAGGCGAGATAGAACGGCCTGCACGCTCACTACGCTATTTAAGGTTTCGCCTCAAAAGCAGAATTAAAGAAGTGGAAAGAATCATTAGAACAGGTACTAAGAAATTTTCAGGATAGGTTGGAATGTGATTTAATAGTTAACGAGGAAATTTTTGAACATTTATTAAATTAGTTTTTGTATCTTACGTTGTGTGATTTTCTTTTTTTTTTTTCATTAAAATGAATAAAAGTTTATTGAAATTAAAAACGCGGAATGGAATGGCGGTACCTTCTCAGTACAGTAACCTTAATGTCAAATTTTACTGTCAAACGCTTGCTACTCCCATCTGTTTATAGAGAACTAACTGTGCTCGCAACTGTTGAGAATCGAACTAAACTAAACATTTGGGTTTATTTTTCTTGTTATGACTTTCTGAACACCGCCAATGTTTAAATTGGCATTATCTCCGGTAAAAGTGACGCATTTTTCTTTTATGTTGTTTTTCGAGTGTAGCAGGCAAGTAATTTACAATGGTCTCTGAAGTTTCGTTTGGCAATGCTGGCAACTACACTAATTTGCGGTCCATGACAGGAAAAAATAGTTTATGTGACTTTCGATTAATGTCTGGTCAATTTATAACCAGTGCGGCCCTGCTCATGAGTTCATATTCTTAAGAGAATATTTAGAATGTTTAGTATTTCAATTAACAGCCGGAAGTGTCATGCAAAGTTGTCAGTACAAAATTCGATCCATTTGGCAATGATAATGTCTATTAGTTATTTAAGTGTAGAAATTCCTCGAATTAAAATTGTTACAAACTTTTTTGGTGGTGTTTTATAACTACACATTACGGTATTATTAATTGGTAAACAATTTCTATTAATTAGTGATTTTTATTTTGCGTCTTTAATGTCGCAAAAGTCTTCAAAATATGAAGAAATAGAAAGAAGTATTGAAAAAGACTCTACAAACATTTTAAGTATTTATAGTATTGTACTATTTAAGTCTTTTGCTATATTTTCTGAATAATGGTTTATTGTAATAATTGTTAATTATGTAAATTCAAAGGCCGTTTTACGATATCCTATTCCTTGCACAAGATTTGCTTCAATTTCTGGAACAATTTAAATTATATAGTAAATTGTATCAAAAATTAAATTAAATAAAAAAATATCTGAAAAAATAGAACGTGTCTATTTCCAAACCACATCTGCAGTTCAGAAATTTCTTGTTCCTAATATTTATTGTGGAAATTGAACCAAATCTTGTACATTAGAAAATGGCCTTTAGTTTAATTTTTGTTTGTAAAAAGTAAACTGCGTAAAGAGAAAGAGGTTGAATGTTGCAGTAGCTGGAGACTTCGTTTAGGAAAAATTCTGTAATAAACCGAACTTCTTTGTACCTACCTATGTAGTTTGATTTTTTAATCAAGTATGAATGTATCGTATTTATACTTTAAATAAATTTACCTTTCAATGTAATAGAGAAACTTTGCTTTGATATGCATTTAAAAGAAATAATTCTTTTGATCTTCGCGTTACGCAAATTAATTCTAAAAATATACCAATAAATAATTTTTTTATTCAAAGGGTCATTTTAAATAAAATACTGAAAATTTTGATGTATAGAATTACCGTTTCCCTATAATTTAATATGTTTTAAGTAGATAAAAGTACGAAGGAAACATTTCGTACGTTCCGTTTCATAGATAAAGGACTGGTTGGAAACTTTAGTGTCCATATATTCAAGCATCAAAGCTCGCTCAGAAATACTAGCACTTATTTCGATTTCTTTTCACTTTGAAGATCCTGCACACCCGAAATAAAGTATTAATAATTGAATATAATTGGAAGGAATAATGACAAGTTTACGTTAACGACGGGGAAAGTAATTTTTTGATGATCCTTCTGTAACAAAATAAAGTATTGATAATTGAGTATAATTGGAAAGGATAATGACAAATTTGTGATAGTGACTGAAGAAAATACTTTGAGATTTTGCTAATATAAAACAGGAGAGAATTAAAATTGTTTACAACATAATTTTCAGTTGTTTTTAAACTGTTTTCATTATTTACTGAAAATTTTTATTACTTATACAATATGACTAGACAGTTTTTGATAACATTTTTAATAAAGAATGTCAATCGAGAACGCTATTAGTTTTAACGACTATGAAATTAATTACGACTTTATGACTTAATGAAGGACATTATTTTTGCCAATGCCATCTTTAACACAAAAAAATTGTATTATATTACTAAGAGATAAGTCAAAATGGCAGTGTTTATAAGGAATTAGTATGTTTTTATTAATTAGTAAAGAAAACATGCTATTAGTATTTCAGAATTGCATATAAATCTAATGCACTCCTTCAACCTACAGCCCTTGGCTCTCAAGGCATGTAATATCTTTTTGACTAATCATAGTAGGTATACATTACTATAATATTGTCATTTAATTTTTTGGTAGGGCATGGTTTTGGAGAGCAAATACAGAGTTTTTGATTAATTATTAACGCGATAATAACTGTTAAGTTGATTCATCAGTAATAAAATATTATAAATATGTTTGTGTAAGTTCTATGCAATTGTCAGAAGGCATAAGATTCCTATCATTTTGGGCCCTTTTTCTATTAAAAAATATATACATAGGTCTTTGACACATATTTATTTTGTAAATAATAAATCTGATAGAAAGACACTTCATTAAATGTAGACTTATTTGTTATGTTCAAATGAATTTGAAGGAAACTATACGTACATAAAAATTAATATGTTTCTTAAATGCGAAAAAATCTTCATTTACTTACACTACAATAGTTAAAAACAGACGTGTTGCGTCAGTGAGTCAACGAACTTGAAAAATATAAAATGTATCTGATATTAACGACGTCTGAATAAACTTCTTATAAATCCATTTCCTTCGCTCCTAGATAAATTACGTCATCAGCTATACCCGCATATTTTTCTACCACATGATCCGCCTAAATATTTATGCATTCGTGAAATTATTTTTGAAAATTAGAAAAAAAAATATGAAATTTCTTCCGGGCTCCTCCATAACAAAGCGAAATCAAAACCCAGGTTGGTATTTATCTTTTTATTAAAAAAAAAAAACTAGAAATTTGATTATTTTGAATAGCTAAACTTTTCTGAAATATGTATAACAATTTCTTTACAATTTGTCGACAGACGGTATAAAAATTGTATAAATTTCAACGTTTCCCCAGTAAGTCAAAAGTAAGAAACCATTTCTTTTTTACTCCTAACTGTGCTATCAAATCCTAGTGCAACGTTGAGATTTATATGACAAGTTATAAAGAAGTTGATATAAAAATTTTCATCGGACAAAAATCCAGATGAAGAATTTCTGAAAACAATGCCATCGAATAAAAAATTAGTCAAAGTTGGCAAGGAACCGAAAGGTGTACGTCGTTTCTTAATTCTTTAATTTGAAGAGTACGTTGTAGTACCACGTCTCACACATCTCACCAGAATAAAACGTGCGTTATTAATTGTTGCGATTAATGCGGCAGACGCTAATTAATAATATCAAAATCATGGAACTTGAGCTCTGCATCATCGATCACCGAAGTAACAACCGACAAATATTTCAGTATTATTTCTTTGTTATCGGCGAATGAGAAAAAAGGATGGAGGTACGCTTCTTATGTCTTATGATGCAACACCAGACGCGTTTTATTTATGACGCAGAGCTCTTCTCTTATGAAAAATTCTATAACAATGGTCCGTATTCTCATCCTATGATTAATTTAATAACGCGTTTATTTCCCATGGCAATGCTCGACCGTCACTCTCTTACACGTTAAACTGACATAAAGCTATATCGTTTCTTGTTTATTTTTATCACGACTTTAGTTAAAAACGACTTTGATCATAAAAAGATCATAGAATATGGGCCAATATGTTTATTAAAGATTATTTTTTTACACTTCTGACATTCTCAAAACAAAAATTTCTCTCTTTTTTTGCGCCTACTATTTCATAACGGGTCTATTTCAATCTTCCATTCATTGTAATTCTTCAAATGTCTTATTACAATACCGTGACATAAATTCTTATTATAAGGCCTCTAGTTAATTCGATTTCACAGGGTAAATCTCAATATGACCATTCTCTCGTTCATTTTTCACAAAATGATATTTTCTTCAAATATGCCATTGGTTCTATTACAGCTTGACTTATAAGTGTTTACACAAATTGGTCTCTCTAGGAAATTTTTTTGTCCAAGTTCCTCGATTAATCCTGTTAACCACCGACTTTCACACTGTTTTTTCGATTTCCATGCAATTAAATAATTTCCAATTTTTATAGTATTCAATAACTAGCATCTGAACTTAAAATCAATTTTCTCCGAATTTTTCTCGATTTTTAGTTTCGACATTTTCGTCCTCTGTAAATGTAGCAGTACTCTTTTGGCTGCTTGTTGGTGTATTTCACGTGGATCTTTGGCATATTATGGTAACTTACTAACTGTGAATGCCAAATCAGGTCTTATCGCCGACCGATACTTACTAACATTTCCTGGTACAAATTAATATCAATCTATATTCAAATATTCAAAATTTTCTCCAAAAACTTTAGGTGTTCTGACTGCATTGTAATTTTCTATATGAAATCTTTTTTTAAAATTTCTTCTATTTATTTTCTTGATTTAAACTGAATACGCCTTCGCTTAATTCATTTTCAATATCCAGAATTTTTATCTGTCCAGTCAGTTCTTTTAATTTGATATTTTCCTTCATGTCAGTAATTAACTTTTCAATTTCTGTGTTCGCCGATCCTACAATTGTATAGTCGTCAACATGAACTCCAATAAATAAGAACTTCTTGTAAGACTCTCCAACAAATACTCATGGCTTAGCCTTCGTGCGTCTCAATCCGATCTTCTTTAACAAACTTGAAAATTTTTTATATCAACATCGAGCTCACTTTCCCTTCTTCAATTGAAAAGCCGTCTGCAGGTTCCAGATCGATTCAATTTCGCATTTAAATATGCTATTTCGACATCGACAAATTTGATATTGTAATCTTTTGTTGCTGCTATGGATTGTAGCGTTATAAATGATTCCGGCTTCAAAACTGGTCTTAAAGTTCTTGCCTGTTCGTTGCTATGATCCGTCAGTTGTCAATCTGGTTTTATATTTTGGCAAATCATCAATCTTGCCTCAAAATGAAAATCCATTTACTTCTAATTATCTTCTCATGTTTTTGGTTGTTTACTACCCAAACAGAATTCAATTCTTTATTCATTGCTTTCCATTTTTCGCTATATTTTGTTGCCTAATTGTATAGTGCGCTTTCTTGTACTACATTCGCAACGTATTTTGAATTTATTCTTCTATCTCTTGAAATTCGTCTTATTCCTTGTTCTCGAAGTTGTTCATTCTTCCTGGTGTTTCGCCGTTAGAATTCCTATCGTATTTTGCGTTCGTCGCCCCCTTCTGGGATTTACTTATTTAGCCTGTAAATCAGACTTAACAACTTCATCTTCTAGCTGAACTTCTGGTTCAGCTCCTATGTCTTAGAACAATTATTTCTTCTTCGTGCTCAACTTTGTCTACTTGTTTGAGTTCGAGTTAAGTATTCTTCAAACGATTCTTTCTCTTTATTCTAGTTAAGTTAATTTTAGCTGAGTTCTACGCTCGTCGTTCAATTACTTCGTGAAGTATAATTCCGTTTGAAATTCCACGAACTGTCATTCTAATATTTTTGATTATTAAGAATAATACACGAAGGATTTCTTCTTTTTTTGTTTAATCAGTTTTACAAAAATCTTATCTGTTTTTAAATATAAAAATTTCTGGAAATAATTATCAAAAATTTACGAGAAAGAAACAGAAATGTTTTGAGTATGATGTAAAATGCTTATTTTGCTTTGCAAATCATACTTTTAAGATATGTCCTACTTCTGACCATTTAAAAGAGGAAATTCTTTTAAAGATTTTTTTTTAAACGTGAGTGAATGAACAATGAGACGAAAATGTGTCGACTTATTTCACAACTTCGGTTGGCTGGCATAAATATTGATTCTATTTTAGGACGTGATTCTTGGAAAATATAAAATTGTGATTTATGAAATAAAAATAAATATCGAAGTAGTAAATACTTTTTCGCATCCACATCGCGACACTGACCGGATTATCCGATTTGAGTTATTATTAAGTCCAGATCAAAACTCTAAAATTTTATGTATTATACATACATTTAGATTTTACATTTATCCTGCAAAGGATTTTAGAAATTTATTTGTTGCTTTAAAAAATATTCTCAAAATATGCAACGTATGGTATATCGAAAAGTTTAAGTTGCGACATCCTGCGATCGCTTCTTGACCTGACATTGCATTAGTATGGTATATCGTACAACATTTGTTTCATGTTGTTATGGGTTTAAGCTTCAGCTTAAATTTAAACCGGCATTGTATCATTGTATGTAAATACAACTGGGCCTTAATATCTTAGTATCTGAATCAGAAAAAATATTTGAACAAATATTAAATATGTCGCGCTCAATAGTTAGTACTGAAGCATTACAAAATACAGTTCACTATAGAAAGAACATTTGATCATGGAAAAAAAAATTGGTGCTTCACTTCGAATATTAAAAAAAAAACTGTGACATTGGAAAAGGAATGTTAAACTAAAAAAGTTGGAATGTCCAAAGCAATTGTTCAACGATAGAACTAAGTCGAAATACAAAACGAAGTCATATAAAGTTGCATTTTGACCATTTTTCCCATTGTGTAATATATAACCTAACATTATTTTGACATGGCAGATTGTTACGCAAAAATGTGGTGTAGCGTGCAGCATGATCTTTCAATTGAAACTTCCTGTATGTTTTGATTCAGAAAGACGTAAAATTTGATCCTCTAAACTCTAAACGACAGTATATGAAATATTTGTTTTCTTAACAAATGTAAAGTATATTAGTATTTTGTGAAAAACATTCTGATTTTCTACTTTTGTTTCAATATTTATTATAAACTTGTTTTTTTGCCATCTGCCAATGAAAATCTTAGCGTTATAAGTGAAAGTACGAGAAATAATCTAGGCATAAATTATTTAAAATTTAATTTCTTTTTCCAAATATCCAACCCTGTGGAATTATTAGACTTTCAAGCTGACTTTATTTAATTTTGTTAAACGCAACGCTTCTTGTCTCTTTTCAGAAACAGAGTGTTGCCGTTCTTCTTTAATTCAATTATAGGTTTTCTGTATCTAATCCGTCCAGGTTTTCGTTATACATTTTTTACATTTACACTCCAAAATCAGTAATGAAATAGTTATTTATGCAATGCATGTGTAAAGCACAATTTCTTTTAGAAGTGGGAAACGAGCGAAGCGAGTGTTGTAATCCCACGCCTAAAAAAGTTTTTTATTATACAGTTGCATATGTTAGTTTTTGTACAACCATTAATTCAGTATTAAAAAGTAATTTTAATGCAAAAAAAAATAAAATGTCAAAATGAGAATCAAATAACATCGATTTTTTTTTCTGTCATTGCGAATCTTAGATAACCAGCAAAGAAAACAAGTCGCAAAACCATCGGTTTTGTTCAGCCAGAAGTAGCTATATTTTGTGCTACTGCTATATAGCGGGCGCTTAAATACAGCGAATCATAGTAGTTAGGTAAAAGTCGGCTGAACAAGTCAGTGTTTGATAGTTGACAATTATATAAATTTAACGTCAGCAGATCAGGAAAATTTATGTAGCGCATTGGAATGAAATTCGTAAAATCTTCCTATACCTACTAGGAACTCGACAACCTTGAACGTATGTATATACTACATACAGCAACGCTACAGCTAGCGCTAACAGTGTAGCTTTTTTCAAAACCGCTTTAAAACATGGCGTCTGCTAGGTTCAGCGCTATCTCATAGCCGGAACCTATCCTGTGATTCGAATATATACATGATGTTTACGCTATGGAACACCGTATAGCGCTGCAATGCCCCTGGTTGATCACAGCCATTTTGGAAGTGTGCTAAAAAGAATATAAATTCTTTATGGATTGGTGCAGCGTAAAATAACGGAATCTGTAGTTTTAGCCTATTTCTCGGAAAAGGCGAAAGTCTTCAAATCATCGAGCCTCTGGTCGCGATACTCCATCGTAGAGGCTATCGACATTGGGAGCTTTCTCAAGTTAAAATCATTTTTAAGAAGACAATCTACTGGCTACAGAGTAAAAAAATCTAAGGTTTTTGCAAGAAAAAAAATCAACAAATTCTTGCTAGAAGCCTTAGACGAGCAATATTTGTTAAAGACATGTTTATGTTTATTTATAATAAATTTTGGAAGAAACCCACTTTGATTGCCCGGTACTTGTATCCCAGAAAATTACATAGGACATAAGGTTTTATAAGGTCATCTACAACTCTCTTCATTGGAGCAAGAGCAGCCATTCTAAGTCTCAAACGTCAGGTGGGCTGCCGTTCGTCAAATGTAACAGAGGGATACATAGAGGGCAACTTTGAAGGAAATATTGATGTATCTAGTCAAATTCTTATGGCTAAAAAGAATGCCGGAGAATGTTCATTAATTAACTTGAATCTCACAAGTGACGCAAATAATAGCAATGAATATTGTGTACCTTCCATGTCCTGCGTTCCTAGCATTAGTATTAACAATGTCTAAAATAGCACAGTTCAAGTAGTTTTCAACAACAAATTATAGTTAATTTTAATATTTGAAGTTCGATTTGTATGAAATTAATAAATTATACCTGTTTTTATTTATTTGACCTGACCTTAAACCAAACTCAAATGTTCAAATTAATACAAGTATAAAGGGTAAAATAAAATCCGCAAAAATGAGTACGTACTTTAGACTATTCATTAAAAGACAACTTTTTTTTAATGGTCGTGCAAAGTTATTTAATATATTATATTTCATGATATGTAGTAAAATAATGTTTCCCAATTTTCTCTCGATATTTATTTATTATATTTCAGTTTTTTAACACAACGTCCTGTATTTCAGTAGACAGATAGATAGTGCCAATGTCTACATTATAACTTTTTAATGGACATTTAAGTAGCAATCAAAACCGATTTGCACAAAATTTTTTATAACTTTTTACTTCGTTATAGGTAACAATTGATTCAATGGTAACTAATCTGAAATAGAAATGTTAAGAACATCATAGCTAATTTTCTTTTTGCTGATTGTTATTTGTACACATGCATAGTGCTTACGGTGTTAAATAAAATTATGTGAAACAGTTAATTAATGTATACTCTATGTTAGTGTACTAAGTATTATTTTTGTGTAATTGCTGCTATCTCATATTCTATTTGCCTATATTCTTACTCTATTGTATTATATGTATAGCCAATTATGAAAAGCAGGGGTCTTCCACCCTTATTTGAGTAGGGGGCTATCTGATCTTTGGCTTTTTCCCAGCAGGTTGATATTATTGGTAAATATTGTACACAAAGTTTGTAGGTAAATATCTGGGAAATAAATCAATTATTATTATTATTATTATTATTAATTAGTACTCAGACTAAACATAATACTTTCTATGTTAGATATTGCTGCTATAGCTTGTATGTAAGTTTAGGAACTAGGTTTGGAACTGTTTTATAAATAAGTTGCTATTGCCCATCTAATGTTTAGCATTTGTTTAATTTATTCTATCAATGTTAGTAAACGATGACCTACCTCAATGTTAAATTGTTTCACTTAAAAAATATACCAAAAGTTAATTAATAAGCTGATAAATAAATGAAAATTATTGAATTTATTTTGTTTCGGTATTCAATTTTATATATAATTTTAATTAAAAGCTGTTATGTTGTATTACAAAAAGTTAACGATAATTGTAATGTGAGAAAAGTCTGTAATCAAATGTAAACATTGACACTAATCACATATCTTCTGAAATAGAGGACGTCCTGTTAGAAAAATTAAAATATGCCACATTAAATAACCTTGTAGTACTGATTTGGGAGTGATTTTTTTTCAAATGAAACACAAAAGTGAGTTCACCATTCAGTTGGCGTGCTCTGTTTCATTTGACTGCATGCAATTTCTTTTATGGGGTTTCATAAAACAGATTGCTGAAAACATTCGGTGAAGAATAAAATTAGCATTTCAAGAAATTACTCCAGCAGTACTTGAAATAGTCAGGAATCATTAAAAAAAAAGGATAAGATTCTGTATTCTATAGTGGACATTTTGAATATTTAATTTAATCGGTTTATTATTTATTTATTTTCCATTTTGAGTTGTTTTCTTATTCAGCAGAGCCGCTCGTTAAAATAATCAATTTAATTATTTTCAGTAGCCAGAACAATATTCACTGCATAGTCACGTTTAGCAATTTGTACCTAAAAACTATGGAAAGAAGTAACATACATTTCTAAAAAAGTTTAACAATTATTAATACCAGGAGAATTAAATAGCCCATTCATAGGCCATTCTATTTAAAATGTAAATTATTGCAGTTTGGATACTGTTTAGTTTTAACTAAAATGATATACATATTTTTAAACTTGATAAATTTTTATTATTTCTAAAGTTTTCACAGCGACTTTTCGTAACTTGTTTACTCTGTCACCATAAAAACCAGCAAATGTCACAATATTTCGTGCATTTTAAAAATTGTGAAGAAAAATATAAATTATTATAATTTAATTAGAACTATTAAAGATAGATATGGCCAACTGTATATCTTTAAAAAGAGAATTAAATAGCCCATCTAATAATGGTAAAAAACATGTGGGATTCCTTTAAAAAAAGAGAGTCATCTGGCTTAATAAATTATTTGTAAAAATGTACGTCACTTGCAAATTTTTAACGGTATAAGTGAAAAAGCGTCTTGTAAAAGCTTTATAACGTTATTTGTTCGGAAGATATTTGCATTTATTTGAAGTAAAAATTAAAAAGTTGTATAACGCGAAAACGATTTACTTTAGGACCCATGCGTGATTCATAAAGTCATGTTATGGACTACGAAATTATAAAAATATAAAGGTTTCGGTGCTACTGCTGTGTGCGGTCTACCTGCGAATCTGATATCTACTAGAGGCCTGCACGAGTACATACAGAATCGACCGAGTACGATGCGAATACTCATTTGACGATTACAACGATGCGCATTGATGATACGTATAAGGTGGGGCAAAAGTAATGTCATAATGTGAACGTGCCATAATTTTTGCAAATGGTGTCAAATCATTGTGCTTTGACATTTATGTTGTAGACAGATAGAGAATTAGTTGACAACAAGCAATGGAGCGATACACACCTGAACAACGCGGAGATTTTGAAACGCCATTTTCCGGGCCGTGTGATCTCCCGTTTTGGCGATATGAACTGGCCGGCCAGATCGCCAGATCTGACGGCGCCCGACTTCTTCCTTTGGGACTTTTTGAAATCTCGCGTTTACCATAACAAACCACAAACCTTGCAAGTCTTGAAAGCCAACATTAAAGAAGAAATCACCAATTTGGAGCCAGATGTTTTGCGCGCAACAATTCAAAATGCCGTAAAACGAGTACAAATGTGCATCAACTCAGGAGGGGTCATTTGACCGATATCATTTTTTTAACTTAATGTCATCAATTTGACACCTTTAACAAACTTTCCGTCAAAACAGAGCTCAGTTTTTTTCATTTATAACAAAATGGCAGCCAATTCACATCATGACATTACTTTTGCCCCACCTTGTATAATCATGTACGGATATGACGAGTAGTAATCGGCATCGGCATCGTTGTGAATAGTAATCGGCATTGTCAGGTAATTTTTAGTTAACAATCGTTAAAATGTTAAAATCGTTAAAATCGTTATAAACAATCGTTGGCGGCCTTTCGAGGTATTATTGAGTTGCATGTGTGCGCATTGTCATATAAATCCTTAATACGCTACTAAATTGCACAATTAAAAATTGCATGACAGACGATTGCTAATGAGTAGTATCATTACGATGCCTGCGATGCGACGATGCCCACGATTGCTGTATTTACGATTACACACTCGCATCGCCGCGTAGGGAATCGACGATTATTAATCGGTTACATTTTTACAGGTTTCTAATATCTACCTATTGTAAAGTGCGTTCTACTCTCAAAATATATTTGAAAAAGATACTAATCTCTAATTTGACCCTATTTGATTGTTACGATGTAATTAAAAGATTTACTTGCTTGGGTATAAATGTTTTTCTATGAAAATTAGGGATATTAATTAATATTAGGAATATTGTTACAACTTGGCGTAATTAAAGGATTAATTAATTGCAAGTTTCGGGAAGAACAATCAGAAACATAATGCAGGTAGACCGCATAGTATGTTGACGGATTTTTTTATTTTTTTTATCAAGTCTTGCTATGAAATTTGGGCGGCATGTCTTAGCTTGGCTGTAAAATAACCTAAAATAATACAATGACTTCTTTTTCAGTCAATCTAAATTTCATAGCAAGGGTTGACAAAAAAATTAAAAAATCACCCGGTATTAGAAACATGCAGCTAAACAGCATACTACATTAGAAACATGCAGGTAGATCGCATACTACAATAGCACTAAGGATTCTTTGTTTAAAATAATGAAGTGACGTCTAGGCTAAATGGAACATTCAGTATACCACGATACAACGAATTATTTTTAAAACATGCTCCACATCATAGAGTGAAACTTTAATTTGAAACATTTCTTTTTGTAAAATGAGTAATTAGAGATGAATGAAAGGAAGTGTCTTAAGTGGGACACCCAGTTGTTGTATAGGGTGATTTTTTAATATTTTTTATTAACTCTTGCTACGATATTTGGACGACATATCTTAGCTTGAACTGAAAAATAAATCGTTGCACTTTTTGAGGTTATTTTACAGTACAGCTAAGAAATGTCATCCAAATTTCATGGCAAGAGTTTATAAAAAATATGAAGAATCAATCGGAATATTCAAATGCTAGTACATTTTTTCACTTACAGAATAAAATTTTTATGGAAAATATTGTTGTCATATTAAAAACATTATAAATAAATCTGCATTTAAATTTTCAAAAAGGAGTACGTAATAACAGATGATCAATATCTTTTCTAATCAAGTGACCTATGGAAATAAAATCATGTGTCTTTAATTAGTTTATTATTTCAAATGCCACTTGTATTACATATTTATATTGCATTCCTATACAAGACGATAGGAATGCAAGAAAAATAATTCAAATGGCATTTGAAATAATGACAAAACAAAGATATAATTTTTTTCCATAGGTCACTTGATTAGAAAAGATATTGATCACGTGTTATAACGTGCATTCAAGAAATCCGCTATCGAGAAGGCTTTGAACTTGCTTTTATTTTATAATTGCACATCGTAGTTTAGTACGTACGCTGCTACTTTGAATAACTGCAAGCTGTCAACTGTCAAAAGGCTTTATTTACATCTTCGAAGTATTCGTAACAAAATTATTGTTTTATTTCATTAATTGCGTTTTGTTATCCATTTTGTAGAAAATCGTAATTAAATGGACACAGAAAGTTAGGTTATGTTTATAATAATCGTGTGGTTACGACGCAACTTTGCAAAATTTGCATTTGACATAAGCCGACTTGATAACGTTTTTTTGAACGCACTTTATTTGGTAAAATAAATGACTATTAAAATTAAGAAAATTTCAAGTTTCATCGCAAACCAAATTACTAATAGTTGGCTAGTTTACGGTTTATGGCTAACGGCGCGGCGCGGCGTCAGTTATTTTCAAAGGAAAATGGATGCCAAATTTCCCGAAAAGAAAATTGCTCGAATATATTTTTTTAAAGGCATTTTTAAGAGGAAAATTGTTCCAACATTAATTATTCCACGAAATAATTACAGGTAGAACTATTTGCTCGAATCTTGTTGTAAATGATTTCAAAAATTAAATCAGTATAAATTAAATAAAACTTACTTAATTATTGCGAAAGAAAATTTAGGCTTTTTATTAATTTGCGCAGTTGAAGCTCCTGGATGCTTTCAAGAAATTTTTTTTGAATACATTTTATTTAAGTAAAAAATTCAAAACTTTTATTTCAATTTGAAAACTTGTCTTAAGCCTTTTTATTTTTATATTAACCTTGTGAATATACAGTGAAGTAAAGTGAGATAGTGATCAAGCGAACGGTTCCGTTTTATATCTTTTATTTTAAATATAGCCTGTCCTATTTCTACCGTTACCGTTTTTCAAGTTTCAGTGAAACTGGCGGTTTTAGACACCTATAAGTTTCAAGTTTCAAATTAAATGTGATATTATGAAATTTTCACTAAACGTTTAAATTAAAAGAGAACTGAGAAGATTCAACAGGAAAACGAGTGTTTTTAAATTTTTTAGAAACGCAGCTTTCATTCTGAACTTCAGGATCGGCTACATTTTTATTGATTATTCCTACTCAAGACTTTGTATTTATGACTAATAGGAAATTAAAAGGCAGGATAAATCCATCACATCCATCACCTAAACGTCGGTCCTAATGTAACCATTGGAATTCTATTTACTTCAATGCTACGCTACAGCTAGTTAATTATTACTTAATAATTTATACCGCCTCAAAATAAAAATAATCCATTCCCTATTTATTTATTTACGAAACCCGTAAATATTTGGGCCATTATTATAAGAAATTTTACGCTCTGGAAATTCGGTTTACTACGTGATTATTGTTCTTCGAGACGTTAAATGACGCACTTCGGTAAATCTTTTTCATGAGCTTTGCCCTTGACGGGGCGCGTATTTTCAGTTGTTGCACTTGCAAGGTGTAATTGTAATCTAATAGTTGTCGCTTCGGGAAAAAAATTCCGAACTGTGTGCTTTGGCAGAAGTCTTTCGGGCCACCCACGTCGGCGAGCTTAATGTTGCTGCCAAGAAATGTCAAATGTCATGTCATCTGCCTTGTAAATTGGTTAACGGGTGGATAAGATTACAGCAATAACATATTTGTTGACGCCGGATATTTAATGTAGCACCGTATTGCATTGCAGCACAAACAGTATTAATTGATACAGGGCCGGTTTCAGATTTTTGCTAACGCAAGTTTTTGACCAAATTCAAAAATTTATAAATGTCGTACTATTTAAAATTATATAGGTACATAGTTGAATGTATAGAGAATTGAATTAAAAAAATGTACGAAATATAGAAATGGAATACTGTAAAAGAGAATAAATAATAAAGAAATAAACTGTTACATTTTTGCTAGATACCTTATGTAGAATGTATACATATACATACCTAAGATAAAATAAAAATTTAATTTAGGCAAAAGACATAAATGCATATTTTTGTTCATGTTATGGTGGATTATATTGATGAAAAATTGTAATTTTTAACTGCAACTTCTGGGTTTAGTAAATAGACTTTATTTTTATTATCTTTTGATTTATTTTGACTGCGTCAATATTAGCAATAATAGTAATAAACAATTTAGTGTTACCTCATCTTTAGTTAAAAATTGTAATGAAGCAACCAAAATTAATAAATATGTTTAAAACAATCAGCAAACTATATAAGAGTGCGTGTTACAAACCATATTGTGAAAAAATGTGAAATTATTATGACATAACAATCAGCGATTAAAAATTTATTTTTATTCTAGTTTTAAAAGTCAATCTGTTGCTGTGGGACTGAATGATTTCAAAATGAATGTTCGTCTACAGGAATTTTCTTAGTACACATTTACAAATTTATCAAATTTCATAAGCTCGGACTACACAATTATCAAAAAATTGAGTGTGAGCCTTTTAATTAAAATTTTACTTTACTTACTGTCCAAAGATACAATTACCTAAATTTATCTAAAAATTCTTCTATATAATGGCAAATATTTCTGCTATTTACATTTTTAATTAAACCGACAGATTTTAAAGATTTAAAAGAAAGTAAATTCTAAAATACTTTTGAGTAAAAGTTTATTTAAAAAATATTTACTTAAACAGTTTTAGATATGTATTAATTATTGAATTTATTAGTATATTATAATTTACGGCTATGTACAAATTCTTTTCTTTTTCTTTTTCTAAAATGTATCCTTCGGCTGCAACCGCTGTGATCCATCCGCTTTTCAGTATACAATGCTTACGCCAAGAAGCGCAAAGTAGAGAGAAATATGTCTGAAATTTATAAAACAAATTCTAATAAAAAAAAAACTAAACGTAAAAGCAAGCAAAATAAAAGCGAGAAAAAGAATGTAATAATGTTCATGATAAATAATAAATAGTAAATTTTGAATAAAATTGAAACAAATTCATATACTAAACGGTTTTTATTTTTACTTGTATTAAAAAGTAATCATAATACTCTTTACAAATAAAAAAAAGGAAACGGAAAAGTGAATAATTTGTGAAATACACTAACAAAATTAATAGTTTATAAAAAAATAAGAAAAATATTAGGTAAATTTCGAGAAAACAAAAAAAAACTCAGTGTAAATAAGCCTACATAATTAGGCCTTTAAAGAAGGCAGGATTCGCCTTTTAGAGATATTATGAATGGTAGTACATTATTATTCAAGGCTTACTGTAGCACGACAAGCGTAGCGAAGCGTGCTACAACGGAAGGAATGCTACGATGCCTCTAATTCGACGACTATAATATATTTCTTCTTATTTGCGTCATTTATTTAATAGAAATACAAAAAATTATTTTTAGAAATTAATCTTTAATATTTAGGGTGTTTTGACTGTAACATGTTAACAATTGTTAATGATTGACTTAATTAACAAATACTGCCACTCTTAGAAACCAGAATTTCACCAAAAATGGTTTCATAAGAACTTCAATTGTCAAGCTGTTTTTAATATCACAATAAGTTGGTTCATTATACGAGTATACGCAAAGTAGAAAAAAATAATGTATGCAAGCGTTTGAAAGTATTTAAGCCCGAAGCATATAGGTAAAAGTGATTCCAAGTGATTAAAGAGAAACGGATCGCAATTATGTGCTTATTAAGAGAGTTCAAGATTATTACAATTGAAAACCTGAGAAAGAAAAAACAGAAATTTTAAGGGACATAGTATAGTAAAAGTGAAATGAGAATTGAAAAACTTAAATTAAGGCAAAAACAATTATAAACAAGTGAAAGTGCAAATGCAATTTGAAATTGAAATAATCTGATCTTAAATCATTTGAATAAAAATAAGAAAAAAATACAAAGAAAAACTGTAAAAAATCGTTTCCTAGAATCATATAGAAAATTTAAGATGAAAAAAGAAAATGAATTACAATTAATAAATGTCATTTTAAGTCTTTAATTAAATGACACAAAAACATTTATTAATTGTAATTACAATTAATAAAATACAATTAATAAATGTCATTTTAAGTCTTTAATTAAATGACACAAAAACATTTAATAATTAATTCATTGTAATTGTTGTTTAACAACAATTGTAATTCATGTTTTTGTCATCTTAAATGTCATTCTTTTGCAACTTTTAAAAAGTAAATATGTTTTGAAACAAAATGTAAAAAAAATAATTTCTCCCATCATATATTATTTAATTAATTGGTATAGATATGGTATACATAGTATGAAATCATAATATTTTTATTGGGCTTAGAGATCATAATGTGATATAAAATATTAGCAAATTTTAAAATATTTGATTGGAGTTTCATTTTAGTAAGTAGATATTAGAAGGATATGTCTTTCCTTTTTTCTTAATCCATTTTAATGCTGAAGCAACGTTTACCGAAAGATGTGTAATGTTCTTCGTATTGTATGAAAATAAAAAAAACATCTTCTAAAGACGGGCATAATTATATGTAAAATTACTTACTTGACATTTCGCAGGCAAGATCGTCATTTTGTCAAAAGCCATATTTGATAAAGCTGTCTGCAAAATGTCAAGCAAATAATTTAATATATAATTATGCTCGGTTTTAAAAGATATATCGACAATAGAAAACAAAATTATCGTCGAAATTTGAGTATCGTGTTTGTTTAATTTTATCAGGAAGTAAGTTACCGTTCAAAATCCTTAATCGGTACACACATATCTTGATTAGAAAATATTTGATTTTAGAATTTAGATGTGTTAAAGGAGTTTCAGTAAATTTTAGAGCTTCCAAATACATACATGCAAAAACATTATCGCAAACACATTTGTAATAATTATTTTCAAGACCATTTTTAAAACTCTTGAATTTCTTCGTTTCGCTGTGCTTTGGCAATTTTTTCAAGCTACCAAAGAACGATGGATATTTGAAGCGCTTTAAGAAAAATAAAATTACAGAGTTGTTTAATAAAATTTCAAGGAAGAAGAAATTTTATTAATTAAAATATTTATCAATATACATAATAAAATAAATTGTTCATATATGTATAGTCACGAGCAAGAAAATGGGTCGTTTGTGTCATTCTTTGACATAGTGACAAGTGTTATATTGTGAAATGGTTGTGATTTTCGTAAGCTTTATACAGTGATCTGTGTCTGTCAAATTGATTAAAATCTAATACACCCGACAAGATAAAAGAAGATATTTTTAATCAAAATTTTGAATGTCAATTTTTTTGTTCGCAACTGTACCTACATTTCCAATAAATTAATTTCATTCGTATAATATATAATTAATAAAGTCTGCTAAATTAAATTTTGAATAGGAATAATTGAATTTCTTCTTAATTGTATTTATACTTTAAAATGTCAAGAACCCATTCCAATTTGTTGTTTAAATGTTTAAAATAAATGAGAATAAAGCGTCTACTTTTCCTTTTTCAATTTTTTAATTGATTTTAAAGCGCACGATCAATCAGAATTACCTTAGATTTTAAGTCAAGTGAAGTACGCTTGTCTATACATATTTAATATTTGAAAAAGTATTTTATTTTCGAATACAATGATTATGAGTTTTTTTAACAATATAATATAATCGAAGAAGTTAAAATAGTAACAGCAAATCAAATATGGGGAAACGACATGGAGCGCCATTTGTAATTGTGTAAATTTGCAAAAGCTCAAGCCGATCTTAAAAGCGATTAAAAAATTGACTTACTGTTGTCTGTTGCGGGCGATGAAATTCCGTACTGGTAGTTGTAAGCGTCGGTTGCCGGCGGTGGCGTCAAGCAATCTTGACTTCCTTGCACAGGACTCGGAGGAGCTTTCAAGTACGTGCTTGTGATCGAAGGATCAGGATAGGGCGGTAAAAGTCCTGGGGCGGAACTCCAATCTCTATCAGATTGTTGTTGATACACTCCAGGATAATCATAGCTTGAATAATGTGAGCCGCTAACAGAAGAAACTTGAGTCGGAGGGGTGTTATAGGAACAAGTCGAGTATTCTTGGGGTTGCACTAAACTCTGGTGGTCGTAACTGCCGGTTTGATTCACCATCCCCGGCATGTTGTTGGTGAAGAAACTGGCCGGATGGTACTGCGGCTTCATTGCTTGACATTTCCTCCGGAAACCCCGCGGTCTTCTTCTAAAAGAACCTTCTTCGAACATGAATTCACTAGCAGGATCTATTGTCCAATAATGACCTTTACCCGGCCGGCCCAACCCCTTGGGTAACTTTATAAAACATTCGTTTAAAGACAAATTATGCCGTACTGAATTTTTCCATCCCTGGTACGAGCCTCTAAAGAATGGAAATCTTTGTTGTAAGAACGTGTAAATTTCACTAAGTGTTAATCTTTTGGTCGGCGAGTGTTGGATCGCCATGACGATGAGGGCGATGTAGGAGTAAGGAGGTTTTTCCTGCCGTCGCATACCTGATTTCTTTTCCGAGCTCGATGGCTTCGTATCCGGGTCCGGAGCGGTGCTTTCCGGAGTGACATGGTGATTTTCTATGGGTTGCTGCTCCGTTGAAAGGATCACGCTGTGCTGATGTTGGTGGAGGTGAAGATGGTGCAAATGGTGTTGGATATTGATGGTTTGCTGCTGAACAACGGGCAACTGGTCAGATCCACTGACCTCCGTTAACTGCTGTTCCTTCATCATGTTGTGCAGACTTTATTCGGTAAACATTTACTCGATACTATATCCTTGTCCAAACAATTTAATCTTCAATGACTTACTGCCTGGTTATATTACAAACATTTGATACTCGTAACGAGTTGTATACATAAATATTGTATACACAGTTTATATACAAACACGCGACGATTCGTACACAATTTACTAGTTTTATATACAAATGTTAGAGCCGTAAAATTTTGTGATATTAAATGCGGTTTGTTTGGTTCGGTACGCGGTTAGTTGTAGTTGGGCTTGCACTGAGGAGACTCGAAGGCTCCTGGTGCTGTTGAAGTCGGAGTGTATCTTAGAACTGAGTCAGACGGGCCACCAGCATGTGTATGTGAGTGGGACGCCGCCTCCCGTCCCCCTATGGCAGGATCTTGAAATGATCAAGACAAGATACGAGGATGTGTGCAAATAGCCGTGCTTTTTTATTCGCCGTTAAATCGTGTGTATTTTACTTCGATATCATATTTTTTTAAGTGACACATTAAAAGCCTCCCGATCATTTCAGGCAGCAAGGAGCAAATCTAACTCAAACAAGGAAACACTCTAAAGTAAATTGTATAAAACTTAATGTTTATGTTTACAGTTAATTAAGCTTTTACAATATGTAAAACAAATAACTGGACGCGAACGGCGGTGGATATATTATTTTATAATTTTAAGTAGTTTAATGTTGTCGTTTATTTATGCGGTTAGGTGGATTAAAAATTTTATTTTATAAGCAAATTTTTTTATAACAGCCATTCTTAACTTTGTTTGATGTACCGGTCGTTACTTTCAGGAAAATTTAAAATTCGTTACGAAACTGTGTAGATAATACATATTTCCTTTAGAACAAAATTTTTACTGAATTAATTTTGAAAGTCAATGGTGCAAGAAGAAATAAGTTCTTCTATGATTAAGTAATTTATTTAAAATTATTTAAATAACTTTGTGCAATTTATGTATCCTACACATATTTTTTTTTAATTGTGTATGTTATGATTTTAAGGAATTTATGTTTATAAAAAATCCCTAAAAACAAATGGCGAATGATTAAAACTATGTTTCATAAATAAATATCTTTATCTTTTCATATGTATTCGTTTTATTCCATATTATTTAATAATATACGTATACAGCAAAATTATTTGAATTATTTTTTTTATAGTTCCCAATATTTTTCTAATATTTGTTCTTTATCAACTGATTTGATTAAGTTTTATTTTCTAATAGCTGATTGTGTATTTTAAAAGTCGTTCTAACAAACTTTAAGCTTACAATAATATTAAATATGTAAATAATAAATAAAAACAATATTTTAAATATTTAACAGTATTATTTAAGATAAAGTAAACGATCTATACAAGAGAAAGGAATTTCTCTATTATGTATATATTTTTAGTCGTTATTCGTTTTGTAAATTTGTGACCATTCCTTGTGTGTACTTTTTTTATTTATTTTATTTTTTTTTCAATTTATTTACGTTTTCACATAATTATTATTTGCTTGAATTATAGAAAATGAGTCAAATAAAAATATATTGATTTATCTTTCGGTCTGTAGTTAAGAAATACAAATGTAAATTTTAAAAATTAACTTTTTCAGGTTCACCATTACATAATATCATTTGAATAAAGCCGTCGTCTTAATTTTGTTCTCAAATGTGAAAATTCAAAAGTATATAAATGAATACATGATAGATTCGTCAAATTTTAGCAATCCTAGTTATTCGATTTAACTAATTTCGGGTTTTATGTTTTAAGTGTTTTAAGTTCAGTCGTGTAGGTTTTTTTTTTATATACATATACCGATGCATAATGGAAAATTCTTGCAACAATATAAAATAAATAATGAAAATTCGATTTGATTTCGTTAATTTTTAAAGAAATATAAAATTGCTTCCAAAAATCAATTATGTTTTTATTGAAGTCTTATTGAATTGGATATGATTTTGTTTATTATATGAATGCTTTTTAATTATGTACATTTAAAAAGTACAAAACAATTTGATTTCATGTTTTCGTTTCCATAATTTTAATTAAAAAATGAAAAAATGACGATTAGACTACAGTCTATGTTGATATTATTAATTAAAAAGAAGCTTCATACTTTCCATAGTGTGCAGAAAATTACAAAAATGATTTTTCTGGTTTCTGCTTTGTTCCATTAATACAAATTACAAAAAATTACAAATTGAATCTCAGAATCATTTTTAAATTGAAAAATGTTTTTCTTAACGGTTTAATTAAATCTTAACTTTGCAAAACTACAACAGTAGTTATCGCATCCTTGGTCTGTCAGATAAGCTTTTCGCAAAATAAATCTTCTTAGACAGCCTGTTCGCACTAATTACAGTGTGTGTACGTTCGCGTCACCGTAGTGTCGACGTACATATTGCGTCAGCATCTTGCGGTTTTTCATTGATATGATATTATTTCGTAGTTTTTTTAGGGTCTGCCTTTTGAGTACGGTTTATTTTTCTTTTGAAGTCGGATTTTCCGAACGCTTGACATACGTGCCGAACTCAACGTAGCTCGCTGGAACAAGCACCAGATTATTAATTTTGGTTTTCCAAAGGATTCGAAGAAATTTCAATTACATTAAAAAAATTCCTGAGCCGTAGAATTTTTATATTTACTTCTATAGTAATTAATTCATGTTTCATAGTTACCTAAATAAATTGGGATTATAGACAAACTAATTAAACGAGTAGACCTAAATTTTGAATAAATATTAGTATTCTTTAACTAATTATGAACTTTGAGGGTCTACAAAATAAGTGTCTAAAAATCTTTGTGATACGTGGAAGGATTCCTATGTATGTACAACATACCGTAGACAGAGAAAATTGCAAGCTTGACGGAAGTGCCACTTAGCCGTTACTTCAAAATAAACTTTGGAAAGAATATATAAATTCGTTTATTTAATTCTAATAAATTTGGGTGTACATATTTAATTAATTTTCTTAAGGAATTCAGTATTGTTATTATTATTAATAAATATTTATCGTAAATGTAAATAAAAAAATATAGATACTGGTAATTGACTGAAACTGAGATCATAGAAATTCAATGATAACAAATAGCACAGAAAATTAAAGATAATTTTATTATTTGCCAATGAATATTCTTTAATTTGGTGCTGTGAGTGTATTCTATAAAAAATAATTATTAAATGTGTAATCGCATGAACAATAATATTATGTTCCAAAGACAGAATGCACTGTGTTCTTGTAGAGTTCAGTTAGCCGAGTTTCGAGAAATATATACTATTTTTCATCAAGTGATTTTACGATGGCACAGATTTTAATTGCACTTTGCATGTATTTATTGATCATTGCCAATTACAACATTTTATTTCATCCTTCAAAATTGATTAACATATTATTTGTTCTTCCAGAAATCTCGCATAATTAACCCCTCACCGGTTATCAAATCCAAAATGCGCGCATATTTAATATTTCGGTGTGGTTGTATCAGTGCTCTCATATAGCTACTGTTGGTGATTGTGGTACGTTATATTATGTACTAATATTACGTTGCTGATAGAATAATGAACAGTTAATTTTTTTCTACATACAGCGTGTACCAAAAAGTTTTATACAAATGGAGAAAAAGTTTATCTTACATTTCACAAAAAAAAACTATTCTTTATAAAAAGCTCTGCATGATTTGTAGATCCATAATCAGGTACAAAATTTTTTAAAAATTGGCTGGAATACAGGGAAAATAAAAAATAATGATTTGGGCGGAGAGCAAAATACGTTCAAACTGTCGTGGAGAGCAAAATGTTCAATGAAATTGTGATTAAATAGCAAAAAATTATGCACACTTGTAGTTTATTGATATTTCCAGAGAAAAATTAAAAAATAAACACTTCAGCAATTGTTAGATAATTAATTTTTATAAAATATTAATAACCTTCTTTATCAATTTTTATCTGGGAATATCAATAATCTACAAGTGTGCATAATTTTTTGCTATTTAATCACAATTTCAATGAACATTTTGCTGTCCACTACAATTTGAAGTATTTTGCTCTCCGTCCAAATCATTATTTTTTATTTTCCCTGTATTCCAGCCAATTTTTTAAAAACTTTGTACCTGATTATGGATCTACAAGTCATGCAGAGCTCTTTATAAAGAATAGTTTTTTTTTTGTGAAATGTAAGATAAACTTTTTCTCCATTTGTATAAAACTTTTTGGTACACGCTGTATAGTCAGTTCGATGTGTTTGAAGAAAAAACAAAAAATCTTTAGATAGAAGCCATCATTGATAAAAAAATAGCATTATATACTTATATGTATTAAGAAAAAGTAAAAGTGAAATAAAATATTACATATCTTTATTATCAGAATTTAATTTCCGATTAAGTACAAATTCAAATATTGTTTTAAAATTATTTTTCTCTTATTTTTATGCAAGTATTTAAATTATGTACATCTTTTATTTAGTTTCTCACACTGAGAAAAATGGAATTTTGTGATTTTGATAAAACATCACTCCACATCGATAAAATAAAAGTATAATGTAAAAGTATAATGCTGTCATGTTATAAGATCCATCTTACTCCAAATTAATCATGATTCTTAGCACAATGAAACTGTTTAAGTTTAAGAATGTAAAATTATCATTCTGCATAATACGTAGTGTTAAAATATAATAAACCATAATGGAATATTATGCTGAATAAATTAGTAATAAAATGTCATGTCTGACTTTTTGTTAATTACTCCGGTAATTTTATCATGACAGGAAATGATACTCTAAACAACAAGCCACATAGTGTTAATTTTGCAGTAGTACGCTGGGTCGCTTTTTAACGCGAATCCGAATAAAATGTTCGGAATTCTTCTTAATATAAACGTACTCTTTGATACCATTTTTCTCAGTGCAAATTTGGAGTACTGACACAAATATTTTAAATAAGTTTCTAGTTTTAGAATACTCTCTTTTTTATTGACCGACTTTGTTAAATTGTTTTATCTCTTATTTTTCAATTTTTTTAATTCTTTTTTACTACACATATTCGGATTTACTTTGAAGAAGTGTTTTTTAATCATTAATGTCTGATTAAAAGCATAAAATTTATTGTTGTTTTAAAATTTTTATAGCCGACTCCTTTTATACGTATATTTTTTTATTTTAAATTTCGTAATTCAGGTGAAACTCACCTTTTCTTTAATACTATTTAAATTTTCAGAAATATTAACCTAAAACAGTTTAAAATAACTTTCACGCTCCTCTTTTTAACTGAAACGTTTTAATGTTTTGTTCGAATTTAATTTTTAAACTTGATTTTGTTTAAAAAAAACGCTTGTTTTTTCAAGTGGAAGTTCAACTAAATATTAGAAATTACTTATTTTAACATTAACACGTGCATATGTATATTTTTCGTATGAAACCTTTCGTGAGATTCAATTTCGCAGATCCGCTAAAAATTATTTTTAACTGTATATAACACATCCATTAATAACATCACTACTTATATGGCAATCATTCACACGAGAAGTATCAAAGTTTTGTGTGGTAAATATCATTTGAATTGCTTGAAGAACACAGAATAATTACATTTGCTTAATACTTTTGATGAAAAAATCCGTATGTGTCAGTTGTCAATGATTACATTACATTACGTATGTCCCTCTCGCTTGAATTGACAAATTTATTGTAAAGCTTAAAGAATAAATAGCGTATGTTATTTACTTTTAGTATTTCGTTGAATTTACATGGGTTCAATTAATCACTTCCTCAATACACACCTACAATGTTGAAAAAAAAAACGGTCTTATTTACACCACTGCACTGTCTCTTACACCAGTCTGCACTGACTCTTGGTGCGAAAATTAACTTGATTGTTTAGTATGAATACACAACTACTGTGAAAGTACAATGTGTCTAATGTCCGCGTGTAAATTATTTACACTAAAGATCAGTGTTAAATTTCATACAAAAGGTCGGCGTGTATCACACAGTTTTGTTGAAGAACTGGTGATCCATACCGACCTGTATGAAATTTAACACTGAGCTTTAGTATGAATACTCCTCCTAGTGTGAATATTATGTATGCAATGTCCGTTTGTAAATTTACACACGTACAGTGCGCATGTAAATTATTCATATTAAAGATCCGTGTTAAATTTCACACAAAATGTCGGAGTGTGTATCGCAAATAACAGAGTTTTGTTGAAAAACCATTGTCGTCTGCGGTCCATACCGACATTCTGTGTGAAATTTAACACGAATCTTTAATATGAATACACCTCCTAGTGTATACAATGTCCGTGTGTAAATTTACACATGCACAGTGCGCATACAAATTATTTACACTAAAGACCTTCGTTAAATTGTACAGAGAATTAACACATTCTCATATTATACCCATGGTTTCGTTCAAACTTGAAAAGAAGACTAAAGTTTTTTGGATGCAAACCGATGAAAAACAGGTGATACCTATTTGGCCCACGTCGAGTTTTCGTGTGAAAGTTAACGAGATTTTCGTATGATATGTGAATAATTTACACACTAAAAGTGTGCCCGCGAGAAAGCGTTTTCAACTGAAAAGAAACGTAAATGTATACTACTTTTTTTTTTTAATTGATTACTTGATATGATAATTTTATATGGAAACAAGACAATAAGATTTGTATAAAACTGTAAACAAAGAAGTCTATGTAAATAATAATTTTGTGGCGTAAAATTTTTGAGCATAAATTTGTTGTCTTAATTACCCGTCATTATTACATAAGTATTTATTATAAATATCAAAATATTTACAATTTATAAACGTGCAATTTTTATGGAAGCATACAAAATTATACCTTTTTGAACTAAATTAATTTGTTGAAACAGGAACTCTTAAGGATATACATATCGAAATTTCAGCTGCACCGAAAAATGTTTGAGGTACGGTTCTGGAGTTTTAATACCATTTTTGTATACTTATTCGTGTGCAAGATATACATACATAATTATTCGCATTCAACTCACTTCGATTTAAGCATTATTTTTCGTAGGTACGTTATTTTATTGCGCATTAAAGAAAATAGCGGATTTGTTCCTGCGACTTGCAAAAAGAGATTCCCTGACGGGCGTAACTTTAAACCCTCTGACATGAGTGTGAAAATCTACAAATTCGTTGTAATTGCAGTATAATTAGGAGCGCTCCCAGCAGATGTATAAATATCACCACCGACGATTAGTTCTAACATATGTGGGCGTACGTGACGTCCTCGAAGGCGGAGTATCCTGACATCTGGGTGTATCCTAAACGCTGCTGATGTAAAGCAAACATGACGTACGATATAGTCCTGATAAGAAGTAAAGAAAAAAAAATTGCGCTCGAACGCGGACGAAAGATTAAAAAATCAGGTCGTGAAGAATATAATCACAAAAGAATATCCCGCTCCGGAACGTTATTTGTTTAAAACGATTTTTTTAAATAAAACAAATCTGTTTTCATCAAGCGTATAAGATTCAATATTTGCGTCCTAGTAATCGTAACGTAACTACCATTATTGTCATAATAATTTTGAATTTAGAGTTTGAACTAATTCACTTTCTTACTGCTTAGATTGGTATTTTCAAATAACTGAATTGAAATATATGAGTGTTATGTATAATATTCATTCTTTTTTAATATTAAAGCAAATTATTTTTTCTTTGCATTGGTGTACAGTACATGATTTTCGTTTCCAATTTTATGCAAAACTAGAAAAGAAAGAAAGAAAATTGGATAACATAATAAATTGACTTTAACGTGCATACGTAATGGCAGTGATAATAAAAGAAAAAATTAAAACATAACACAAAAAGGTTTGAACAAAAATACAAAGAGGAACAAAAACATTCTCATCTAGTTACATTTGGAATTTCTTCACAGGTAAATTTTTCAGTGCCGTTCTAATCTTTTTGAATTAGCTAGTTCTGTCAATAAATATCATAAATCAGTCAAACTGACAATTATTACAATTAATTGAATTGAGTTAACAAGCGATTAAAATATAGACCTTGATTTTTTTTTATCTATGGTGATTGCCCAACGGGGTCCTAAGTCAAAGACTTGTCAGGACCTCAGGAGCGGGAGTGTATTTGAGTGTGTGTAAAGTGTTCCATGGCTTTGTTACTTCCAACCTTCTCGCCGTTTAAGGGGAAGCAGTGTCGTATTTTATCCCCAACACTGAAGGGTGCCTGAAGTCGATACTGACCACCCCCGACAAAAATCCCGAGTGCGGTTCGAACCGACGACCATGCGATTGGAAGGCCGGTCCTCTTACCACTGGATCGTTCAGGCGTTATTAACGGATTATTAAGCTTATTTCCGATCTGGACGTGTAGTAAATGGAGAACGGCAATATTCCATTCTTGAATGCATAGTTTAGACTTAGGTTTCCGAATAAAATTGTTGAAGAAACTTCCTTGCACCAACACGTTCGCCAACTTGTCAAGAGATTCCAAGAACGGCAAGCGTGATGAAGGGGCAATCAACTGGAAGGTCGCAAATTATCAAAATGTCGGCGAAGAGCTCGTTGCAGAAAATCCGCATTCCTCAACACGTGTATTTCTCCTCAAACGGATGTGTCCCATACCACCCTTTCACATGCACCTATACAAAGTGTCGGTAGTCCAAGAAGCCTTGCCGATAGATTACAACAGAATGCAGTATTGTAACTTTTTCCAAGAAAACTTAAACGACGACGACGTTGTCGTCGTTTTTTGATGGATGAAACTTGGTTCGATTTAAGTGGTTATGTAAAAACAAACAAAATTATCTAACATGGTCTGTTGTTGATCCCCACATTTCCTTGAGGCTCTTTTACATCCTGTTAAGATAGGAATATGGTTACCTGAATATGGCCAATAGAATCATAGGGCCGCCGTAGAATCATAGGGCCAATATTTTTCCACGGTACAATCAATAGTCAACGTTATAGGAAATAATTAATTGTTGACCCCATTTTTAAAGCAGATGCATCCCGATGAATTTGAAAATGGTTACTATCAGCAAGTTTGAGGAAACAACTTATACTATATATAAAATTTGGAATTTCTTGAAGAGTTTTTCCGTGGCCGAGTTGTAAAGTAGGGGAACTGCACGGCATGATCACCTTACTTTAAAACTAAGTAGCCCTTTCCAATGGTATACATGTTAATTGTGTCTTAGGCTTAGGTATGTAATCATTCATTTAAAATGATCAGAGCAGCCGCTATTTGATTCGCAGCGAACTCTGAAATTCTCAGCCTTCAAACTAATCCCAGTGAATGTTTTAATAACTGAATTATCAAATTTTGATTCATTGGCTATTATAAAATTAGTATTGCAAATGGCAATGAAGATTTTCATTTTTTGTATTTTTGAGACGATAATGTTACTCTGGCCCCATTGTGCGACGTAATAATTTTTTTCCGAAAATTTTTATCTTTAAAGTTGACTCCCGTCGATGAAATTTGTATAACAAATCTTTTTAATTTTTTAACGGACACTAAAAAATCGCACAATCGTTCAACGTTTCGCTATCGATTGATAGCTTCGTCAGGTTTTTCAACAATATCCCACATAATTGTTGAAAACCCTGCGCAGATCTATCAATTTTAATATTTATTAAAACTTAATTTTTAAAACTTTAATTCTTAAAAATATTATTAAAAAAAATAATTAATTATTATTAAAAATAATTTTTAGATTTAAAAATAATATATTGCCTTTACGGTCCCCTTGACACCTTTATTTATTTATTTTCCACTTGTGACGAAGCTTTCAACCAATAGTAAAACGTTGAGCGATTGTGCGCTTACTTAATGATCGTTAAAAGATTAAAAAGAATTTGTTATAGAAATGTTTATCATCTATGAGGGTGAAATCTTTACTAGGTATACAGACATTCCAAATGTTTATTAAAATCCGTAATTAAAAATACAAAAAAAAAGCTGAAGAAGGCAAGACCGCTTCGAAACAACTGAACATTGCACAATTGAAAATCCAGGTTACAGAAGTAATGAGGCTTGCAGCCTTTAACATCCAATGCAACTTTTCTTAAAGACTTTTTGCTTAATCTCTCAAAATAGGAAAGCTACTTTGAAAATACACACCGCGAATCATCCAAACACGATGTACCTACAGCTGTCGCGTTTTGGGAACTTTTATCTATAAACTTTTTACAGATTCACATGTATTAAAAACTGTCTTAAAACTATTATATAAAAAACAAAAACTGAAGAAGGCCTGACTGTTTCGAAACCACTGAAGTAGTAGGAGTTCTCACTTATCTTTCAATGCAACTCTTCTTAAATATTTTTGTTTGTCCAAAGTAAGAAATTTATTTCAAAGGGCCATAGCTTATAATAATTTACTAACTTTTCTATCTTTGACTTTTCTCTTCCAGACTTCCATTCTCTTTCTTCTAAGCCATCATGCCAACATCTTCCTCTATCTTCTGGCGTTGTTCATGCTACTTTTTTATCGTTCTACCTTCATTCATGCGTTTAACTGGTCTTTATGACCTTAGCACTGCACCTACCATTAGTTCTTTGTATAGAGTGTCAATACGAGTTTTTCCACTCCCTATTTTTCAATTTAGAAAAAAAATTGTCTAATATAAAGTTATTATTGATCAGATTATAAAGTATTCTAAAAATAATCCGAACTATACTTAAATTTATTAATTAAAAATATTAAATAAGAAGTGAACGAAGAAAAACAAGCAAAAGTTTATTTTTAAACATTTTTAAAATAAAAATCAAGAAAATCTTGACGATGATTTTATTAAACTACACTTGTATTATTTTTTATTTAAATGATTGATAGCATATTTCTTTTTTCTTAACAAATTTTATTTTTTAAGTTTTGCCAAAATAAAACATAAAAATGATCCATTTCTGAACTAGATCGGAACCGTCAAATCCATGCATTCATGAAAATTGTACACTTGAAAGCGTTGTTAAAATCGATCGTTACTTCGCTGGGGATTTGTTTTAACGGTTCCGAACTATCCGGAACTGTTCCGCGAACAAACCTATTATATGATGTATGTAAATATATTATATATTTTCTTGCTGAAATCTGCTAAACTGCTTGTTCTTGATAGAAAATTTTCCCAGTGAAAAATATGCGTGTTGCTACATGTGACTATGTAGATATAAATTGTGTTAACAGAGAAGAATAAGTCATTTTAGATATTCACTGAATTTGAGTTTGACTTTTTAGAATACAAAAGTAAACATTATAATTTTAGAGTATGTTTAATATCATCAGGAAATTTAATCGTTTCTTAAATTATACCTATTTACCTGAAGAGTAGAGGATAAAATTTAACAAATAGAACCTATTTCTCCAATGATGCCGGGCCTGACACCAATTTAAAATTAAATAAATAAAAAATAAAATAAAAGAGAAAAGCACTGACTGAGTATATTCGTCTGACAAAACTCAGATCAGTTAGAAATATAAAAGAAACTCAAGACTTTCAAATTATGTTTTTGTGTGAACAAACAATTCAATGTAGGGGAAACGGAGGGAATGAGAGCCACTTAAGGAAAAATCAATATATTTGGAAAAATATAAGGTGTATTTTCTCAACAATTTTATGCTGTTTCATATAAGGAAAAACCATTAAAATGACATAACTACAGTCGAACCTCCATAACTCGAATCTCAAGGGACCGGAAAATTCCTTCCAGTTATAGAAATTTCGAGTTAAAGAAAGAGATTTCAGTTACACACAATGTTCAGGGATATCAGTAAATTTCGAGTTGTGGAGGTTCGAGTTATAGAGGTACGACTGTAGATCATTCCTGTTATTAACAAAAATTATAATATATTCATTTAAAATAAAAATGGAATTGGCTGTTATTGCCCACATGAGCAATGAGAACCATGAAAGAAGGCAAACCGACAGCTGCTTAAATAAACTTGTTTTAACAAATAATTGCTACAGTTAATAAAACAAATAATACACTTTTCTTTCATAACACAACATAAAATATACTGAGAAAAATACGAAAACAATAATAAAAATACTTTAACACTAGGTGAAAAATCACATATCCAACTAGTTTACAATGTTGTTCTTTTACGAGTCCTCGGCATCTTCAACAAGAAAACATACTTTTGTAATATCAGGGACAATAAGAGTCACCTGTGGGCAATAATAACTTTGCTCTCATTATCCCAGGTAGCATTAATATTTTAGGTACGAAAATTAGAAAACAGCATAGATAAACGAGAAACCAAATTAATATATGTATTAACAAGTTAGTAATATGAAATCAAAACAAAACATTGTCCAACAAAATAGTATCTGATTACTTACTTTCTCGATTAAAAATTACAAAAAATAACAACACAAGTCTTAATTTGGAACAAGTGCTCACTGTTATTACTACGCATTGTTTTTTGCGATAAATGGATATTCCATTCGACCTAAACCTTATTGCCTGGAGGATCTCATTACACCACGCTCGCCTATTTTGATAAATGTTTCTCATTCAAAAGTCTTTTCAAGCGATAATGGATATACCTATAATCGGTAGTTATTTTTGCTTAAGATAAATCGAAAATAATGTGGAAGATAAAATACTTAATTTATTAAGGGCCGGTCTTTCCATCTGATTAATAGTTTATTCGGCGAATAACTATCATGGAAATAATTCATAGAATCAAACAACCATTTGAAAAATCAAGTTATTCAGTGAATAACTTTAATGGGCAGATGGAAAGGACTACCTAAATACAAATACCTCACTTGGTCTCTGGTAAAACAGATGTCTCAGTAAACGCGGTCGTGAGAATCTAATTAAAGAAAAGCTAAAATGCAAACGTTAACATTTCGCAAATTAAAACGTTGACCTCAATTATATTATCAGTAACAAAAAGGAATTTGCTAAGCAAGTGCGAAATAGGTCACTGACTTCATGGATTTTGCAACCAGTAAGACGGTAAAAATTAACGATTGTAAAATTTTTAATTTAGCTATACTGGAGTAAAAAAATAATGTGTTCATAGATAGAAAAAGGCGTTTAAATGTAACTCGTGTATGTAAAAGTATTAACAATTTTATAATTAATATTTTAATATTTATTGTGTTTTAGTTACTACATATAATTTGTTTAGAGTTCCCCATGTAAAAAAATAATATAAAAATAGAAATTATTCGTTCAGAACAATTCGAGTTCGAATGCCCTCGATACATGGAACCATTGTATTAATTATACATGTAGCCGTTAACTGCCACAAAAGAATGCACAATATATAAATTAGTAAGTTTATATTATTTACATATCGTAAATTTCCCGCTTTATTGCTTCATAAAAAATTTGACACAGATTTTATACGTACGGAAAAACGAAAATCTCACCGATAAAACATTTATCGTGGTGATCTGTAATGCATGAAATGTGCGATAAATCTCCGAACACGGCAAGGAAAATTATTACGCAGCGCTAATTTGATATATTTTAATAATTTTCGCGGGGGCCTTTAAACCTTGCACGCTAGCGTAAATATAACGTACGTAAAATTTATATATTCATTAATATGTCTGCAGCAAGAAAAACAAACAAGGTGGAAACAGTATTCGTAATTTATTGAACGTTCGGTTAATTTTATGCGTCCAGCAAATATTTCAGATTAAATTTACATACGTATCGTTTCCTAAGGTTTATATCAAACATTTTATGACAAGCGTATTTATGGATATAAAATTTGCAATTTATATTATATGTATGTAGAAAATGGAGAATTCCTTTAATTTAGTATTTACATAGTATGCTCTTTTCAGCAAATTTTTGTAATTTTTTAATTAGAATATTGTTTTTGTCCAACTTATTCTAAAATTCAAAGTTTTTTTCTAATCTTGGTGTAGCTTTAATTTTTTTAACAATATGATAAACATGAGCAACGCCATTTACTTATTTGAATCAAAGTAACATTTTAAAATTTTATTTGTTTTGTGCATATAAGTGAAATTTCAAATATCCGAAGTAACATGGGTAATCGAAAACTTTTGGGTAATCGAAAATTCAAGTAATGAACGCAATATAAAATAAAAACATTTGTTAAGAAATAGAATATCCAGAAAACGTTTGCTTTGCAGTGCCAAATGAAAACAATTTATCAAAAATTTATCAAAATTTGGAAATTTGGAATGAAATAAAAAGCCAAATGGAAAAATGAAATAAACTTCAAGGGTGCCAAGGATATGGATGATTTAGAAAAAATCACAGAACAATTCAAAGAAAAGCCTGAGGAACTTTTCTACCGTTAAGTGTAGAGGTTACTTTTATTTTTTCTTCCATCATTATTTGTTAGTAGCGTGAATATAAAAAACTGAAAGAAATAAGCTGGTAGACCTGCAATGTGCGCGATTAGAGTGGAGGAGGTTTGCGTTTATGGCCCGTGTTTAGAAAACCATTAAACTGTAATTGTAACAAATCTTCTATTTTATTTGTTTATTGATGTAAATGTGACAAAATAAAGTAGTTGACAGTTCAGAAGCGGGATAAAGAACGGTAGAACAGTAGCGAAAAAGTGTAAACAGGTGAATATTGAGTGTGAAACATGAGTGAAAAGGATAGTTTAGAAGGAGCATTTGCGAGCGAAAAAAGCTCTTGGGGCTTCCGACCAGATGTATATATATATATATATATATATGCATTGGATGATGGAGTTTATGATGGCAGAGAGCGGAAGAAATACAGAGATGATGTTAAGAATTGTAGAGAGACTGACAATGCCTGAAGTGAGTACATCAGATGCATTTCATGTTATGCCGAATCTGTCGAAAGTGATCGGAACACATGAAGGTAACAGAGACAATACGGAGGCTGAAACATGGTTAGAGAACGTTCAGACTAGTGCAGAGTTGAACAGGTGGCCTGAAAGTTACATATTAGAAACTGCGCGAGAACATTTAAGTGGTCGTGTGATTGTAAGAGAGACCAAATAGAATCATGGCAAGATTTCATAAGAGAATTTCGAAAAACATTTGTATCGACTGTGATATTAACTGAAAGGTGGGAACAAATGAGAAAGCGAAAGTAAAACAGGGGTGAGTCAACAATGAATTACTTTCACGATAAACCTAAACTATTATGCATGCATCTTAAGATAAGTAAGGAAGAGATTTTAGGAGGATTCTGGAATGGAGATGTTGCTATGAGTTTAATTACTGAAGTATTCAGTGATTACGATGATTTGTTACATGCCATCGAAAGGGTTGAAAGAGTAAAAATGGGAAAATATAAGCTGCGAAGAAAACATAGTGGGGAAAGAGAGGAAAGAAAAATGAAAAATGTAAGCAAACAATCAGGGACAGATTTAGAAACGGTAGGTGTATGTACATTACAGTAGCCGTACTGCAACGAAATGTTTTAAATGCGCTCAATATGGTCATCAAGCGAAAGCACGTACCAGCACAGAAGAATTAAGATGTTTTAAATGTAAGAATTCTGGTCACAAAGTTAAAGATTGTGTGGAGAATATCAAAATCTGTTTCCGGTGTGGTAAAAAAGGTCATCTTAAGATAAACTGTCAGAAGAAAAAGTAATGCTGCTTGTTGAAATACAAGAAAGTTTAAATAAGATTGTAATAATAAATCAGACGCATTTTGCTATTGGATTATTGGACACAGGATCATCCATTTGTACACTAAAGGAAAGTCTGGCAAGAAAATTTGAATTACTTGAATTCAAGAATGAGAAAAAAATGTGAGGGTTTGGAGGAAAAAAAACTGAGTTGTAACAGAAGAACAACTGCTGAACTAACCATAGATGGAGTGAGAGTTCCCGATGGACACGGTACAATGGACCGTTGTGGATTGTTGCAGATATCGCACAACCCATGGACATGCTCATTGGCACAGGTTTTCTCATGAATTCTAACATTTCTTGTTTAATTGAAAATGGAAAAGTTGCCTTAAAGAAAATTGAAAGTCCCCTACAAGATATAACATTAAATTATGAGAAGTTTGTAAGTATTGTATAAGAGGAAAATGAGTTTGTAAATGTTGTAGAAGATAATTAAAAGTTGACCGAAGAGGAATTAAAAATTGGAGAAACTGTGAACGAAGAAGAGAAACGACAACTAATGACATTTGTAAATAAGTACTGAGTTTGTTTCGCAAAAAAATTCAATGAACTTGGATGTACTACACTAATGGAGGTAGACATAGATACCGATTTACCAGTACAAAGTAAGCGTTACAGAGTATCCAGAGAAGACAGACAATACATCATAGACACAATAGAGGAATGGAAGAAGAAAGGAATAGTGAGAGACACAACGTCAAGTTATGCAAGTTCAGTTCTGTTAGTCCCCAAGGCAAATGATGAAAAATATTTGGTAAATAAGCAAACAGTTAAAATGAATTACCCGATACCACTGTTGGAAGAACAATTTAAAGTATTAGCTGGTTGTAAATATTATAGTACGCTGGACTTAGCTAATGGACACTTACAAGTGCCGTTGAAGGAGGAAGCAAACCAAAAACTGCCTTTATTACTTCAGTCGGTACAGGAGAATTTCAAAGATTGTGTTTTGGGTTAGTCAACACTCCGTACGAATTTTGCAAACTAATGAATTTAGTACTTGGAGACTTAAAGGACAAATATTTAGTGAATTACCTCGATGACATCTAAGTGACCGCAAAGGATTGGCCAAAAGAGTGACCACAAAGGACATGTTGCAGAGATTGAAAATGGTTTTTGAGAAATTGGCGAATTTCACCTTGAAGCCTGCAAAATGTTATTTGTGACAATCAAAGTTGATTATCTGAGTTATGAGTTACATTCTGATGCAAGAAAGCCAGGTAAGAAGAAACTGAGAGCCGTATCTGAATTTCCACCGCCTACCGATGAACAGGTGAACACGGAATAAGAAGATTTTTGGGTTTGCTAGGCTATTTCCGAAGATTTATACATTTGTGGCATTTAACCGGGTTTGTTCATTAACGTCGTTCCTATTGAATATATGGAAAAATGTTTTATACAAAAGTATCATCCTTTCAAGCTCCGCATAATTTAAAATTATTTTCAAATATACAGGCTGTCCCAATTTGGCTGTACGATGTGTAGCTTCGTTATTTTAAATAGAACACCCTATGTTTTATAACGAATTTGAGCTTGTCAGGTTATTTTAGGGTAAGTTTGATAAGAGTTCCCTATACCTAAGTCCTATGGTTTTTAAGATATTAGGCTTTGCTTACGGTTTTCGAAAAATGCAGATGTAACTTTTATAATTAATATCTCATTAACGAAGAAAGTTAGAATGCAAATATCGTGGTACTGTTACAAGCTAAGTGGAAGGTATCTACCACAGTAACAAAGTTTACTTTTCTGTAAAGCATACGTTTGTTAAAAAATAGTTATTTATGTGCCAAGGTGGCAAAGTGGCACTTTGTCGAACGAGTTTGTAAATTGTGAGCCAAGGCGAAGCCGCGGCGAGCAAGCAAACGACACTTTGCTGCCGTGTTGCGTACAATATTATCAACTACCACTTACTCAACCATTTATTTTTGAAGTGTTCAAAACTTGCAGATGTTTATAACTTCATAAATTTTTGAAAAATGTATTTCATTTACCTGCATTTACATACGTTATAAACGACGCTGGCGTTTCGATGATTCATTCTTAAAAAAGATAGACTAATATGTACTATCGTTATTATAAAAAACTAGATAACTTTTAAATCCAGTAGCCAAGCGTTTTCATTATTTTATTATAATGAATGTTACATTGTTGTCAAGTCAGTAACTGTATTTTGATTAACGTTGAAACTCTGAGCAATTTGTCTGACTGTGACACCTTTTTCTATGCAAGCAGCTATCCTAGCTTTAACACAATATTTACAGTAGGTAGGTATGATTGACAATGAGTGACCATTTCAAATAATTTTAAATTTATGGTCATTAGCAGTTTTGCACAGCTTAAAAAGTCTTGTCTTAGTTATAGGTACATAAAAGTATTTTGAAACGCATTCAAAAATAACCCACAACTTTAAACTTGGTTAAACTGAGTTATCACAAAATTTTGAAATTCTAGTAATTATTAAATTGTCGTATATCAGCGACACTTGTTTAAATTGGTATGTAGGAAAATAATTTTAACGAATTCTTGTAATATATTATTCAAATTATATCACCTTATATGTATATTACCATATACATTCACCTGTATACACAACGTTATTCTTTATTGTTGTTAACTTGTTCCAAATATTAGTTTTAATTTTTTATATTGCTTCCTTTTTATGTTTTACATGTTTTCATGAAATTTGCAAGATTTTGCAAATTTTCAGTTTTCTTGTGGAACTGTTGCAAACTATCTTGAAGTACAGAAGTATATTTGTATTAGACATGTAAAGAATTTAAAAAACTTCAGTGATACTGATATTAAACATTCGTTACCGGTGAAGAACATAAAATTTAAGCAAACAAGAAAAGACAACCCACGCGAGAATATAAAAAAGTAAGAAACAATAAAGTATGAAATAAAAGACATCCGGCAGATGACAATAATCTAACAAAGCAGAAATGAGAAAATACCATGACTAACTGATAGTGTATACTAAGTTTTTAGTAACTTAAGGGCAACTAATTGTTGAAGATTAATTAGTTTTTACTAATTATCTAGCTTCTGAACAGTATGCTTCAATTCATTATTTTTTTTAAATACAGGTTTATGTTTTTCTATTTTCAGATTTTTCAGGTCATCACAAGATATCTTTCTAATAAATATGTATACATATAGGTAGGTACTTCTTTTAAGTTCATTTTTATATTTAAACTTGTATTCAGACATGTATGGACAACTTTTAGCTTAGCGGCAATTTTTAAAATTTATTACAATTATTATTTTTTTAAATATCAATTACAACCTAAATTAGTTCTGCTTTTAGACTATGTACCTACTGTATTTTTTAGTTTTATTTAATTTTCACTTGTCAATGATTTTCTTCTCATTCGCTACAAACTTTTAATTAATTTAAATTTTTAATTATTTCAGGTAAATGCAACTTTATTTATTTTTTAAGAGAAATGAAAATCATCTTTGATGGTTTATTTTTTGATTTTTTTGTTACCTGTTCCATCAGTCCTCGCAGGACTACTTTTAATCCTAGTGCTTAATTTTATTTTTAGTTTCTTCTTCGATTCGAATTCTTTTCGAAGCGTCCCCATGCCACCATCACATGCTTGTATTTTAAACCTGAAACCCTAAGGTTACACGCTATTTCAGATGCGCACATAAAATTCATTCATTTCACGTATTTATGACACGCCGCTGTGTGATACTTCTTATTTCTTTTAACACATGGTTTCAAACTGCCGCCGTAAAATATTGCCCTATGTCGTGCTCAAAAACAGCAGACGCCATGTATGTAGGCGGAGAAATGCTATGGAGGGAGTGAATTTATTGGCATACGAGAGGGGGGCATCCTTCAAAATTACACGTCGTACAGGTACAGGTAAAGCTATTCTACCTATGCAGGATATTTTCGTTCGTTACCTGGAAAAACACAATGGCGATGATGTGACGTCCTGAGGTTTTTTCTCGGCTAAAAGCAAAATTATGTTACGAAAGCCAGAATTTTAAAAGTCTAAATCAAGGTCAAATTGTGTGTTTTACAAGCATACTGCCCATTTATAAAATAGTAAAGTACTTATATTCAAAGAGATGTTATTCTCAAACTGTCAATGAATAAAAAAAATAGAGATTTTACTAATACGAGGGTAATTTAACAATTAAAGGTCTAAAACGCTTTATAGGTACATGGTTTATAAAAAAATCTGAAAAACCTTAAGTATTTCCTAAAATATTTTCTTTTTGCAAAAACGTTCAGACATATCGATTATTAGGTACTATAAATTTGTCATTTTTGGAGTGGTTCAGAAATAATTAAAACAATTTTGCTTACAGATAGATCACTGTCTTTTAAGAGTAATGGGAAACAACTCTGTATTTTGTTTAATTTAGAATCAAGTAATTTATTATAATGTTAGGTAGATAATAATTTCTAAATTGCGTTTATTTCTTATGTGACCCTATAAAATTTGGATGTACTTAGATATATGTAAAAAATATGCTCTTTTAGAATTCATAATAAAAAATGGGGGTTTTAATTAAAAAAAAATAAAAATATTTTTGTACCCCAACGGTACGCCACTGTGCAAAGATATGAACGAACCACTTCAAATTGTGTGAAATTTATAGTAATAATCGACATGTCCAAGCGTTTTTGCAAAGAGGAAATATTTTAGGAAATATTTGAGGTGTGTCAGGGTTTTTATCCACACTGTATGTATAATGAATGTGGTAACTGACTGTTTTTCGACCCCGCACAAATGTTTTACTAGAATTCGTCAACTATTGGCAACAAATGTGCTATTTAAGTAAATTTGTTGATTGTATTTATAAGGAAGTAGGTAACTGACTCCACATTGTTTTCGTTTTTCATCGAGAAGATTATATTATCCTAGCTTTTTCGGTCGTTAAGTTGGCTTGAGAACATGCGAGTGGAAAATAGAAAATAAGATGAATGTTGTCACTCTGTATGTGGTCATAACCGCAGCATACTATAAACCAAATTTACGCTATGCTGGCTTAGAAATGGGCGTCTATGTGTCGACTTTAATTGCCGACGTCTATGTATAGACTTCGCGTAGACTATGTGTACAATGTAGACCTATGCAGACAACATAACCTAAAATTATCGTGTGCTATTGAATTATGGCTAAATTTACGTCTACCACTTATTTTTCTGAAAAAATTCAATGTAAATTGGAAAGACCGAAGAGAGATGGCGTTAAATATTTCCGCATTAGCGGCGTTCTATATTGTAAGCTATGGTGTTCTTCCGGGTCTTCCTCCGCGTAGGGTTCTGAAAAGAACCGTTGATGCCTTGAAGACGTTTTGGCAGAATCACATTTGCCATTTTCAGGTCTTCTCTGCTGCTTCCTTTGTTCTGCTTCTCGTTGTTATACACTGAGAAAAAAGAATCTTTACAGTTAAGAAATTTTTGTATCTTTGACATTTTGTATTTCAGTGTTAAATTTATTGACTTTTTATTTAATCATAGATATACATTTTCTTTGCACCGCCTACTCTAATCTGATCTTTATTTGCTCACCGTTTATATCCCATGAATATTTGTGTACTCATGAACCCCTTCAAAAATTGCACAATATTTTTCTGTATCCTGAAAAAGTTATTAATCGAAACAGTAGTTTGAAGGTGTCCGTGAGAAGCAATTACGAATTTGATAACTAGAAAAAATATTTGAATACTTGAATGTCTTCAAAGGACTATACTCGAAACGATTTATCTCTGCTAAAGACTAAAGTATCATTCAGAATTGACTTAGTGCAGAAAATTAGTGCAAATCGGTACTGCAAACTGGCCGTGCAAATGTTTGACAAATGTATTTTGATGTATCTATTCACAATCAACTTAGTGCAAAACGTCTGTTGATTGTGAATAGACACATCAAAATACATGTGTTAAACATTTACACGGCCAATCTGCAGTACCGATTTACACTAATTTTCCGCACTAATTCAATTCTGACTGAGCCTTAATTTTAGTCTTTATGGAAGATATTTCAAGAAAGAAAAAAGTATTCAACACAATCGCTGAATTCTGTTTAACTAAATTTACGTACATTTATTGTTAAGAAAACAAAAATTTCTTAATCTTTCAAGTTACATTTATTTTGCCTGGATTAAAATGTTGAGTTAAATAACATTTTTGTGATAACGTAAATTCAGATAAAATAGTGATTAGTAATTTGCAAAAGAAATTAACGTATCACCTAAAAAACTAAACATTTTCGAACAATCTCAAATAATAATCAACGTACAAGTCTCGCTAACGCTCTGTATACATATATTTTGATGTAAAAGCGATTTCCTCAATTCTGCACTAGGTTTTATTATCTGCAAAAGTTTCTTACAAAAATAAATTTTCGCTCTCTCGCCATTGTTATAGCGTCGGAATATTTGTTTAAAGAAGTTTTATTTCTATTAAACCAGGCAAACGGTAGTTATCGCGTAATCTCTTTTTATAAATGTGTGCTTGACCTTAATCCACAAAATATAATAAGACACTTGTCTTAGAACAATTTTCACCAAATTATAAATAAATAACAGAATAATAGAATTTTAATTCATTAGGTATGTTTGAGAATTTGAACCTAAAACGAATTATTTAAAGTAAAATACATACAGACTGAATCAAAAGTATGGAATAATTAATAAAATATCTCAAAAATGATACTCAGATACCACAAGGTTGATATTTTACATTAGGATATTAGCAAATAAGGCGATCAAGCCATAGTATCGACATTGTTCCCAACCGTCTACTTTCTCAGAAAATGATACCAACTTTATTATTGCCAATGGAACACCGTATATTTTTTCACATTTCGATAGAATTCTGTTTTTATTGCATTGGTAACAAATTTGTCACAAGTTTCGCTACTAAATTGGAAAATATTGATTTTTAAATATACTTACGGTTATTATGAAATATAATAGGCAGTTTCTTTACAATTTTCTTTCTAAAAATGAATAATTCAAGTATCCTAATATTGGAAAAGTTAAATTATGCAACTTTGGTTAACAAAATTGTAAACAAACAGCAGATGAATGCACGACATCAGCAAAGGTTCTTTACAGTATGTTCTTCTATCCGACAACGGAGGCTGAAGTTCTGAGAGTTATAGAAAATCTACCTGCGAAAAATTCTGCTGGTTTAGATGGAATCAGTACCGGACTAATCAAACACGTGAGTGATATCATCGCTGAACCCTTAACAGTTCTAGTTAATCTCTCGGTTTCACAAGGCATCTTCCCCAGATCCTTTAAGACAGCTGTTATACGACCTATACATAAGAAGGGCGAAAAAGACAAGATCGCAAATTTTAGACCAATCACGTTGCTAAGCGTTTTCTCATAATTTTTGAGAAAATTATATACTTACAATCGTCTAACTGAGTTTTTGTATAAGCATAACCTGCTAGCTAATTCTCAGCATGGGTTTGTGGTAAACAAATCTACTGAAACGGCCACTTTCCAGTTTCTAGACTACATTTACAAACAAGTTGCGCTTTTCTACGACTTATCGCGAGCCTTCGACACAATCGATCTCAACTTTCAGATGGAAAAGGCGGATGCCCTAGATATAAGAGGTAATATTAAGAACCTGGCTTGGTACATTTTTTAACGATCGTCACTTCAAAGTTAAAATAAATGGAAAGTTATCCGAACTATTTGACCTCTGCATGGGTATTGCACAGGGCTCCGTTATTGGACCATTAATGTTTACGCTGTTCGTAAACGATCTTGCGGATTCTCTTAAATCACTAGGTGTTCTAATCAGCTTCGCGGACGACACATCAATAGGTGTATCTGCTTCAGATTGCGATACTCTTCAGAAAATTATAAGATCAGTTACAAATGAACTCGAACAGAAACACACTAATCCTCAACAAGGATAAAACAAAGTGCCTATTCTTTGGGTTGAACGTTAATACATTGACGGGTCCGACTGAGTTGGTTGCTAAGTTTCTAGGGTCATATGTGGACAACCAATTACGGTGGACCAACCAGATTGAGCATGTTTGCGGCAAACTTAATAGTGCATTTTATGCAGTGCTAAGACTCAAAAACTCCCTCCATCCATCAGCGCTATTGCAAATCTACTATGGCCTTGTATATGGCCACTTAAGATATAATGTAATCCTGTGGGGACGTGGGTGGGTATTGAACGTATATTAATACTCCAAAAACGTGTACTTAGACTTATATTTAATTTAAGTGTCCGGGAGTCTTGTAAACCGTTATTCAAAAGCAATGGCATTTTAACTTTTCCAAGTATTTATATATATAACTGTGCGATGTATGTCTTTAAACACCCCGATCTGTTTGTTTCAAATGGAGACAATCATGATTATGTCACGCGACATCGCACAGTGGTTTAGGTTCTATAGAGATACGGAAAAAACTAATTATTTTTGAAATTATCATTGTCCGTTATCATTTTTAATTTGTCTTACTTTTTTTGGTGCATGATGTCTTTAAATGAATAAAATAAATGAGTGAAAATTAAACCGAATTAAAAAATAATAAATTATTAAAAATCAAAATTTAAAACGAAATAGAAACTTATACACATTTTTAACACCATAAGAACTTAGAAACTAAGCCACTGGATGAACAACAAAGGTTTCACATCAACGGATCGATAGTTGAAGCGATGTTTACAGTATAGTTTACAGTATATTATTGTAACTTAGTTATTTTAAATCGAACAGCCTATGATTTATAACGAATTTGAGCTTGTTAGGTTATTTTAAGATAAGTTTCATAAGGGTTTCCTGTACCCAATATCTTAAAAAGCTTAGCACGCTTTTTAAGATATTAAGCTTTGTTTATGGTTTTCGGAAAATACAGATGTAGCGTTCATAATAATTAATATCTCATTAACGCAGAAAGTTAAAAAGCAGGTATTGTGTTACTATTATAAGCTAGCTAAGTGGAAGGTATCTATCGCAGTAACAAAATTTACTTTTCATTTAACAGGAACTCAGTAAAACTATTTCCATTTCGACAACAAATTAAGGGAAATAACTTTTGTTTTTTAAATGGAACGGTGTTATTTTTATATCGTCGTTAGATGTTTTAAAAAATTATCTTTTCTTTAGCTATACACATCCGTATACCAATTACTGACGGTTGAGGAGATGTTTAATATTGTTTTATAATTTCTGCATTTTAACATATTAATTAAAATAGGAGTGAGTATTTACTCAAACATTTTACTTGTTTTGAGTAAAATGTCAGTTTGCAAAGATTTAAGTCTTGATCGTAAATCCGGTTAAATAATGCCACAGGCTGTATATGCCAAACTTTAAAATGTTCCAGACTCAATGCCAATATACGTACTTCAATAATAAAAAAAAAACTGAGTAGTAAGTATTTTTTTACCTACATTTTGAATATATTTTGCATACGTTGTGCGATTTATTCATTGTGGAAAAAAAGCATTAAATATAGAAAAATTTCTGGCAATCCTGAACTGTACTACAAAAGACAAAAACAAAATACATTCTATATCTATTTGAATATGTGAAATCACTAGAAATTGAATCTTACCAATTTATTCTGACTGGCAGGCATACTGGTTATATTAAACAAAGTAAACTAAGAATACTAAAGGAGACGGTGGTTTAGAAATAATAAATCAAGAAATGATCTCTTACCACAAGTGGTTTATATCCGTAGATAACATCTCCATCCAGTACACACTCACACTAACAATAAATTAATAAAGAACTTAAAAAGTTAAGTCTACTTTAGCAGAATAAGGTCTACGAAAAAGATTCTGCATGGCCATACAGAGTTAAGTTAGGTTTGAAGAATCTAAATTTTAGGATAACATGCTATTTTTGATAAACTTATCCTTACAAATATGTTTGTTTTTGTTATTGAAAAATGTAAGTTATACTCTAGAAGTATAAAAAAATGCTAAAGTAAACAGTGTTATACTAAGATTAAAAAGACTAAACCATTTTCCAAAGCAATAAATGCCTAAGGCCACTTTAGTTTTTCTTTTCCGTATAAAGTAGAGGGTAATTTTCAAAAATAATGGTAATTATTACTTAACAGTTAACCATAAAAAAGTATTTGTGGTTTACAATTTCGAATAATTAATTCAACTTCTTTTGTTCTTTGAGTCTTCCATATCAGTTCAATTGATTTTATTTCCGAAAAACTAAACAATCCCATGTATGTAGATATGGGGAGCGACGTATAATGATGTACTTGATTCATTTGTTATAAAATCGTTTACAAAGTTCTTTACTAATACCCTATTTTTTATACAAGATTTAGTTCAATTCCTTGAGTAATTGAAATTTTATAGTAAGTTGTATAAAAAATTTAATTGAATCAAAAACTATCTACACACCACATCTGCACCCCAAATATTTATTGTAGCAATTGAACCAAATCTTGTACAAAAATAGGACAGTCTAAAACGGCCTTAAGTTCTAACAACATCATGGTGAAGAATTTGTTTCACTTCGGTTGTTCCCAGAAACTAAAAGAGCGCCAATCCTATTGGCCTATATGAAAGAAAAAAGTATTTTACTAATTGTTCTCCTATTTGATTTGAAACATGTGGTAATTATGCACTCTAGATAGAACATCCTGTATATAATTTTTAATTAATAATCTAACTAATAAGAATCTGAATTTTATAAAAGCAATTCAGTATTTTGTGTTTTCGAAATCGTACCAAGAAGTACATATATGTTGATAATACATATTTCTTATTGTATTAAATGCAATGTTAAGTAACAAAGTATTTATTTTTAATAAACATGTAAAACTTTTAGCGTAAGGTACATATTCGAATAAAATCATAGGTAAGCAAGCCAATTCAATCGAGTTTTGGAAAATACAAAGATTAATTTTTTTTAAGTTTCTTATTGTAAATAACTGCGAGGTTAAGTAACATTGAATTATTGAAATGTTAAAACATTATTATTATTATTATTTCTTGAAATTCAAAAGATATTATTAAGTAAGTAATGCGTTATATGAGATGTTGCTAAAATTCATAATTTTATTGAAATGTTTTGCAGATGCGTCGGAAAAACGCGAGCACATTCCCTCTGAATTACAAGTTCCTGAGTCTGTTGAGCTTCTGTCTTCATGTTCAGCAGACGGGCAATGCTTCAACACCTTCCTACGCAAGGCTAGCATCCCCTGCAGTTTCATGTAAACAATATTTAGTGGAAAAAAGTCACTTCAAGAACAAATGTATACCAGATTTAAGATTCATGTATTTTTTAATTAATCGCCTGTAATAACTTTTTGTTTATGTTGGATGAATATCTACTCCTAAGTGCCCGACTAAAAATAATTCTTTTATAAATACGACTTGTTCTTTCTTCGTCGAAATGGTAATATTCTAGTTCTATATAAACAAAATCAAATTGCAACCGCTAGCTTTGAGGATTGAGACTTTTATCAATTTCCAGAGCATGTATTTGGTATTGACGTGAACTAAATGTTAGTTTATACTGCTTGGTAGGTAGATTTCGATAAGGTAAATAAAAAATTACATCCCGCCGGGCGAATTTAATGATTACGTTTAATTGCTTTGCGAACGAATGTATAAACTAACACATTCATTCGGCGCTGGTGCTCCTGGAAATGAAAGATTACTGTACTCATATTAAATGTTTATTATTTTAGCGCTAGGTCAGATAACAGAGGCCGCGACATCTTGGGAGGTCCGCCACAAAATGAGATATTTTGTTTAAAGTTAGAGATTAAAGCCGGGGCTATGTGCGCCGCGGTACCGACGCGGTTTGTTAGTAAACTTCCTTCTCACCCATTATACGTTTATAATTGAGATCCTTTGAAAATCTATTTCAATATTTTACCCAATTCGATCGTTTATTTTTCTTATCCTTTCGCTGAAATGTAATGCCGACATAATTCGAATGCCTCAAACGTACGTTTTCTTTTGCATGCTTCTTTTACCCATATGAGTTCAGGAAAATGCTTTTAACAATACATACTTAGGCCACGTAGTGTATTGGGTTCTTTGTTCTAATTTACAAGTTTATCAAGGAAACTTGCAATTTTTTAAATTCATTTTCAAAAAATTTGCATAATTGGCAAAACCGCATTCACTTCTTCACATCTACAAGTTCCTAGTGGGAACTACCCAGGGTGTCTTTATAACGCAATATTCTAAGGGGTTATTGATTTTCTATGTACAGGGAGTGTCAAAATGCTTGTTTATATAACATTTTATTGCACAAAGATACAAAAATGAACTTGTTAACATTTGAAATTATAAAAAATGGAGTTTTATTTGTGAATGTTAAAAGATGTTGTGGCATTTTTGGAAAATCATGGATTAGTCAAAGAAAATGTTTACAAAACTCCAGATGGCTTCGTTTGTCATGTTCAGTTAACTTATTCACAATTCACGACACCTTATAAGGTATAAGTCTTTTTAACATTCTTCGGATTCAATCCTTAATTATATTTCACGAAGGACCATCCCTCACATTCTAGTGACACTGAAATACATGTTGAATTGGAACGTTGGAACTGAATCTCATGAAATTTTCATTGCAATTTTTTTTTGTTGCAGTCGCTAGTGTACCATTTTATGTAATGTCAAATTTTTTCAAAGCCTACTCTTTTGATTGTCATCAAATTTTCCCCTCTTGATCAGATATACATTTTGTTACAGCAAATGCAAAATATCCAATGCATTTTGGCGCTCCCTGTATAAATGGAAAATTCGGAGAGTTTGTATTTATATATAATATTCAATCAAATATTTGCATAATTTTTTCTCTTAAAAAGTGCAATCTAATTGTTGTATAAAAATAGGAGGGGAGTATAGATTAGATCTTGACTTTTTAAATTTCTGACTAATAACAATGGACAGTATCCAATTTTACTTCATAATAATCAAGACACTTACGTAGTTAATTGATAACAAAATAGATACCAAGAACCGCTTTCTCGTTACCTACTTTGTGCACGCAAATGAGCACAAAAGGCAGGTTTCCATATATTAATACAAGAACATCGTGCGTTTAAAACCCAATTCAATTGTGCTTGAAACGCAAAATTCAGAGCCAACGGGAAAACGCCTAAAGATATTAGGGAGTTTTTGCAATCACGTTTCACGTGCCCGTCATCCTTTAACGTTAACTTTATTAACCCCGGTGTAGGAATTTATGTAATTTACACTTTGAAAGTTTTAGCATCATATTACGTCGACGTTAACGTGAATATGAATCAAGAAAGTAGATCATAGTATTTTGTCTTGTCAGATTTGGATGCAGTCATTGTCATTTAATTTATGTACCAAATCTGAGTTTTGTGACTTTCGATAACATATTCCAATGCTTCGAAATCTCAAATTTCATAAGTTGACCGGCCCGTTATTGCATACGTGATGAACTTAGGTTTCACGTAGTCCGTCATACAAAAAACGTGAACGTAAACGTTAAAGCTGAATGTAACTAAGCAACTGGTCATTTACGTATACGTTTAATCAGAGGTGGGTACTATCTCAAATTAATTAATTTCAAATGCCGGTTGAAAATATAAAATGGTATTTTATATTTTTTATTTTAAATATTGATGGTGAAATCATTGTCTATTTTCTATTTTAAATAGAAATTAAAGGTATTTTATATTTAAAAATAAATGATTATGAGAAGCAGTTTTACAAAAACGAAAGAAATGTAATAAGAAGTTTTTTATTTTATATTAAACAACGAATGTAATCTTGTAACTATGATTTGTTATACTCAAAAAGTGAACTATCGAATACACGAACGAATACCGAAATAATACCCCTTGTTTAGCGCAATGAACTTGTCCGAACGATCCGAACGTATTTCGGTTTTGCGTCGATTATGATTTTGTTGTTTTGACTGGATATTAATTTTGAAAGAAATTCTTGAGTCAGGAGTCGTGCAGTGGCTTTCAGTTGTAGCAAAACTTTAAATATTTTCGACAATTATAATAAAAACCACTGACGAGTCAAAAATTTCTTTCAAAATTTTAAATAAAAAAATTGAAAACTATTTTGCATTTTTTTAGTCATTTAAAATAAGTATTTTATATTTTCTATTTTAAATAAAAATCGCAAACCATTTTGTATTTTAAATAGGGGATACCAACTTATTTTGTATTTTCTATTTTAAATAATTTGTATGGACTATTTTATCCACCTCTGCGTTTAATACGAAAACGTAATTGCAAAAACTCCCTATTGTTTTGATTCCGTAAATATTGACAATTTTGAGAGAATTATCATTAAATTTTGATGTGTTACTAATATTTATGGTCGATTGCATACAGAATTCGATGAAGAATGTATTTGATTGATTTAAATCGTTCTTAACAACCAGAAAACGTGTATCAAATGTTTCCCATGTTGCAGTTGTAAAACCGCTACCGCATTCCATTAGTTTATTCCATTGGTCTATTCCATGAGATTTTTAGGCCGAAAAAGTGATTAGTGTTCGTAGCGGAAAACTGAAATTTAACAAAGTAAATACTTGGTAGGTTCTAAAGGACCTGTCTGATAAAATGGACAGAAATGATTTGAAGTAATACCTCATACCGCTCTGCGATATACCGGGTGCGCCACTGTAAGTAGGCATACACCCCACATCGGGAAATATCGAGACAAATTGTATAAGTCATTATTAAAGTGAATTGGGTATACAGGGTTATTCACGTAGACCGTATTAGGTTAAAAATTTCTAATTTTGTTGATATAGCCATGAAAACAACAAACAATTGCATTTAATGTTTCCCGTTACTACAAATTTTAAGCAAAAGCAAAAAGAAGTTGAGAATCAAAATCAAAATTATTCAAACGCTGATATTTTAAATGTATTTTTTAAATTCATGAAGAATGATTTAAAATTGTTCGGAGTAGAGAATGTGTGTTCAATAAAATGTATCCCTCTTCTTTCTTCTGAATAAAACACAGTTTGGAAAGTTTGAATCTAACTTTATACAACTTGGAAAGATAAAATGTACGAAGATCAGTAACAAATAATGAAGATAATTAGACAATGGTTTTAAAACACTTTCACGCTAACTAGAGAATAGCAAACTAGAAGCTATTTTATTCTTCAATTTAAAGTAATGAAATTCATACTTCTTCGTTTTATCAGATCACAAGCGTCCCAAGAGAAGGATGATCAAAAAACAATTAAAATTTGTGAATTTCCATTTACGAAACTTATTTTCTTTGTAAATTAAATTGATTTGTTTAATTGGCAGTATTAGAGAATTAGAATATCTTATAAATCACGTGAATTATTTCGGCCTTTCAAAAATATGTAAGTTTATAATTTTAATTATTATCCTTTCAAAAAGTAATTTTTTGTACATATCTCTGACGAGGCCCAATAAGGCCGAAATAATTCACGTGATTTATAAGATATTCTAATTCTCTAATACTGCCAATTAAACAAATCAATTTAATTTACAATTTTCATTTGGCAAGAACTACAGCTGTCATTATTTTCTTTGGTTTACTACAAAATTTGTAGTAACAGTAATTATTGTTATCGCCGTGCTATCTTAACAAAATTACAAATATTTGACCTATTAAAATTGTAATTTTTTATGAATTAAATCAGAAATGTTTCATAACTCTAAAACTGTTCAAGTTAGGTATAGGGAATGCTAGTACAGTTCGACGCAGCATTTGATTCCACATACGATGGTGTATTAAAATATTGGTTGTTCCATTTGAAAAAAAGTATTTTTCTGTGTTTGAATATCGTCGAGTGGAGCGGTGCGTTTTAGACATCCTATAGCGTAATAGATTATGCTTATGGAATTTTTAAGAACCTTAAAGCTTCAACCACAATATCAGCTATTACAAATAAAATTGCTTCAATCATAGCTGTGTTATAATTTTTTGAAAATCCGAGTGCAGAATCCAAATTCTTAAGAAAATTCAAAATATCTCAAAAATGATGCGTTTTAGAGATAGGAAAATGTATTACAATTTAACATATTTTTACATGTAGAATTCAAGAACGTGATAAAAAATATAGCATTCCATTTAAAATAAACGAGTTGATGGCAACTTCCGGTATAACCGGAAATGACTGGATGTCAATTTTATTTTATTTGAAAAGATTCTTTCGAAGTATCTCTCCTCCGTAATACGTGAATAACCCTGAATTAGATTAAAATATCTGATCGGATAGACATTAGCGATCTGTATTGGAACTTCATTACGTGATTAGGCTGCTTCGTGAATGAACAGAAGCGGTGCATGCGGTATACTGCGTTCATTTTATTAGGAACTCATGAATAGGAATAAACTTCTTACACAGAACGCAACATTTGAAGTGAGATAGAAATAAATAATTTAATACCAAATGGATTTTTCATGTTTATTGATCCTATCTATTTGTTACAATTTTTAATTATTAACGTCATCAACAAGTTTACAAATAAACAAATTACATGTTGAGGCAAAACATGAAAATCACGCCGGACATACCCTTCTGTACAGACATGCCTGTTATCCCTATCACACTCGATATTGAATTACAAAGGTGCTTTGAACACATTTGATTCGTGTTCTAAGGACCTTCGTAACTCAATATCGAGTGTGACAGGGAAGATTGGCATGTCTATACGGAAGGGTATATCTGGCGTGATTTTCATGTTTTGCCCCCCCCCCCCCTTCCACTTCTCTGTAGGAAATGACGCTACATCCAATAACTACGTCCGCAATCTCTTCGTATTTCATAAACGCCTTTAGACTTGTTCATTTCAACTGTACACTTTTCGTTTTCTTGACAAGTCTTGGTCGGTTCACTGGATCCCAGCACATTGAATTCGGCAAGAAATCACTTGTGAATGATGAACAGCTACAACGTTCCAGTTCTTGCGTATCAGAAGGAAAGATTGAAAGGCACAGAAAGGCATAGAATAGCATTACTTTGCGAGGAATTGTCAGACATGTGTCAGAGGTGACATTTCGATGTATGTGTAGAATATCACATAGGCCGTTTTCGTTTCACAAGTTAGTGATTCGCAACTGATCTGAATTTGAAATGATCCTGAATTGATCTAATTCCATTTGATCCCATGGTGGTACAGATCATATCTGCTCTGCTCAGAACGTGCCCAGAACTACTCCACTCGTTGAAACGGAAGCTATTTTCTTCCCTCTTTAACAAAAGAACTCAGTTCCTAACAAAATTCTATAGTAACTACAAAGTTAAGTTTCGCACTTATCCAGCTAGTCTGTCCCAGAAGTCTAAATCCCTGGATTATCAAGGCAGGTACTACACAAAATTAAATGCGTCTTTATTGTATGCATCATTATTTTCATCAGTCAAAAGAGGAATAATAGTAATCGAAAGGGTCAGGCAATTGGTATGCATAGAACAGAATTAAATCGTAATCCGGCGCTACCACCAAATATCAAGTTCGTTTTCTATTATTCAAGAGGTTGGCTCGTCGTTATATGAGATGAGAGCCGTAGAATTCTTTGTCTGCAATTACTGATATTGTTTTACATTTGAGGGATCGTCGCAATAGAATAAAGTAACTTTATTCCACTAGTGGATAAATAGTCATTTAAAATGCTTCATAAGTGTGGATAAAAGTCCAATTATAATGTGATAGTGGATAAAATCTATTTCATTAATTTTGTGTTAATATTGTTATTGCTGTATGAGAAAGTCCAGGTCAAATCTACTTATACTCTATAGCTGAAGGTTCTTAGGTCCGGATTTTCAATTACAGTTTAACTTTAATCTTCAGTTTATTCTCATAGGAACAATTGTTTCTATAATTATTGTTACTACGGGAATAAACAAAACATAAAGATTAAACTGCGATTGAAAAATTCAGCCTTGTTTGACAGTTCTTTGAAGATTATCATTTGACAAATAATCTTAATATCACGAGGGCTGTTTTATTATTTTTTATTAACTTTTGATAAAGTGAACAATCCAATTCGCGAAAAGTCAAATGTAAATATTTTAATATACAAGCTGGTCCAAAAGTAATGGAACATAGAATAACAATACCTAATTCGTTTAAAAAAGATAGAGAAATAACAATTTTTTGTTAAAAATTTCATGTCCATTCTCAAAAAAGTTAGAAATTTTAAAAGTAAGAATTGTACTATATGTAGCGTCTGTCAATTTTTAAGGCAATACGTCTAAAGCTTTAAGAATTAATAAAAAATATTGAAATTAAAATTTTGATTTTAATCTCCTCCATTATTAATTTTTGGAATTTAGCTAAATCGCAATATTTATACGTCAGGAATCCACTGTTGCCCTGTGTAAATTACTTTTGAATCACGTTATATGTATGTGTATAGCGTGCATCATTGGTATGGATTTCTTCAATAGCTCTTTAACTATTGATTATAAAGGAAAGTATCATGTATAAAAATAATTGACTATAATGAGCTCTATATTAGTAAATTATTTTCACACACACACAGCACGTTCCATAAGTGAGTTATCCACCAAACTTACAGTTTTTTAAATGGAATGAACTAATTTTTATATCACATTTCGATAAATTTTGAAAGTAAACATTTTTTGTTAAGCAATTATAGCTCTAAATCAAAGCATTCGCAATCTACAGTTATTCAGTTGCATGAAAGAGCCGAAATGTGGAAGTATTTTGTTCATAATTAGCGGTCAAAAGAGTTATTTACTTTTACTGTGCATAACTAATTAGAAATATTAGAATAAGTAATAGTAACATCTTCCATGTGCGTTTACACAGAAACAATTAAAACTTAAAAGTTAAATGTTTTCTGAAAAATTAATTTAAAAAATTTAAAAAAAAGGTTTGGTTCAATTTCTATAATAAATAGGTAATTTGGAACAATAATAATAATTTAACTTATGTTAATGACAAAACACCATAATAAATGGTCGAAAATCCTTCACTTGCACAACATAATTGCATCCTTCTTTTTAAATTTAAATTTTCTAATAAAAAAAACTTTGTTCATTAGGAAGTATTCTGGTTACAATTTTACAAATATGTTAACGTTTGTTTTTCGGCAAATCTGGATATTAATTGTCATTAATGATATGTAAATAAGTACATTTTTACACTGTGTTTCATTTCTTATTTACACAATCCTGTATTTTTTTATTTATTAACGGATCGATTTTAAATTTTCGCCAGTTGTATAAAGCGATTCAAAAAATTTTCATTTTATGTTGGCTGTGGAAGAAAAAGTCATGTCTTTGATTATATCTAATTTTTTTAAACGTCAATTTACAAGACAGTTCATTATTTTTGGTTTCATTTATTAACATGCTATTCATAAAATTTTTATTCTGTGCAGGCCATGGAATTTAAACGTACGCGGTAAATTGATTCTTCGCTTCGCGCTGGCTGTCACCAGAAAACGTACCTTTTCTTATTCTAGCGATTTTCAGTGTTTTTATAATGAAAATAAACGTTTACTTAGATAGGTAATTATTTTTATCATCATAATAAATGTTGAAAGTGATCTCCATCTTCTTGAAGACACAACTAAAAATGTAAGATTTTTCGACAAGTTGAATACGAAAGATTAACTTGTTGTGAAAGTGCACGTACAGAAATTTTTGGTTGGTCTTGAATGATTTCCTGAACATTTTGTATGGCATAAGCAGTTCTTTTCTTTGGACAGCCGCTACCTTTCTTTTTGCTATGCTTCCACTTTCGCGAAATAAATTTACAGCGTGCATAAAATTATCATAAAATTGACCATTAATTTTTTGTCCAGTACGAAAATACGCTTCTAACATGAATGCTTTTTGTTGTTCTGAGAAAATCATTTTAAATAATAAATGAAACCAAATATTATGAACTGTCTTATAAATTGACGTTTAAAAAAATTAGATATAATCAAAGACATGACTTTTTCTTCCACAGCCAACCTAAAATGAAAATTTTTTGAATCGCTTGATATTTAGAATGGTTTTCTCAGAACAACAAAAAGCGTTCATGTTAGAAGCGTATTTTCGTACTGACAAAAAAATAATGGTCAGTGGCAATATTCTATCCAAGAGTGTCTAACTGATTTTCACGAAAAATATCCTGAAGAACTGTTTCAATACAAACAATTTTATGATAATTTGATGCACCCTTATTTCGTGAAACTGGAAGCATAGCAAGGAAAAAAGGTAGCGGTCGTCCAAAGAAAAGAACTGCTGATGCCATACAAAATGTTCAGGAAATCATTCAAGACCAACCAAAAATTTCTGTACGTGCACTTTCACAACAAGTTGATCTTTCGTATTCAACTTGTCAGAGAATCTTGAAAACAGATTTACATTTTTATCCTTACCGTCTGACTTGTGTTCAAGAGCTCTTGCCTACGGGTTACGAAAAACGACGACAGTTTTCTCAATGGTTCCTTACTAATATGGATGATGAAATTTTAAATCATAGTTTCTTTTCTGACGAAGCATGGTTTTATCTAACTGGCTATGTCAACTCCCAGAACATGCGAATGTGAAGTTCTGAAAACTCACATTTTTATACAGAAAAACGACTCCAAAAAAATAGGCGTGTGGGTAGGTTTAAGTCGACGACGATTAATAGGACCGATTTTTTTCAATGGTACTCTTACGACACAAAGATATCGAGAGGAAATTCTTAATACATTCATCAACTAATTACACGATGACGAACTGCAAATGGTTTTTTTTTCAACAGGACGGTGCAACACCTCATGCAGCGCGGGGAACCATAGATTTTCTGCAAGAATTTTTTGATGACCGTTTAATCAGCAGAAACACAGCAATTATATGGTCTCCCAGATCATGTGATTTAACTCCTCTCGATATTTTTTGTGGCCACACCTTAAAAATTCCATTTTCAAAATTCCTGCCAACAATTTGGAAGAGCTGGCTCAACGAATCACTGCAAAATGTGAAGAGGTAAATAATTCGGCAGATTTGTTACAGCGGGTGATTAACGGTGTCAAAAGAAGAGCTCAGTTGTGTCTTCAAGAAGATGGGGGTCACTTTCAACATTTATTATGAAGTTAAAAATAATTACCTATGTAAATGAACGTTTATTTTCTGTTGACAGTAATGTCACATGACAGCCAGCGCAAAGCGAAGAATCAATTTACCGCGTACGTTTAAATTACATGGCCTGCACAGAATGAAAATTTTATGAATCGCATGTTACAACATTTTAAAACAGACATTTTTCAATTTAGAAACCTTTTATATTGCAGGCCATGACTTGCTACAATTGAAAATAAATTCCAAAAAATTAAGAAACATACTAGACCTTGTTTGATCAATGAAAATTATTAAGAAAAGTTCCAGTTCCCAAATTTTGGTGAAAAATTTTAGTTTTTAATTCTTGTATATAATAGAACGTTTCAATTTAATCTGATTTATTATTTTAGAGAACACTGAAACTAACTAACTAAAACACACAGAACTAAAAGAAAAAGAGAAATTAACATATTTCCTACCGAACTCATATTTATTTACTGATTAATAGAAAAATTATTTACTGTAAATGCGTTATTTCAGATAATTTACAAGAATTAAAAATTAAATTTTTTTTTCCAAATATAGAAATTCTAAACAACTTTTCTTAAACTTCTTTTCACTAAATAAGGCCTACAATATATTTTGTTAGTTTTTTGAAATTTGTTTTCAATCCTACTAAGCCATGGCTTGCAATACAAAAGGTTTCAAAATCTGAGAAAGGTTTGTCTTAAAAGGATGTACTATTGGCGAAAATTAAAAATCGATTCGTTAATAAATAAGAAAAATACAGGGGTGTGTAGATGAGAAATGAAACACACTTGATAAGACATAATTTGGAGATTCCAAAACCAATTGTTTTGCCCGTTTTCAGAAAATCACAAGTATATTAATTTGCTAGACTGGGTCTAAACTTGTTTTTCGTCTTTGGTTCAAAATTCTATTTATTTTTCGAAAACTTAATTAATTATCAAACCGAGTGTATTTTTTTATTTCTATACATTAAGCAAAACCATTCTTCATTCTGACATTACCTACCTTAACTCGAGAGGTAGAATCAAATTTGAAAACATAGATTCCATAAAATTAGAAAACGAATGTATCCCGCGGTCAAAATAAATATAAATGAAAATAAACGTTTGGTGCTAAAAATCGAATGCAAAATTCCAAGAATGTGAAAAGTCGTTTCAGTAGAATTGAATTTATAAACTTATTATCCGAAAGTTAAACAAATATGAAAACACATTAACATGTATTGCGCCAAATTAAACTAAAAAAATTTAAATTAGAATTTCTGATAATAAACGAAAAACGTATGTAGTTACCAATGTGCCAATCATAACGATTACGGTATTTACATTTATAATTATTTTGACAAGCAAATTGAAGATAGGTAATTATTCTTTAAGTACATAATTATAAAGAGAGAAAAGTGTTAGCAACAATATTTGGAAGTTTATTTTTTAAAATACTCTTTTAAATCAATTAAAGGGAATAATTCGTGAAATTTTTAGTTTAGATTTTCGTACTTATTTTTATAATTTCCTTAATAAGAAAACAGCATTTAATTAGAGCCACTGATTTTCATTGGAATTCTTGTTAAATTATCCTACACGTTTTAATGTTTTTAACGTAAAATATTAATTACATAATTAAAATTATTAAAATAGTTATTAAGAATTTCTTATAATGCTACTAATATGCGATAACTTTTGTAATAAGTAATACATAATGAAATAAAATTATACAGAGTGGTGATAAAATAAAAAACAAGTCGATCTTTAATTTTAAGAAGACACATTTTAGTGCAAAAATCTTTTCTCGATCGGCATTTATTTTTCCGCTGTGTCGTCATCATTATTTTTTTTAAATGGCAACCCTAACTTTTTCATGCAGATTTTGTCAAAATGGTGATATAAAAAATAGTACCTTACACAACAACTATTTCGAAAAAAAAAAAAAATAGACGTGATCTAGAGCATCGTCTGAAATTTTTTTGAACGATTTTTTATGCTGCAATGAGAACTTGAACAATTGGTTGGGGAACAGCTTCAATATTTTCCCTAATTTTTACTTTTTTTTGTTTTCAATTTCAGGATTATCATTAAAATAAAATAAAATAAAATAACATAGTATTTTTGATTTGTAATATCTATTTTTTTCGAAAAATTTGTTGTGGAAAGTATTAACTCTTTTGCATCACCATTTTGCTGACAAGAAGGACTCTCAAAATCTGCATAAAAAAGTTACAGTTGCACATTTAAAAAAATTAATGACGACATCACAGCGGAAAAACAATCGAGAAAGTATTCTTGCACTAAAATATGCCTTTTTAAAGTTAAAAATTTACTTATTTCAGGATTATTGCAAAAAAATATTAAATAAAAAAATTATGAGCTTGGTGCGGGACTTCATCATCATCGTGTATATTAATTATCATTATTTAACAGCCAGTTTGTGGCTGTGAAGTAATACACGAATATAGTGTAAAAAAATTCACGTAAAGTTTTTGTAATAATTGAACTTCATTATTTTACCTGGAGAACAGGGAATTTTAATATGTTTAACAAGTTTTGATTTCTGTTGATAAGTACGAGGGCCACTAGAAATGTATAGAGGTAGCTATGAAACAAAAGACATAGACTTCTTTTGACAATTTTATTTTTCACTATATTCTCCCTTCACTTCAATGCACTTTCGCCGTTTCTTGTTAAAAAAATTTCTTCTACATGGAGCAATTCGATCAGGATAACGTTGACGGTATAACCGTAAAGCTGCTGCACTGTTTTTTCTACATTCGTAGTAAACCTCTAGCATATCGGCTTCTTCATTAATGTTATTCATTTCTCACCGTTTCAAACTAATTATAAGTCAGATTGACAGTGCCGGTATTTTAGAAATTGTTTACCAAATTAGATAAAGTATGACAAATTTCAGTAAAATTACTCATAGCATGCTAGAAATATTAGCGTGCCTTAAATGTTAAATGGTAAGTTATGTAGGTAGTTTTTTTCAGTTTTCTCGAAAATTTTCTTATGTAAGGATAAAAAATTTTATGTGGTTGTATTTCGCAAAAAAATTTTCATCGTGCCATTTAAAAAAAATGTCGATGACGTCATGACTCCTATACAGTGTAGCCAAAAAAATATTGTTTTACTTCATTCTCTAGAAAACAACGTCCCATTTAAGAATATATACACTTTACTGGGTGTTTAAGCAAAAATAAATGAGTTATAGCTTGAGGCCTTTATAATCAAACAGACGTATACATATAACTCGTTTAATATCTCTTTTTCTTTTCTATATTAATTTGTTCCTTCATACTGTCTATAAAAATTATTTTTAGCCGATTTATAATTCATAACAATAGCTTTTATTTATTGGAAATATTTAACATGTTTCTTTAAAGGAAATAAATGTGTCAAAGTAAATATGTAAGCAACAACTTGTATATAAGTAATAAGAAGAGATGAAAAACAAAGGCGTTTAGTTTGAAATTTGTTACTGTAAATCAGTCACAAGCGATATTCTGGCCAAACAATTTATTTCTCTTAAAAGATAGTACCTATTATTCATTCACGTTCTTTTTGCATTCAGAGTAGGCCGTGTTAGGGTGACATTTTTGTTGGTACCTTCAAGTGAATATGTTCCATTTTAATATGATGGTTATATTTTTGAAAACTGACGCCAAAAAACATTGATGATTTTGAGCATTTTGACTTAGTATTGCAAAAGTCACAAGTAATTATTTGTTTTAATGCTGTTATTTTACTTTCTTCATGCCATCGTAGAGTATAAGAAACATTATAGTCGATGGGACTGACGTTAAAGTGCCAGAAGTTTGCATTTGTCACATTTTGAGCACGTAACCTAACGAAAAAAAAAAACATAGCCTACTAGAATGCAAAAAGAACGTGAACGAATAATATTCTAATTTGTATTCTGAAAAACAGAATCTATAAAAGAAATTGTAGAATTCGTGTAGGAGGGAGGGGTGTCTAGGGACAACATTATTAGTTAAAACACTCAGAGACAATTCTAGTAAAATTAGAGATTTTGTCGGAGAACCCCGAAATAAACCAATTTTTTTGTGCAGGAACTATTACGGCAGTAATAAACGTTTCGGCCGGCTAAAGGATGCGAGGGAGATGTTGAAAATTCAGACCATGTGTAAACACATTCGGACATAAATACTGAGGTGTCGGATGACAAAGTTTACTGGCGCTTGTAAACCACCCATGGCGAATGTTACGGTCAAAACATGCCCTACGAGTACCTACCCTCTTAGCTAATGCGATTTGAGTTATTACTGGCGCCGGAAAGCTTATCTCACTTATAAAGGGTGTAAGTGCAGATTTGAAGGAAAACATACGTTATTGTGCACAGACCTCCAGTTACAGTAAGAAAATTGCTTTAAGTAGGTATATGGTTTAAATTATTTTTATGCGAAGGTTATGCACGATTTTTTTTTCAAAATTTTATGTGTGTGGGAAAAAAGGATAATGATGGGTTTTAGAGCTATCGTAACTATTGGAATACTTTGTTAAAATAGGACGTATAATTTCACACTCATCAGATTAGCTGCGGCAGACAAATCTTATAGCTCGATTAATGCTTGTTTGTTCATTTTTGAAATTCAGCAATGAAAATTGGTATACATGGAATGTTTCAGAATTATCCTTCCTACCAAACTTAAAATCAGGATCTCGAAATAACAAAAAATTGTGCCCTATGAAACGCTATGAAACTACGTAAAATTGGATATTATTTAATTTTTTTTTAATTTTGCATTATGCCGCTATTCTAATCGTGTGAATTGATAGTAATAATAATTTTTCAGATCGTCGTTTCCTGTACCTTGAAAGAAATGTTAATATGTTAAATCACAGAGTTGAAATTTTCATCAATTAATTTCACACCATAAAATTTTATTCTGCATTTTTCTGTTAATAAAAATGTTAAGGTGTAATTAAAAATAATCGTAAAAAGGTAGAATTGTTTTTAAGATGATCGTTCAACATTACATGATTATTATTGTAGTACTAAAATACAGTGTAGTTACAGTGAGGAGATAATGAAGAGACATGTTAATTGATAAAGAAATATAAGAAATTGTTTATTTTAACAAGTTTTGTCATGAAAGAACTCATCCGAAATAAAATTTTCATTGATTCAATTTAAATTAAGATATTTAACATTTGTCTCGGTTCAAAAATGATAATATGATTGTTGACACACAACACAATAATTGTTAATTGCTTTTTTGTATTTCTTTTTAAATTTTAAATCATTATCTTTAACAATGCTTTTAATATGCTTCTGAAGGGTTACGTGTTATCGGAATTGTTGATATATGAGGTAGTTTGTTGGCAAAAAAAACGGCAGTCAAGTTGCACACTTATCTCTCATGTGGGACATTTTCATCCAATAAATTTTTGATATGTATCTGCGGATTATCTAAATGAGGACAGCAGACGTACCACTACTTGTGGTAAGAAATAAACCAGATCACAGGTAGGTAACGCTTGACATATTGGCAGACAAGTGAAGAGGTGACTTACCGAGCCAAAATAAACAACGATAGACAAAGTGGGTGACAGACATGGCCTACGAGAAGCTACTAAATATTCACGATGAAGGGTAAAATTTGTAAACTGTTACAGACTTATTGTAAACAGTCCGCCGTGTGGCGTTAGTTTATTACGGCGTTTTATCATATTCTACGGGGTTGTGTGACATTGAAAAACAAATTATTTAACGTCCAAGTACGCATTCCCGCTCAGTTAATTTATGAAACCATTAACAATAGGCTGCCCCGATAGGGATTTATAAATGTATAAAATATAAAGTGACCTATTTATTGGTGGATAAATTCAATAAAATATAAAGCAGAAACATTTTCTACGGCGTGAGGAAATTTAAATAAACCGTCGGTGATAGATGAAGCAATTATAGAGAAGAATTTATGGCGGCGTACAGCAAGAAAATCCTATTTCAGTCTCTTTTCAGACTCCTGTTTACGCTGGCTCTGTACTTTATTGCATAGCATGCCTCTTTTAACGGTTAAATAGGTGTCTAGCTTTGATCTGTTTACAAAGTTTAATCATAATAAGAAGTCATAATCGCATTTATGAAGACTGCTAACGTAATCGCACTTTAAACGATTTTAATTTTGCAATCGTGCTGACGTAAAAGCTATACTTATAGTTTTCTAATAAAAAATTAAATATGTATGTAAAAGAGCTCTGATGTGCGAAATAGATTATCATATCTAATGCTTATACCATGAAGTTTTCTCAGAAAATTAATATTAAATGTTTCAATGATTTGTTATACGCGATAAAAACTCCACTAGTAGTGCAAGCATTGTCCCATCCCATAACTCACATTAGTACAGAAAGCACAAGTTAGTAATAGGCAGTCACTGTGATTGTTTCAAGTAATATTGAAATCCATAACGATTCCCAGGAGACAAACACTGTTGGAATATTCTGCATTAATCCGTAAATGTTAATGTTCAAGGATGGAAATAATTTGTATTTATAAAAATTCAACAATAGTTTTAGCTTAAATTGAAACTGGCATTGTACAACTGGGCCTAAGTATATAAAAAAATCATTAAAAATGCCTAAAACTAAAAGAACAAACAAATTAAATTCTAGACTAAACTAAAAGCTAATCATATACATATACTAAATAGTTTGATGTATTGAGCACTTGTGAATTATAATTAAACGCAAAAACACCCTTTTCATAAAATTGCATATGTACTAAATAGTTCAATACTGTGCATTAGCGAAAAAGAATAAACGAAGGAAGAAAACAAAGGAAATTGTCATTAATGCTACATAATTAAGTTTGTAAAGATAATAATAATTTTTGTCTTAAACGCATTTTGAAAGGAATTAAATCAAACATTTTAAGATCTGATGGCAGCTTATTATATTTTGCGTAGATTACGTATGTGAAAGATCGTTTATAATTAAGTTAGTTGTGTTCTTTTTTTTTCAATATCTCGTTAACACCAAGCAAATCGGAAATTTTGTTATTCCTTGATTTTGATTTATTTCAATTTCCTGAATCGAACCCCAAAACCACGGACGTTACTTTTTAGGTAGCCTGTATAAATTCGTAAATGCTTGACGATTTTCCGGCTATAATCTAATATAAATTCGTCTTGCAATTCTGAATTTTCATTTTTACGTCTGTGAAAATTATAATCTCTATTGTAGTTATCTGTAGTACGTCAAATTGCAAAATTCGATTAAATATAATTACAGTGTTACATTCTATTAAATGTAATTATCACCAATTGAGGTGTTAGCTCGAACTGATATTTCAAAATTTATTTTTCAATCGATTTTTAAACATCGCTTTTCTATGCAGGCTGTCCAGAAAAGATTGGGTCATTCTTCATCGGTGATTTCTTTCAGACTAATTTATCTTAGTACAAATTTCAAATTTTAAAAAATTATGACTAGAGATTTTTTAAATTTAATTTTTTTTTACAATAACTTGGTCAATTTTTTAATTTAATCTCAGAGAGAGATTCAGTTGTCAAATCAAAATGTTTGCTTAGTTTTTGCGTAACATGCAGGGGACGCTCTCAAAACCTTTACATTTTTTTGTTTTTCGTAGTTTTTTTGGCCGTTAATTCTTTATAAAAAATGAAATTAGAAAATATTTTTAAAGGGCCGTAACTTTTTAATAAAGCAAAATTGTACCAAGATAAATTGGTTCAAATCGATTTATTTAGACCCAAAGAAGCCTACCTCGAAATATGGCCCGTTTTTTATTGGAAATCCGATATAAATAAATGTTCCATAAGTGCGGTTTGTTTCATTTTAATGGATAATATAATGTAATTGCTCACACAGCTCATAATCAAGTTTTAAAACAAACGATTTCTGCCTTCTTATGTTAGATCAGTTTTTTTTCCATTTTTGAGTTAGATCATGAAATGATATTTTATTATGGGCAATATACAGCATTAGTCAATGATGAATTTATCATAAGGTGCATAAGCTGAATCTGGGACAGTTGCAGATCTGCACATCTTACGAACCCTTATATAGAAATGGATGAGGAAATTTCATATTAACGTTTGGGTCCCTACACTATTCTTATACACTTTCAGGATATACCTATTGTTATCGTAAACATTCATTTCAATTTCTTAAATTGACGCAATTAATCAAAAATATTGCATATAATACTTGATGTACATAGTATATAAAAATAAAATAATTTAGTTAGTCTGATATTTGTAATACATATTAATTCTTATAAACTGAAATGAAATCCATATTTTTTTAATTAAAACCAGTGCACAATTAGAATAAAATGTAATAATGCAGAATAAAACAAAACAGTGAAATCCCCTTTTTTAGGAAAAGTTTCGAATTATAACAAGGATAATATGTTAAAAAAATTTAAACAAAATTATAATTTAATTAATTAAATTATTTTCACATTAATTTAAAATTATAATTATTCTATTTCTACGAATTAATTCCTGAGCTAGTGCACATACACAAAATTCTTAACTATTTTACCTAATAAATTCTAACTAAATTTAAATTTAGGTCCGCTGATGTAGGAAGGATGCAAATGTGCAAGTGCGCAACTGTACCGGCACAGTAGAAACTGTTTATTTATTGTGGTTTAAATAATGATTGCAATACCAGTTTTAAAAATTTTTTAAACGTAATTCAGTTTTTGTAATAGAAATACACATACGATTTTCCCGCTTTTAAAATTAAAGTGCAATTTTTCATCTTTGAAAAATTGCGTGTGTTATACTTACGTATAAATGTGTCTTCAAAGTGTAAGTAAAAAAATTTGAAGTCTCCGACTTTTTGTAACTGTTGTATTTAGAAACTATCGAGTTTTACGGACATCTGCAAATATAAATTAGTATGTGGCAATGTGGTTTACGAATAAGTATTACTCTCGAAAGTGGTTAATCTGTATGTGTCAACGTTACGTTACTTAAATATGCAGTTCGAGTGTGGCTAGCACGTTGTAAAGTTTCAATTATTTAGCTATTGTTTTTTGTGCAGTGTGGTAATATATTTTGGATTATTTTATTTGAAGAGAAGGTAATTACTTTTTAGTAAAGATTAAGAATATGAAAAACATTTTTTATCCGGAATTTTATGATGGGGAAACCGTTCACGTTATTCTTCAACTGCAGCTCTACCATTACCATTGTAAAAGCCATTTGCACACTTGTCCACTTTTGAACAACATTCTGTCAACTTTAATCCAGTGGCTTCAAATCAAATTGTCAATCTAAGTTTCGATTTAATCATAAAGAATTGGGAATCGAAAAGTTTTGACATCTCGATCACGCTTAGAAGATTACCTTTAGTACAAAGTATTTTTAAATGAATGCTTTTGGTTTTAATCTGAATCATTCAGAAAGTGGCGGGCCACCTTGCCTATAGTAAGTGAGCCGTGTGAACCTTTGATGAAGCAAGTCCCCTAAAACATTAAACAAGAAATTATAGTTGTCGGTGTGCTCTTTCGTCTCTTGACAATCTATTTCGCCATTCAGATTTGAATTTTTTTCTCATACAATTCTGCAGAGATGAGAAAATGACTTTCCTATACAAGAAGAGTAAATTTTTGTTAAAATTTATCACACAAATAATTCGCTATAGACTGAATTTATTAGTGTTATTCAATTTGGTAAGAGTATCGTGGTGGTAACGGAACGATAATAAAATTTATGTTATAATTAAAGAATGGTTTCTTAATTTAGTCCATTCATCTCCCAAAGATGAAACGAGAATTAAGAGCGTCACAGCTTTAACTGCAGCATTAAACTTTTAAACCTATTCTCTTTTTTAATGTGCTTTTAATATCTACATTTTTTCGCTGAATGAATTCGCGGGCCGAAAGATTAAAAAATATCGCGGCCATAAAGCATCTAAGTAGACTACACTGTATTCATTAATAGGTGGCGTGTGTGAAGTTCTTCTCTGAAAATAAGCCGTTTTATTGTAAGTAATGAAGAGACGTTAAATGACGGATATAAAAGAGCAGACACAGAGCAGTGAGCAGTCAAATCTTGCTCCGGATGTCGTAAATCACGAGATTTAGGATAGCAAAAAGTTGGTAGTGAAGACATTGTTTACGTCTATCATCGCCGGGCCAAACGCGCACCGCGAGATTCACTCATGTTCGAGGTTCTGAAATAATACAAAACCAGGTCCGACATCAATCAAAATCTGATAAAAGGCGCTTTTTTCTGATACTTGTCAGATGTTTCTGCGTTTATCAAAGTTAAGTAAGAAAGAAAATAAGCAATGTAATACTAACCCAGAAAAAATCAAGGTAATAGATAGAAGTTAAATAAACATTTCTTTAGAGCTGCTTCTGTAGTAGCGTAATAATAGATTAAGAATATTTTTTTATCATAGCGGCTTTCAACTCGGAGGATATCGTTTCAAGTTTTAATCATCTTTTTTTGACCAGAACGCGGATGTTTAGTAAAGATACGTCAGTCTGGGAGTCTTCAGTCATTGATTAACTTTTTGAGTGGCAAACAAGGGAATCTAATTCACACGTTTCATAAGTGCTTGCTAACGATTTTCAAAGACGTTTACAGTTTAGGTAAATAAATCAAAAACAATTACAGAATTTATAACATGATAAAAAACCTTGAAATCGAAACACATGCGTGCGATTTTTTTTCTAATTTATCAACACTTTAATTATGATTATAATTTGTCAGAAATTTCAAACAAATTAATTAAAACATTCCTAAAATTACCTTACGAATTATTTAAAAGAAGACAGTCAAAATATACTGAATAACAAATTTGTTAACGTCTAGCGTGAAGTAAAATAATACTACGTGATTTTTTTTTGCCATCGGTTTACATTTGCCACACATTACAACAATAAATAACCAGTGTTACCTGGAAAATATTTTTTACATCATTATTTGCTGGAATGTATATTATCTCTTTCAATTTTTACTGCTATAAGAGCATTCTTATTATAACTTGAGAGGTGACGTTTTAATTTAGAAAGACAAACATAATTATACCCAAAGATTTGGTCTGATTAACGTTCGCAAATTAAAAATAAATAATATCGTGAAAAATATGTAACTAACTTAAACAGATACATATGTATATCAGATAGTAAAAGATAATATTATGTAGAAACTCTGTATCTAGAAATTTAGACTTAAACAATTTCTAATTACCTACTAATGAATAAGGCATTTGAAACTTTTTTCCTGGTAGCGAAACAATAACAACTGCCTCCCTGATTTAATAAGTCTGGTTATTATGGTTCCATCAAGAGTCGCCAGTTTCTTCGATCAGATTACTTCCAATTTATGCATTTGTTGTTTTATTGAGGTAAGAACTCGTTATCGAGTGCATATTATTACACGTGGTCGAAATGTATTTAAAAATTAGCATAAAGTAACTATTAAAATGTTAAATTTTCTATCGCCTAGAAGAAAATTCACAGGAGTATATAAGATGTCGCTAAATTCCGTGGACATGGCTTAACCACAGACCCCTGGCCTCAAAATAAAATGATTTAACCCAATTTATCTACAATATGTCCCAGCTCCCAGATAACTTTTCCAGCATGGGGATCTCGCTTATTATAATAGATGCGAATTCGGTTAAATGGGAAGAATTATTTCTAAGTATTAGAGTAGTCATAAGTCATAAACTATTTTGAAATTTAAAAAATTCCATGTGGTCCAGGAGTTATAGCCAGAAAACAAAAAATTTCAAATTTGGTTTTTTTGTAGTCTTTGCATTTTCATTATTTGTATTTTCTTAAGGCACTTTTTAATGTAGAATTTAAATGTGCTTTTAGATTTTTGTTTTCATTTCCGTTTTCGAGTTCTTGCCCCCAACTTCAGTTTTTCTTATGGACCGTCAAGTAGGCTTTAGAATAATTGAATGCGTTCTTTTTTCCTCTTTACAATGATATAACACATGTAATATTTATTTTAACAGATAACGAAGAAAATTAACAAAAAATATTTTCTCCGCAGACGTAAGCTTTGTTTACTGTAAAAATAAACAAATTTTCTAACAAATGAATGAATGAATTTTGAGAAGGTCCTACACAGGAAACAAAAGCATTAATTAGTAACAAACAACAAGTACGTAGTTAAATAAAAAATTAGACTATTTACGGACTATTTACGGACTATTTACGAACAATTGACCATTACGTTCTAAACATAACTGTGATCTGCGAATGGTCAAACGAAAATTACGACCTGTAATTTTGAGAAATGCTACAAGCACAGCTTCACGAAGATCTTCAATTTCAAATACTTGAACACTTTATTTTTGACGTAATCGCAAACGGAAAAATTCGAGGGGTTGAATCTGAAAACCTTGGAGGCCATAAAATAGATCCACGATTACCAATCCACGAATTGGGGGAACCGGTTATTAAGATATTAGGGAGTTTTTGCAATTACGTTTCACCGTTTCACGTGCCCCTTATCCTTTAACCTCAACTTTATTAATCCCGGTGTAGGAATTTACGTAATTTACACTTTGAAAGTTTTTGCATCATATTACGTCGACGTAAATGTAAATGTGCATCAAGAAAGTAAATTAGAAATGTCGGCACAGTTCCAACGAAGAGCGATCCAAGTGTATACATTAGAGGCAAGGGAAAGAATATTTTTATAATTATTGTTTATGTAGATGATATATTAGTCTTGTCTAGAAATTCGGCGGAAATAGACAGATTCGGAGTGTTGATGAAGAAAGTATTCGACATTCATGATTTAGGTGAAGTAAATTACTGCCTAGGTATTAGTTTTTCCCGAAGCAAATATGAAATTAGAATGAGCCAAGAAACATATGTCAAGGACATCCTAGAACGCTTTGGAATGTCGACCTGCAATCCATTATCTACACCAATTGATGCCGGTTCGAAATTATCAAAGTCGGACGTTTGGTCAGAAAAGGACGGGCCAAAACCACCTTATAGGGAAATGGTTGGAGCCCTGATGTACTTATCAGTCGCAACTCGGCCAGATATTTCACATGCGGTTAGTTTGTTATGCCAATTCAATGATAATTTTGGAAAAAGTCACTGGGCAGCCGCGAAACATGTGCTAAGATACTTAAAAGGCACTGCTGATGTAGGTATCACCTTCAATGTTGACGGAAACGGATTGCAGGGATTCGTGGATGCAAATTGGGGTGCATGTCCAGATGATAGGAGATCCTTTACTGGATATGCGTTCACGATGAATGGTGGAGTAATCTCATGGGAATCGAAGAAACAGAGAACAGTAGCTCTTTCTTCGACAGAAGCTGAGTACATGGCGCTGAGCGAGGCCTCAAAAGAAGCTATTTACTTGAGGAAACTTCTTGCAGAACTGGACGCAGATATTCCAAAGACAGTGGAATTATATAACGACAATATCGGTGCTCAGAAGCTTGCAGGCAACCCCATATTTCATGCTCGCACGAAACATATACATACATATAAGACATCACTTTGTGCGTGAGGCGCTCGAGGCTGGAGAAATTGAGATAAAACATTTGTCAACGGAAGATATGCCCGTATTGACCAAAGGTTTACCGAAATCAAGACATTGGAAATGTTTGAATACACTGGGTATTAAAAATCGTGTTTGAAAAACACAGCTCAGTTCGAGGGGGAGTGTTGAAGAAATAAATATAATATACTCACTTGAGCTGATAAGTTAAAGTTGGCTGTTGTTTATATGTAACTAATGTATAAAAGTTTGTCATTACATGTACCTAAAATTTTGCTCACATTAAAAGTTATGTTCTCTACTTAACTGGGCTTTCAATCACACCCGCTGCAATCGCTAACAAGATTCAACGTCATAAATATTTTATTAATTTAAATAATGCAAAAATATTACTCCTATGTATTATCAAATTTAATAGTGACAACTGCAATTCAATTTGAGTTTTTCAAGAAGATATCTCTTTGGTTTACTGTGTAAGGAATGCGTGTTGTTTTTATAATCCCAATTTTAGATAGATGTTAGATAAAACCATACCAGTTTTTAAATCGAAGCGAATCACTAGTTATTTAAAATATCCTGTGATCAATCAACAATGATTGAATGTGCCGCTCTAAAGTAATTCTTTTTATCCCCACGGCGTTGAGTAGAAATTATTATTGATAGCCTTACAGACAGTAAACACTCGTAGCTGTTGCGAAATTAAAAATTAATAATATTTCAGATGCAAACCTTCAATCATTGTTGATCACAGTGTGGTATTATCGTAATCATAAAAGATGAGCTCTACGTCATAAATTGTACGCGTCTGGCGTTGAATTAGCAGATATATAAAGCATAACTCTGTCCTTTTCTTATTCGTCATTGAAAAGGAAATAATACTGAAATATTTCAATATTTGTCGATTTTAACTTCGGTGATTGATGATGCAGGGCTCAGATTTCGTGATTTTGCCTATATTAAAGTACAACTTAACGCGCAAAAATGACACTCAATAAATATGATAGAACATCGAGGTTATTTAGTTAATCTAAATTAGGTTCCTTAATACAGTATCTGTTTGTTAATAGACGATACTAGAAATTTGTCATTCTAACATCTAAGATCAATCTGAATTCAGAAGTGATTCGATGTTCGATGTTTTTTTGTGCCATCGATATTTTATCGATGATAATAAATTGTAAATATCGATGACAAGTACATGGAACATCGATGTTGGGTGAATATCTATGTGTTTCGTCCATCGCTATGTCAAACTAAGAATATAAAGAGTATAGACTTCCAAATTTGGACTCTCTATGTTACATGCTTAGATTCGCTGCATGGAACTTATTCTGCACGTTTCATATAATTTAACAAAACAATAAACACCGACGCTATTCGCGTAAGCGTGTTTTTGGACTCAGCCTGTATGTATGGTGGTATGTATGTACTTTATTTGAAACAAATATATTTGCTGCACTTCCCACTTTTCTTTGTAAATTTAATTTCCATTTCAGTTATGACATCTTTGATGTGTACAGAAACGATTATAATTATACAGTGAATACAGGGATTTACATGCTAAGAATTTGACTTCATGTTAATGTATGTTATGGGACAAATTTTAAGCAAATTTTTGTATTTAGTCGTAATTGGATACAACTATCCGTAATATGTGGCCATATCACTGCTAACACGTTCTCTTTAATTTTATTTTACTGTGAAAAGTTGAAGAAAATAGACCCAAATTATTGAACGAATGTAATCCATGTAGGCCAGGGGGCATGGTCTTCAATGGCCAAGGTCATTTCGCAATGTAATTAGCCTACTACTCTCATAGGTGGCAGAACAATATTACAATCTTAATAATCAAAACGCGCACGAGCAAATTGTGGAGTTTGTTTCCATTTTATGTAGCAACCATATTAATGACGTTTATGTAAGTACATTTTTTTAGTGCTTTGTAGGTCCTTTTGCTTGCGACTTCTTTTTCTTGCGAATTTTTTATATTGTAAATTAGTTTTCGATCACTCCAATGCCGTGGCCAGATATGCATTTAATGTAACGCCTAATGTGATTTTTAACATCCAATTTGACATAAATCTGCGGTTGCACTTAAGTTAAGTTAATATCAAATTACTCTTTATAAATTTGTTTTCTTTTCCACATTATCATATCACAAGTAAAAACTACACCAAACTGGTCAAATTATTAGACTTTGAAAATCACGTTAGGCGTTACGTTAAACGTAAACGTGACCGCACCACAACAAGTAAATTATTGACGCTGTCGTTATTTTAATCCGACGGATCATTTTTTTGGTCGCGGTTTACTCTTTGCTTTCTTTCTTTTTTATAGTTTTCCGTATTTTTTGTAGTTTCCGTTAGACATGGCCAGTAAATGTTAGTTATTGCAAAGCTCCTGGTTGCAGTAATTCAACAATTCGTCAGGAACAGAATTTAACTTTTCATTTTTTTCCTGTTGAGGATCAACGTTTGAAGAAATCCTATTGTATTCATATCACACGTTAATGTAAATTAAACGACAAAAATAAATAATTTTTAAATTAAACATGTATAAATAAATTTAATTGTGAAACTAAGTGCCGATTGTACAATTATGGTTTGACTTTAAACTTTGCTTAATTACTTGAATTTACAATTGATGCTATGGGACTAAATCGAAGCTTAAAGCTAAACCATAATTGTACAAACGGTACTTAGTGTTATTGTTACTTGAAAATTGTAAATTCCTCAGGCGAAAAAGGAATACAATTTTATAAATCCCGCCTTTAGCAACTGTTTACTCTACTACTCTACCAGGTGGCGCTGAAGATTGTGTTGTCAGTAGGTACTATAGATCTATAGACATTCTAATCTTTTTTGTTGATCTGTGATATAGGCTGACGTTATTAATAATTTGTCAATGTGATTACTGATAAACCAATTATTGCAACCATGGCCTTCTAAATGAAAAGCGAGTTCTTTTTTTTGTGCTCGAGAAAACGCCAAAAGTCGACACTTTGGCGCTGGTTACGGGGCACTGACGGCACTGAGTGAAATGCTCTGTCAATCAAAGTGAGTTCACGCAAAATCAATTAATATTGTAATTACCGTATGCAACATAATTTATATGGTATAAACTTTTATAGATTCATGCACAAATCATTTGATCACGTCGCGTCGGAGTGAGGTACGCTTGCGCTTGCGCATTTTAAAAAGCTTTCGTGTTATGAATAAAACGTGTTAAAAAGGGCGTTGATAATTACGCACAATGAGAAAAGAAGCTTTATTATACATGTTGTAACTTGCCACAAAAATTCTGAATACATGCAGGTAAGATTTTAATCTAAAACTGTAATAGTTTAATGCTAAATTAAGTTGTCGAAATTGGAAATAAATACGCCACCTTATTCCAACGTAAATAATATTCAGTATGCTCAAATTTTTACAACAATAACATTAATTGTTCGTACATGAACTCATCCACCATTCACATGTGACAGAACTGTCAAGATTTTAGGTTAAGAAAGCGCCCCGTAAACATAGCTTGGCGGAGCACGCCTGAACTGCACTTTTGCCCAGGCCAGATAGAACTCGCTTTTCATGTAGAAGGCCATGATTGCAACATTAATTTATTACCACTTGTAAAAACTACTTCTTCATACCATTGAAAATGAGTGGAACCTGCTATAACATATGAATCGCTAATTGCAGAAACGGGACATGTCACATTTTCATTGGGGCACATGTCCATTTGATAAACTGACAGGTGCGTTAATTTTAAAAACGCAAATCAAAGAGACTCTACACTAACTCACGGCAACAGTTGTAAAGAAAGTGCAGTCAGAAACTTAGGTAAAAAAACATTTGTCTTAAACAAATTAGACAGTTTTTTCACCTCCTGAACATGAACTTTGAAAATGTGACATGTCCCGTTTCTGCAATTAGCAATTCATATATAATTGATATTTTTAATGCTTGCTTAATAATAAGGGACCTTTTCTTTATAAATTTGCAGTAGAGAGATATTAACGGAACTTTTCTCTTAATGACATTTCAGCTACCTTGATTTTTGACTTCGGTTAATTCTATGCTTATTTATTAATTTCAACTTCTAACCGAAAAATAATTAAATAGAACATGTTATTGTTATTCTAAGAATGTGCATTTCGTAGAAAAATGTTTGATTTATTAATAAAAATAAAAATTTGCCTCAGATTTGTGCCATAACATACATTAACATGAGGTCGAATTTTTAACATGTAAATTCCTATGGCCACACTTAAAAAAAATTCACTGTATAAACTTGTCGTATAACATGCACCGTGTTGATTCGTTTTTCAAACATAGCAAAACAGCATGTAAAACTAAATATATGCAATTTTTGGCTTTCTCGTAAATTTTAGAGTAAAACGGTCAATAAATAAAATAAAATATTGTTCAGAATTCTAAAATGTACTTAGTACATTATTTGAAACTTTAAATTTCGCAGCCATTTTCTTTTAAAATGGCAAAAATCTTCTGGAAAATCCACATAATTTGCTAAGTTAGCTATGACTGATAAATTTTTATGTAATTGTTGAAAGCCACAATTTGAAAAATTTGAAAGTTTTACACTTCTTAGAAAAGTTCGATTTCTCTTTCCGTTTCTTATTTATTGTGATGGAGTATTATACTATAGTAGAAAATATATTACTTTTAAAATCCTACTATTCGAGAAACTCCATGCGGGGATTTATACGGAGCGAAAAATACCATATGCGGATACCATTAGTAGGAATATTGAACATATTAAACAACAGAAAGCGTAGACTAATTATGCGGGTGCAAGAAAGTTTTGTCGAAATAGAAAATGAACATCACTTTAATGTACTAGCAATGGTCAATGAAAATTAAAATTTAAGTTTAAGAGGCCTCTTACAAAGGGCTAATTTTTAAAAAAGTTTTTTGAGTAACCAAATTTTCAGTACGCATTCATGAGATAATTATCTAGGTCTCATGTTGACATTTAAAAAAAAAAATTTTTTTTGGAAAAATCAAATCGATATCTCAAAGATTATAGAAAATTTTGAGAAAAATGATAACGTGAGACCTAGATATGATGTTCTACAGCACATTAAAAAAAATCAGTTCTGTAAATTTAATAATAGCTGAGAAAAACAGCTTCAAAATTTTCGGGAAATATCGTCGTTGTAATACAGCGCCTCTAACGGAGAACTGTCTAAACTACAAATTTTAGAGCTAATGTGCCCCGAATACGAAACGTACTCAAACGTAGTGACCACATTTCACATACTTTGGAAAGAGCTCATTGGTTGAGGATGGCTAAACGGCGAGAACTTCATTCATCTGTGTTTTTCTATAAAATCATAGTTCGCAAATCTCCGCCTTATTTGTATGAAAAGATTCGTTATAGAACCGACGTGCACAATATTAACGTTAGGAACAGGGGCTTACTCACTCCTCCGGTACATCGCACTGCTTTGTTTCAACGATCGTTTTCATTCAATATTGTTAAGTTCTATAACAATATTCCGCAAAGATTAAAAAATATCTCAATTGCTGCATACAGACATCAGCTCCGCCTACAGTTATTCTGCTCTTAATTGTTAAGCTGTTTTTTTTATTATTATTATTTTCTTTTTCTTTTTTTTGTCACTTCTGCTCGCGTAGTTATCTTTTATTCTGTTATTCACTTGCATTTGTTTTAGTTTTAGTTTCCTTCATTAGTTCATTAGTTTTAGTTTTTTTTCTCTTTCCTCTTCAGTTTTTAGTTTAGGTTAGGCTTAGTTTACTAAAGGGGCTGGAGGAAGAGCAGCTACTTCTCTGAAGCAGCTGATCCGGATCCTTTTGGTCAATTTTAAATTTTAATAGTTTTAAAAAAAATGTACTAGCATTTCTTTTGTTTGTTTTGTTAAAGCTATGACCAATAAAACATTATTATTATTATTATTATTAAATTTGTAGTTTAGACAGCTATCCATGTATTACAACGACGATATTTCCCGAAAATTTTGAAGCTGTTTTTCTCAGCTATTATTAAATTTACAGGACTGATTTTTTTTAAATATGCTGTAGAACATCATATCTAGGTCGCACGATATCCTTTTTCTCAAAATTTCCTATAGTTTTTGAGATTTCTACTTGATTTAAAAAAATAAAAAATAAAAAAAAATGTCAACGTGAGACCTAGATAATTATCTGAATGCGTAATGAAGATTTGAGCTTATAATTTACAATGGTTACTCAGAAAAAATTAGCGCTTTGTAAAAGGCCTCTTAAGACACATTAGTCAGAATTTGGGAATTCTGAGGTTCTAACTTTATGTAATTTAATTTAATTTAATCATATTACAGCTTTTCGTGTACTAAAGAGATACGAAAATATGTTTAAGTACCACAAACAACGAAAAATGTTTGAAGGGGACAAATTTCAAAGAATAAAGTTTTGTTCTAAAGTAAACCGTTTCAAAAATACTGGGTGTTTAATGTTTAATTTTTAATTTTTAAAGTTCATCTAATCATTTATCCGTTCACCTAATAGTCAATTCAAACTAAAAAAAAAAAAACAAAACTAATAAAGCAAACCGTTTTTCAAGAATACGACGTGTTTTTCAGAATTTTTAAACTTTATCTGGCTTTAGCGCGCTAGAATATGTTTAGCAAACAACGGGGGTCATTTTAAACACTTGAAATAAAGTTCAAAAATTCTGAAAATTACACTCATATTCTTGAAAAACGGTTTGCTTCATTAGTTCTTTTTTTTTAATTTGAATTGATTATTAAGTGAGCGGATTAATGATTAGATGAACCTTAAGATTAAAAAAAAATAAAAAACTAAATATTAAACACCCAGTATTTTTGAAACGATTTACTTTAGAACAAAACTTTATTACAGTTTTTTACTTAGTTTGAATTGATTATCACTTAGGTGAAGTGGTGACATTACGTCACGGAACGATTGTACATATTTCATATTCTGAGTTGCCTATAAATTCAGTGTTTTTTTGTGAAATGTGATTTATTATTAAACTTTTACTGAGGTATTAGTATGGATTTCTTTTAAACCACGAATTCAGCTTTGATTATAAGAAAAGTGAAAAAAATATACAAGTTATTAATAAGATCTAACAAACGGCTACGATATGTTTACATAATTTTGCAGACATATACACTAGACAAGGACTTAGTTAATAGCAAAAGACTTGCGGTGCGAAATTCTTTGTTGTTTGTTACCAAGAACGACTGCCATACGACAATAGTTCACGGTTCTAAAATTAATCCAGCATTAAAAAATACGCACGTAAATAAATCCAGATTCGAAAATATATCCAGAGCCCACCCAGATAGATCAAATAATACGTTTCTTCGTGAAACCATCACAACAGTCATAAAATGGCGCGCGGCTTTTCGTGTCTTTCACAAGATTTATTATTCGGTACTTACGCCTGAAATTTTATTGTTTCAGATCTGCAACCAGCGGGTATTTTTTTTGTTCCAACAAAGAGAAGAGTTAAAGAAACATATTTTAATACTTCGATTGCATATCTCGATTTCACAAAAATGAAAAAAAAAAAAATTAAAATAAATTGCTTTTGTAGTATACCTATAATACTTTTGATGTTAAAGAAAAAGTAGATAGCTTAAGTTATCTATGTTGTAGGTAACGTATCATATTAACTATTTATAGCCACTATTAAACACAAAATAATATTACAGAGCGTTTTACAACTATAATTAAAACGTATAATGCAGTTGTAATTCAAGAAGAACATTTTATGCCCGTACAAAAACCAACTAAACGTGGTTTGCCAGCTACATTCTTTCAAGAAGTTTTATGGATACGTTCGGTACGGTATCCGCCTTGAATAAATAAATAAGGAAATGATTCTTGGGTTAGAGCTATTGCCGTTCTGACATAACACACATTTAGTGTCTGGCTGCGTGACTTTTATTTGTCATAGAATTTTTAAACTAAACATTTCGATTTTATGCCGTGCAGCTCATTTAAAAGGCAATTAACAACTTAAAAACAGTAAATACATTTAACATTCATAGGTTTCAAAGTTTATCATAAATGCATCGAGTAGAAGAAGAATAAATTAATTTTTTTTTTAATTACAAAATCAGCCGCTTTAATCATTAAAAACGGAATTAATAATAAGTAAATTATTCGATATAAGTTTGTGAAAATAATGTTTAAGTAACAATTTTGTGCCACCTATCGTGGTTTTCATAAGTGAATGCAGTTACGCATTCCAAAAGTATTCTCTTAGAATATTTCAGCTTCTGAAAAGATATCTGTTGGTGCGATCTCGACCGAGATACAATGCCATCTACGAATAACAAGAATCTCTAAAGAAAGCTCAACACGAACCTAAAATTAGAGTGCTACCGTATTAAATGGGTATGAAGTAGGGTGTAGAGTTTTCTAATGTGAGCAGAAATGTTTCACGCTTCCAGTAGAACTGACGCACTCCTGAAACTAAGAGATGGCGTTGGGTACATCACAGTTATTTCCTGAAATACAATTTTCCACAGTATTTCTCAACGTTATTTTCTGTAATACAATATTTGTCAAACGATGGAAAATAATTAATTTTAGTTATAAATTACCTTATTAAATGCACAAAAGTGTAAAAAAAGTGAAATTACAAAATGCCTTAACAATGAAGTATTCAATTTCATTTCAGTAAATTGAAATAATATTAAATTAGTTATCGAATAAGAAAATTATTTGCTTTTGTGGTCTGATCATTAATCTAGATAATATTTTTACAAAATTTATGATCTTTCGGACAGGTTGCAAACTCAATTCAAAAGCCGACGTTATACGTTGACAGCTTTTTTTTAGAATAAATAACTAATATTACTACACAGTAATAGAAAATTACAATGTTTCGTTAAGAAGCGACTGTCACATTAATTAAAATATGTTGAATAATATTATTATCTAACAATTATTACAATATTTATCATGAAGAAGCTGTCAACGAACAGCCAAACACCAACTCTTGATTTACTTTTGCAACCTATTCTGACTTTTGGCTAATTGTCTTTTATGTCAAAATTGAGGGAAGAGTCTATTCTACAAAACTAATTTAGAGAAATTCTGGCTACTTGATAAAAAGTAGTGCGAAATTTTAAGGCCTCGATAGTACATTTCAGCACAATTATAATTATCCACTTCAATTTTTGAGCAGTGTGTAATATATTTATAAGTTTTAATTAAGTTGATATAGGTAGCGAGTAAATATTCGTATTCGATCAATTCCAAATTTTGTAATGCTTTTTAACGGAGAAGAAAGTGCTTCAATTATAATATTTTTCTTGGTATTTGATTATTTCTTGTTATTATAATTTATTTCTTCGTAATTTAAACAAATTTTATTTTAGTTCTTAGATAAGTTTAAAGTGATTTTTAAGCATTTCCTTTTAATTTTGATAATAATGCAATACTTTCTTAGAAATACTGAAACAGGAACTTAGATTATTTCCAAATGTTATATCAAATATATTGAGGAATATCATTGAATGAAGAATCGTAATTTTTTTTCAATGAGACGTAAACATGATAGCATTATAAATCTTGAAGAAGATTCAACGATCTTTCATGTTATAAAACTGATGAGGTATTTCCGATTAAGGAAATTTATTATTAGAAACTTGGAAACTTATTTTGGCCATTAAATTTAATAAAGAAATGTTAAGCAGTCATTTTAGCTTTAAATGACTTCCTAAGTTTTGAACGTTTCTAACTAACACAAAAGCTTTTATATAAAATTTAATGATGGTTTAATAAATAAATAGTTAATAAATTATTCAACATAAATAGCCAAAAAAATTGCTTGTTCCAAATAGAAATTGTCGAAATTGAATCAAATCTTTTAGCTGTAAGAAACAGGGTAGACTAAAGCGGTCTTTATAAATCATGCGATTTTTTGTCAAAACCAATAAATGCCATTTGTTTGACAGTTTTACTCTTTATTTTGATCTATTGTAGGAAGGCACTCTTCTATTTCCTTGAAACTATCAGCCAATCATATTTATTTGATTTATTTCGAGAAATCTTCACTCATTAATTTTTGAAGGGGAGCTTCAAAAGTTCTTTAAATGTCTGGTTCACTGTGCATGTTAGTAAAAGAGTGTAGGTTTATTTATTAGTACTTTTTTCTAAAAATATAACTACATTACATATGTATATGTCCTTAAATAATACGAATCACAACGTATCTTCACTTTCTGAGGCATCCTAAGTACACTTTTTTAAAGTATACAGTGCTACTAACTGCAATGTTATGTAATATTGTATAATTGTATAATAATGTAAATTTAATTAATGTATAAACGAAAGCTCTAAAGCAGTTTAAATTTATTTACAAATAGTGCTGTGTGGGCTTTTTAAGGCTGACTGACTGACTTCAAACTTTTATTCTTGAATACTTAAGTCGTTTATTAGAGAATTTATGTAGACTACACGTTCTGATATCATACGAAGGCTATGTATAAATTATTCTTAAAATTTTACAAAATGTTATTCTTTGGATTACGTTATCTGTCCATATTTGTAGTAGAATTTTTTGATATTTGTACTTATTGGCAGTAATATTCTTAAATCACAGGCGTCCTCCAACATAAATAGTTTTGTTTTTGTTTCAAAAATGTTGTCGAATAATGCGTGGCCTAGTTCCTAGCTAATGTTGTCCGATATTTCAGTGTTTATTGTTAATTATCGTTGACTAGGATACTTTACATTAGCCCATATCGTTATCGATATCCCCCTCTTTATACATTGCGAAACATTCTATTAAAAATCATTCTGCAAATAAAGATTATTTATTTATTTGTTTACTATGTAATTCAAAAATCTTAATGCAAAAATGTTGGGAACCCGGCTTCTTTAAGCTGCACAGTGTTGTAGAACAGGGGTTCCCAACCTTTTTTAAGCATCTACGCCTTACAAGAAAAAATCCATCGATCAACTTTCAAACCTAATTAATACTATAACTTTTAATTATTTGTTAACTTTGTTAACTAACTATTGTTAACTAACTATTTGTTAACTTTGTTAATTTAACTACCTGTAAAATCGAATTTTGTTTAGATGGAAGTTACATCCAGTATATTATTGGATGTAACTGTAATGAGGGGACAAACTTCAAAGACTAATTCCTCACGCCCAAAACATGAAAAAAAGTTCATGTAAACATATTCCGCGAACGCATAGTTTTTGAGATCTAACAATAACAAATTTGTATTAATGCTACACTGTATGCATTAAATAAACTTATGTTGATCTTAATCAAATAGGTATCTTTCATTCTAAAATCCATATTACCTCATTACATACCATATGATTTTTAAAATTTTAGATCAAGGGAGACCGAGAAGAGGAAAATATAATTCATGTCTGGTGAGAGTGGTGAGCAGGGTGCCCACTCCATTCTAGTAATCCTATGATGTTCTATCAGATTATTTACAATTTTTGCACGGTGAAGATGTGCATTATCACCAATAACAACAAATCCTTCACTTATTTGCAGCAGCTAAATGGCACTATTATCGGCTCTATAACACTGTCGCGATATCTTATGGCAGTCATTGTTTCATTAATTAACCAGCAGGAGGTCAGTGCGGCCATCAAAACATGTGCCTCCCCAGATAAAAACATATGATCTCCCAAATGAGTGGTTGAAGCTATTAAATTTTCATTGTATCGTTGTCCCCTTTCTCTCCATACCAATGTTCAAGCATCACACGTGTACAAACGATTTGTCGGTAAAAAGGCAATGCCTCCAATTTTAAAAATACCAATGATAATGTTCTATTACCCAAAGATATCTGCATGCATGTTAATCCGCCGTCAACCGTGGGTATGTTGCGCGTCTTCTTGCGCGCAAATTACGTGCATGCAACCTCCATCTGACAGTTTGACAAGAAAACCCTCTCCCGTAGCTTGCCTGAAGAAGGTGTTAATTCTTGCAACCGTGAATGTTCGATTTCTTTACACTTTACTACGTATTCAGCCGGTTAACGACTTCTTCTTGTAGCAAAACTTCACCGATCCAGCGCACTACTTGCTCGAGTTGCACTGGTTCTAAACGTCGCAGAGGCATAACTTCTATGGTAATAAATAGAAATGTTGGTTAAAAATAAGAGTAGTGAATTCGGTAGAAGCTATTCTGTTTCACTAACTTGTTAACATTTTGGTGCCATATTTCTAATTTTTTTCGTTAAAGCGATAACAGTACAAAGCTGTAAAAAAATTTACACGAAATATCCCCTATAAAACAGTATTGAGAGACAGTATACAGTGCAAACCATTTAACAACATTTTTGAATGTACAGGGTCCGGCAATAGGTACTCACGGTTTTGTGAGCGCTGTGGTGTGAGTACCAAAATAATCTGGGGGAAAATATAATGCGAAAATCATTCGGTATGTTATGCAGTTTTAGTAGCCATGAATTCGTAGCCCGTGCAACGACGCATTTTTTGCGTTACGGCGTTCATTCAAACGGGATCCATAATCGACGTTCAACGCCAATGTCGACGAGAATCTAATATTCCTCGGCGTAGTAGGATTTCTTCGCGCAACACAACATTACTGTCTGAAATGTTTAATGCTGTTGCTGGACGCACTGCTGAACGCGTTGGACTTCGAGTTACCGCTTGACGTACCCTTTCAATATTTTCTGGCGTACACACTGTTCTCTGAGTACCGCCGTAAATATTGTTCACGTTTCCAGTTTGATTAAACCGTCGATACCATTGCAAAATTGTGTTGCGCGAAGGAATCCTACCACGCCGAGGAATATTAGATTCTCGTCGAAATTGGCGTTGAACGTCGATTATGGAACCCGTTTGAATTAACGCCGAAACGCAAAAAATACGTTGCTGCACGGGCCACTAATTCATGGCTACTAAAACTGCATAACACACCGAATGATTTTCTCATTATCTTTTCCCCAGATTATTTTGGTACTCACCACAGCGCTCACAAAACCGTCAGTACCCATTGCCGGACCCTGTACTATCGCGGCTTTAATATTTCGCACGATTCAATTTTCCGCTGTAAATGGCTTGCAAAAATAATGGAGAGACTTGTATAGTTTTAGAATAATTAGATGTAAGCCTAGCGCTCGCTCGTAAGCCTCTTGTTTTATATTACTTCTTGGACAACGGTTTATAGATAGTTAGAAATAATTCATGCTTCGAAACTCTACTTTACATTTATGTGATTTAACATAATTTGATCCTTTCTTGAATTTCCAACCCTCTTTTATTGTAATTTGTCAATTGTCTCTTAATGTTAATTTCTTAGCATTCCTCATAATAGCGCAGTTTGGATTTTCCTAATGCGCACAATACTTCATCGAACGCCTACTCCCTGCTGCTTAAGACCCTTTTTCTTAGTCGTTAATGTATTTGCAGGCGCTTTGGTTTTACCAATTTTACTTTTCTGGAAATATCAGTTTAATTAGCATTTTAATTTAGACACAACCCTGGTCAGCCCCTACTTGGCACTTCAACCAATCACCTGTTTTTCCCTCCCAACATTTGTATTGCTTTCAAAACCTTAAATACCACAATTTTGTAAATTTTACCCAGTCTAGAATAAGATTCAAATTAAATCACAAGTGAGTTGTTCAGTTAAAACTTAACACGGGGTTAAGTTTTAGCAGCACGCGATAAATGCATTACTTTGCTACATTTTAGTTATTAATATTTCGTAGTTATTAAATGTATCTTGTTTAACTTTCGTGTTTCAATTCTTCCGCAATAAATTCATCAGCGAGTGACGAATAGACTAAAGTGCTTACTACGGAGCCTTACAACCTCCCAGGTGCCTTAGTGTATTCAGGCCCCAGTTTCGTCTGGGAAGGGTTTTCAAAACAGGAAATCCCCAACATTTTGGTCCTTCGAGCCGGATGCGGAAACATTTTGATCACACGGAAGCCGGAAGTTGAGCAGCATCCAAACTACGCCCAAAAGTATCGGCGAAATTCAACTGGTAAGTCTCCAATTATTTCCCATCTTTTTCTTTGTGTTCCTTGCAACTACCTCTAAAATGTCTGAAGAAACGATAAAAACGCTAAAGCTAAAACGCGGTACTTTAAAATCATCTTTAACAAGAATGCGAACTTATCTTGACTCGTGCGGAGAAGATATCGACTTCGATCAAATACAAGACCGTCAAAAGAAATTACAACCTCTCCTGGAACAATTTGACGAATTACAAACTGAAATAGAAAAGGTCGAAGGTTTTTCGGTTCAAGAAGTGGAGCGCGAGCAATTCGAAACCTCGTACTATAACCTACTGAGTTGCATGAAAAAACTTCTCAGCAATAACAGTACCATTTCAAATGCAAGCTTCACTCAAAAGGTCACCTCTGCCACATCTCCGAAGATCCTGAAGCTTCCAACCATCGATTTACCCACCTTTTCCGGTGACTACGATCAGTGGTTCCCATTCTTCGACACATTTAATTCAATGATTCATCTCAACAGTGACATTTCTCAAGTACATAAGTTTCAATACCTAAAATCCTGTTTGAAAGGCGATGCCGCAAGCATTATTCATTCACTAGAAATATCCGAAATCAATTATGAACGTGCCTGGAAAAGATTGGTGGCTAGGTACGATAACAAGAGGTTAATCGCACACAAACACATTGATGCCATGCACCAAATGCCGCCATCTTCAAAAGAAAATCATACTTCTCTCAGAGCCATTCTTGATGGTTTTCTCGAACATGTTGAAGCGTTGAGTGCCTTAAAAAGACCGACGGAATATTGGGATGATCTGTTAATTTATTTGTTAATTTCTAAGGTAGACTTTGCTACGAAAAAGGAATGGGATGAGCAGTTTCCAACAACTGAATTTCCCTCATTCAATGACTTAACAAACTTTTTGACTCGAAGGTGTTATACTTTAGAAACCACTTCGAAAACCTCATCCAACAATCCCACGCCAAACACGAAAGGTTCACTCCCCAAGAGAACTACTTCGCATTTGGTCACAAGCAACTTCAAATGTGCTTACTGCGGCGAAAATCATCGAATCTATCGGTGCGAAAGGTTTATCGAAAACACGGTAAATCAACGCATCCAACAAGTAAAGGTTAAAAAACTTTGTTACAATTGCCTCCAACCAAATCATTCAGCGGCGCAATGCAAGTCCGGTGCTTGCAAAACGTGCAACAAGAAGCATCATACTCTCTTGCATCAAGAAAGAGACGTTAATCCATCATCGCAAAACTGTCAAACAACTTCTACAAGTATTTCAAATCACAGCGCCGTTTTTCATGTTTCAAGCCAGGTTCTTCTATCAACTGCCGTTGTGAAGATTTATGACAATAATGGGCGCACTCACAGGTGCCGCGCTCTTTTAGACTCTGGGTCGCAGTCTAACCTCATTACTCGGGAATTGGCAGAAAAATTAGCTTTGCCACAAAAATCTACTTCCGTTTCTATATCAGGAATAAGCCAATCCGTGTCTCATGTTACAAACTCCATTCAAGCGAAACTTAAATCAATTCACAGCAATTTTCATATGGAAGTTGAATGTCTTATGCTAGACACGATATCAGAACGTTTACCATTAGTTTCCTTTGCTAAAGAAGAAGTGTCCATTCCGAAAAATCTCAAATTAGCTGATCTTGAGTTCAATGTGTCACGAAGCATTGACATGTTAATTGCACAGAATTGTTCTTCAAATTATTATGCGTTGGCCGTATTGAGATCGGCCAAAATCAGCCTCTTCTTCAAAAAACTCTCCTAGGTTGGATTTTATCTGGCAAGGTGACTCCAAATCTCCCATCAACTTCCCACATGTTGTGCAACTTATCAACAATGGAGCGCATAGACAAAAGGTTAACTAAGTTTTGGGAAATAGAGAACCTAAATAGCTCTACAGCCTTTTCTCCCGATGAACGATCGTGCGAAGACTACTTCTTGAAAACTTATACCAGAAATCCGGAGGGACGTTTTGTAGTACGCTTTCCAATAAAACAAAATGCTCCATCGTTAGGCGATTCTCGGGATTCCGCTCGGAAGAGATTCTATTCCCTAGAAAAGCGGTTGAACAAGCAACCTACCCTTAAAACAGAATATTCGAATTTTATGAAGGAATACCTTGACTTAGGACACATGAAAAAATTAACCACGGAGGAACTATCTCAAACCACCACCCCTCAGTTCTATCTACCCCATCACGCTGTGGTAAAAGAAAGCAGCATTACTACAAAGGTCAGAGTTGTCTTCGATGGATCCGCAAAATCATCATCAGGGCATTCTCTGAATGACACCTTAATGGTCGGTCCTAAGTTGCAACAAGACCTTTTTGAAATAGTGTCGAGATTCAGAACTCACCAAGTAGTTCTCACTGCCGATATCGCGAAGATGTACCGTCAAGTTCTCATGGACCCTTCACAGACGTCGCTTCAAAGAATTCTGTGGAGAGAAGACAGCAGGCAAGAGCTCGAAACCTTTGAGCTGACCACCGTCACGTATGGCACATCCTCCGCTTCCTATTTAGCCATCAAATCGCTGCGACAATTGGCCACAGAAGAGCAGCTAAATTGTCCCGTGGGTGCCAAAATTATTCTCAGGGACTTTTACGTCGACGATCTTCTCACGGGTGCTCACACGGTTGATGAAGCTAGAGAAATCCAAAGCCGAGTCGTCGAAGTTCTCCGCAAAGGCGGGTTTGAATTGAGGAAATGGGGATCTAACAACCCATCATTATTGGAAAATCTGTCCGGTTCACCTGTTAAACATGAGATTGTCAACCTAGACAAAAATGAAGGCATAAGTACGTTAGGATTGCAATGGAATCCCAGGGATGATTTGCTACAATACTGCGTCAACACTCAAAAGCAAGGAAAGAGAATTACGAAAAGGAGCATACTATCAGCAGTGTCTCAGATATTTGATCCGTTAGGACTCATTTCTCCTGTCATTATAATGGCCAAAATATTCATCCAGCGACTCTGGGAACTAGGACTCAGCTGGGACGAATCTCTGCCCATCGAACTCCAAGGCCAATGGATTAACCATGAACGTGAATTTCAAGACATCAATTTGATCAAGATTCCGCGCAATGTTCTAAGAACCTGCGATCCTAGGACCATTGAGCTGCACGGCTTCTGCGACGCCAGTGAGAAAGCGTACGGTGCTTGCGTCTACTTCCGCGTGACCGACCAATTCGGAAATGTGACATGCACTTTGTTGTGCTCTAAGACAAGAGTCGCTCCTTTAAAGGTAATATCGCTTCCTCGCTTAGAGCTATGTGGAGCTTTATTATTAGCACACCTCGTAGACAAAATAACGAGCTCTATCGAGTTAGATTTCACACGGACCATTTACTGGACCGACTCGACCGTAGTGTTGTCATGGCTTAAAAGTTGTTCCAAGGCATGGAAAACATTTGTTGCAAACCGTGTGAGTGAAATACAAGACTTAACCAAAACTTCAGACTGGCACCACGTAGGCACAGCGGACAATCCCGCTGACATTCTTTCACGTGGGTGCAGCCCCCTCACCCTGAAGGAGTCAATGTTATGGTGGGAAGGTCCTAAGTGGCTCCAGGAACAAATTGTGTATTGGCCAAGCCATTCTGAGGTCATTGTCCCGAGCGAAGATACACCAGAACGAAAGATTGTCCATGTTTCTACCAGTAGTGCCCCTGAGAAATTAGACTTGTTTTCGAGATACTCCGATTTATCTCGATTGTTGAGAATCACTGGTTATTGTCTGCGGTTTAAAAATAATCTGCTCGCCCGCGTGTCAAATCTTACCGCCAATATTGAAACCGATCGATTAAGTATTGATAATCTAAGATCAGCGACAAACACCTTAATTAAGGTCGTTCAAGGTCAAGCTTTCTCTAAGGATTTACTTTGCCTGAAAACACATGGGCAAGTAAGCAGGAAAAGCAGCCTACTGTCATTAAATCCCTTTGTTGATGATAATGGTATCTTACGGGTAGGAGGACGGCTTCGCCATTCAAATATCTCTTTTGATGAAAAACATCAGATACTTCTCCCTGCGAAACATCTGTTCACGGAACTAGTAATAAGGCATGAACATGTCAAGCAGTTGCATGCCGGAACCCAAACAACCATTGCCACTCTTAGAAACACTTATTGGATACTTTCTGCGCGAAATTCTGTCAAGGCTGTCATCAGAAGATGTATTACTTGCTTTAGAGCTAAGCCTTCCGGTGCTCAGCAGATCATGGGTGATCTCCCTGCTAACCGAGTGACCCAATCGCGTCCTTTTGAAATTGTCGGAATTGATTACTTTGGGCCCCTGTCTGTGAAGGAAGGACGGCGTCGAAACAGTGCCATTGGCAAGTCTTATGGTGCAGTTTTCATATGTTTTTCCACCAAGGCTATACATCTGGAACTTGTAGGAAATTTGTCCACCGCGTCATTTTTGGCAACTTTGAAACGATTCATTTCACGACGCGGCCGACCTGCTCAGATTTATTCGGATAACGGAACGCAGTTTGTCGGTGCAAGAAGAGAATTGACGGAGCTACGCCAACTGTTCAACGAAGAAAACTTCCAAGGGAAGGTTCAAGATTTGGCCACCCGAGAAGGGATAAACTGGCACTTCAGCCCAGCTAGATCGCCCCATTTTGGAGGTATTTGGGAATCCGCAGTGAAACTAACCAAACATCATCTAATTCGGATAATCGGAAAGACATCTCTAAACTACGAAGAAATGGCCACGTTATTAACCCAAATTGAGGCCATTGTAAACTCACGCCCTATCACTCCAATATCAAGCGATCCCAACGACTTAGCCTTCCTTACCCCTGCCCACTTCCTGATTGGAGACTCGCTCTTAGCTATTCCGGAGCCAAGTCTATCACACATAAAGCTTAATAGTATGTCGCGTTGGCAATACGTTCAACAGATTCGGGAGCACTTCTGGAGGAGATGGTCCAAGGAATATTTGAGCCAGCTTCAGTCCCGGGGCCAATGGAAGTCCTCTCATGGTCAACAACTGGAGATAGGAAGATTGGTTCTCATTCGTGAGGAGAATTCGCCCCCACTCCACTGGTTGGTCGGTAGAATTCAAGAGGTTTTCCCAGGCGAGGATGGGATTGTTCGAGTGGCTGACGTGAAAACTTCCAAGGGGACCTACCGCCGAGCAGCCGCCAAGTTGTGCCCTCTTCCTAATGAGTGATTTGTGTTTTCTTTTGTGTGTGTTGAAAGACCGTTCTTTCAAGGTGGGCGGTATGGAGAGACTTGTATAGTTTTAGAATAATTAGATGTAAGCCTAGCGCTCGCTCGTAAGCCTCTTGTTTTATATTACTTCTTGGACAACGGTTTATAGATAGTTAGAAATAATTCATGCTTCGAAACTCTACTTTACATTTATGTGATTTAACATAATTTGATCCTTTCTTGAATTTCCAACCCTCTTTTATTGTAATTTGTCAATTGTCTCTTAATGTTAATTTCTTAGCATTCCTCATAATAGCGCAGTTTGGATTTTCCTAATGCGCACAATACTTCATCGAACGCCTACTCTCTGCTGCTTAAGACCCTTTTTCTTAGTCGTTAATGTATTTGCAGGCGCTTTGGTTTTACCAATTTTACTTTTCTGGAAATATCAGTTTAATTAGCATTTTAATTTAGACACAACCCTGGTCAGCCCCTACTTGGCACTTCAACCAATCACCTGTTTTTCCCTCCCAACATTTGTATTGCTTTCAAAACCTTAAATACCACAATTTTGTAAATTTTACCCAGTCTAGAATAAGATTCAAATTAAATCACAAGTGAGTTGTTCAGTTAAAACTTAACACGGGGTTAAGTTTTAGCAGCACGCGATAAATGCATTACTTTGCTACATTTTAGTTATTAATATTTCGTAGTTATTAAATGTATCTTGTTTAACTTTCGTGTTTCAATTCTTCCGCAATAAATTCATCAGCGAGTGACGAATAGACTAAAGTGCTTACTACGGAGCCTTACAACCTCCCAGGTGCCTTAGTGTATTCAGGCCCCAGTTTCGTCTGGGAAGGGTTTTCAAAACAGGAAATCCCCAACAAATAATCATTTTAAAATTTCAGATTTCAAATGTAATGCTCAAGTTATAAAATCACAATGCCAAGTCACATGCTTTCTGAAGGAGAGAAGGGTTTTGCAATCGCAAAATTAAAAGATGGTTGGCCGCTACTTTTATTCTGTTATTCAGTTCTAATACTTTACTAGGTTTGTTCGGGTTTCAAATTTCAGAACGGTTCAGGGATTGCACTGTAGTACTGTTTGGAACGGTCCCAGAACAATTCAGGACAGTCCTAAGAAAAACGAAAACACCAGATTACTGGATCCGTGACTGTTCTGAGAACGCCTTTTTTTGTTATGCGCATGCTAGGACTGTTTTCTTGCGAACCCGAACAAACCTATAATCTTGCTGTTCTTAAAATATAACCAAACAATCTGACTTTTGGCTAATTGTCTTTTATGTCAAAATTGAGGAAAGAGTCTATTCTACAAAACTAATTTAGAGAAATTCTGGCTACTTGATAAAAAGTAGTGCGAAATTTTAAGGCCTCGATAGTACATTTCAGCACAATTATAATTATCCACTTCAATTTTTGAGCAGTGTGTAATATATTTATAAGTTTTAATTAAGTTGATATAGGTAGCGAGTAAATATTCGTATTGCTCAATTAGAATAAAAGTAAATCATAATTTTGTTTTGCACAACAAATTCAATACAACGTATTTGATTTCTCCTCAATTTCTAAAGTGTAGCGACAATTTGTTCTTATAATGCTAATAGAGATTTAGGAAACCCAGGTACCCCCTATTTATGTTATCTGTAGTACTGATGATAATATATAACTTTTGCGTTAGTCATTGAAATACATATAATACATATTTAATCATTAATATTTTTAATCGATTACTATTTTTATTCGACATTCAATAAGTTGCATTTGAAGGAATTATTCGATTGTTCGACTACTTTTTTTATTCGACTACTATTTTCATTCAACTACTATTTTCATTCGTCTACTATTTCTATCGACTACCATCTTCACCCATCACTAGATGAAACCACATGAAAAGTAGCATTTAATGCAACTATTCAAATAGATAGCTCCTTAAAACAGTAACATTCCGTTTCATAAAATGGCGTGCACTACCAAATTATTACAAGCACTTGATAATGTGCGACGAAACCGGTCGTGCGTTTTAAGAAATTATGACAGATTGACTGCGCTTTTCATTTACAAATTATTCATTACTTTGCAACAGCATGGAGACTCTTCCAAATCTCAGTATTTTTAGTATTAAACAATATACTATAAATAAATCTTTACATGTGTCTTCTCTCTGGTAAAAACAATCACTGTACGCAATAACCTTGCAATAAATTATAAATTTATTGGGCTCTATTTGTAATTTCTGTGCTTCGTATAAAGAATAACACTCGTGGAGCTTTAATTATGATTTTCAAACTGATTTGTTATCCAAAAATGTAATCAGCTTTTTCCAAAGTTTGTTTAATAACTGGTTACTATGAGACTATACTATAATAAATTATTCTTAATCGAACATCAAGATCATTTGTTTTATCCTATATATGAGTAGATCTGAGTTAAGAAAATATACGATGAAAAAACAGGACGAAGGCCGCAAGGCTGCTTCACGAAAGTTAGAAGGAGGTAGGCTATATAAAAGTTCTTTCATATAATAAAAAAGTGAACTATACATATACATAGTCGCCATATCGAAATATTTTTAAGGTCCAGTTGTATAATTCCAGCTTATCTTTAAGCCAAAGTTTAAATCCTTAGCAACAATTATTGAAATAATCATTGTTATGGAAGATCTCATTAAGGAGGAGGACGTTCATATTAAAATTTCAGAAAATTATGTCGAATAAAAAATATATGACACGAGTTAAACTTTATAATATATAACTTTCAAATTTAACTGAAATTATTTTTAGTTTTTTTTCTCGCATACAGTGTCTGCAACAAAACATCAAGAGCCGTTGATATATTGAACTCTGCTCAATCCTATTCGTCGATCATCTAGTATCCGTGCCTCTACTTTTTAATGTTTTCTGCAGTCGTGACTGAAATAATTGGTCGACCAGTGCGAGGATCATCTTCTAAAGAATATCTTCCCCATTTCAGGTTTGGTATTTCCTTCATACAGTGTTTTTCTCTTCCCATATTACATTAGTCAAGCGTACAATTTATGTTAAATCATTACATATAACCTTAAAAATTTTTGATAAAAATATTACTTATACAGGGAATTTCAAAATGCACTGACGGTTTTTGGGGTGGAATAACTTTTTAACAGTTGATCTTAAAAAAATTACAAACACAACATCTTAATCTACAACTCTGGGAGTTTCTTTACTTAAAAATCGAATGGCGTAGGTGACTTCCTTCTGTGTGTTATCAGCCACATGAATTATTGGCCCTTTTTTTGAAGAGCACGAGCATACCGTATGAGTAACATCAGAAAGATATTGTCACATGATCAAAACTTTTTTCCAGCCAAGGTTGGAACAACTTGATGGCAATTAATGGTTTCAGCAGGATCTGACAGCGACTAATCAATATTTATGCAGTGTAATATGTTTCCCAACCCGGTCCTCTGATTTAGCGCCGGACTTTTTTTTGTAGAGATTTTTAAAAAGTCGTGTATACAATAATAGAGACTGTAGTCTTCAAGAGCTCAAATGAAATTGAACCAATTGCACACTGCAGATGCCAGGCAGAGTGATTTTGTGCGACGGCTAGAACAATGTGTAGCAGAAGAAAGAAGCCATTATACACCATTCAATTTTTAAGTAAAGAAACTCCCAGAGTTGTGGATTAAGATGTTGTGTTTGTAATTTTTTTAAGTTAAACTATTAAAAGGTTATTCCATCTCAAAAACCATCAGTGCATTTTGGAATTGCCTGTATATGATAAGTACCTTTTGACCTACTGACGCACCTATTATTTTTTCAATTTGAATTTTAGCGGAAATACTGAATGCCGCATATGCTGGGAAATCTCATAATAGAAAATACGTAGGTATTTATTATCTAAGCTTACTTTTCAAGACTAGTACTTTCAGTCATAGATGACTTTCATAAGTTCTTTGTATGGACCTATTATTTTTTCACCACTTTATGTATAACACGCACTGTTTTGTTTTTATTTAAAACAATTTTCTGTTATTTTATTTTGTTGGATTTTCTTTTTAATGAGGTTTCAGTTAATTCATTAAAAAGTATCAATATAGCGTCCAGCCGCCGCGCCGTGTGATTACGTATGATGGCCTTGTCTATTCCAGAAAATAATATTTATCTGAGGCTTTCCAAATGACAATTCACTATCCAGATTGGTTCATATCATTACTAACAGAGGGGAGGGAGCAAAATATAAAATCATTTTCATATGAGATGTTAGAATTTATTAAGACGTATGTAGTTTAAGTATTAAATCTTGGAAAATGTCGGCCTGCATATGCTAATTTGTATAAACAATTTATTAGTTTTTCTTAATAAAATATAAAAAGGTTACCTGCAGTCTAGAAAAATAATTGGAATTTTTTTAATTAAATATTGTTCTCAACGAGACATAAATTAAAGTGAACTTCAAGGAGCAAATCTTCTGGAAACTAGATACAAGACAATTTTACAACCTTTGAACTCTGTTTTCTTAACATAAGTAAAGTTTCGCCGGAGGTGATGTTCTTTGATAAACAATAACAGCCCGAAACTTCAGCATCTCATCTCCTGCATTCTACAACTTTCAAGATGTTTATGACTTTGTGTGCTTGCTCGCTAAGCCAGAAGTTTATAAGTTAACGTAAACAAGTTGTTAATTAGTATTTGAAGTTTTGCAGTTCGGGCATGTGCTACGCGTTCTCGAAAATTTCGAATGGTTTCGCTAATGTCGATGGTACATTCACGCACATGTTTGGATGTTTCCTGTGACTAATGCGTGTTAGGTTGGTTTGTACGTTAGCGGTTCCACGTTTTCCGAGCCGGTCCATAAACTTTCGGTTTTTATTTCACAATGCGTTAATTTGTCAACACGAGTTAGCAGTAAAGAATTTCGTGGTCCCTTAGGTCCCATGTGTTTAGCTTTGCCAGACATTCTGGCACCAAAACCTTTTCATAGACGTGCACATGGGTTTTATTTTCGTTTTAGATTTGTCCTTCCCTATGACGCGAAACGTTTTTATTTTTTTTTCTTAGATTTACGTAAAAGCTATATAATTTGACGCAGTAATTTTAGAAAATTAATATAAAGTATAAATATCCAATATTTATTTTTATACTTTTCCGTTTTATATTTTCCCTAATTGCAGATTAATATAATGCTTTTTTGACATACGTTATTTTTGTTCATCGTATAGCAAATGTAGAAGTAAATTAGAAGCGTATTTTCAAGTTTACAGGTTTCATTTCTCTTTTATTTGATATTTGCTTTGTTTCGGTTACAAGACGTTCTGTATTGTTCAAAATTTAAAAAAGATTCTTTAAATTTGAATTTATTTTTCATTCTTTTGATATTTAAGAGAAATTATTTCACACTGATTCTGAACACTCTGATCAATTTTACTTCTCTCCGTTAATAAACTTTGTCATGACCTTTTCGTTCTAATTTCAGTTTCAAAAGTCACTCTTGTTATTGAATATTAATAATTCTTAAATTCTGGAATGTTTTTGGTGAAATAATATGAAATAGCTTCTAGAACGAGAAAAAAAAATGTATTTTAATACATACATTTCCTTCTTCCATTTCATGTTTCTCAGATTCTACTTTTAAAATGGTTGATGAAATAATAATTAAAATTAAGTTAATTTACAAATAAACTTTGCAGCCAAAATATAGGAAAAACCTAGACACTCGATTATGAAGATTAAAAAAAAAATAATAAATTGCTTATTGTACAGGAATTCGAAGAGAATTAAAAAGCAAAATCTGTTGTAAAGGTTAAAGTTTAAATAAGTATTGTAACGTGGTACCTACTTCCTAATTTGTTTTAACTTTTAATACGTATGGCTACCGGTTTCGATATTATATCTTCATCAAACTGCTGATCGTCAAAAAAACTGTTAAATGTGGAATAAATCATCATTGGAAAGAAGGAGGAATATTCCTATATTTATATTTTTAATTTTAATTATTTATAACTATTACTTCGTACCGAAACCGGTAGCTAAATTTAAAATAAGTTAAGAAGTACCTTTATTATTACGTTAGTTTCATGTGTGTTATAAATTAGGAGTAAAGGTGGGCGATACGGGAAATTGTGTATCGAATTCCGATACGATTTCTGTATCGATACGTATCGATATATCGAAATATCGGATCGATATGTATCGATATATCGATGCGTTTCAAAATATTGAACAGAGGTTTAAAACTTTGGTGCAAAAACTGGATAAGACCAGTTATTCAAGTTTCGAGAAAATTGAAATAAACTAAATATCTTCTAAACGGTAAAATAAAATTAATTTAGTATAACGTTATTGCTTAAACTTACGATAAGAAATCCGATATTTCGATACGTATCAATATTCGGTACGTCGATACAGCTGAAAATGTGTATCGATACAGCTGGCGTATCGATACGTATCGATATATCGATATATCGAGCCAGCCCTAATTAGGAGTACAAATTTAGGGTCAAATTCTGGAACATAAATCAAAGTATTTTTGAATTTCAAATAACGTCAAACCGCTGAGACTGAGTGTGAGTTGAGTATTGGTTAAGTATGAGGAATGTTGCAGAATTTGGCCTTTATTAACAGTTTAGGTCGCCACATCTTGCTGCCAATTTTTGACCTAAAATTATGTAAAAAATGACACCAAAGAAATTTCTTGCAAGTCGGTTTTGAATGCAATGAATTCCTCGAGCATCCTGTTGGCAGCTATTTCTGCTCTATTTGGGGCTTCGTCAGAAGAAGAGTAGTTCGAGAACTCCACTGCAAATCTCAAAAAAATCGACCGCGACCTAAACTGTTCGTTACTAATGTGCTCGATTTTTGAAAACAACATTGTTGTTGTTTCTACTCCTATTATTACTTTTTTCTTATTTTATGTTTATGTAAGTTTAATTGAATTTATGTTTCTTAAAAATTAACTTATTTTCACATTGAATTTGTTGAAATATTTCAGAATGAGTGTTTTCAAGTTTGAGAATGTTCTCAATTTGTATGTGTTATTCACATAATTCCTTATTCTTTCTTTTCAAATAAATAAAGTTTTCAATAATTAAAGTAAAAGCAGTTAAAAATGACTCCTAATTTCTCTTAAGTTCTAAGTATTAAAGAAACAATTTTTCACTTAGTAAATATTACTAGAATTTTCTATTATTATTCAAGCATTTATTTCTCTTTTCTTCTCATCCTTTGTTTTCAGAATCATTTATTCATCCATTTGAATAAATTCTTAATTTGAAAGAGATATTAAGGCTCGATTTTTACAATCGTCGGATGAACTGAGTATAACAGTATTCTTAGAATAACGTTGGCAATTGAAAGTTTTGTTAACTGACAAAGAAACTAACTGTATTATTTACTTATTTTTTGAAACAACGTATCTGTAAGTGTTAATAAATGCTATAGATGTGTCGATCAAATAACTGCAGGACTTGGGGGTAATTTAAGCTTCTTTGACCCTCTGTGAAAATATTGTCAATACTAACTACTGAGGAGCATACATTTTCTTTTCACATTTTTTTTTATCCTTAATCGGTTGTACATGATCTACTCTAGTATAATTATTATTAAATCAGTGTTAATAATGGTTTACGTGGCAACAACTTAAAAATAAAAAGTGTGTGAAGGAGGTGTTCTTTTAAGATCAGAGCCTCTGTAAGAAATGTTGAGTAAAATTTGAAGCTACGCCACTGCATATCTGTTTTGTCTTAAGCTTGCCGAAGACCGTAGGACCACCGAGGCGATCCTCTGGAGAATATAAAAGATGACGTAGGTCGACATGAAGTGGCACGTTTGATGCCTGTCCGAGCCAGACTGCTTGGCACCACACAGACAGGAAGCGACCCTCCCAACCCTCATATATCATCCGTTCTTAAACCAGGAACGATTAACTAACGAGGCCACTGTTTTTCTTCATGCCTCGTTCGCTTAATGAATTGAAGCAGATATGGCCGACACAATTAAATTGATTATTATCGCTTCGTTTACACTTCATATTTTTTGTCGATTATTTTAACATCTTCTTAACAATAGTTTCTGGGTAGTTTCTACGAGTGTGAGATACTGTTTCATACCACACATGTCGATGGGTATTTATGACGACTCTGTGAAACAAAAAGTACAATAAAAATGTAGTTAAATTTTTCTTGTATTCGGTTTTTTATTGCATGTAACTACTGTTTAATTTCATTCTTTCCTTATTCGTATCAAATTATTCGATTGAAACTATTGCTTTAATCTCTATTTTTAGTTAAGTAACAAAAGAAAATCTATGAATTATAAACTTATTCTTAAGTAAAATAACTTATATGTGTTAGTATTTTAATTAATGCGAAATAAATTAATTAAATTGTACTTTCAGAAATTGTGCTTTTGAGAAATATTAAAAGTTGTTCCATGCTTACTGATAAATCATCCTGATCATGATCACTACCCGTACCAATTAGAATGGATGATTTTAATAATATTCTATAAGCAATTTTCCACGAAATCAGTTCATTGTGAACCTCCAAATAGAAAAATTAATCCTTTGAAACATGCAGCAAGTGACGGTGAACACGTACGGCATTAACGGAGGCATAAAGCAGAATAAGTAACTGCACATACCGATCGTGAATGCCTTCCATTGACGACCGTCTGACTCTACCATTCACGCCCTGACACCCATTATGCTCTTCTCGCTGGGAATTTCACCAAATTAAGGAACAAATGTTTTTAATCAATGGCCTATACACAATCCGGGTAATCTTTTAAACGCTGCTGTCTGCCGAAGGATTAAGCATGACTCGTATCCGCAGGGAATCATTGTGGGAGGACAAAAGTAACGTTTAACAGGTATTTTGGGTATTAAGAATTGCCTATCACATTATGGGACGTGTCGACTGAGCAAAGCAAACGTCACATAAATAAAGCAGGTGCTCCCTATATTTATCCAGTTTAAAAACTGACGACAGGTTTGACAGATTTTTATCTGTCGATTAAGAGCTTTGCATTGTGATATTTTTTGCGAAGACGGAATAGGGTGTGAAAATTATGTATAAAATACTTTCACAATAAAAACTCTAAATCTGTTTATTGAAATATGTAATCTGAGGATAGAAAGAAATATGTAAAAACAGGTACTTTGAAAGGCCTTATTTAAAACGCTTTAGATACAAAGAACTGTAAGTTTTTCAAATTTTTTCATGGGAGGAGATTTCTTCATTTTGATTCATTCAAAAATTTTAAGTAATTTCACAAGTGCGCAATTGATTTACAACTCCAGTTTTGTACTATACTTTATCTACGACCACAAAAGTATTGTATACAATACGTATGCAAAAGTTGTTCTTTATGTCGCACTCCATAAAAAAGACCTAGTTTACACACTAGTTGCATAAACAACTATTTAATTAAGTACCTTTGAATTATATTTATTACATTTTTGTACTTTGTTAATTTTCTCAGTCATTTCTAAAGATAGTCAAAATCTACTTTTTACATTTATTATTTGGTCATTATAATTTGAAAGTGGTCATTATTTTTAAGTATTATTTTTTTTACAGTTTTGTTAACGTATTAGCTTTATTTAACATCAACGAAGCTATGTTTCAGTTTAGCGTTTTTTTTTAAATTTTAGTCTTTATTTATGCATTCCTAGTTTATGATAATCCTGGATTTTTAACTATCACAGTTTTATTCGTAATTAGCTTAATGTTAATTTCATTTGAATATCAATGATTTTTTTAATATTTTAATAAATAACATTAAGTTTATTTGGCCATATTTAAGAACTGGTTACAGGTTATGTATTGCCAAAAAAGGGAAACCTTGCTAATTGCGACAGTTGGAGGCACATTACACCACTCTGTTCGGTAAGCAAAATCAAGACAAGCATAATGCTTGAAAGATTAAAGGAAGCCGTGAACATGAAATTAAGAGAAAACCAAGTAGGCTTTAGACCGAGAAGACGCGGTTCCAACCGGAAGCCAATTCAAACATGGACGACGGCCGCGGAAGCCTTCAAGTTAAATTTTCGTCTATAAGTTGGTAATTCTGCATCAAAGGTCAAATTTCTTTTGTTTATTGGAAACCTTATTTGATGTGGAATTTAAAAATAAAAAAATATACAGGCTGTTCAATTTAAACAAAATTACAACGGTAGAGTCACTCATTTATGGAACCCCCTATATCGTTGAAAATAATCTTATAATACGGACTTTTTAAGGCGATATAACTTTTGTATGAAACTTTTTACGTCCGGCAAGGGTGACAATTAACTTTGTCACACTAATGTGCCAGCCTGTATGTTTACACACTCGCAACATCCTCTTAAATTATAAAATCTAAAGAATTTGCTTCAATAAAATGTAGGAGTAAATTGTAAGTAAATCGGGGAAAAAGCAAGCGAAAACCCTATTTAGTTAATCAATTCAATGCTTTTATGTAATTTTGACGATATTTATCACATCTTATTAAAAAAGCATCAATTTTCAACATTCAATAACTTCATAACTAGATAGTTAAAATGAAAATGGTACTATAAATTCCTGCACAGTTTTAACGTAGGATCACGTGGTGTGAATACTTGCCAGATGTTGTGATGCACCCTGTATTGTTTTCTGTTTATTTACTGTTAAGCCTTGTGTTTTCACGGCCCAATAAATTACAGTTTTCTTAAAAACTGTAGTCTTAAGTTCTGCGCATTCGATCTCTTTGATCTCGTCATGACTCATATGTTTGTTAATCAAACTGCGTTCTTAAATTAATATTTTAGTTTAAAATTCTGCCTGTATCGTTAAATAAAAAAAATGTTCTTCCTTCCGTGATCGTGATAATCACTTAAAGTCGGCGTAAATCATCGTCGTGTTGGTGCACATAAAAGTAAAACTTTGATGCGTTTGACATGATGCTTTATGATGTAAAGTGGAGCGAGCTACTGCGGAAAACATTGTGCGCTATAAAACTAAAAAGTTGTCTCGTAAATCCTCTTTTATAGAATTTCAAAAGCAATGCGTTTCTTAGTTACTGGTAATTATTTATAATAATTTTTCTTGGAATTCTTTTTCAATTCTATTTTTAGTTTCTTACTTTAGTTTTTTAGGAGTAATTATTAAATTCAATTTATCTTCTTTTTTCTACCCTTATTAAGTGATATCGCAATTATTAGAGCTTTTTCGATTAACTAAATTCGTTCGTTACCTATAGATATGTTTTGTTTTAGAAAACGTATGTCGCAGTCTTAAAATTGAACATAACCTGACTTTTAAACGTCAGCATGACATAGATCGTAAAATAATAATTACTACTCACTCGAAAATTAAGTAACTTATTATATAAGGTTCACAGAAATCCCTGTATAGGATCACCCGGCAGTAATTCTTGCACCAATATCATGCGGTAAGGATAGAGCTTAACATGTTTACATAACAATTTGTGGCACGTTCCCACAGAAAGCTCAATCTGTTGTGATAGTTGGTGGATAGAGGTGTGAGAAGCACTTTTCATTATGTCTTGCAGTTTCGATAACTCGGCAGTACATTTTCGAGGTTGACCTGTTATTTTTCTTCGTTAAAGACCTCCAGTTTCATGAAACAACTAAACACACCAATGCAGGTTGTCTTCGAAGTTTTGTAGTCAATAATAACGCCGGGAAATTCAACTCTACTAAACTCTTCAAGCAGTTTCGTACCCTGTGTAGCCATGCCCCATCGATTACTGTTACTAAAATAACTTTCAATTACAAATGTTTTCTGCTCTAATGTAAACACCATTTTGTAATACAATATATGTAAAATGATTGAGTTCTGAAAATTACTTATTTTTGTATAAAACCAACAAACAACGCAAATAAACAATGAAAACACTTAATCGACAGTTGACAAGACGAATGACATTAGTGACAAGTCTTTTCGCGGTGAGCTTAAGCTACGACATGTCTTTATCAAAACAAAATATTTCCATAGCCAGATATTCATAATTCACTGTTATTTGTCCAATGACGATGATTTTCTTTAAATCGTCTGAAGTCGCTGTTCGTGCGAACGGCGATGACGTTTATCTGATCTGAGGTGAGATGTGTAGTAAAAGGATAGCACCTAAAGACTCATGGAAAAAATGGCATAATTGCCTATAAAATGAACTATATTTCTGTTTTATTTTTATTAATAAAGAACATCGAAAATTTGCTTAAAGTATGTTGAATCGAAATTTGTGAAAATTTGTATAACGAATAGTCGCAAAAAATTATAAAACTAAACAAAAGGTTTTTGACAAGCCCAAATTTATTTCCAAGAAAAAGTGACCCGTTCAATTTTATACCACCTACATGCAAAACTCGAAAATTAAAAGTATAATGCGCGTTCAAGTTCAAGAGCACACTTCCCGTTCCAACTCAACGTTAAGTAGAAGAACGGTCACAGACGCTGTCAACAGACACAATAGCTTGTATCAGTGGCAGAGGAATAACGGGCCGATTGTCTCGTGGCCTGCCCAGTCACCGTGGGTACACACAGCAGCATCTTTGCAATCAAGAGGTGACAGCAGAAGGAAGTAATGCGTCCGTTTCATTCACGATCACGTTTCGGATGTCAGCTGTCATCGTGCAGGTACTCGCCCTGTACTCAAATTCAATCAATGGCGTTTTGTCGTTTGTTTACGTTGCAAAATTTATTAACTGATAATTAAAGGACGTTTTGACATATGCTATATGCTGAGAAAATTCATCATCGGGAAAATAAAAGACTCATTATTTTATGCAAAAATATAAAAATCATTGTAACATGGTCATTTACGTGAGCTACAAAGAACTTTAAGGCGCTAATATACACCGAGTGTGTGTAGAACAATAGACAGTCGGTAACTCACTTAATAATGGAGAAATTCAAGTACTTAATCATTTTTGTTTTGATTGACGGTTTGTAGACTTATAAAGTATCGCACGTTATCTAAGAGCTACTTTGTTGGAGTAATAACACATAACTTTCTTTTTTCGCATAAAACATTTTGTATAATTTACGTTATTCAGAATCTGCTCTGAAAACTCTATCTAATAACATAATTTATTTTTAAATTAAACATGATAGTTTATTAATACAAAATAATATAAATAATAATATACAGTGTGTCATGGAATTGAGTACAAAGATTTTAACAAGCGATAGAACAGTTGAAAAGAAATAAAATTTGTTAATAATTTTTTTTTTAATTTATTTTTCAATAGCGTACATATTCGTCGATAACATGAAATTCTTTCAGATTCAGGACGTAATCTTTTTCTTTAATTTTAACTTAATAAAATCTATGAACGCTTTTGGGTTCTTTGCACGCTCGTAGATTATTTCTTATGCTCATAAAAAAATTCGAATAACTCTGATAAACTTAAAGTTCTTTATTAACAATTTCTTCGAATGCAACAATAGGTAGTGACTGTTTGTTTTAGCTGAATTTAATATAAACTAATTTCCTGTAATGGCCATTTGTTTAAATACGTAGTCACAAAATAGTTGGAAACAATTGAACGCGTAAATATTTATTGTTATTTTTTTAAAAGCAAATCCAAAATGTTTATTTATAACAATTGATAAATAATCTGTACAGTGTTTTACGGTTTTATACTTCAACTCATGTTTCTTCCACTTCACTTTACGTAATTTAATTGATCCGCGTCATTAAATTATAGTGTCAATTGATACGTTCAAACCCGTGTACCTTGCTAGACTCGATACATTCAACCTCACAGTTTTTATTCGATTCTACTCTAATTGAATTCTGGTCCTATTTATAGACTTGTATTGAATAAAACTGGACACATCATATAACGATGAATAGAGATGAACAATTTTGAAAACGCGAAACCAAACTTGATAAAGCTTTGTAATCCCTCATTTCACATAATCGCGCTTAATCTTAAAGGAATCGCCATGTAATTCTGATTTTAGTTATCAAACAATATATTGGATGCTCCTGGTCTGAGAAATCTGGCTTCGGAGGTGCCTTCAAGAACTGCAAATCCTCCACGATGGTGTACATCCATCGGAACTGCTTTTAGCTTGGTGTGTGTGGTGTGTGTGTGTCAGTCTGGTGATGGCGATTGCATTTTTTAATCGTTCCCCTCATGTTTGTTTTTCTTAACAAAAATTTGTGTTTCAGTAGTAGCAACATTTTTGTTAAAATATCAAAATTTTTCTGACAGTGCAGACTTACTTTAGCTTAGGTTTAGTGTGTTTCCAGTTACATAAAATAACAAGGAAAACAGAATACAAAATAATTCATTAAATCTATTCCGGAATAGAACATTTTCCGTAAATGTAATAAAAGCATTCTTCAAAAGTTCTTAATCTAGTAAATTAAATCAAATACATGTACAGGACGTTAATGCGTGAATTTCCAGCGCTTGAACTTCACCAATTCAAAGTTTCTGGGTGTTCATGGAAAAATAATCGAATAGGTCTTGCTTAATAGAGGTATAAACTAAAGTCATCCCTGTAAATATTAGTCATCTTTTCGATTCTAAATTAAATTAATTTAAAGTGGAAAAAAATAAGGTTTATAAGAAATCTCATGATACTTTTAAGTTTACGAGGTCGTTTTTGTTCAAGGGCCTTTACTAAGTTTTGAAGTGTACTTCGATAAGCTTCTGCATTAATTTTTGAGCCTTTTGGCTCAATTAGAAAGATATCTTCACTATCCCAAAAAATCCTAGCCATAAATTTCCTGCAGAACTTTTTGTGTCCGTGCTTTCTTCGGCAATGGAGAACCTTTAGGTGAAAGAAAATGTCTGTAAAGGGTTGCTTTCTTTCAGGGTATCGTTCCTGGTAGGAATTACAAGCTGCATCTACATTTTATCCTACTTCTATAAAGCATTTTAACATATGGTACTTCTCATAATTTTCATACATCTTGCAATGATTATTAGGAAAATAATTTAAGAAATCTCACAATCGCTTTAAATAATGCGTTGAACGTTGACAGCATTCTACTGTGACAATGCAAAAGAACGTCAATTGTTTCAATAACAAGTCATAGCCTACTGAAGAATTGCAAAAATCTTGAAAAGCTTATATCTCGCAATTGCTTTGATTAATATATCAAGTGTATATATTTTTGTAATTTTATGCTGTTTTCAAAAATGCAAAAATATACAGGATGTTTCATATAAAAATTCGGAAATTTTGCTTATATCTTGAAAACTATGTGCTTCAAAAAAATTGTAATTAAGAGCAATGAATTCTACTGCTTTAAGAAAGTTTTTACAGAAATCAGAAATTTCTATAAACAAAAAAGCTGCGATGGTTTTTAGAAATTGCAGAATTTCGAAAAACGCCTTGTAGCTCCGAAACGATACAAGATATCAAAATACGGTCTTCACCATTAATTTTCTAATAAAAATCAAGCTCCAGGCACAGAGGTCTAAATCCTTTAAAAGTAGCCGTTTCCTATTAAAAGTATCAAATTTGGCCCGCCCTGTACAATAAGTTAATAGAAATTACATTAAATATTCTACGTTTCCCTAAAGAAATTATTCCCGTTCCTACAATTTTAAAGTATTGTGTATTGCTGAAAAAAACTGTGTTATTTGCGGTTCACATCGACTATTTTAAGAAAATTAATATGGACGTTTAGTGTGAATTATTTACACAGGAACTGTGTGAAAAATTCAATAAACACAATTGGCACTATAATTTTAGACATTTATGTCGATTTTGACAAAGATTAAGTGAGATTTTCAGGCTGTGTTAAAAATTCAAGAGTCATTCAGAAGTCGGTGTGGAGCGAAAATAACAATTTTTGCCGTAGTGTGTATTATGTAAAACAAAGCAATAATAAATGTTGTAGCAAATGAATAAATAATAATTCTTGATCACATTTTGTTGAAATTTGTACTGTAAAGTATTCTGTTTGTATAATGTGTTCATTTAATATTTCGGTAGCATTGGCTATGAAAACATTATGTTTTCGTAGTAGCTTTCCATTTGTAATTCAATATGATCAGATCAGTTTAAATCAGAGTTACTCTGAACTACTAGAACACAATGCAAATGGAACAAATTCGATCATATGTCAAATGCTTTTACGGATTTCTGTTATCCCCTCTTTTTTTATTCAAAATGATAAGTTTTAAAAGTAGGTGCTTGAGGGGACGGACGCAGGTAAAAACAGGATAAGTTGGTGAAAATTACTCTTATCAAAAGGAGCATGTTGCGGATCAGTTAGAGCTACTCTGAGTAGCTCCGACGGTTAAAAGGAAAGCGCCTCATAAAGGCATGCTCGCCGTGAACGGAATTGTCCCAAGTGTCATTCGTTCTATCAATTGTCGGGTAAGTGTTTTCTTGTTTGTTGGTTTTATACAAAAATAAGTTATTTTCAGGACTCACATACTTTACATTTATTGCATTACAAAATGGTGTTTACATTAGAGCAAAAAACATTTGTGATTGAAAGTTATTTTCGTAATAGTTCAAAAATCGATGGAGTACTCAGTGCGAAACTGCTTGGAAGAGTTTACAGTTAAATTTCCCAAAGTCATTATTGGCTCAAAATACTCGAATACAACCTGCATTGGTGTGTACAGTTGTTTCGTGAAACTGGAAGTCTTTTTCGAAGAAAAACAACAGGTCAACCTCGGAAAGGTATTGCCCAGATTATTGAAACTACAAGACATAATGAAAAATGCTTCTCACACCTCTATCAATCAATTATCACAACAGAGATTGTTTTTCTGTAATGAATTTGTAAGTGAGTAATAATTATTGTATAATTTAGGTCATGATGGCATTTAAAAGACAGGTTATATTCAATTTTAAAACTGCGACATACGTTTTCCAAACCAAAATGTTTTCATGGTCAATGCTACTAGAATTTTAAATGAACACATATTATTTTATGTAGCATGTAGTTCTATAATTGTACTAATTATTTCCAAATAACTTTCCCTTTGCATCATCACTAATAAAATTATACACATCCCTTGTTATCAATTTGGGAATAATTATTAGACATGCTTTAAGGGCCAGTTTTATAATGGAACTTAAAGGAGACTTTAAAATTAAAGTTACATTGAGATGTGTAAAGATATGTATTTTCAGTTTTATTTTTACATCTGAATGTGACTTTACATTTAAAGTCTCCTTTAAATTCCATTAATAAACTGGTCCTTACTCAGTAACCTAAAGGCCCCTTTACATGGAACGATTTTTCCAGGCGATTTGTCGCAGTAATTTTCCGCGACAAATAATTGCCTCATGTAAATGGTAAAGCTACATTTACATTCAATTTCGTGCCAGCATTAATTCGTAACACGAAAGTTTGACGTGTGCACACGTCAAACTTTCGTGTCACCAATTCGTGCTGGCATGAAATTGAATGTAAATGTAGCCTTAGTCGTTCATGCAATGTCTCGCAAATAGTAGTCGCATGTATGATTAAATTAAAACATGTTCTATCTGCTTGTGATTTTTCCGTGCAATCTAGTTATTTCTCTAATAAAATTAAGGTGACAAGATGACAACAAAAATATTTTGTTGTTATTAGTAACTGTACTAAAACACTAAAGTTTTTTCAGTTGATACTACCGATTGTCAGCAATGAAATTGCTCAGTGTTTAATGTGATTACATTATGCAATACAATGTTGCGATAAAAATATCGCTCGCAGCAAGTGATCGCTGCGATTAATTGCCTCGTGTAAAGTTAGCTTCATAGTTTTATTAGGAATAGTATTTTTCATCATCACTATTTTTACATATTGCAATGAATTAGTACTTGACTCTTAATTAAAATATTTAACGTTTTTTAAATTTATAAGACAGAGGAAGTAGCATTTTTTTAATTGCACCATTTGTGTCGGCTGCCTGAAAAGGCAACAAAACGGGAGCCAATTCTCAAGTCAGCGCTCGTTTGTCATCATCATCAGACCTAGCGAATGCAGCGAGGTATCGCCTCGTTAGCTTTAGATTTCCGCCAGTTCCCAAACGTCGCTAAAAAACAAACGCCCGTTTTTCAACCTGGGTATAAATAGAAGCGTTCCAAATGTCTTCAGGTGCAATTATGCGTAGTTTTGTGTTACTGTTTAGCACGAAATTCACGTTCACATTCCCGTTAGAATAAATACCGTCATACAGCGAATATTATGACTGGATTACATATTAACGTAAATATGCTTTATCTGTGCTTTGAAAGCAGCCGACCGTACTGAATTTTTCTTGATACTTTTCAGCTTTATCATGGGCTCACATAAATACATACTTCGTTTGAGACTTACCGATAGATCTAGTAGGTTTTATCAAATTATACGTAATAGACTAAACATGAAAGTAATAACTATGGAGCAGATTTCTGTGTATTTACATGTTTTGTTCGCTGAATCCAATAAAATCAATGAAACTTTAAGTTATGGTGAAGTGGTAAAAAATATATACAGTGTGTTTCAAAAAGTGTGTAACAAATGGGATTTTTCAATATGACCTACTTTTATCAAATTTTATTTATGTATTCCTTCAAATCAAATTGAAAAATGCCAACTGAAATTTATCTTTTGCCGTATACAGCATGGACACCGGAAAATGAAGACGGCTTCAGGGTAAAGTGCCCTTATTTTAAAAGATACAGGAAAATGTTATTTAGAATTGAGAGTTATAGTCAATTACAGCCTGCTATCTCAAAAATAAAAAATTCACGCTCTATTACGAATCACTCTTTATATACACTAAACTGGCTAATAGCGGTGGGATTAAATGAATCGGTGAGTGAAAGAACAATGTAAGTCCAAAAATAAGGTTTTGAGAAAAACAAAAAAAAACTTCTAATTTTTCTGTTTTCAACTTTTCAGTAATCTGATCTACAGGAAACTTAGTATATACAAGTAAGGTAACAAATACGTAGGTAAACATACCAAAAGAACATTTTGGCAGAAACTACATTAAAAAAAAGAAGTTGGACTTATACCCTTCTTCCACTCAGTGGAAAATGGTCTAGGTCGTTAAGTGAATAAATAGACAGTAAATGTTGATGTACTGTATATTTGAACATAATAAATACATACATATAACACGTGATCAATATCTTTTCTAATCAAGTGACCTATGGAAATAAAATCATGTGTCTTTGTTTATTATTTCAAATGCCACTTGTATTACATATTTATATTGCATTCCTATACAAGACGATAGGAATGCAATAAAAATAATTCAAATGGCATTTGAAATAGTGAACCAAACAAAGATATAATTTTTTTCCATAGGTCACTTGATTAGAAAAGATATTGATCACGTGTTACTATTTAGGGTGGAGATATCCACCTCTTAATAAATTGGCTAATACTTATTAGACGAATAACTACCATGGAAACAATTCATAAAAAATCAACAATTCAGAAAAATCAGGTTATTCGTCGAATAACTTTAATAGGAGATGGATATCTCGACGCTTAGTTAAATAAATTGAAACTTATTCTTATGCATAAATAGTCAAAACATATACCGTCGGTTGGAGTTACTTTGATCGCAGCGTTTCGCACATTAAAATTTTAAAATTTGTGGAACTTTTTTATGTTGTTTTTTCACTCAATGATGTATCAATACAAATTAAACATTTTAGCTATGTTAGCTCAAAATGGCCGTTTTTGGATTTATACTGTTCTTCCACTCATCGATTCAAATATTCACCAAGATAATATGAATGGGAAAAGACTAACCTTATTGTTGTTTCTCAATATTTCATTTGATTCTGAGCAATTATTTCATTGCGTTCCGAAAATTTGTTGTTTGCCCTATCAGAACCCTTTTCACTTCAAACTGAACTGAACCACGTAACAAGAGTCCTACTCAATAACAACTACAAAAAGCACGACATCCAAAGATCCATTTCTCGTCATCTCACCCCAATTCCTCCACGTTCTGAACCTGATACACCTCCAGTCGCTACAGCTTACCTACCTAAAGGTGGAATTTGCTATCAGCGTCTGCGTCTGCGTTTGACGCACACGTCAGTCGGACGCGTCTAGACGCAACAGATCGCAGGCGGTTGTTTTTTAATAAGCGTCCAAACAGTAAAATTTGCATAGCGTCTTCAAGGGATTTGTACCGATTGATTGTGAGAAAACTCCGTTTCAAATGAATAATCATTATTTACTGCCACTCTTATTAGAAGAGCATGACGATGATGACATTTTATTAACATTGCTGTCAAGAACAAAGAAGAAATCGGTGAAAGATATGTACGAACGGCGATTTGACACATTTTAGTAGTGTTTCATCTTCTTCGGCAGTAAGACAAAATTTTGAAGCCATTTCAAATAAAAAAATTGTCAACTAGTCCTACTATACGTGCGTCTTGACTGCTTTTGAGGCAGACGTCTGACAGATGACGTTAGTCGCAATACGCAGCGTCAGATCGCACGTGTAGGAAATCAAACACGTTTAAAACCATTGTCTCGATGTCCGAGCGTCAGACGTTTGCGTTTAGACGCACCCGCAGACGCTTATAGCAAATTCCACCTTTACATTCACACCAACCATAACAGATCGAATCGGCAAAATACTGAAACAACGGAACATCAAATCAATTTACTTACCCATGACGAAACTTTCAGATTGCCTACCCTCCACAAAATATCACATTCCCTTACAATCCGAAGGTGTGTACCGAATTCCTTGTTCCTGTGGATGTGTATACATCGGTGAAACAAAACGGTCTGTTAGCACTAAGGTTAGCACTCGTATTTCTGAACATGAACGCTGTACTAGACTACTACAAACAACTGGCTCGGCCCTAGCTGAACACGAACTAGAAACCGGTCACCAAATCCTATTCTCCGACACAAAACTTCTAGCCCGCTCATCTCATTTTTTCAATCGTAAAATCCGTGAATCCATAGAAATTCTCAAGCATCCCAATAACCTGAACCGTGATACTGGCTTTTACCTCCACAATGCCTGGAAACATCTCATTAACCATCCGTCACGCCCCAAAAGACCAATCCCCGGTCACCGTTCCGACCCACTACCCCCACCGATCACTATAAATACCACGACAACAGACATACCCACTCAGTCTCAACGACTAACGAGAAGCAGCAGCAACACTACCAGCAGCAGCAGCCCTGAGGAAGTTCTTCTGCAATGGAGAACGAACGTCGGCAGTAGAAGAAGTCGTGCCGTGGTTCCAACCGGAAGCCAATTCAAACATGGATGACAGCCGCGGAAGCATTCAAGTTAAATTAATGGATTACATTCGTTCAATAATTTGTGTCTATTTTCTTCAACTTTTCACAGTAAAATAAAATTAAAGAAAACATGTTAGGATATTCTAGCAAAGTTCATCTTGTAGTAAATCGTTTAATTTACGACTAAATACAAAAATTTACTTAAAATTTGTCCCATAACATACATTAACATGAAGTCAAATTTTTAGCATGTAAATCCCTATGGCCATACTTGGATGCATATGGATGCATTAAATGACGTATTGGACAATATTTGTGTTAAAAATGACTACGTAATTGTTGGTGGCGATTTCAATATGGACTTTATTAAAAAATCCTCCAATACACTAAATGTAATAAATTTATTTGCCGCTTATTCTTTATACCCTTATATTGGTGATACGGTAACGAGGCCCTGTGAAAATGGAGGCACATGCATTGATAATATTTTTGGTAATTTTCCACCTTTATTGGTGCAGGGCATAGTTTCGGACAAAGGCATATCGGATCATTACACCATAACAATTTTATTCAAATTACAAGTTGCATCCAAATCTTCGTTTCTTTATAAAAGAATCTATGATAATGAAAATATGAAACTGTTTTTGTACTCCCTTAACTTGGAACCATGGAATGAAGTTTTCGATAAAACTAGTGTAGATGACAAATATAAAGCTTTTATTGACATCTTTTCTCATTACTTTAATATGGCATTCCCAATAAAAAGAATAAATACTAGCAGAACATGTAAACCTTTCATAAATATGGAAGTTAAGAAAACATGAGATGAAATACATAATTTGTACTCTCTTTATAAAAAAACTAAAGACCCAAGTTTACTTCAGTATTATAAGGTTAGGAAAAATGAAGCAACCAAATATACAAATAGTTGTAAAAAAATTGTAAATAACCTGAAAATTATGACAGCCCAAAACAAAGCAAAAGCAGTGTGGGAAGTTTTGAATTATAAATCAAAACCCCCCATAACTGACAACGTAACGCTTCGTAATGACAATGAAATAATTAGTGATCCTTATGTCGTAACTTCGCTCTTTAATAAAAAAATTAGCCGGGGCTTACCGACTGCCATCTATAATAAACAAGCCTCTAATTGTTTGCCCAATGTTCATACAACTATGTTTCTAAGACCATATAACAACTCTGAAATATATGACATAATAAATAGTATTGAACCTAAATCATCAGCAGGGCTTGATCAGATCCCCTACAAGATTGTCAAGAAATGTGCACAGTTCATAACTGACCCACTAACAAGTATTATCAATGCAATATTTGAGCACGGCATTTTTCCTAAATTACTAAAAGCGGCAAAAATCAAACCGGTATTTAAAAAGGGCGATCGCTGTGAAATAGATAACTACCGTCCAATCTCGTTATTATCATCATTTGCCAAAATTATAGAAAAAGCGATACACTATAGATTAATGTCCTTTCTTAAATCCAATGATATATTAACTTCACATCAGTACGGCTTTTTGGCTAACAAATCTTGTGAGTTAGCAATTCATGAATCGCTGTCTTACATTATAGAAAATCTCGAAATTTCGAAAAAAGTTGCTGGGATATACTTTGATTTATCGAAGGCTTTCGATTCGATAAATCACAAAATTTTGTTGGATAAAATGTATTGTTATGGCATCCGTGGCAAAGCATTTCAGCTCTTTGAATCTTATTTAGCAGGCCGGTCACAAAGAGTCAGTATTGATGTTGTCACCAATGATGTAAATAGGGAAATTTTGTCTGAGTCTGCAGAAATCACCCAGGGCATTCCACAAGGCTCAATTTTAGGTCCAATTTTGTTTCTCATATACGTAAATGATTTGCCATTTCACCTAGGGTTAAAATCATCATATCAATTTGCGGATGATACGTCGTGCATCATCAATGAATGCGACGTTGCTAGTTTATCTTCTAAGGCAAATGAGACCATAATCATAAATAAAATGATTAGCTGGTGTAAATTAAATTACCTTCTCTTAAACGCGCAAAAAACTAAAGTGTTGCACTATTTAACTAAACTTCCGCAACAGGAATCCGCATATATTAAAATAGATGGTAAGTCAATCAAGGAGGAGGATTATGTAAGATTTTTGGGTGTTGAGTTAGATAACCTATTAAGATGGGATCATCATATAAATGGTGTCTGCAATAAATTAAGAAAAGCGTTCTACGCGATTTAGTCAGCCTTGAAGTACTGAAAACATTTTATTATGCGTATGTGCAATGTCACTTAGCCTACGGAATCACCTTTTGGGGATCATCTTCGGACTCACACAGGGCTTTTATAATGCAAAAAAAAATAACCAGATGCATGCTGAAACTGCCATCTCGCGAAAGTTGTAGAGAGCACTTTAGAAAATTAAATATTATGACTGTTCCTTGTTTATTTGTCTACAAACTATTAGTATTCTATCGCAAACATAGTCATGGATACAGAAAAAACTGTGACGTGTCGACAAGTATGATGACTCGTTATAAAAATAACTTATCTATTCCAAAACACAATACGCAACGATACGAACGAAGTCCAAATTATAAAGTAATTGTAGCATATAATGCCCAACCAGGTTGTATTGTTGATGACGAAAAATATCTAAAAGAATTAAAATTATATCTTATTTCAAATTGTTTCTACAGTTTCCAAGAATATGTAAACGCTGCGAACACTTAGTCTAATGCTCCCAGTATTTGATTTGACTGTGATCTATTTTCTTAGTTGTATAAAATGTATTTAGTGTAAGTTATTGCTTTTATTGTATTGTATGTCTGTATTTGTATGAGTGTACATTTTGACAATGTCTGATGTCTCCCATGAGAACAGTAGACAATAAAGGATTATTATTATTATTATTATTAAAAAAATTCACTGTATAGTGAGGTGATAAAGTAAGGAATAAATTCTTTATTTCCTAAATGCTCAATGTAAACGAAAAACGTCGGGACAGGTCAATTTTAAATTTTTGCTGCGGATATGATGGTGTAGGTAAGATTTTTATTTCTATTGTCATTTGTCATTCTTTACCGGACTTCTTGTCTTATTCTGTCATTCTTATTCGGTCTGTTAATATAAACGAAACTTAATTTCTTTCTGTGGGGCTAGGTAAAAAGTAAGGTTTATGTAAACAGACCGAATGATCTGAATAATCTAAAAGACAGAAAAGACAAGAAATCCGCTTGATTACTCCAGACATAAATCTTGTGCAGGACGAATTCTTTAATCGGGTAGTATATTGTCAAATGGTAGACAGTTTGAACATCAGTGATTATCTTCTTTCATATTGACAGACTTTCCTATTTTTTTTCAATTTTTCATTTATTGGAGTTTAAAGTTACATTCGTAGCTTTGATTAGAATTTTTGCTTTTTTAATGCTATTTACATACGCAGTAAAAACGTATTCCATGGCTTCCTAGGCGATCAAGATTAAATTCCTCTCTTGACCATTTTTCAAAATTTAAATGTCAAAAATAGTATACTGTCAAAAAGAGTAAATCATGAGCCTTCAAATTAAATGATTAAAATTTGGTCATTTCATTTTAAAAAAAATTCAATGACGTCACCAGTGACACCAATGACAATCGAAATAAAAATTTTACTTAGGGTGGGTTTATAGAAAGCATATCAAATATTTAATTTCGAACTAAACTAATCACGATTAAGTTGCCATAAGAATTACATTGCGAACTGTCAAATTAACAACGTCATTAAAATTTGATTGCAATTAAATTATCTGTAAACTGGCCCTCAGACTATCCGATGTACACCTGTCCCGGCGTTTTTTGTGTACATTGAGCCTTAAGAAAATAATGAATTTATTCCTTATTATCACCTCACTGTATACAGGCTGTATAGTGGATTTATATAAAAAAAATTAAATTTGTTATAAAAAAAACTATTTCTGTGGGTGCAGAAATTCAACGAATATGTGTTGAAATAATAATTTTTCTTGATCTCAGACTATAATTGTAATTAATCGTAGAAATCTGTTTCATAATCGTTAAATATTTGGCAAAAGAACGACATGTTCATTCTAACGTTACGAATGAACGGAAACTCAATTGCAATAATTCGTGGATTATTTCAGATGGTAATCCAGATGGCTGGCCGTGGACTCCGCTACATTTCCTCCACTTTGAGCGCGTTTAACACCTAGCCTGAACGCAACTGCGGCAGCCACATCAAAGACGGGCCCGCTAAAAATACAAACAGCGTGTGATGGTTTGACTGATCATCTCGGCAGTCTTTGATTCCACCCCGGACGCGCTTAATGTCTCATTTGATGCCCAAATTTTCGGAAATGTCCTGCGGGTAGGTGCACGGAAGCCGCCTATTTTCGGAACTCACCTATATTCGAAGCGGCGAACGGTCGCTAATTATTCCGGATGTAACGTAAAATATTACGGCAATCTTCGGTAAAACGCATGGGATGTTTTAATTTACTTTCCTTTCATAAGTATATGTTCCAAGCAAAGAAAACTCTTTTTGAATTATTTAATACAGGGTCATGTTGAAACAAAATTTAAAGTTTTTGTTAACACGCTGTCTTTATGGCTCGCCATTTTAAAACAAAACTACATAAACCGTGTACTACACTGTGGTAGCTTTAATAATTTTTTTTAATTGAAAATTAAAAGCAATATATTTTAAGATATTAGTACATGCACTATAATAATTACATTTTCATTTACAATCATTGCTTTGTTGGTTGGTAGAATTTATCAATCAATCTGGTGACTAATAGGGTTCCTATGTTAAAGTTAAGTCAGGGTAACCAAACCAAATTTGAAATTACTAACAAAAATGACAGTGTGCTTGCAAACCGAACTAAACAAATTAAATGTCAATCAAATTTAGGACCACAGTGACTAAGAAGTTATTAATCTTTAGTCTTATTGAACGGCCTATTTTCAGTATCTTTATTTTCAACAATTTTTTTTATGAATAGATTAGGATCGTGCCCTCTTTGTTCTCTTTTCCATAGTTTTTTGGTATTTCCAGCCCAGTAGGCGTTGAATGTATAAGGGCACGTCTTTTCTTAGAAAACTGAATGACGTTTATAATTTGTATGTGTCACATTGTGTCGACAATATGAAGCATCGTGTAAATCTTTTCCGTCAGCAAAATGGGCACCAAGCTCAACAATTATTATGAATATGCTATAATATTGGAATTTTTCGTTAATATACACGTTTCATTAGCCTGTAGCGTTTTGAAATGTGTCGATTGATTAAATAGAAATGTAATTCAGATTAATTAATTACTTTAAGAAAAGACATGCGTTCACACTTCCAAAGCCTACTAGGGCCACGGGACTTTATGATAACATGTTAATTAAAAACTGCTAATGGAACAAATTTTATATCTCAAAAATTAAGAGACGTACTATTGTTTTTACATTTTTCCCGTAATCTAAACGTATAATATAGATTTTCTTGCAGGTTTTATTTTTGCCCGGTTTATTAAGAATCAGTAATAATGTTCTCAAAATGCACTAGTAAGTGTCTATGTCTACTCTTTAATAAAAGCATCTATGTTATGCAATATGCATTTTTTAAAAGTTTATATATGCACCACGATAATAAATTATAAATATCTAACACGGAGTCTACAAATTCATTAAGATTTTAATGTCATTATTTATTTTTTTTTCATATTTATAGCGTAGATTGATTTACATTCATTTGCTGACGCATTCAAACAAGCCACGATTCACCTTAGTCCATGTATGCAGCTCCGACTTATGAATGGGAGAAAACTAGATTATAACATGCGATTCATAAAATTTTCATTCTGTGCAGGCCATGGAATTTAAACGTACGCGGTAAATTGATTCTTCGTTTTCCGCTGGCTGTCAGTGATTTTCAGTGTTTTTATAATGAAAGTAAACATAAACATTTACATAGGTAATTATTTTTAACTTCATAATAAATGTTGAAAGTGACCTCCATCTTCTTAAAGACACAACTGAGCTCTTCTTTTGACACCGTTAAACACCCGCTGTAACATATCTGCCGAATTATTTACCTCTTCAAATTTTGCAGTGATTCGTTAAGCCAGCTCTTCCAAATTGTTGGCAGGAATTTTGAAAATGGAATTTTTAAGGTGTGACCACAAAAAAAAATCAAAAGGAGTTAAATCACATGATCTGGGAGGCCATATAATTGCTGTATTTCTGCTGATTAAACGGTCATCAAAAAATTCTTGCAGAAAAGCTATGGTTCCCCGCGCTGCATGAGGTGTTACACCGTCCTGTTGAAAGAACCCATTTGCAGTTCGTCATAATGTAATTGTAATTGGTTAATGAAACTATTAAGAATTTCCTCTCGATATCTTTGTGCCATAAGAGTACCATTGAAAAAAATCGGTCTTATTTATCGTCGTCGACTTAAACCTACCCACAAGCCTATTTTTGTGGGTGAAGTGGTTTTTCTGTATAAAACAGAACATGCGAATGTGGGTTTTCAGAACTCCACATTCGCATGTTCTGGGAGTTGACCTAGCCAGTTAGATAAAACCATGCTTCGTCAGAAAAGAAACTATGATTTAAAATTTCATCATCCATGCTAGTAAGGAACCATTGAGAAAACTGTCGTCGTTTTTCGTGATCCGTAGGCAAGAGCTCTTGAACACAAGTCAAACGGTAAGGATACAAATGTAAATCTGTTTTCAAGATTCTTTGACAAGTTTAATACGAAAGATCAACTTGTTGTGAAAGTGCATGTACAGAAATTTTTGGTTGGTCTTGAACGATTTCCTGAACATTTTGTATGGCATCAGCAGTTCTCTTCTTTGGACGACCGCTACCTTTTTTCCTTGCTATGCTTCCAGTTTCACGAAATAAATTTACAGAGTGCATCAAATTATCATAAAATTGTTTGTATTGTGTAGTTCTTCAGGATATTTTTCTTGAAAATCAGTTATACACTCTTGGATAGAATATTGCCACTGACCATTAATTTTTTGTCCAGTACGAAAATACGTTTCTAACATGAACGCTTTTTGTTGTTCTGAGAAAACCATTTTAAATAATAAATGAAACCAAAAATTATGAACTGTCTTGTAAATTGACGTTTAAAAAAATTAGATATAATCAAAGACATGACTTTTTCTTCCACAGCCAACCTAAAATAAAATTTTTTTTAATCGCTTGATATTAGAGTTTGGATGGTTTTCGAGAACGTTTCCCAGACTTGGCTGTAATACCGAAGGATTTTTATGGGTGCCGTACAAATTGTGTTCATGTGTTTCGAAAAACTGGCTCTGTGACTCGTAAAAAAAGTGCTGGTAGGCCAAGTGTTCGGACAGAAGATGTTGTTAATGTCGCTCGTCAACGTATGGAAGAAGATCTTAGGAAACCTATAAAACGTCTGTCTCAAGAAATTGAACTTTCATATGGAACTTACCGGACGATTGTGAAGAAGAACTTGGGTATGCATACTATGCATCCATATAAGATGCAATCATATTAAGCCCTTTTTCCGGCAGATCACCTCAGAGGTCTAGCGAATTATCACTGGCTTGTTAATAATTTAATGAATAACGATATGTTAAACTAAACATTTTTTCTGAGGAGGCCTGGTTTCACCTTTCTGGGTACGTTAATTCACAAAATACGTGAACGTGGAGCACTGACAATTCGCAAATTTTTGTTGAACCTCCACTACATGCTCAGAAAATTGGTGTCTGGATGGCAGTCTCTCGCAGAAGAATAATTGGGCCCATCTTTTCAATTTTACTGTCAATGTTGAGAGAAACAGAAATAATATTTTAACAGAATTCGTTCAACAATTACACCATGATGAAATTTAGCGTGGCTATTTTCAACAGGACGGTGCAACGGCACGTGCGACACGGGAGACTTTAGTTTTTCTCCGCGAATTTTTTGATGACCGATTGATAAGTCTGCATACATAAGTTGAGTTTCCTCTGAGATCATCTTGTTTGACCGTCATGGACTATTTTGTGTATCCTTACTAAAAAATTGGATTTTCAAAAACTGCGGTAGAAAGTTTGCAACAACTAGAACAAAGGATTGTTGAAGAATGTGCAACCACAATGCAACAACCATAACGGCAGAAATGCTGCAAAATGCTTTTGCTAGCATGAGAAGGCGTAAATTTATGCATTGAACAAGGCGGAGGACAGTTCCAACAGTTACTTTAATTTATCTTTACTTATTGAAAAAAATGTTATAATTCTTTCATTTTACTTTTCAAAGTAGCCAATATTAATTCTAGAGATAAAATAATAAAGAAGTTACAACTACAACACATTCGGCGACATTGCATGTTATTATTTGAAAACGATTATCTAAGCTAAGACAGTCGCTTTCCATTTCATGACCGCCTTTGACCAAAATAATTTTTAATGTCTCGGTATTATGCTTTAAGGTATCCGTCCTTTGGACCTGATAGTAATAATAGCATTATTATAGGAGCGTAACAGTGTGTTGGACGTATATCAGAAAGTATCGTGCGTTCAATAAAAAAAAACGGTCTAGTAGGCTATAACACGCTTTAATTTTTGTAAAGTATTATGTAAATTAGTAATAAACGTTTATTTTTGAATGTCTTTCTTCTAACATCACTCCAATTCAAAAGACACATTGCAAAAAAAATGTTTATTACTAATTTATTAAACTTTTTACAAAAACTACAGCCTACTTGACCGTTTTTTTTATTGAACGCATGTTAGTAATACATGAACACTTCAATCGACTGCAAACGCAAAACAAAAATTGTTTTTCTGAAATACAGAAGGAGAAAATGTTTTTATTTTTGAAAAAGTTATGTGTTATCTTTTGTATTTTTGCTTCGTATCTAGCAAGATACCTCGATAGAGTTTTTCTACTATAACTATAAGGATCTGGCATGGTACGGTCCATTATCTGACGGAAGTGATATGTGATAGTAGGCGTTATCTCTTATAAAGAGAATGTTGCATGTGTCGGCACGGTTACGCTCCTATTACGATATTATTACGGTCAGGTCCAATGGGCGGAGACCTTTAATGAATAGGACAAGAAATGGAACCTGGCACTCCCTTTCAAGTATTCCTAATATTTATAAATATTTGTGAATTTTTTGGGATATTTATAATTTAGCCTTTACAGAGTGAAATATAAAAGACATTATTCTGAAAAATCAAGAAACCGAAACGTTGCAGACCGTTTAATTGTTAAGGGATGGCCAATGGGGCAAATTAGTGCTCGCTTATTAAATAATAGGTATAATAATGTATCAACGTAAGATATAATAAGTTAGGTATTTCAGTTATAGAATGAAACGAACAATCTAATTAGAACAAGTTTTTAAATTTTTTCAAGTTAATTCTCATTCAATTTATGAATTCTTTAGTTTAATGATTAGTTTCATTTTATGTACAATGACTATTTAGCCATTTCTTTCTAACACATTAGCGTATTGAACTTCAACACATATTTGAAAAATTAATTTTCAACATTTTCAAAGCAACAGTCACAATTAATAATATTTTTTTTTTTATTTTGATATTGTATCTACAGACTTTAAAAATGTTCAGAAGGTTTTAACGCTGAAGCTGATTTGATCAGTTTTGCAGGTGTTAAATGGGAGAAGCGTTTTACGTTTGAGTCATTAGAATATTCAGAATAGACTTAGGTACCAAAAGCAAGTTGACTTTCACTTCTCAGGAATTTCCTTTCACATCGGTTATTAGAGGAAGTTTGTAAGGATGTTCGAGGAACATGTGTCATTCATACAGAAAGCGATGGCAAACGCGTACAACAACAACAAAAAACTGCAATATTCAAAAATAGCCCCTTGATTGGCTCGACATGTGTAGTAAGCGTGTCATAATAGATAGAGCCTACAGCTGACTCGTCTTTGGCGGGGTGCCGGGAGTAGCTCATTAGTGGCATCCATCAATCTCAGACACTTCTTTTACGTACACCTATGCATTACAAGGTTAAAAGGTACTAAAAATAGACGCTTCTGTGAATAAATGAAACTGAAATTGAAAAACAAACTCAATACTCGTGTTTTAACCTACTTCGATCACTTCCATATTGAAAGTAAATTGGAATTTGCTGAGTCAGTCAAGTCAGTCACTAATGTGTAGTTAAGCGCACTATTTCAACTTAACTAATTGTACGAACAATACGCTTCAAATTAAACAATATTCTTGATGATGCATAACATAAACTAATCACATTTACATAAACATATAATTAAAATATAAAATGACAAAATGAAAACATGAGAAAAAGATAAAGTGAAAAGAACACGCAAAAAGAAAACATTATTTCATGTAATTAGACCATTCACTAGAGAACAATTTAATTAAAAATAAAATATGAAAAATAACGAAAATTTTATAGGAGAAATAAAAGACAAAATATTTGCTGGTATCACTTCACATCGGGTTTCTTCAAAACGCTAGCGCTCCATATAATTTATATATTAAATAAACAGATATTTACAAATAAAGTAAAGAAAGAAGAAAAAGATAAATTTGAAGATGGCGATAGAAAGGTAACACAATTAATTAATAATTCATTAGATCATTTGCAGAGGATAAATTTTGTAAACTACCGATATTGACTAAAACTTAAGAAAACAAAAAATGGAATCCAAAAGTGAATGTAAAACAAAGGAAGAAAGTTGTGCAGGAAAATAAATAGTAGGAGTATAATGTTTGAAAATATCACTTTACATGATATTTCTTCTAGATTTCAGTTACTTTTTTTGTTTTGCTGAAATAATAATCCGTGATATATGCAACTAAAAAAAAAATTGTTCATTTCATTAAATTATTAATGTAACGTAAAATGTTACATATAGGCACAGATGAAGGTTTAAAATAAAACCGAAACTGATCAGCTGAATGATATCTTAATTTTCTAATGTCCTAACAACCCGATCAACTTTGCATTATCAATTATTAAATTATTAACTTATATTTTAATAATGTTTGCAATGAATAAAAATGTTAGGGCTTAATAAATATAATCAAAAAAGAGTACATTAGTAATTTATCACATTGCAATATTAAAAAACGAGAATATAAAACCTTTTAACAAAATATTGATGAAGATTTTACTAAGCAAAATAACCAAACAAAAAATTATTTTACAAGAGAGTTATAATAATTATGTTTACAAGTTTTTTAGGGCAGCGAGTTTAAATCGTCTTAAGATTTTCCTCAAATTTTGAATATTTCCGTTTCGTGCTTTTTCCGCCAATCCTTGATACTCACTGCCGCCATCCCATTCCTTTTAATCTATTTATTCGTTATTCAACATATTTATGAAATGGCCAGACGTCTTAGTGTTCATATTTTCATTGTTTACAAAATGTTTGATAAAGAATCATTTTGAATAAAAGAAGACGATGACAGTATAGTATTTTTCTACAGGAAGGGAATAAACTAATGTTTCTTTTATTTGATTTCCTCTTGTCATATTATTGGAGAAAATTATAATGTCATCCACATAAATTTAATTCTTTTGTCTTTGCCTGCGTATACCCCACAGGTATCAGAATTTGTTGGGATTAATCCAGTTTTCTTCAACATCTTGTCTATTTCAATGTTCCATTGACGTCCGACTTGTCGTCAACCATACAGAGGCTTTTTTAATTTAGAAATTTTATTAACTCCCCCTCGAAAACACTTTGGAATATCACTGGCCTTCTATCTAATTAATAAGTTTGACGGAATCGTTATCAGCCATTCTTATTAACATTTCTTCCAAAAGTACTGGCTTGTCCATGTAAAGATTTTTATCGATTTTACCGTTTAAATAAGCCAATGTGATATCGAGCTGAGAAATTCTCATGTTCTGCTTCACGGCAAGAGCAACTAACAATGAATTTAATCTGACTGCAGTGGCAAATGTGTCATGAAAATCTGGACTCTGTAAGAATCCTTTTGCAACTAACCTTGCTTTTAGTCTTTCCAGTGAACCCCAGCCGTCCACTTGTTTCACAGCACCATTCTACAGTCGATTAGTTTAGCATGCTCAGGTTTGAGACGAAATCCCACGTGTCATTTGCGATTAGGTTTATCATTTTGACGTAGATTATGTCTTTCCAATCTGATTTATCGTTTCCTGGAATTGCTTGGCTAAAGGGTATCTCAGAAGCATTCATGGCAAATCCGATATCATGCCACTCTTTTTTTGTCCGTTCCTCGATTTTTCATCCACTTCATGTGTGTTAAATTTAGTTTCACTGTATATTTTTCTAGGACGACCTCTTTTCCCTGTTGAGTTCACTCGGTCTTCCCCGTCCTCGCTTCGAACAGCTTAAAAGAACCTCATTTGGCAGCTCTACTTGTTCCTCCTCAGATATGTACAGATGTGTTCAAAAAGGTGTTGTACAGCTATGTTTTGAATATCTTTGCTTTTGAGCGGCAATTGGTTTTTCTATTTTTGTGTTCAATAATATTATTATTGCCAGAAATCGTATATGTATGTAACAAAACATGTACAACAATTTTTTGAATTTCATGAATGCACATACATGTTTACCCAGTACAATACTTTTTTGAATACGACTGTACAACCTCAATCAAAACTAATGAAACGTTCAAAACGGAAACGCTGTAGTCGGAGTGCAACGGTGTCGAGTCAGAGAGAGCGCAACGATCAACGAATGTTTCCTACCTTCGGACTTCGGAAACATTCGTTCGCCATAGGGTTTCATCTCACTCGGTATCTTCTCTCTCTCTCTCTGACTACAGCGTTTCGGTTTTGAACGTTTCATTAGTTTTGATTGAGGTTGTACTTGTTTGTTTCCATTGTTTATGGATTCGATCGATTGAAGGATCATTTCTTCCCAATTCATCTTTTGAAGTAACATCTAATTGCTTTGGATTGATCATGAAATTTCTATTCATTTGAGAACCTTCTAAATTTTATCGTCCATTCCTAGTTTCATCAGAAATACAGTGCGATTCAAAATTATTTAGATAAGAGGAGGCTAAGACAAATAAAACCAGAGTCTAACAGCGTTTTCCACTAGCTGCGGAAGAGCACCCTCGTTATCATTTCATTTTAACCTCTTGTAATAATAAGAGATAAGGATACTATGAGTGTGCACTAGTGAAATTAGTTTTAGGAGATGATGAGTAAAACTCATATACAATTTTTTTTTCTAATAAAAGTCTTTTCGTTTCTGAGATAAAATAATTGAAAATTTGCTGTATGCTAGTGAGTTTAGATGCTCCAGGTACCGTTGCTAAAAAAATGCAAATATTGTTGCCATACAACCAGTATTGAAAATCTGTCAAAATTGAAACGTCAAGATACATTTGACGACAGTAAACAACTCTTCCAATGATTATAGTGTTTGAGAGTGTTGTGGAGAGTGTTTAAACAACTAAAAGATTTGACGATTCGACAGGAGTCAGAAAGCAAATGTCAGACTAAAAGTTTAGAATTAAGCTAAGATTCTTACTTTATTTTTATAGCCTCCCCTTATCTAAATAATATTGGACGCACGGCATAAGGTCTGTTCCTACATAACTTTTTGACGGTTTCGAAACCGTCAGAAGCATGCACCCATCATACACTTGATAAAGTTGTGAAAACCGATCATTATTTCTGTGGGCAACTGATTCTGACGGTTTTGAAACGGTCAAAAAGTGATATAGGAACAGACCTATTATTTTCATATTTTTTCTGATTTTGGAATTCATCGAGATATTTAATATCTTTTGAAACAATAATTTTTCTGTCTGATGGAATCTAAACTCTGTAGCCTCTTGATGTCTCTGGATAACGAACGAGGGTTCCTTCAATGGCCTTCTTCTCGAATGCACTATTGTTAAAAAGTGGCAAATGTTCATTTTTCCTGTTCTACTATGATCATTAACGAAGTTAATCTCTGATTATTTCCATAGAAATTTATCTAAGTAATTCTTTTTGTAGCAATTCAACTGAAACTTGCAAGATTTTTATTTCTTTTTGGAAGGGAGGTTCGTGGCCAAACTGTTACTTCACATTACTTCATTTCTTTAGTTTTATATGTACAGTGAAAGCTCTCTTAGGCGGACACCGACCGTGACCAGCAAACTGTCCGTCCATTAGAGGTGGCCGCCTACGAGAGATGCAAATGCATGTAAATTACATAAATGGGAGATTAAAAACTGTCCAGCTAAGAGAGGTGTCCGCTTAAGAGAGCTATCCACTATGGGAGCTTTCACTGTATTTTGTTTAATTTTAAAAATTGGAAGTATTTACTTATCAAAAATAAGGCAATAATGTAGTTTAAACTTTAAACTTTTAAACTTTATATTTAACCTGGATTAAAATAAGCTCTGAAATATGTAATACCTAATTGAACAACCTGTGTTGTGTTATTTTAAGGTACTTCTAAATTAGAACCTTTCTTGGGGTGTACGTGTATGCGTGTGTGAGTAAGGAGATGCAATGAGTATGACAAATATTTGTTTACAATTTAATGATGGGCCCCAGAGTTGGGCCACACAACGAGAAATCGTTTCTCATCTAAACAACGTGTAAACCACTCGTCGCCCCTCCAAACATGTGATAAACTAAACTTTTTCAGACAAAACTGTGGCGCACAGATTGCGCATCCACGCTTTATGATGTGAAAATTGTACGCAATGTTCAGTTTCAAAAGTTGCTCGTAAACTACTTAAGGCACATAATAAAATGCGCACTAATATTTTCATGTCTTGGAAGTCGCCTACGATTTTATGAAGCTTATAAGTTTAATTTATGAAATAAATTTACTTCACGTAAAGTTATTGTCTAAACAAAAAGGATGTGATTTTTGTAAACAAATATTACGGGCATTATGTAGAAAAATATTTTAGTTATTATTTCGTGGTTACGTGAGTGTTTAAATACATTAATTTAAAATCATAATTTTATGAAAAAAAGCTCGATGAAATAAATATGATAAATTATTCAAACGTGCCTAATGATATTAAAAATGAATTGATGCTTTCAGCGGTGATAGGATAGACGGGCCGCGCGCTAGTTAGTAAAATTAATTACGTGTATGCCGCGCTGTCGTGTCAATCTAATATCCGAAGGCACATTTTACTAATGGCCAGGATTGACCTATAAATATAATGAACTCGTCTTTGCCAGCCCGTCACTTAGATATTTCCTGCGAGGCGAGACGCCCGTCGTGATATGTTGGTTTTTATCATTGCTCCTTTTAGCTGCAAGTGAGAAGTAACGCACTTTGAAGTACAGTGCGCCGACGATAAAATATGACATCAATTGGAGAATATCAAATCGTTTAGGCTCGCCCGAGACTTCAAGGGGACGCTGGATCGAAAATAAATTCCGGTTGACGTGTTTAACGTTTCATTTAAACAATCTGTTAATTCATTACCATAAATTAGGTATTAATAAATATAAATTTAGAGTCGTCGTACGGTACTATGATATATCAAAAACTTCTGTAATTCTACTAAAATATTTCTTTTAATAATCATTTTAATAATCATATACTGGTTGTTTGTTTTATAAAACTGCCTGTTCTATCTCTGCCGTTTTTCAAGTTTCAGTACTATACCTACGAATATTTTTTAATTAAATTTCGCTCATTCTGATACCATAAATGTGGTGATTGTGGATAAAATGTTGTATTGCATGCGTCTTTTAGATGCATTTTATCCACTTAAGAAAATGCTATCAAAAACACTTATATAATAAATAACTATTATCTATGACTGCTTGTGTAATAACCTATTATGACATTCATTTGCGTTAGCTAATGAAGTTTCTTACTACACTTCTTACAGTCCCAAATTTCAGAAGGTTGACATGTCCTAATATGGGCATTTCGATAATAATGATTTCCGATTGGTTGAGATTAACGGCATCTGAGATCATCTCGCGTCATCCGACTTAGCTTGTTTTAACGCTTCACTTCTCGTTTTAACTTTGGTAATACCTGTATCGTTGTGATTAAAGTTATTGGAGTTCTCGATTAGGAAAACTCGAATTCGGTGTGGTCGGAAATTCTTAGTGCATCGTCAAACGAGTTTGGGGTGATTTTCACAAACCCGCCAGGGCCTTGTTTCCCTAAAATCCAAGTTAGGCTAACGGCATGACGCCATCTTGTTATTATTGATAATGATTCTTCTTTTAACTCAGGCTTTCTGACGTAAACGACCTTGACCTACAGGACACATTCTTGGTTGCCTGAATTTATTAATTGTTTCGTGACGCTGCATTGTTAAAGATCAAATTTTCGACAGATCTTGCGCCTTTATGTAAATTATTGTTGCAGAAATACGGCGGATTGGATCTGCAGTATCGAGTTGAGTAAATAAATAAGTTGTACACTCGGGCACAAAATTCTTGAGTCACTTTAGACTTAATGTTTTGGCAACATTCTGTCGCATTCAATTAACCTGTTTGAGACCTTATAATTATTCGGTGTAATTATAAATATTTTGTGCATTTGTAATTAAAGCAAGTATTATTTTAGCTGTTTGTGAATTTTACAGAAGTGAGTTTTAATTAATCTCCTGTGATTGTTGCGAATGATCAACTGCAAAGTCAAGACACATTGGGCTGATTCAACATAACATATCAGTAACAGTTCAACCTCCAGCAGTTGAGACTGAGCACTCATTTCTGCTGAATGAAGTTCACTCATCATAACATGTTCCAGTCAGGTAGCGGAGAAGTTACGCTACAAAAAATGGCGACCGCTCCAACTCATCCATTTGTGAGAGGTCCCATTCAGCAGAAATTTGGTCAACAGTTGCACAATTTTCGGGTCTGCTGAATGCGCCCATTGGGAACACTATTTTGGATCAGCTGGGTATTTTGTTCACCCTGGCTCCTACTTTAAAATTTATGCATTCACATCCATTCTTCACTGTTGTTGGTCGAGGAAAAGCTGATGAAAGATAAGGCGCAGACTTGTTACCGATCAAGGTAAATAATTCAGAAGTAATTCACATTAGAGTTTTGTGGTAGCACACTGAAGTTAACTTACACGAAAGCTTTAAGCCACGATTAAATTTAAGCCGAAATTAGATTGTGACAGATAATATGCTGTACGTCTTTCAGGCCCAATGGTATAATGCCAGTTTAAATTCAAGCTGAAGTTTAAACCTATGGCAACGTTTACGTTGTTAAGAGTTTAAGCTCTAGCTTAAAGTTAAGTTGGAATTGTACAACTAAGCTTTCAAAACAAAATGGCAGCGACAATTACGTCATTTTTTTTTATAATAATACATCATTAAGTAGAATCTTTTTCTCTTTTCAACGGTACTTCTACGTTGGCATAAAAATAAATGAGATTTAATAAAAATTAGTTTGATGAAACAAACCGTATTAAAACAATAATTTCTACAAAACTGGAGAGATCATAGACAATTTAAAAATGCAATGTGAGAAAAAATATAAAATAAAATAAATAATAAATAATCAGCATGGGAAACGAAACCAAAATAAGATAAAAAGGACACAATCTGGCAAATAAAGAGGGTGGTAGTCAATTAATTCGAACGATTTTTTGCCATGCAACTCGGAACTTGCAGAAGGTGGAAATAGGCGCGCCGTAATTCATGCAGATATGTTATCTATAAGCGACGGCTTTATCGAAGGGGCTATTTAGTATTTGCTTCTACAGTATGAACAAAAATGATTCAGAACAAATTTATGTTTTCCGCCTTTAAATTTTCATAATGTTTGTGAAAGGCGTAGGCGCACACTGGGATGCAAATGTAGATAACGAGATTAATGTAATAATGATTGAATTAAGTATCAATAATTATATGAATAATAAGATCTAGGAAATTAAAGTGTAGGGATGCAAATGTAGATAACGAGATTAATGTAATAATGATTGAATTAAGTATCAATAATTATATGAATAATAAGATCTAGGAAATTAAAGTGTAATTATTTGTCAGATGTGTAATATTTATTATTTTAATTAAAAACAGTTTGGTTAACATTAGGCCACACACAAAGAATAAAAATCACTAGTCAGAGATTTCTTTTATAATCTCTAAAACTAAATTTTTATAAACTTGTATCTTTTCTTCTGTTGAAATTCGTAGAACTTGTTTGATTTTTTCGTTAATTTTGCTTTATTTATTTATATTTGGATTACATTTAAAAATAAATTTAAAAAAAGTATCATGACATAGAAACAATTCTTAAGTTTGTTTAAATCATCAAACATTTTCAAAAATCTTTGCGCAGCCGTGTAATGAAATGTTTTAAATTTAAAGATTTACTTAAATCAAAAATATATACCGATTAGTTTTAGTGGTCTCTCCATATTTAACTTCTGGACTTGAATATTATTATGGGAGCCAAATTCTCAGCGCAATTTTAAAACCTTTGTCTGGCACCTGCAAAGGCCAGCTGCTTAAATGAATACAATTTTTAATAATGCTTATTCATTAAAGAAAAATCATCTTAAGTGTAGATTCATCATGACTAAGGATGATCTTTGTCATAACTGTTATGTTCTTGATTTTTTTGTTCCAGATTCAAGTTCACTTTTGTGGAATTTCTTTTAGACAATATTGTTGTCTACATCATTTAGTTTCATGTAAAAAATGATTAGAAAGTTTCTGTAATAAACGTATTACACTTTAAATACAGTTATTAATTTGTAACACTGATAATTGTTTTTTAATATCAAATGGAAAGAGTGATAAAATTTATTGGTTTGCACTTGAAGAAGTCAAATACTAATCCGAGATCACGTTATAATTAATTATAATTTAAATGTAAGATTTCATTCGTGATTTGAACTTTCTTCTGTCGTTTAACTTGAATAATTTGTAATGATAATATTAAATTTAATGAGTGTTTCCATAACATAAGAGGTTATTATAAAATTAATTTTGAGTTAATGCATCTAATGCATCTTAATACAAATACCATCGAGTTTTATCCATATCAAACAAATCTATATCTTCTAAATGTTTCTGAAGTTATAAAATGTTATGTGTCAAATTCAATCATATTGTGAATTAATTTAACGCAATTAATGTACATATTGAAACTAATTTTCGAAAAGAACATTATAGTAAATCGTGTCCTAATTGTCTTTAAGTGCTGAATATATGGAAACTAAATAATAAAACTCAGCAATTTGTACGTGAAATTAAATTGAGTAAAAGCAAAACGTTGAGCTTTGCAAATATTTTGCACTTAATACATACAGACATTTAACATGTATTAGTCAATGTAGTACTATCGCGGCCTTAAAATTTCGCACAATTTTTTATCAAGTAGCCAGAATTTCTCTAAATTATAGTTTTGTAGACCAGGCTCTTTTCTCAATTTTGACACTAAAGATATTTAACCAAAACTCAGATTGTTTGGTTATATTTTAAGAACAGCAAGATAATAAAGTATTAGAACTAAAATAACAGAATAAAAGTAGCGACCAACCATCTTCTAATTTTCAAATTGCAAACCTCTTCTCTCCTTCAGAAAGAACGTGATTTGGCATTGTGTTGCTACAACTTTAGCATTACATTTGAAATCTGACGTTTATAAATTATTTTCGACAAGCCGTGAAAGAAAGCCATATTTACAGCGGAAAATTAAACCGTGCGAAATTATAAGGCCGCGATAGTATATGAACGATAAACAACATTGCTTAAAACAAATTTGTAACTTATTATTATAATAATTTATAAATATACGTTATAACGTTATAAGTATGTATACTGTGAATTTCTATCACATTTTTTTATTGTTTTATTTATCAAATTATTTATTAAAGTTAATATAATCAAGGTACAAGGCACAACTTAGTTATACAATACTATTGAATATTATATTTTTTTATCCTTTGATGAAATTACACTTCCTTTGAAAATGACTGTTTCAACATCGATTGATTCGAGTGGTCTCTGGGCGAATGAGATAGTGCAGATATCTCCATGACAATACAGCTTACTCATCCGCGAATTTCCCGGCACTCTTTGATATGCTAATGAGAGCTTTGAACTGTTAGTAGAATGTCCAGTGCTGAGCACATCAAATTATTTCTAACATTTCTTTTTGTTTTTCATTGCAGATATTTACACTAAAAGTTATTAACGCAAAATATGAAGAGTACAACATTGTATCACATTCAGATAACTTTTCACAAAGAAAATATAACTACATATAACTTCTAAGAAAACAATTTTTTATATCTTTCCAGACTGCAATTGTCAGCAAAAAAAGAACTCTAAGCTTCCGTTTGTTCGTAAATGTGTCCATCAGGTTTAAATCGCCCGTGAAACGATCAGTCGAACATAAAAAAATCGCAGTGTTGTTTCACGTGGCATCGGGGGTTGCCCATTCCGTATTATCCCTCTATTCATCTATTGTCGTATTCTCGCACGGTGGCCACAATACATTTTGTGTTTCGTCATTAGCGCATATACAGGGTATAAATGACGTGCGAAGCAAAATGTACACCACGCTGACTTTTGACCAACGAAAATACTAAAATCTAATTTTTGGTTTCAAAGATAAAGCAAATAGGCTTTAAAGTTATCCGGCGAATAACTTGATTTTTATGCATTGTTTCCATGGTACTTATCCGTCAGTTAGTTTAGCAAGAGGTGGAAAGACCGGTCCTTAAAGTTCTTAAAATACACTACTAAAAGTGTAAAAGAATTTTAAATTTAATTGATGCAAAAAGAAACAAAATGAGAGAAGAAAGTTTTGTTTTTCACGATGATAATACAGTTTTCTCAAATTATTCCATTAAACCACGTCAGCGATATTAGTTTCAGAATTTATTTTTGTTTGTTTATTTTCATTAGGTAAAGAATAGAGTATGTAGTTGTCATAAATAGCGTTTCTTCTCATAGCTAAATGGAATTCTTGCTATGACAGTTTTATTTCGAAATAAAATTTACCCGCCGATCTTCGCAGTTAAATAAATCGCGTTTATCTAAAACCAGAAAGAATTTATGAAAATGATCCCCGTTTTTTGTGCGATCGTAGCGCCGCATTCCGCGGCTTAAACCTGCTTAATTATTGCCGCATAAATAAGAGAAATGGTCCTAAGCTAAACAATTCTAGCGCCATTCACTTGTTTATGCGATCTTAAATTACGAGGAGGGCGAGAGAGCCACTTCACACCACGTGTTTAATAACTCAAACCGGCTAAAAATAGGTCGAGCTTTAACTCAAATCGAACTTGTCAGTTATCTCTAAATAAGTTTAGAAACATGTCCATCCAAGTTACACCAGACTTCACACTGACGGAAATTATTCACTGATGGATATATTGATGTTTTAAAATGTTTTAGGTTTTCGGAGAAACGGAATGGGCCACGAATGTAAAAAAAAATTAATTCAATACCAAATGCCGATGCTAAAACTGTTATGAAACGAAATTCCCTAATATCAGCCAGTGCCGTTTAGAGACATTTCCTTCTTAAATTTGAAAATTTTAGATGGCATACATAAATTACAATAACATATTGCTGTGATATTAATTGAATCACCATATAGTTCCGGTATATTTTTAAAGAGCAGCAAAAAAATTCATTTTTAAAAATTTATTAAATTCCAAATCATTCCATAAAGTATTCAATAATACAAACACCAAAAACAGTATCTGAAAATAAAATTATATTACGATGTATGCACGTTTTCATCGTTTTCAAGTTGTTTGCTTCAATTTTGGGGCTCCTGTGTGCTGTCCCCTCTTACAATTTTAACTCGTTTTTAATTTGTTTAATATGTGACGTTACAACTTTGTGTTGTATAATTACAACTTTTGCATCACGTCTTGATTTGGCTGAAGATGGCCTTCTACTGAGGCCGAAACAATTGTCCGAAGAATATAGACCACTTCCAAAATATTTTGCTTTTAGTAACCTAAGACAAATTCCTAAATTTCTTTTATATTATATTACGAAAGTCATACAAAGTAAAATTCAAAGTTGTAAATCTAAAAAGAGTACTAAGAGGGCAAAGTTAGTTAAAAGTTTACAAAAATCTAAGTCAAATCAAACCCTTTAAAGATCGAACAATGAAGAAAGCATCGAAATAAACATACCAAATGAAAAAGTACCCTAGGTCCAAGACGATGAAAATAAATTGAACTGGTTAGAATTTTCGGAGTTCCTGGACAAGGTTCAAGGGAAATTAAACCATTCTTTGACTGCGAGGAATTACCAGACGGAAGACGGGTAAGACTGAAGAGGTCACAGGTAGAAGACGTCCAGGTGGATTATGTAAGGCTGTTGAAAGAACATCTAATACGAGCCCCGTCAACTATAGGTTCGGACACTACGGTTTTAGTTATTTCTTGGGTAAAATGTATTATAACTATTGAAAGCAAATTTATTTATTATTAAATAAGAAATGTGATCGTATATCTTTCTCTTTACATAATTTTATTCTTCTCTGGACTGATTACAAAACATTCTTTAGTATCCTTGTTATCCAGGCTATCCTTTGCTTAACATCGTCCATGACATACATAGTTGGTAATAGGGCAAAATAGTTTTTAGATACCAAAAATTATTACTCCAACGAGCTCCGTCAACTGTAGGTTCGGACATTACGGTTTTACTTATTTCTTGAGTAAAATGTATTATAGCTACTGAAACCAAATTTAGTTTCCTTTTTAATAATTTTTCTGTTGTAACGTACTTATATGATGTATACTTCCAATAGCATGTTAATACATATTTTCATTTTATTAAGAACTCGTTCAGTTACGTGGCAAAAAGACAAAAAGTTAAAATGTCCGAACCTATAGTTGACGGGGCTCGTATTATGAAAACGTCAAAATAAATTGTGAGGATTTGTTGGGCTAATTTTCGATCAAAAATTGAATGTTGCTGTTCATATATGAGTTAGAAATGTTTATTAACATTTAAAAAATGTTTAGATCATAAGAAAATTATTGTTTTGTTACAAATTTACACTAAAACACTCACATGTCGTTTATAAATGTCAAAATTATGACATTAGAGCATTAGAATAATAAAACGGGGTTGCGTTCATAAACGATCCGTCCGAGAGTGTTAGTGTTGTAAATAGTCTTGTTAATAAGTTTATTTTTAATTCTAAAAAAGAGGTTTTTATGATATGCAAAGGGTAACCATTGTTGTACGCTATTTGTAAAATGATCTTAATCTCTTGTTTGAAGTCTGACTGTGACCTAGGAATAGAGAAGGCCCTATAGAATAAAGAGTTGAAAATTGCCAGCCTATGTTGTAAGGAATGTTTTGATTTGTAAGGTATACAGGTGTCACTAAGTGTAGGTTTCCTGTAAACTTTATAGGATATTTAAATTTCTGGTGATAGTGACGTCAAGATAATTAATAGAGTTGTTGGTTTCTTTTTCACACGTAAATTTGATGTTTGGATGTAAAGTGTTGAAATTATTTAAAAGAGGATCTATAGCTTCCGAAGGACCATTGAAGATGATCAGGATATCGTCGACATAACGACACTAAAAGATAATATTTTCAATAAGGGGATTACTGGAATTGAAGAACTTTCTTTCTATTTTATCCATAAATAGGTCAGCAAGTAATGGTGACAAGCCGCAGCCCATAGCAAATCCATCGGTTTGTTCATAAATTTTGTTGTTAAAACTGAAGAAATTTTGATTCAGAGTTATTTTTAGGAGTTCACTCAGACTAGAAACGTCAGCATCAGAGAGGTCTGAGTCTAAATTTACAATATTTTTAACATTTTTAATATGTTGAACATGTCTGTTACTGACGTACAATAATTTTTATTGTGAAAACTATGTGACACAACCACCTAACTTAGTCTAGGTATGTAAATTTATTTATTTATTGCCTTAAATTGTTACTAACTAGCCCGATTTATTGTAGTCGCCCCGAAGATGCCCTTTCCTAAGGTCGAAACATGTCGGCATTAAACATGTAGCCCTCAAATCTCAAAGTTTCTTTCTTAAAATTTATTTAAATTTATTGATAGTTTCATAATATTAGAAAATTACACTTACACAAAGAAAAAGACTTTTTTAACTAAGAAGAATCTGAAAACCTGTGATAAGCCTCGGAAAAACATTACATACAAATCTAATATTTATAAAGTTGGGTTGAATAAGAAACAAACCACTACAATTTGCAAGCTGTCAATTCGGTAAATGTAAAGAATATTTTAGACACCTAAGAGAAAGAATACGTGTTAAAATCTTACATTCTAAAATTTATTGAGATGTTAGTCATTGTAATACAATACAAACATCAAATAATTGAAAGTAAAAATCAAAATACATCATGATAAAAATTAAAGATATTGCTTTGATTTGGCTTATGTTATTAATATGGCGATCTTTAATCAGTTGTCTCATAGGAGAAGATAAATAATAGTAGTAGGTACTATATTAGTCAATTTATTAAGAGATGGAACATACAGTGTTTGTGCAATCGGTGTATGCAGATATTATCAGAAATATGTGACTGAATATATTAACAAACAAAATAGTATTAGAATTTTGATAAAACAATATGAGGATATGAGAAAGATAATTTAGATATAAAAGAATCGTGGAATATCGGATGCTCCACAATAATTATGTTAAAGGGAATGCACGAAAATATTTGGCCACATAAAAAAACAACGAAAGAAACAAATTTCAAATGCTTGGAACATTATCGCGGAGTACATCTTCAGTATTTATTGTATTTGAAGTTTTTTCCATTCTTTATAAAAATCATTAAGCTTGTTTTTCTGAGTGCTTGTTTAATATGAACCCAATATTTTTCAACTGGTTGCAGTTCTGGACAATTCGTGGTCTTTGTCCGAGAAATGTAGCCTAAGGGACCTCAAATTTTGTGGATATGGTACTTCCGCTTCTAACAAATTGTACAAAAAATTTTGCAAAGACTTTTAATTTGCCTCTAATAACTCTTCACCTGTATTTGCCTTGATACCATGACCGAACCTGCAGTCAAAATCCATAGCAAATGTCTAGAACTTGCACTAAGAAACAGTGAACAACTGAAAGCAATTATAATAAATTGCAAGCAAACAAGATGTCACTTTTTACGCAAATTTTTAGAAGCACCTAATTCAATTATGTAGCCTTTAGTTGTTTTTTAATACTAATTTAAAGATTTTTTTCCCACAAAAGTAGTGCTATTTTATCTTACAACGTTTGTTACGTTTGTTCAATTCGTTAGAAGTACTCATATTAATTAAGAGTTACGAGATTGATTCCTTCTATCTACACAGGGTCACTAATTTTGAAATTTTAGGAAGCACTGTCGGTACACCTTTTGATCGACAGATTATCGACGCGACGTTAAGAAGATTTCAATGTCTAAGAATTTTTTGCAAATTTAGACAGAATCAAGAAGTTCAAAAGAACAGATTTGTTCCAACACGCTAGAAAATCGTACACTGCTCGTTCTGTACTAACACAGCGATTAAAATTATGAACCGTTTAATGAACCCTTTAATGCGTACCAACAACTTGTGATCGTGTAGGAACTAGTTATTAAACGATCATAACTATTCATGTACTGAAACAGGAACTGTTTGGTTGGACTGACATGCGCAGTAATGTGTCGCACACACTAAACAAAATAATGCAGTAACCCTGATGGAACAATTCTAAAACCAACGCAAACTAACGCAAAACCGTTCCAACTCGTACATCTTTTAAACCATTTAATAAACGAAATAATGTCAGCGCATCTAATGTAATCTTATTTTGAGACTTTCGGACAAATTCCTAAATTCAATTATTTTGCTTTCATACTGATTACGTACCCAGTGAAATGGTTACTTCAGTGAAGAAGAAACTGTTATAAACCACAAACTTGTGATGAATAATCTGAACGAGATTCTGGGCTTACCTAAACAGCAAGGAAGAAAAATTGTACACTTAAGCGCGTACTTCACACTTTTGACTTTGACTGTTTTCTTTTATTGAAACTAGATATCAGATTTAAAAAGACCTATGTTGTTTGAAAGACCATTTAATAACCTTTAACATGAAACCAAATTTGTTAAGATTTCTTCAAGCCAAAAGTGTGATTTCTTTGCACGTAAGTGTAGCTGAAGCTTTAGTATAAAAAATAAAAAAGAATGATAGTAATAGTTTGAAAAGATTCAGATTGTACAGTATTAAAGGCTTTTCTCTTACCTCTTTTTGGTGTTAGATGTGAGGAAGATGTTGTTCATGCGTAGTTGGAATTGCACGGATTCATTGTTCTTTGATTAGATACGTCGAGAGTAGTCATGTCTGTGTTATGTTACAGCTGTCTTAGATCATCCCGCATAATTGGCATCCACTTATCTTTGATTTGAAGGTTTATTTGATCCATGGGGTTAGGGGCAATTACGATGAATGCTACCTCTTTAAATTTTCTGCGTATGATTCTGTCTTTGCTGGTTATATCAGCAAGCTTCTTGTCATTTCATTTTGTTGTCTTCAATCCAGACATATTCTCTTTGTCTATCCGATGCATTCTCAACCGCATTAAAGTGTACATATAATTCTTACTCATACTTTATTTACATACATTTGCCAAGAATTAATGGATGTACAAGTAAAGTAGTATAAATTACTTGTTCTAAGTGCAGCCAGAGGGCACACCAAATACACTACTGTCTAACCTATCGTCTAAGAATTCTTTCACTGAGTAATAACATTTATTCTGCATTAAAAGTTTAACTTTTTTTGGGTCTCCTAGAAGTAATGGATTTCGGTAATTTATTAAAAAACTTAATGCCCAAAATCGAGATAGTGTTGCCAAATTTACTTGATTTATGTTTTGTCATGCATAGGGAATTCTTGTCTCGGGTGTCATGCTCATGATAGTCGGAGTGCTTAATCAAGTTTTCTTTTTTTTTCTTTAGATTTCTGATCTTCATTTTCTGGTTTCATTTTGGTCAGTGTTGACTTGAACGTGCCTGAGCTTTAAAATTATGTTTTGATATTAAATTTGTTATGACCAGAAATATACAATACCAAATGGTAATAACTTTTAAAATGATATCATCATCTAATTATTGAAAATGAAGTTGCAATAAATGGATACTGCGAAAATTAATACATACTGCTATGTTATTTTAATTGTAGAGTTTGAAAATTGTTGTAACAATATCATTTGCATTTATGATTTGATGTATTAATTGTAATTTAGTTTGTGATTCATCATAATACATGAATTAAATTTTGCACATTAAAAGAAAAAGGTATTTCAACAAAAATGAAACACAAATTTTTATTAAGAAAAACAAACATGAGTGGAATGGATTAAAAGATGAATCGTCATCACCAGACTGACACACACACGCACCAGTCTAAAAGCAGTTCCGATGGATGTACACCATCGTGGAGGATTTGCAGTTCTTGAAGCACCCCCGAAGCCAGACTTCTCAGACCAGAAGCAAGATCAATATAGCCGATTTTATAACATGTACGGTTTCATTTGTTTGATAACTAAAATCAGACTTACATGGCGATTCATTTAAGATCAAGCGCGAATGTGTGAGATGAGGGATTACAAAGCTATTTTTTATATCAAGTTTGGTTTTACGTTTTCACAAAAAATTGTTGATCCATATTCATCGTTGTATGACACGTTACAGTTTTTTTTTGGGGACAGTCACTAAATAGGACCGAAGTTCAATTGGGGAGAGTCCTGCAAGGTATACGGGTTTGAACGTATCAATTAATTGATGCAAATCAATTAAATTATGTAAAGTGAAGTGAAGTGAGAGTAGTTGATGTATAAAGCCGTAAGGAATTGAACTATTTTTTATTTTATTGTAAATAACGAATAAACAATTTAGCATAAGAAATAATCTACGAGCGTGCAAAGAAGCGTTCAAAGATTTTATTAAGTTAAAGCAAAAGAAAAAGATTACATCCTGAATCTGAAAGAATTTCATATTAAAGACGAATATGTACGTTATTGAGAAATAAACAAATTAATTTATCAATAACGAATAACGTAGCAATTCGTTAAACGTTATTACTGCATTTAGGACTAGTACGTTAATTTTGATGTAATGCAGTAAAAGACCATTTATAATTCTGTGTATACAAGTATATGCGAGCACGAATATAAGTTTAACCACGCGTGCCTACATATACAAATTTGCTCAGTACCTGGTTCGTTGAATAAACAGTAAACTTTAAAACAAGAAAAAATTAGTTAAACAATTCAACAAATCGAATAAATATACCAACAAATTTAAACGTATTCGAATTTATTTTGGAACTGTAAATGCAATGATTTATGTGCGCCATGACAAAGGAAATACTGAAAAAACAAGTGGCGGAGTTTTCTTTTATTTGTATGAACAAGAATGGCAAGAGAAATCAACTCAAACACACGGCGGGACGTTTGGTAAACATAACTATATAATCTTAAAATCCCAGGATTTACGGTGCACAAATAATTTAATTAAGTATAAAAAATTCGGAGAATTTACATTTGGATTTTATTAAACGACAATAATATTTAAATTTTGGGGAACTTTTTTATACACATGTCAAGTATAATTAATGATGTAATAAATCTACCTTCCATCAATTTCCATCTGGTATTTATTTCACATCAAATATGTTTTGACAGTAACGTCAACATATAAAAATGAAACACATCATAGAATCAAGTATACAAAAATAAAATTTAGGATAAACGAAAAATGCCAGTTTAAAAATAAATTTCCACGTTGAACGGGGAACATAAATGTCCAAATATGTGACAGTTAAAACTCTCTAAGCGCACATTGCGCTCAATCGTCAACCAAATTTGTCACTTCGCTCTTTTGGGACGTGTGAAGTTGTAAAACTGTTCTAAACTGCGATTACGTCTGTTTTAACCGTCATAATGCCTGCGATTTGTTTCTTGAATTGTTCCGAAAATAGTCTTTGAAACAAAAATGTACTCAAATTAACTGCAGTGGAAATTTTATCATGGCTATTGTAGCACTGCGTAAATGTTAACATTTTGTACCGAGAAAAACTTAAGCATAGTTCAGTTTTCTTAGAATTCACCCAGTGACGTACGAGTTGTAAGATTAAAACCGGATGACAAATATGGTTCTTTAAAATAGTTTTATTGCTTCCGGGAAAACTGACGCATCTACAATATGGTAAAAATCAATGTTTGGACCTGTGTTTTATTTATATCACTATGTATTTCTTTCTCTTTTATTAAAATTTAAAATATGCAAATAAAAAAGTTTATAAAGCCCCCGTAAGCTAACTTCTAATTTTTATCTTTAAAATTTTTAAAGGAAATATAAATCGCAATCTTACAATATTATAAAAAGATAAAAAATATTTATATTATCTATTGTTTGTAGTGTAGACGTATAGATGATGTAAACATATTTTTCATATTAAGCTTCTTTTGCTTGGGGCACTTACTTTTCTCGGTTTCTTAAAAAAATTTTGGGCTTGTTTATAAATAATCTAATATGAAGTAACTCCATGCTATTTGCAGCTACTGCAACTATTAAACGATCATTTTAGAAAATTGGAAGAAAATTGGAAGAAAAGGCTGTGTCGACGCTACAATTCTTTTATTGTTCATAAGCACATGAACGGTTTCGTCCACAAATTAGACATTATCAAATGTAAAACAAAACGAGTTAAAAACAGATAAAATGAGAATTTGTTCTTAGCCCAAGTAGCAGAGGGAAACTCTTTTTTACATTTGATAATGTCCAAGTTGTGGACGAAACCAGTCATGTGCTAAATTAGAACAATAAAAGAATTGTAGCGTTGACACAGTCTTTTCTTCCAATTTTCTAAATTGATCGTTTAATATCGTTCCAAATCCAGAAATATCGCGGGAAAGGCAAGCCATGTCAGCTTTGAGGTCAATGGATAAATTCTCTCATTCGCATTCGTGCGACCAACATTCTCTTCTGTTAACAAAAATTAATATAATAACTCTTGCATAATGCCAATTCGTTTAGTCACATTTAACTTACGAAACTACGTATTCGAATTTATACCGACTGTTTCAGCCCATCTAAGTTATAGGAAATTAACGTGGGGTTTCAAATATTGTTGATTTTTATGTTCCCAAGACAAAATACGACAGAAATTCTCATTGCAACTGCTAGTTCTCGAACGAATCCATCTTAATATTTGAAATTATGAAAAATTATAGCACAGTTATTTAAATAACTAAAGAAAAATATTTTGAAAATCTAATTTTATTTTAATATCCTATTTTTAACGTTTGATTCGAGTAAACAAGTACGCCAAATTGTAGTCAGTTACCCGGCCTCCGGTACATTCTATTATTGAAATTATTAATATTTAAATGTAGATGTCTATAAATTGTAGTGATAATAAAAAAAACGTGATGGGATTCGAGGCTGAGGTATCCGAGCGGAAGCCGGGAGACTATACTTGCTTGCTCCAATCAAATGTTAAAAAGCAGGTATTTAAAAATTTGCTGCAAGTCAGTTTTGACTGCAATGGACTCCTCAAGCATCCTCTGGATAGCTGTTTCTTTAATTATTCAAAGAATTGTGATATTCTTCATAATTTCAAACATTAAGTTGTAAAAACTGAATCGAAAAGTTAAAAACATATAACTGTAAAATAATCTGGCAATAATAAGTTACACTAAATCAATGTTTTTTTTATCAGAAACGGTGGCATCTAAACGAGAAAATTTGGAGTTTAAAATGCAATCAGGTTTACAAGTGTTGCAAAAACAAGTCGAAGAAATGTCATTAAGTTTGTTGAAAAGTGATTTACCCATAGATATAATAGAAATGGATATCGTGTATGTTAGCCGTAACGACTCCAATATTAGAAATGGACGCTTACCTCAAATCAGTTGATTAGTCAATTTAAGCGATTTAAGGCAAAACAACATTTTTTATATTGATTACTGACGGAAACAATATTAGTTCAACATTGTAGCGAAGACGATTCTATTAAATTAATTAAAAAATTAATCATTCCTGATCTTAGCCGTGCAAGTTATTCGACTTACCGCCTGAAGTCAGGTTGTTTTATTTTCCTTCTTTACTCTCCTGCGGATAATTGTACTAAACTATCTCTTTTTAATGTTGGAGTCATTCGTTTCCTATGCACTTGCATTGCCACATTCTTACTAGATCTATGGATATACCAAGAAGTGGCCTGCGTGCAGGTTCCAAAGGTAAAGTTTTAGAAAGAAATTTAGACATTTAGCCAAAAAAATATAATACTAGTGCTTCAATGGTACATTGAATGAAACAAAGTAATGGTTTCCATACATATAAAAACAAAAATACCAAAATATCGAAGAAACAGTTTAACACTGCCATATCCTCGATCAAGACATCTTTATAAGCTGCTTTGTAATCTTGGTGATGGATGCATTTTAATGAACGACGAACCTCTTTCGCAGCAAAAACGGTTAATTCACCAAACTACTCTGGGCTTCAGCCAAATGGAAAGTATTAGGCCTTAGTAAATAGAAATTTTAGAAAAGCACAGCAAACACCGAAGATTACCAGCGGTGATCTCTGAGGCTAAGGAAGAAACGGTACTTTTGACAATTCCAAGAAGTTCCTAATTATATTGGCAGTTTGAGGGCAAGCGTTATTCTGCTTGAATTTATGTTATCCTGCTGAATTTTTTTCTGGAATACTATGAACGTAAAGAAAAATTACAGATTCTACCACCACATTAATGTAGCGAACGGTATGCATTCATATTGTCCAGAACTATGATTAAAGGCGAGTGAAAACTGAAACAAATAGTGCCTCATATAATAATATCCACGGTACGGACTACATGACTAAATTTGATCCTTCTTATCGTAATCGGTATATACATATTGGTCTATTGTACATGCCTAAGCAAAGTGGGGTTCGTCACTGAACATGAAAATACAGTCGTCAAGCTGAGCGGGTGAAGCTTCTTCGACCTCTTAGAGCCAACTTGGAAACTACCAATTTGTTCTTCTGTGACCTGCAGTGTTCCTCAATAACGTCGAAAACAACGTTTATATGCAAGCCGAAGATATGATCACTCTCAAATACGGTATAACGATAACAGGATATACAGTTCATTTTTTCAATATATGTCGGTCGATCGATCAATAAGTCAAAGAACTTTTATATAGCTATCTCCCTTTAACTTTCGTGAAACGGCCTTGCAGCTTTTGTCACGTCATTTCGTCGTATATTTTCTTAACTCAGATCTACTGGGTGCTGTAAAAATGGCGAAACAACGCCATTCTGCAATATTCAGGGACACCCTCTAAATATGGGAAAAATGTTAAAATGTGATTCCTTAAAGATATGAAGATTATAAGATTGGAATTTGAAATTTTTATTGTTTACCAATTCTGAATATTTCAACAATTTTTATAGTGAAAGACATATTTAAAATGATGTTCAACAATAATTTTTATTTAAAATCAATAAATACTACATATTTTACAAAAAAATTATCATAAAAATGATCTGGCAACCAAGCTATTAATTATTAAGTAATTACATCCAGTTATCTATGAATTTACGTTGACTGAATTTGTATTATTTAATATCAGATGACAGAAACATAAATGTAAGATAGAATTTTTTTAACATTTTTCCCATGCTGAATAATGAAGAATGGCGTTGTTTCGCCATTTTTACAGCACCCTGTATGTTATCGGCATACAGTAAAAAAAAATGATATGTAACTACTTTTCTTGTGGGTGGCATTGTAGACAAAAAGCCAAAGTTACTTTCTTCATAAAATGTTAAAAATGACAGAGATAAATTTTTCCAAAGTTGTGAAATTGCCCTTCAATTAATGCCCTTGTGTAGGACTTTAATATTTTTGACGTTTACTACATATACCTATAAAAAATATCAACAGTAATGATGTTTAATACAAATTTTGACAGAAATATAACCTCAATAAAAGCCTGATTTACCAAATTTGTATAAATACGAACGACAATCAAATTTTTACCCGGATTTTATTGTCCGCTACTGTACCAATTGATGTATAACATGTAAATAGCATAAGTGCATATACAGTGCGAGTCTCTAACTTGGAATAAATTCGGTAAAGCAAAGACAGAAATATGCTCGGACACGTCGATTAGTATTTTAAATTGCGTTCTTTTTCATCTAAGAACATTTTATACAGCGTGTCCCAAATTTGAGATATGACGTCATCGACTATTTTTTTAAATGGCAATCCTATTTTTCTATGACTATTCTTAAAGTGTATAATCAAGTTACACATGCGTACCAAATTTCAAATTTTTATTCCTTATTGAAAGATATTTAACAAACATTAACTAATTCAAAAAATTAAGAAATCTGAAACTCAATAGTCATAAATTCACTTCACTAAATGCTCAAAATGTTGTCCATGTACTAACTGACAATACCCTAAACGGAACTTAAACTCGTTTTGAACATTTCTAATTACTTCGGCGGAAATTAGCCTACACTCCTGTCTTATTCGTTCTTTCAACACCTCAATATTTTCTGGTTTGGTCTTAAAAACTTTGCTTTTTAAGTACCCCCATAAGAAATAGTCCAGCGGTGTTAAATCCGGAGACCTGGGTGGCCATTCAAAGGGTCCTCTTCTACCAATCCATCTGCCTGGAAATACATCATCCAGATACTCACGGACAGGTCCTGCAAAATGAGGAGGAGCACTGTCTTGTTGAAACCAGATGTTTCTATTTGGGACATCAGCTTCAACCGGATCAGGAAACAGAGTAGCCAAATTCGGAACCAGTTCTTCCTGTAAGAATTCTAAATATCTCGCTCCATTGAGATTTTCTTGGAAGAAAATTGGTCCTATTGCTCGATCACCAACAATCCCTGCCCAAACATTGACTTTTTCTGGATGTTGAGTGTGGCCTTCCCTCATCCAGTGTGGGTTGTTGTCTGCCCAATAACAACAATTTTGACGATTTACCTGACCATTTAACATAAACGTTGATTTATCAGAAAACAGGACGTTTTCTATGTTTAGAAAATTTCTGTTTAGTAGATCCATCATTTGTTCGCAAAACTGGAGTCTTCTAACCGGATCATCTTCGGTGAATTCCTGGAGGATTGCCATTCTATAAGGATGCAATTTTTGCGCTTTAAAAATTCTTGCCACTGACGACTGGCTAATTTCGACTTCCCTAGCTATCTGCCTAGTAGGAACATGACAATTTTCTTGAACAGAGAGAAGTACATTAAGTTTGACCTCCTCATTGAGCGCACTCTGACGATGATTATTGGTTTTTCTTAAATGCCCGTTTTCCCGAAACTGTTTTTCAATCTTGCTTACGGTACTTTGCGATATGGGTGGTAAATCAGGATATTTCTCTCTGAATAAGTGAATAACTTCATTTTGTGTTCTTGTCCTATCTCATAACAAACGGTGTTTATCACAAGACGACAAACTAATAATCTCCTCACTCACTACGAGTCGAATACGATGCTGCTTTTTTTACTTGTTCTGAATAACTTAAGTGTTTTTATAACATTGTGATAAGACGTCAACCCAGTTTGACAAAAAATTTGTTGATGTTTGTTAAATATCTTTCAAATGACAAGGAATAAAAATTTGAAATTTGGTACGCATGTGTAACTTGATTATACACTTTAAGAATAGTCATAGAAGAATAGGATTGCCATTTAAAAAAAATAGTCGATGACGTCATATCTCAAATTTGGGACACGCTGTATAAAATGTTCTTAGATGAAAAAGAGCGCAATTTAAAATACTAATCGACGTGTCCGAGCATATTTCCGAAAAAAAACTGTCTTTGCTTTACTGAATTTATTCCAAGTTAGAGACTCGCACTGTATAAATGTAATTTTAATTATTAATCATATAGTACTCAAAATGATTAATTTCCAACTGTATAAAGGGGCTCAATTTACACCTTCTAAAACCCATTCGGTTTTTCCGTTAAAACTGGCCTCAACTATCGACAATCAAGATTCATAGAAATCCTAATCCTCTGTAAATATTAACGCTTATTTCGTATTCAACCCTAATAGAAGCAAGCCGCCAACGGTCACCGGTATTTCGAAAGTTACTTTCAACAATACCAATTACCAGTTGACACTCTGTTAACACCTCATACCGCAATTTAAATAGGTATTTATTACCTTTATTTATAGCGTTTCCTTTTTCACCACTAATTTTCTTTTCTCAGAAAAATGTACGTTTCCAATCTTCAGGGTTTTCACATTAGACAATTCCTTCCATCCTACACAAATTAATATAAATTTTCGTCCTAAATTCACTTATAATAAATCAAAGAATCAGTTGCTTTTTTCGGACCATTAATGCCTTAATTAATTGTATAACAAACTAAAGTAATAAATGAAGAAATGAGTCAAGTATCTAAAGGCAAAGAATGAATATACGAAGTTTCATTTCTTCTGGGTGTTCTGTTGCGAGTACTATAATAATATAAATAGTAAATATGAAAACCAACAATTAATAATAATAATAATTGTGAATACAAAATTAAATCAAAACAGGCAATAAAATAGGAAATACATATATGATTTTGAGATAACACTTCTTGTAGTCAAACTCAACGAAGTAAAACAAAATTGGAAAAAAATTATAAACAACAAAGGTATCACTTAAAGTTTAAAAAAAAAAAATGAACGGAAAAATTTAAAAAGTAAGCAAATCAAGTGTTAATTTTTTCAAATTAAAAAAATTATTTAAATTTTTTATAAGATAATGTAATTAAGTAATAATTTTTTAACTTTTTAAAATTTCGTCATTTAATTATACCTCTTTTTACTTTTTTTAATAAAAAAGAATATTTGACAAGAGCGGCAATTAAAGTAACTGTAAATATCAACAATTTTCAATTCTGTCAATTATTTAAACAAGTATTCACAAAATGTAGAAAACAGGTAGAATTGGTTTAAAAAAATTATATAAATTATTAATTTATTATAAAGTGGTAGAAAGTTAAATATATACCAACAAATATTTTTTGCACGACGCGACGTCTATATAATGAGCAATTTTACTCCCTAATTTGAGGGAGTAAAGTGGCTGTTTTACTCCCTTGGGCAAAAAAGCATCTCCAATTTAATATTTCGTTTGCCATCCATCAGAACTGATGTGTTTTTTGTAAAATAAGAATATCATGTTGATAGTTAAAAATAATTTAAAAACTTTAAACTTTTTTCAATTATAATCGCTGGGTCGTGCAAAAAATAACATATGAGTATACCTCGAGAATGAATGATTTTTTCCTTCGATGCTTGTTTGTGCTAAAAACTACACCTAGGTAAAAACATAACCAGGTAAACTGGTAAACCAGGTAACTTCAACCAGGTAAAAATCATACACTTCACTCGCTTGATGTATAATCTACGATTGCAAATTTCTCAGAAGCATTTACCATGAAAGTTTCTGCATATTTTCAATCTTAAAATATATATGTACTGGGTGTCCTAGACTATCTGATTTATAGGAAATTAAAATAGGATTTAAAATATTGTTGATTTTTGTGTTCCCGAAACAAAATACGTCAAAAATTCACATTGAGTCTGCTAGTTCTCGAACAAATAAGAACTGAATCGAAAAGTTTTATACCGCAATAGCCTGCCTTTATTTAATTTTACGATAAAGCAACTTATTAAAAGAAGAGTTATAATTCTTTTAGAGTTGGACTTGAAAATTCTGGTATTTTTCCATTAATCATCTCCATTAACGTTTGCACATCCTTAGAGGCAACTTTCTCGCTCTACTTTTTCACTTTTGAGTTTGACAAATGGGTAGACATCATAATGCCTCAATTTCCTACAAATTTGGCAAAATTAAAATGTGTCATTAATGACAATGGGTTGGCTATACTTAAAGGTAAAAAGAATTACTTGGTTGATAGCAAGTCCCTCTAGGTAGTTGAATGTCTAAGGGTACAAACAAATAAAAACAGGTCATCTGAAACCAAGTATTTATTAAATGAGGTTTTCACTTTTGAATTAAAAATAAATTAAATAAGTATAACGAGATAAATGAAAATTGTTTTTAACGATTATTTTCCTATTAATGTTGATTTTCGAATTTGTTTCTACTGGATATCGTCGGCTCCTTTTCCCTCTCATCATAGCCATTTAATTCTTTTTTGAAACGATTTGTACCATTTCAATGAATGTTATTGCGGCATTATAAGTGTATATACAATGAATAAATATAATTGAATAGTACCCACAAACAAACAGACTTTGTTAAGAACATCTGGTAACTTTACCGTTGAAATGTAAATACAAATCGTGGAAGTGGTGACGCGAAACGCACTAATATGCACGTTTTATCGAACTCTAATTATACATTTTCCAGATTATTACTTAAGCGTTATATTTAACAGTACAACAGTCGGGCAATTACAATATCGCTGTTATTTTTACTCGGTGCTGACAATTTTTGGTAAACACGGCCAGATTGTTTCCGCTGCTATTCTTTTCGGATATCGTGCGTTGTCTCGTAAAGAAGAGTATCTTATGGTTTGTTATATCCTCGGACTTCGGGATACTGGAGTGTGTTATGTTTTATAAGAAAATAATCAAGCATGAGGTTAACCATATTTATTTGTGTAAATCCCAATATTGTGAGGATTGGGGTATTGTGCCGTAGTAAATAAATATAATCGGAACCCTACCGGGATCGATGAGAGGATGTTGAGACTAACGCTGGAAAAATAATCTCGCTTAAATATTGATATTTTCGGCTAAAGACATGCTTAAAACCAGATCAAGTTCAGCCTTAAAAATTGCTGATCGGAATAAATTATCTTATCCTCATTTTTCCTCTTTAAAAATGAATAGAAACTGTCCAGCATTCTTTAGCCTGAAGCTTTCAAATTGATCATGTTTGTTGGAACACATGCGTTAAATTAGTTTGAAAGAAAAGAAGTAGTTTAAACTGTGAAATAAAATCAAATAGACTAATCAAGATTTTGATAATAGTTCAACTTCGGGGTTAGATTTGTGATTTGCAATGCCTTTAAATAATGTATTCAGCAGTGTTGCTGTGTTACGTGCGACTCCAGTTAAGAATTCACCTGATCTTGTAGTATTATTTATTACACACTAAGTGCAAAGGGCTCTGGGTTGAATAACTTAAGACTCAATTAAGTCACAGTTTGTGTGGCGACACAAATAAGGCAGAGCAGGTTCCATATTATTCTTGAAACTATAATAAAAGCAAGGACAAGAAAAATATCAATGTCGATCACACATACAGATATTAAGACACAATATAAATGCGTTTTCAAATAATTTTTTAAGAGAGTTCGGAAGAAGAATTTAAATTTCAGGCCTCAGTTAACAGCGTTATATCGCTTTCTTAAATGTGAAATACATATTTGTTAGCCATTTTAAGTATTTTCTTGTAGAGTCAACTCTTCATGAAACAATCTTTGAGAGAAAAGTGTACGCATGTTTGACTCCCAGTAGTTAGACTAAAACGTCAGAAGTTGAAACCAAAAAGTCTATCGACTTTAACTGCAAACTGAAAGAGTTTTTGTAGAAACAAAATTCCCACCTGCGATTTGCTATTAGCATCTTTAGATACCTAAATTAGAAGTATCAAACTCTCATGTCCCATAGGCAATGTTCGGATTCGTCTCGGTTTCATTAAACTAGATTTCCCATTAGTTTGTAGGGCGAAAGATAAAGGAGGAAATTATCATCTGGTAAGCCGGACGCCGCGCCGCGCCGCCTGCGCCCGTCGCGACGGACAGTACGAAACTAGTCAAACACGCCTTCTCGATAAGCTTAGTAAGTTTGAAGTACAACTTCAGCAGCGATAAACAAGCAAAAGGGTTAAAAAATGTAGTTTCATTACTTGAATTTTTTTTTTCTGTGTTCTGTTGTATATTGTTTTCTTTCAAGTTTTATTTGAACTAGTTTCCGAGCCATTTTGCGTGAGTGAAATGTTTCTAAAATTATAGTGATTTGAACGACAATAACTGGCACAATTCTTCTTAGAATACTTTCTTACTTTTTCGCTAAATTATTTATTAGTTTCGTTGATGGCGTAAAAAGGAGTCCACGATTTAATTTACGAATCGGAAGTTCATATTTAAATCACTTGCATTTAAATTTAAAACCTATTATTTCCTTTCTTTGAAGAATATCGAATTATTTAAAATGTTTGATATATGAAATCAAGTTTCTTGGAAAAAGAATGTTATGAACCTCTTTCTATTAGATAACAAAGATACGAGGGGGTATTTTTATGTTATCTACCTAACCGTTCGAAAAGCCACGTATCACATTAACTTAATTAATTTAATTTTCTACTTAACTCCTTTCAACACTTGTAAACTTACTGCATCTTTTTTCCACAATTGTCCCAAACCTTCAGATAAAAATTAATTCGGCAGCCATGCAAAATTTTATTCAATAGCTACTCTAAGGGTGGGTTACTCAGTCCTAGTTTAACTTTAAACTCCTGTTTACTGGGTTTCCTGGGTTACTCAGTCCTAGTTTAACTTTAAACTCCTGTTTATTTCCATAGGAACAATTGTTTTTATAATTGCTACCATGGGAATAAAGAGGAGTTTAAAGTTAAACTAGGACTGAGAAACCCAGCTTAAGAGCTTCATCAGATGCAAAACGCTTTCTCCTGAGATGCTTCTTTTAAGTGTTTCATCAAAAAGAATTCTGACCTCGGAGCTTAGGTCAGGGCTTTAAGGTGGATGCCTTATATCTATGAACCCACAAACATTGATTACCTGCATTACTTCGTTTGCCTTATGAAAAAGAATGTAGGCTCCTTTTTCTCCAGAGAACCTTTTAAAAGATTCGAAAGGCCCCTCCATTTATGTTAGACCCTCTCAGCATATAGGAATAAACAAGTCTCCTTCAGCATTTCAAAAAACTGTTGCCATCAGTTTTTTCCAGAAAATTGTGTTTTGACTTTTTTGGTATCGGAGAGCTTTTAATGAACCCACTGCATGAATTCCTGTTTAGTGGCAGGGTGCCAGTGATGTGGGTACTCAAACCTCATCCCTGGTGATAATTCGAGAAAAAATAATTCTGTCTCAATCACGGTCAAACTTTCTTAAGACATTTCTTTTCTGGCCAGTTTTAACTGAGATGTAAGCAATTTGGGAATCTACTTTTCATCTCTTTCATACGCAACTCGGGTCGTTCGGACTTTGGGTCATCGTTAATTGATTCTTTGCCTCATCAAAAGAGTTTTGACTAATATTTAACGGTAGATATAGTAGAATGGATATCGTGTGGCAATGCAAGTGCATAGGAAACGAATGACTCCAACATTAAAAAGAGATAGCTTCATCCAATTACCCATAGGAGCGTAAAGAAAGGAAAATATAACCACCTGACGTAACTTGCAAGACTGAGATAAGAAATGATTAATTTTTTTATTAATTTAATAGAATCGTTTTCGTCAGTAATCCATATAAAACGTTTATTGTTCTGCCTTAAAACGGCCAATCAATTGATTTCTAATATTGGAATCATTACGACTAGTGTGCATGATATCCATTTCTACTATATCTATGTATTGATGTATGAGATGGTGCATCTTTTCCATGAACAGCAACCATTCTTTCAGAAAAATTTTATAATAACTTAGTAAATTGTAAAGCTTTTCGAGTTTTCATAACTACATAGCCAATTGTAGTCACGGAAATTGGATTGGTGAATTTTAAACAGCATTCACAATGACTTAACGTAACAAAATTAACCTCTAAGTACAGGTTTGAAGCGTTTTGCTTTAATGTAAACACTTAAAATTTTAAACTGAAACTAATTACTGTGTTTAATTATGAACAGTAAATCATTTAAATTTAGAATTACTTCGTTTACATTAACATATAGTGCTTTCAAATTATTAATTTACGTTACGTTAAGTGATTGTGAACGCTACATTATTCGACTTTTAGCGAAATGAAATACAATTTCTTGTTCTTCTTACATCTTTTTGTTATTTGAAGATACAAGATTTGCTTTCTTTTCCTGTTCGTCCACTTTTTTCGGTGTCCTTCTAGAATTTTGAATACAGTTTATTTTTTGAATATATCTATGATCGATCGATAAGTCAAAGAACTATTACATAGCTATCTTCTTCTAACTTTCGTGAAACTGCCTTACGGCTTTTGTCATGTCATATCATTTCATCGTATATTTTCTTAACTCATTGCCAGATCTGTACGATTGACATACATATAATGAAAAATGAACTTTAATTCTTTTTATATAAGACGATAACATTCAATTTTATCGACGAGGGGAACGTATTGATTCACTAGCGATGAAATCAAGAGTGAATAATTTTTCGGGAGTTGATATTTAAATTTTATCGTCATGTATAATTTTTTTTCTATAGCAGATGTTAAAAAAAAATAAGAAAAACTAATTACAAATTACATTATTAAGTCCAGTTTTACAATCGTAGAATAAGGACAGAATAACTATTCGCCGAATATCCTTTAACCTCCCCCATATCTATTAGAAAAATTATTGTTAGGAAAAAGCGGACTATAGCATGTTTATAGTTATGTTTTTATTTGTGAGTTATTTCTTATTGTTTTTTTTTTCTTATAAGGTCTGTTCCATTTGACAGAATTTCAAGTTCTGAACCGTTCAAATCATGCGCAGTATGAAATTTATATCCAATTTTGTGCACTGCTCATGCTCAGTAAGATTTTGAACGGTTCAGAACTCGAAATCCTGACGAATGGAACGGACCTATTAACAAATTACTTGATTAAACATAAATCATGCTATTCAAAATATCTAAATTAGTTTGATTTAAAAAAAATATTGCTTTGTCAACGTTGAGTAAGATGTGTTTAAGAATTTTTGCTAGGTACTTTGTTTTACATGTGTTTTGTTTTATTTTTTAAGTTTTTTTTTTCTTTGAGTTAAAATAAAGGTTTTTTCCATAAAATATTAAGCTTTTTTAAGCCCTTATTTTTATTTTTATTGTGCTTATAAATCCGCTCTTTATATGAGACACCCAGTACAACCAAAAGTAAACGTTCTAAATTCTCATTTGTATGCAACATCTGTATGTCGGCGTCGCTTTTGTGAAGGTGCTGCAGTTAATTTTACCACAAATATTTAGTAAGCTTGTTAAAAGAAAATCTTGGGTCTTATGAATAAAATGTAGCAAATGCTTTACTTTAAAATTATGAAGCAAATGCTTCAAAATGCATGAATAATATTTTGAAGCAATTGCTTTGAACTCTAAGTAAAAGCATTCGATTGGAGCAAAAGGTTCATAATTATGAATAAAACTCATTTCATGAATAAAACTGAGCATTTACTAACACTCAAAGCTTTTGCTTCAAAAAATGTGAAGGTAACTCAGTATTAAACTTCGGCTTGTGCGAATCAAAAGGGTTTACAAACTATAGCATTATTAAATCAACCGAGGGTAGAAACATTACCGAATGATTACAGGCGGCTTTTCCGTTTCAATGAAGAGAACGTATATTGATTGTCTGAGCATTTTATTGGTGACCATTACGAAAAACGAAAAGGTGCATTAACATCTATTCAAAAAATTAAAGATTTCCTCAGATATACAATGAGTTTTTTATATCCCCTAAACATACAACATAAATATTCCTATGTTCAGTTAAAGAAAAAAAAAATAAAACAACAAAATAAACGTGCTGTAATTGTCAATTATGAAATGTTATCATTTAAATCCGGAAACTTTAAGATGCAAATAGTATTTGATAAATAGCTTAGCACATTGTTTAAAACATGAAAGAGGGAAATTCGAACATTTATAATAATTAAAATGGTAATAAGAGTACTTCCGAATTTTGAAAATTTAATATAGCCACCGGTTAATATTTTATTTTTGACGATAACAGCCCGAAGAAGATACATTTTTCGAAATCGGTCGCTGTATTAAATTTTCCAAATTAGCAAGCTCTTAATCAATAAGATTTATAATAATGTTTTTGCTAAAAAAAATAAATCTTTATATTACTTTATTAAAACTTATTTTGTTTCATTATAGGTAGCTGGTATACCTACCTTGCAATCACTAAATATATGTATACAGAGATCGCCAGATAAGTCGGGCCATATGGGAAATTTTTTTATTATCGATTTCTCAGAAAAATTTAATCCTTATAAAAGTCCCAAATTTTCCCAAACTCAACATACACTTATCAAAATTTGAATACCTGTTGTCATATACCGAGAAGATCAAAATATTTGAAATCGACATAAGAGTAAAGTACCTTTATTTTTCAAAATACGCGAAAATATTATTTGGAAAAGCTATTCAGAAATGTTATGAGATCTCAAATATGAAATCATAGCAGCCTACGGTGAAAAAGAAATTTTCCATATTTTTCAATTTTTCTCGTATCAATGGGCCTTATGAATAAAGTTTAAGCAATTGCTTTTTCTTGAAATTTACTAGTAAATGCCTAATATTTAATGAATAAAATCTTTAGCAATTGCTTGACCTTATAGCAATTGCTAGGACACCAAGGAAAAGCTTATAGCAAAAGCTTCTTCTTAAAAATTTCTAGTACTTGCTTAATGTTGTATGAATAAAGATAGCGATTGCTTTTTCTATTTAAGCATTTGCTTAAAAATTATTAAGGTTCTCTGCCCCATCCTTGTATTTGCTTAAATCAGTTATAATGTCGTATTTATCGCATTCGCACGATAATAATGGCGCATTTCTTTATATTCGTAAATAGAAAAACTATAAAATACATAACGAATGCCTAGAAGATGATAGAAAATTGCATTGGTTTAACAGCGAAAACGTTTGGTGACTTTTAGAAGATAATGGCGAGAAACGTGATGGTATGCATTGTCAGTTATAGAAAAAATGAAAATATTTCTTTGTGTCGTATCTCACCCAAGCAACTGTTTCTAAAACCTATACGTTTGTTATTCACAAAATTTATTTTTGCCAGTTTGGTTAAATCAAACTTTTTTTTTCACTTTTCCTTTCATATTGCTTATTTTCCTTGCAACTTGTCTAGTCTAAGGGAAACATTAAAAATTTCCTTGTAATTATCAGTTATTACTTTTGTGAGGGACGGGTGGTTAAAAATGATGATAACAGAAAGTGGATGAATTATCCTTTACTTTCAACCTTATCTATTTCTACAAGGCCTCATCGAAACACTATGTTCTTCTAAGTGTCTCGACGAGAGTAAGAGAGAAGTTCTATTGTTATGCCCAAACTAGGTCTTAATTTCCCAAAATGAATTACACCACAATCAACAATTTCCACTTCTTCTCCTCACTCTTTTACTGAAATTTTAATCAGACCATAAATGACCCAAGTAGCATTTTTTTTTGTTTTTAGGTATTTGGTTTGAGATTTTTAGTCAGATAATAATTGCTATTACGTCCTCCTTATACGGAATGAGATTTCTGCCCTTGCCCGCCACTACATATAATTTTCGGGATTGATGAAAAATTACGTTCTTTCTTTTAAGAATGATAACGACTTGAAAATGTATATAAAAATAACAAGTGTCTAAATAAAAACCTGGTCAAGTGGGTTGTGATCGAGACTTTTTCCATTGCATTTACATAGCAAAATTACTAAATGTAGCCTACTTGACCAGGTTTTTATTTAGACACGAGTTATATTAAGAATAAGTAAACAATTATAAATTGATTAAAAGACAATTTTAAAACTGATTACGTACATACAACACAGTCAAATTATTAGAGATCTCAAACTTAGACAAATGTAAAATTTGAATCCAAAATTTTATTTTCTTTTAATTTTTTTAACAAAAATAATTTTTTTGTCTAACTCGGTCTCACTATCACTACTAACTATCTCTTCACTAGTATCCGATATTTTATTAAAAATGAGCACCGCTTTGATAACGAATCTAACGTACCTACTTTAGCTATGTAGATATGCAAATCTGCACAAGTCGTACTAGCAATTGCTTCAACAAATCCGGAAAGCTAGCAAATGCTTAGGATTTTTATTCATATAATAATTCAGCAATTGCTTTTTCTTAAAGCATTTGCATTTACAGCTTTTGCTTTTGCTAATCAGTCAATGCTTAAAGCAATTGCTTAGTTTTTATTCATCAGGCCCAATGTGTGTACCGTAGAACTTTGAAAGTGTAAAGATGGACGTTTCTTCAGGTGTTATATTAATAAACTCTGGCATTTCTTTTTCGCTCTTCTACCAACTAGAAATTATGATCAATAACATTCATACCATAAATCTTTAACATTTTTGTCCAATTTTTTTTTCTTTCTAGACAACCGAGATTTCATATTTAAGATCTCAGAACAATTCTTAATAACATTTTCAAATAATATTTCCGCGTATTTTGAAAAATAAAGGTACTTTACTCTTATGTCAATTTCAAATATTTTGATCTCCTCGGTATATGACAACAGATATTCAAATTTTGATAAGTGTATGTTGAGTTTGGGAAGATGCAGGGACTTTTATAAAGAATAAATTTTTCTGAGAAATTAATAATAAAAAAAATTTTGCATATGGCCCGACTTATCTGGCGATCACTGTATATGTAGATTTATCTGAGCTCACTTTTATCCGTTCGGTATCAGTTATACATAGTTAAGAATGCATGAATAGACGATAAATACTGCGGTGGGTCGCTGAATTACGTTTTAGCGCAAAGAAGTTCTTCCGTGTTGAAAAGAAGCAAAAACTAGTGCTTTGAAGCATTTGCTATACAGTCTAAGCAAAAGATTATTCATACAAATCGAGATAGATGCTTTTCCTGCTACCTTTTCCTTCAAAGTATTTGCTTTTGCTTTTACCTTTTACTTTAAGCAATTGCTTCATTTTTATTCATCAGACCCCTTGTCTTTCGCAATATGTTCGTCTACAAATATGCGAGCAGGTCGTTCAATGAAAATGACTAAGCATAATACATTGTTCCTTTCGAAATACTTCTTAGAAAATGTTTTTTCTTCTATTTCTTTAATTAAAAGTTTAAATTCTTGTTCGACGAAAATTGTTATAACAGTACCTTAATAACTCTTCAAAAATCAAAAATTTTATCATCGTCACCGTTTCTCACTTTAGTTTATCTCTTTATACCCTTGTTCATGATTATTTTGTCACTCCTGAAGAAGTTATCAATCGATAACGAAACGTTAGAATTCCGAACATTTTATTCGAATTCGCATTAAAAACCGACTCAGCGTACTACTGTAAAATGAATACTATGTGGTTTGTTGTTTAGAGTATCATTTCCTGTCATGATAAAATTACCGAAGTAATTAACAAAAAGTCAGACATGACATTTTATTACTAATTTATTCACCATAATATTTCATTATGGTTTATTATATTTTAACATTACGTATTATGTAGAATGATAATTTTACATTCTTAAACTTAAACAGTTTCATTGTGCTAAGAATCATGATTAATTTAGAGTAAGGTGGATCTTATAACATGACAGCATTATACTTTTATTTTATCGACAGGAATGATGTTTTATCAAAATCGCAAAATTCCATTTTTCTCAGTGCACTATTGAATAACGTCATATTTGAAAATTGAAATATTCTTTACAAAATGGAAAATAGAAACTAAAAGTGTTAAAAGTCAAAAGATTATAATCCTTCAATAGATCTTACGTAATATTTATTTTAAAAATTTACTTTGTGCTTCACATATAAGTCAAAAGCGTAATAAATCTGTTGGCTTTACACTTAATATTTCAATGTCAATTAAGTTGTCTAAAGACCTATCCCAATAGCTCAATTTAGTTTTAGTGTATTTGATAATTGACCCACAATTTGGTGTGTTTAAACTGGCTCATGAGGTGTTTACTGTGCAAACAGAAAGCGCCAGATGATACAGAATTAGCGCGCTCGCCTGCCATTGAGACATCATCACTTCTTACAGGTGCCCGGAGACAAAGCAGAGAAACAACCACCGTCCAAACCTGTGGGCGTTGTCCGTTACGACACGCGAAAAATTTTTACGGGGCGGTGACAGATGAGCCATTTTTTACGGGCTGTTCTTAAAATATTAGGATTATGCATTGTTTGCTTTAAAATTCTGAAGTTACTTATTTGCACATCTGGAGATTTATAAGAAACGCGATATAGTGAAAATAATTCGAATAGTTTTATTTTTAAATTATTAAAAATTTTGTCCAGAATATGTAACTTATCTATTATGATTTATGAATAGGTATACAAGTGTTTTATATAATGAGTTTCTAATTATCATACAATTTGCTTTCAGGAAATTTTAAATTTATCTTCCTCAAATATTCGGCAGGACAATCTGTCCAGGTAAATCAAAGCAGTTACAAACTTCAATGTTATAATTTTAACAAAACCGAAAAAAATTATGTTTTAAAACTAATTTTGAACTGAATCATGAAATATTCATAAAAATTATTAACATCATCAAAACATTTTTCAACCAACATTTTTTACCTGGACAATCTGTCCAGGTAAATCAAAGCAGTTACAAACTTCAATGTTATAATTTTAACAAAACCGAAAAAAATTATGTTTTAAAACTAATTTTGAACTGAATCATGAAATATTCATAAAAATTATTAACAGCATCAAAACATTTTTCAACCCTTCTTTTTCTTTCTATTTTCTCTTTCATCTTTACGAATGTTGGATTTTTTGAATTGTGCGTCATCAGTCAAGATGGTTTTGTGTTTCTTATCATTGTTTTCCTTTTTACTACGTTCTCTTCTTCCTTGTTTCTTGTTTAATATTTCTGCTTTTCGATCCATCCAAGTCTTACACAATCTTCATTTATTCATTTTCATCTTCTTTTGCTGTTGTCTCGATTGACTCTTTAAGTGATCCATTCTGATTCATCCTCATGTGTCCGAACCAATTCACTTATTATTCCTCTTTGGATGCAAAAGGTAATGTAAACTCGGTTCCTTGGACCGGTTCTTCTGCGCTTTGGGTGCAGCTGGAACTATGGAACGGTTTCGGTTATGTTTTGTATCCCTGGTTTTATTATTCGTTCTTGTCCAATGATTTTCTTTATATGCTAATTTTGTCAGGCCGGCAATTTCTCATATTTTTTAATACGTGTATATATGTCCTTCATTTTTTTTACGTTACCTGTTATCTCACATCCTTTCTGCTTTCTAATATATTTCGTTTAACGAAATAGTAATTTTAGAAGCCCTTTTTATTTTATTATTTATTTCAAAATCTTGTTTTTTAATATTCCGAAAATATGCGAGTTCCTTTTTTTAATTTTATGAGTTGGTTTAATTGTCTGCAATACTTCCCGTTTAACCAAATCTCTTATAAGAACGGAAATCTCCATGTTGGGAACGTCATATTGGACACATTGTATAGTCCTAACGTTCTATATTTAAGCAATGTAGTCGCAGCAACTTATTGCCCGAAAATCATCAATTTCTTTGTCGACGCGCATTTACGGTTCAATTTCTTGAAATCGTTCCGCATTCAATGAGTTTCTTTGAAATGGTAATCTTAAAAATTGCCAAGTAATCAAGAAGATGATTTGATCGAAAGCAATCAACTTTTCAACATTTTTGCAGTGGTTCAACTGACTTGGTCTTCTATTTTTTCTAAAATCCAGTCTCAAATTCTTTCTGACGTATATTTTTACGTATATTTACAATTTCAAGTGAAATGTTATCAGAGAAAGTTCTCATAAAACATTATTTTCGCTCAATAGTACCTTATACAAAGTAAATTTTGATTAGAAAATACAAATGAGAAAATACAGATTAGATTGCAAAAAGTTTAAGAACAACTGTCATGAATAACAACTAAATTCAAAGTAGTCTGTTTTCGGCTTTTTATTGTCAATTTATTGGCAGTAAATTTGATAGAATCGTCGCTTTCGTCAATATTTTATAACGAGCGTCTAAATAAAAACCTGGTCAAGTGGGTTGTGATCGAGAATTTATCCATTGCATTTACATAGCAGAATTACTAAATGTAGCCTACTTGACCAGGTTTTTATTTAGACACGAGTTAGTATACATAGTAGATTTTAGCGATATAGAAAAAGCCGATATGGTATCAATTTACGGAGAGGCACAGTGTAACTCAGGGCGCAGGATAATAATGTAAATCAACTTAGTTAAACGGTAATAAAATAAAAACAAGAAAAAATTCCTGAGTAATGAAGATAATCATAAGTATAATACACGAAATAAAAGAAATCTTCTAATACCTAAACATAGACTAATAATGGGCATTTATACTTAAGCTGAGCTTAAATTCAAGTGGTATTTATAAAGTGACATTTTAATGTTACACAGCATTGTGTAAGTTATATTCTAAGTTCCGGTACTTCAGTTGCATTTTAACTTTAATCTTCAGTTTATTCCCACAAAAACAATTGTTTTGATAATTGTTACCATGAGAATAAACTGAAGGTTAAAGTTAAACTGTGACTGAAATACCGGGCCTAAGTGACGCTCTTAAAGTTAAGTTGAGCTTAACTGTTTGGTGCAACTGGCCATAAGTGTCACTCAGCCAAATGTAGGTTGCTGGGGCCCGAAACTGTATAACCATCTCCCGGAAAGTATAAGATACTGGATTATACCAAATTCTCTACTGAAATAAAAAAAATGCACTGTTTAATAGAACTATCTATTCGACCAACAAATTTTTGTTTTGTGAAATTAAATTACAGTTGCAGCTCTATAACTCGAATCTATAGAACTCGAAATTTTTTTGTAAGTCGAAATTTATTGATATCCCTGCACATTGTGTATAACTGAAATCTCTTGCTTTAACTCGAAATTTCTATAAGTCGAAGTAATTTTCCGGTCCCTTGAGATTCGAGTTATGGAGCTTTGACTGTATGTATAATAAATCCTGTGCTCAATTGATTTTTTTATCTTATTCTTTTAATGTATTTTTTATTCGTAATTACGATATGAACCATGCTTACTGTGTATGAACTTTTACATAAATATATTTCTGGGTCTTGACATGTCATATAATATTATCACAAACTCTTTTAAACGGACACTAAATGGCGCATAAACACTTAACGTTTCGCAGTCGTTCGACAGCAATGTCGAAGAAAATTTGCAGTAAGTGAAAAATTGGTTAGAAATTAGTACATGACGACTTGCTATGTAGATAGGAGTGCCACAATTTGTAGTATGCGGACTTTAAAAGAACAAGGTTCGCATCTCCACCACGTCCAAAAAGTCCAGACTCTAAAACCTGAGGTTTGCGCGTTGCATTCGCTTTTTCGCATCCGTTTCTTCAAAGACAAGGAGAAGATCCGAATTTTGTAGCTAGTATCTTAGCTAAAAATTAAGCTGGTTTCATTCGAAATGAGGTTTATAACGCTCGTTACACTCACATTTAGAGTGCAATTCGGGAACATTATAACCAGCATTTGGTTTCAATAAATGTGTGGGCAAGAATTGTTGGAGTTCACATCGTTGGTCCTTACGCTTGAATGGTGATGGTGACCTAGAATTTCTGGTTATTATTTTGCCTCAGTTACTTGAGGAAATTCCACTGCAGATTCGTCGTTATATTTGCTTTCTTCACCATCTCATTATGCTGCACAAGTAACAGCTTGGATGAATCATAGATGTCCAAATCGATGGAAAGGCTGTAATGGACCATTTCAGTGGTCTCCTCGTTCGCCTGACTTGAATCCATAAGGTCTCTTTCTTTTGTATGGAATCACGTAAAACAATTGGTTTGTACTTCAACTTCAGTTGGCACAGTTGAATAATTCCAGCAACGAATTAACAATGCCGCACTACAAATTCGTCAAAATCCAGTAGTTTTTAACCGAGTTCGGACTTGGATACGGCGCGGCGGTCATGCTGATGAATACATTGCAAAAGGGCGGCCAACATTTAAAAAATTCCAGTGGAACTTAAATAAAACATCTTATTTTTCTCGAAAACTATAATAAATATTTGTAAGTTCAAGTATTTTGCATACTTTTAATATGTGCAAGGTTTTTGTTTCTACATATTTGGAACGGTACCTACACATTTTGTTATTAGACATACAGGGATTTTTTCTTTTTTGTATACATACCCCCTATGTATACTTAAAAAAAAACGAGTCAACGCGTTGTGTAATTTTTGGTAAGAATAGTCAGCTGTGAAAAATCAAGTTATTAATGTCAGTTAATGTCAAATTAGTAGCAATTGATTTTTAATTTTTTGAATCAAAACTTTTTCTTTAAACCAATATGTACAGTAAAGACGGAAAAAAGGAATGAAGGACCTGCAGCAACAAGAAGAGGTTAGCTCCATTTTTGTGTTAAGTCCATTTTCTTGTTAAACGTATTTTTTGTTTGGTGCAAGATTTCCTAAAAGTGCCACAAATGCAGCTAACCTCTACTTACTACATGTCTTTGTTTTGTTATTAAGGATGCCTTTCTAAGGTCAGAAAGACGTCATTTAGATGAATTCAAAAAATACGGCACTGGAGAAACCGTTTGTGGTTCGGTGATTAGGGCATTAGCAAAATACTAGATACTTTGTAGATGTAGATGATACTAATAGATGGTATTAAAGTATTTTAATACTTAAATTAAATTACTTGTCACAAACTAGAGATTTTTATCTTAAAAAATCTTGATGAATAAGATGCAAACTTAAAAGTTAACACAATGCTGATGTTTCTAGGCTGCTACGATTACAGTAAAGCAATGCGTTGACCTGTTTTTTATAAAAGTATACATAGGTACTATGTATACAAAAAAGAAAAAATCCCTGTAGAAAAAAATGTTATACACAAAAGATTTAGGAATTTCCCTAAATCGCCAGAATTCTTAAAAATATATAGTTTGCCTCTATTTGGTTTCACACTTTTTCCGATATTTAAGTGTGAAATTAAAAAGAAATAAATTTAGTTTGATTAGTAAGAATTTTATTATGTTTGACAGGTGTTAATTATAACTAAAAGACATTTTATCAGACAAAACGCTAACAATAATAATTTTAAACGTAAATATCACAAAAGGTATTAAACCAAATATAGACAAACTACATATTTTTGGAATTAGGAAGAAAATATCTTTCTTAATTCGAGAAAATATACTAAGTATTCATTTAAAATAACAAATTCAAATTCATTTCTGGCGGTTCAAATAATACATTAAAACTTTTGTATTTAACATTTTTTAATATGTCTAATAATAAAATGTGTAGATACCGTGCAAAATATAAACAAAAACCCTTTACTGTCACTGTGTAAAATATTTCCACAACTATAAATTTACCCAGTGTATAACCAATGAATAATTGATATCTATATTTTTTAATCATTTACATATCATAAATTAAACGGTTAAACAAAAACCAACAATTAATCTTAATGTCATAAATAATAGAATAAATATCTTGGAAATTACTAATTCATATTATTAAGTTGACTCTATTTAATAAGTAGAACCCCTATTTTTATAGAATTGCTATTAACAAAAATTCAAGAGGAAATATTCGATTTGAAATAAAAAATACGGCGCTTTTAAATTAACAAAAAGACAATTTACGATTTTAAAAATAACATGTATGTATTTAATGTAAGTGTAATCGAATTTTCTTCAGCGGCGTGCTCTATTCATATTAAAACAGTTATGAAGATTTTCTTTTTTTACTTCCTATACATGTCTAATTACATTTAAAAAAATGTTTTTCTATATTTATTTAATTAATTACGTTTAAAAATAAACGCTGATTTACAGATCTCTTGAAACGATATTCACAGCATGTTTCACAAAGCAACAAAAGATCTAATAGCCACCGCTTTGCAAACGTGTCCTGTTAGTTCAGTATTAAATATACATAGACAATAAACACACAATAGCTCGAAACCTTAAAACAACAAACTCTCTCAAGTGTCTTCACTAAAACAATAAATAATTTGCTAGTAAATTAACTAGTACATCGAGTGAATTTATTTTTCCCTTGCTAGTTACAATTAAGCGAAGAAAAATCGTTATATAATAAGCACAATGGGTAACAGAAAGGCATGGAATCGATGTGAATAGATGCAACAGTGCATTATTGTATCCCCATTTCACAGGCGTCAAGATCACAATGAGTGTGGCTGCAAGGGATGATATAAACCCTCTGTTGCCGTGGCATCGAGGGTACAGCTAACCACAATAATCTCTCTTTCTGATGCGGACCACCAATGAGGGAAAAAACGAAAGTAAATTTCAGATGTTTTAATTAAAAATATAACGCATTCTCTAATTCCATTAAATATTTTTAGTTTTAGGAAGTGCAAAAATGTTTTTCTACGAAATTTTATCGTGAATATATTTGATGATTTAAACTAAAATCCAAACTTCCTAGATCTTTAGTATTTGTTTACATTCCTATTTACTGGAGCGAATATGATTGACACTGTCCCAGGAGCGAGCGGTTTGGGTGGTCCGCCGTTAAGCCTTAAAATACACATATTTGGTGGGATTAGAATTGCTGGAAATTTTTTACGAGCGCGATCAATGGACTCGGCCTAATTTCTGCACTCCCGGGTAAATTTGGTGGAAAAGTACAATAATTTCGGACAATACCTATTAAACTCAGGTAGCTTTTGCGCAATGAAGTTACACGTCATTGTTTGTTTCATTGTATGTTATGCCCAGAATTTTTAAACGTTTTTGCCTTAGAAATTCTATAAAAGTATCGCGTCTGCAATAGAAAATCAAATTTATTTTGAAAGAAGCTCTCTTTAATAATAACTACGAAAATGTACTCAGGAATCTCTTGTTGAATTTGAAATTAACAAAAATTGTAAATTAAAATATTTTCAGAATATTAACTTGAGACGTTTCATATAATTACTTACAAATATGAGAATGTAAAATAACGTTTAAAATACAAATATGCTATTTTTTACAAATTATTTCCAAAATAAGATTTTCAAGGAGAAACGTTGAATTTTAAATTACTGAGAAATTAAGAAAATTGTTTGAAAGAGAAATTGAAAATAAAAGTTTCCTAAAACACAAAAAATTTCTGAAAATTTTTGGTAAACTTATGAAAATCAAGGAGCTAAAATGTACACTTAAGAAAATAAGCTATTCTCACCCTCAAAGTTTTTCGTTTATCTATTAGCAATCACACATAGTAGCAGTCAAAAAGCGTTCAACGATTTAAATTGAGTGAATTAATGTTTCCTTTCAACGTTTCAAGCAAGTATACAAGTAGTTTCATTTGATTTAGATTAATTAATTAAACTGGGACGACTATACCTACCGGGTTATTTTTTAAATTTTTTATCAACTTTTGCTATGAAATTTAAACGCCTTGTCCGCCACCCCCGACTAAGCGTAGAACGCAAAACATATTGTTTCCCACGCGGAATAATATAAAGCTAGATAAGTAGATTTACTGTACATTTCTTGACGCTTATTACTCTGACAGCTATTGAAATTTTACTTGTAAAAGGAGTTTTAATATTTCGAACGCAGTCACGTCCACTACGTCGTTAAAACAGACGATTGCAACAAATTATAGGAATTCCTGGTTTACAAATTTGTAGCCCTGAAAAGGGCCGTTTTTAAGAAGTCAGAAAATCCAAAAGATGTAATTAGAGAAGTTACTGAAAATGATTGCCTTCAGCTTTTAAACATAAGTTTACACAGCGTTTCATATTGGTAAAAATGTTTTGCAATGTTCTTGAAGCAATCGTTATCCATTAGATGCTGAACAAACCAACGGCAATATAAAATTCGTCTCTGGTAATCTACTGGCAAAAGCTCTTGGAACATTTACATTTTATATGGATGCATATGCAGGTCTTTCTTCAGAATTTTTTGACAGGTACTGTATGATAAATAAACCTATTTCTTGGAATGATATATGGATTTTCTAGGTTCATCATCCATACGCTGTCTTACATCTTCAACAGTATCTGCAGTTTTAAGAGAAGGTCTTCCACTTCCTTTTTTGCGTTCAACACTACCTGTACTTCTAAATCGTGCAACAGTGTTTGTAATGGTTACATGTAAATTTTGATTATCGTTGACCACAGAAAAGTTTTCACAAAACTCATCAATACAAGATTGGAGATTGTATACATATACATTCACCATTTTCTCGAATGCCTTTACAAAAGTAAGATTCTATTATGAAAATCTTCTGCTCTTGTGTAAAAACCATTTTATTTGTAAATATAGGTTTAATGGCCATTTGCACCAAGCCCTTAATCTCAACTTAACTTTAGGGATCACTTAGAATATGACTTACAAAATGCTGTATGATCTAAAATATCACATTATAAACACCACTTAAATTTAAGCTCAGCTTAAGTGTATGGTGCAAATGGCCATGAGTCACCGTTTAATTCTTACTCGTCTTAACAGCTGACAGTGTCAAGAGCAATAATTTATTTTTCAGTCAAGCTAAGACATACGTTTTCAATTTCATAGCAAAAGTTAATAACAAATTTACAAAATAACCCGGTACTTTCATCACAAAAAATCCTGCGTTGTTCATTATAAATTTTGTTAACGAATAATTAGCATTTATAATAGTTGCACTCGGACAAAAACCTTATTGACGTTTCCAATAATCAATACTTTTTCTATGCAGACAAATTTGGTGAAGCATGAATCAATTAGCAATTAGGAATTCGTAGAATTTACATCTAAAAATTATCTGAAATCTTCACGTTAGTCAAAAAATAAAACACTTCTTATTTTCCCTTGTCGACTGCTAGCTATTTCTACTGTTTCATTTTCTGTCCTTTACAGTAACAATTCAAAAGTTTCTTCCTAATGTATTTTCTTGGTCTTCTTTTCGTTCTTATATAGGGTCTCACTGAATGACTTGCCCAAACTTTAGCGTTGTATTCTACTGTTCAAATTAATGATAAAAATTCTTATAAACTTTGTCCGGAAATTTTTTACAAAGTTATGGAAAATGAAAGATTTTAAAAAATAATTGCAGGGTAATGTCACTTAGCAATGTCACTTACTATTGTATCAAATATTCAAGGCATACCTACTGCTATTAAAAAATATTTAAAAAGCATTTTCACAATTTATAATTTTTTTAATTTCAAGTGACCATAACTTTTTAAAGAATCATTTCCCGACAATGTTTATAAGAATTTTTATCATTAATTTGAAGAGTAGAATACGACGCTAAAGTTTGGCCAAGTAATTCAATGACATCCTGTATATCACATAAAATTCTTTTAAATAATCTCTCTCAAGTCATGATCATGATTACTGCATTTATAATATTTATTTCCATAATTTCCGATTTCATTATCACTACTTAATTTCTTATACTGTCATTTCTGACTTTCTCACTTTTTGTCCTTTTTTTAATAATTAAAATCCATTTTCTGCAGTACATTTTAAGGCATGCACGAAGATGCTTCGAAATTAGTGTTGAGTAGAATAAGCTTTTGTTTACAAAGCACGAAAGCTGTATATGACTAAAAATCTGCACCAGTTGTGACCAGCCAATTCTTCATAACTGCGTTGACAGTGTCATCTCAGTTCATCTTTCATTGAATGGAATAGATGGAAGTTTAAAGGCGCCCAATTCAATCTAAAGGGAAATTCGACAAATGTTGTGGCTTTGAAATTGGTATGACATGGGACTTGACGTTATCGTGTTGCTAGCAAATGATTTTTTGGTTGAGCCTGCAGACAAGCACTACTTATTTGTATAATGTTGTTATCGCAACTGTGAGAAACTGGTTTTTTTTTGCTATTGTAGACAGCCAGTGATCTTACGCTGGCGAAAGCGCTAATCCAATTACTAATAACTATGTGAAATACTTTTTAGTGTAGCTAAAAACTTGTCCCATTTAACGGTGTAATCATGTTGTAGTTAGCATGAAGAAAATAAGTAGGAACATGCTTTCAAATATTTGTTTATTGTTTATTGATTGAGTTTCGTTTTGGCAACCAATGACTGACTTATTTGGTAATACGATGTTTGTTCCGATAGAAATTCTCGATAAATTTTTCTATCTTCCAAGTATCTACGTATGTAAATTTCCTCCAGTGTTTCTCCTGTTAAAGGTAAAGGATATTTCTTAATCATCCTTTGTCATTTTCATTATTTTATTCTTGTTCGTACATAAATTCCCCATTCATTTAAAACTCCCTTCTGCCAAATTTATTCATTACCTACAACTTGAAAATTTCTTTTTTTTACATTACTTAACTTTACTTTTTATCTGCTACTCCTATTAATTAAAATGGTATGGTCTCCCAATTTTAAAAAATGACAAAATTACAAATATGTAAATCATTAAAATATACTAAATCTTTCAAATAGCAAGAGTTATCAGTAAAAATGAAAATCGAAACGATACTTTCATGACAAAAAAAAAGAAATTTCAGCGTGACTTTTTAGATATGTCCAAAAACCGAAAGACGTTTAAAGATGATTTGTTGAATAGTGTAAAGAAATTAATAAATAAAGACAGAAAGTCACTAACAGGTATAATAGTCAAAATGAAAACTGAATGTGACACTTTTGTTTAACATAATACTGTTCAGTATGACTTTATAGATTGATTTATGAAATATTGTACGAAAAAAATTTTAAAGATGATTTATCGGATATCGTTAAAGAAATTTATAAATAAGGTGGACTTTAAAGTGTCTTTAAATAAATGGTGCGGCTAAGTCTCGAGGTGTAAATTGAAGAGTTGCAGTATTATAAAGGTATTCTAGTCCAGGCGCTTAGCCAAGATACACAAAACGCAGACGAATTCGGTACGACTCCCGGCAAATCTCTCTCCACAAAAATGTCACCAGAGATTTTTATTTAACGCAGATAATTCGGTGCGATGAATAATAATTACGGCATTCCAAAATTTGTTGCTCGCAGTGAAAAACCAAGTAAAATCCCATTGGTAACAGCCAGTCGGCGTTCATCATTGGATTGTGGAACGAGAAAATTTATGGTTCATTTCGGGTTCAAAAATCTAAAGCCTGGAACGAAAACATCGTATGTTTCACGGGTGTATTATTAATAAATATTCCGCAGGCATTCCGAGTAGTAGTACTAATTGTCACAATATGTGAACGTTTTGATTTTATTTGCTTATAATACGGACGTAAATTTTGGATCTTATTACGCTCTTCACTTTTTAAGAGTATTTACGGCCGATCGTTTAATAATTATGTTATTATGACATGGCAAAGGATCTTACGCGAGAGTACTAGAACGTAAAAATTTTAAAATATTTTTGCTATTTTTGCTTTTCTTTAAGCAATAATTTTGGCTGTATTTTGAATTAAAGAAACAATTGCGGACATAATAAAAATAGCAATTTTTGCTAAAATTTTAACCCTTCATTTTATTAAGTACATTGCTACGTTATTCGTTAGTGAGAAATTCATTTGTTTATTTTTCAATAACGTACATATTCATCTATAAACATGAAATTCTTTTAGATGGATGGCGTAACCTTTTTCTTTTGTTTTAATTTTATAAAATCTATGAACGCTTTTGGGTTCTCTGCACGTTCGTAGATTATTATTTATGCTCACAACAAAAAAAAAAACTCTGCTCAAATTAAAGTTCTTTATTAACAATTTCTTTTACTGCAATAATAGTGACAGTTAGTTTATTTAGTTGAATTTAATATAAATTAAGTTATTTGTTTCTTTAAATACGTGTATCACAAAGCAGTTGAAAACAATTGAATGCGTAATTATTATTGTTATTTAAAAGCAAGTTCTAGAATTGTTTATTTACAAAATTAATAATTTGTTTAGTTCCTTACGGTTTTTTTTACAATAAACTAATGTTTATTATCACTTCACCTTGCATAATGTAATAAATTGATTCGCGTTCATCAATTTTTAGTAAAAATATATTTGTTCAAACCCGTGTATTTTACTAAAGTTTTGTACGTTCAAACTCGTGTATTTCATTCAACCTCGCGAGTTTTATTAGACTCCACCCCAATTTAACGTTGCTCGTATTTGTAAGCTGCGTTAAAAAAACTGTAACGCGTCATAAAATGATGACTTTTGTGAAAACGCGAATCCAATTCTGATACAAAAAATAACTTTCTAATTTATATCCCACATATTCGTGCTTGATCTTAAATGAAATACCTTTTTCTTTTAATTTGCAAAATTTAATTGATGTATGATAAATCGCTGATACCAAATATTTCATGCTTTCTATGAAAATAATTTAAAGCAGAGCGGGTCTAAAACCTCAGTAAATCATGCTCTGTTTTAAATGACTTTCAAAAAAAGTATGAAGTATTTGGTATCGACGTACTCAGAAAAAACATTCTGTTGAACTAAGCTAAGAAAACATGAGGTTTCATTAAAACAAATGAGGTACGACCTATTAAACATTTAAAATGCTGTAAAAATCTAAAAAATCAAAATACAATCAAAATAGTGATTTTCTCGAATTACTTGTTTGCATTACAACGAAAATACACGATTCATATCTTACTACATTGAAAACAAAAAAATTAATTTTTTGTTGTCATGAAATCAAAACTCGCAATGATTTATAGATTCTATCTACTGTGCTCGATAGTACGTCGGAAAATTAATTTTTTTGTTTAAGTTATTCTTTCAAATTGCATTTAAATCGATCAAAAAATACAATTTCTAGAAGGGTGAGCACATGGCGTGGGACATCCGGTATGTAATGTTTTTCATCTACTACATATTCTACCACCAATTTAATTTAACATTAATAAACAAGATATTTAAATTATTTCTATTTGTTTTTAAAATTTTAAGTCATTCTATTGTCTTTTCTTATAGACTTATAATTAGGCAGAGGATTTTCGTCGGGAATATATCCCAACACTAGTGATTTCTTTTGCTCATGCGTATTATTCGAATTTTCTCTCTAAATTTTGAACACGCTTAGATCTAGATACTCGGTAAATACCATTCGATTTTTTGAAAACAGGATATGTGCAAATTTATGTATTGGTAAGATTACTTTTAAAACAAACGTCAAAATAATTTAACCCATGCTAATTTTCAAACATCACAATAAATGTTGGAAATGTTGTCTGGTCACAATTTTAAAACTATATGCCCGTTTTCAAAAAATCGCATGGTACTTACAATATAATAACAATAATTATAATTATCGACTTATACAGGGTGTCCCAGCGAGACCTTTCATTAGAAGTTTATGGGGTTCTGGCCAAAATAGAATCTAATTAAGTTTGTAGTTTAAAGATCCCTTCATCGTAGGTATTCTTTAAAATAAACATCTTTGCCTAAGAATAATTCTTAAATTTGAGTACTTTTCATCAAGAGTTAAAAATGTAAAAAGATCGATTTTTTCAAATGGAATGCCAGATTTTTCGTTGCGTAATCAAATTGGTGATAAAATTTGGCACAAAGTAGTATTACATGTTCCTATAATTAAATCAAACCGTTTTAGAGTTATTTCCAAAAAACGGAAAATATTACCATTATAAGAAATAATTTTTCAAATGTCATAAACCCCATAAACTTCTAATGAAAGGTCTCGCTGGGACACCCTGTATAAAACAATTTGCAATATTATCATTTGCCTGATGAGAGCTAAATTATATGTGTATACACAAATAAAATAAATAGGTAGCTAAATGAAACTAATAATTTTCTTAAAATTTTATTGACTGTTAAAAAATAAATTATCTAGGGGAAGTCTGTGTAATTTGGAACAGTGTGTAATTTTTACCTGTTTGAATATTTCAAATCGTAGAATAGGGAGCGTCATCTGCAAAGTGTCATTTGGATAGGACTACCAAAAAACTAATGTGGATGAAGTGTAGTTTTCTTCCGTCAATAATTAAAATAACCTAACTGACATTATTGAAACGTGCACTACTGATGTAAGAAAAGTGGAAATTAAAACTAAAATATTGTCCAAGTAAGTAAATATTTTACAAATCCAAGTGTACTATATCATTCAGTAATTATCTAGCGTACATTGTTCATATAAAATACCCTCTATAACTTAATCAGATATTTAAAATAAATCAATTTAGTGTGGTCGTTACCCCGGTGTAATTTGGTCCACTTTCAAATGTGTAATTTGCGCCTGGGCAAAGTGCACTTTTTAAACCATTGTCTCAAATTTTAAAAAGATGACCATTCGAGCGAAGCGAAGAAGTAAAGGGAAATATTGAATGTGGCAACCTGAAAATATAATGAAGGCAGTCTCAGTAATTATAAAATTAAATTACATTGTTTCTTTTAATATTTACTTGACTTACTTTGCTTTTGTTTATCTTTAATAAACCCTAAAACTACAGAATTATATATTTTTTCTATTATTTGTTCAGTTTTTGATTGGGTCCAAATTACACGCCAAAAGTCCAAATTCCACGCAACAATAAAACATCATTCACTTCAGTAAACAGTCCACATGACAAAAAATAGATTCCTTTCATATACCATCTGAAGAAAGTTACAGGCATGGTTTCTTAGGAGGTCCGAATTACATGGACTTCCCCTACAGTTAATTGTTTCTCTACATGCCTATCGATCAATGGATAAGTCGAAGAATTTTTATGTAGCTATCTTCTTCTAACCTTCGCGAAACAGCCTTGTGGCTTTTGTCAATAAAATCTTAAGAAAATTATTAGTTTCATTTAGCTATCGATTCATTTTATTTGTATATGCAAGGTGGACCAAAAGTAATGGGACACAGAGTAACAGCGGATTCCTGACATCAAAATATTGCGATTTAGCTAAACTAGTTCAAAAGTTGATAATAAAGGAGATACAGGGGGTTAAAATCAAAATTTCTATTTCAATTTTCTTCAATAATTCCTAAAGTAGTTTTAAACGTATTGCCTTAAAAATATACATATGGAGGTTTCTTGGGTCGAGAAATAATAATAAGCACGGTATCATTCTAGCTTTTAAAATGCTATAACTTTTTTGTGAGTAGACTTACGGAACTTTTAAAAATAAATTATTATTCTCCTATCTTTTCTAAACCAACTAAGTATAATTTAATAGCGCTAAAGTTAACCATTTACAAGATATTTGCTATTTTAGCTTTGAATGCAACGTGGTTTTTACGTAGTATTGCGTTTTTCTTCGAAATGATTTGTAATGACGTTATTTTGTTTACGAAATACCTGAACATACTTTTTATGATCAATACACATCTATTACTTCTCGGACTCAACAAAATCAAACAAAAACTATCGTAAAAACCGCGTTCCATTCAAGCTGAAGTAGCAAATACCTCGAAAACGGTTAACTTTAGCGCTATTGGACAGGTGTACCTAATTAATTTAGAAAACATGGGGGAATAACTATTTTTTGTTAAAAGCTCCATAAGTCTACTCACAAGAAAGTTAGAGCATTTTAAAAGCAAGTGTGATATCGTACGTGATGCCCTCTATCTACGAGCCCTGCGTTAAAAGTATTCGCCTACCTAGATTATTTTTCTAGAATAATAATAATAAATAAATAGAAATGATTCATTTTTAAATAAAAGTTATGATATTTAAATTCTAATAATGATTTTATTTTCAAAAATAGCTATACTAGCTAGGCGAATATTTTTGACGCAGAGCTCGTAGTACATAATGGCCATATTAATATTTCTCGTCCCAGAAAACCTCCATATATCAATTTTTAAGACAATATGTCAAAAACTTTAAGAATTATTGAAAAAAAATTGAAACAAAAAATTTGATTTTAACGCTCTGTATTTCCTTTATTATCAAGTTTTGGACTAGGAGAATTTAGCTAAATCGCAATATTTTGATGTTAGGAATCCACTTGTTGCTCTGTATCCCATTACTTTTGAACCAAATGTACCGTATGATTTTTAAAATTTTAGGTGAAGGTTAGCCATGAATGGCAAAATACAGTAAATTTAGTCCGAGAGGCTGTTAGTATGGACAGGAAGAAGAAGAAGTGGCAGACCTACAATAAGAATTAAAGAAGTTATTCGAAATTCTATAGCAGATTTTTGTTATTGAGTTATTTAGTGCTATACGTTTTGCTTTTCCACGGCCTCCCTTTATCTAAAATTTTAAAAATCATACGATATAATGTAGCTTCCATCAGACAAACGATAATATTGCAAACTGTTTTATAAAAAGTGAAAAAAAAATCACATTAGAGTAGGCGCTGCAATGTCTGTGATTAACTGAATTAATTAATGTAATACATTCATTGACTGTCAAATTTATTGACTTTTCATTTAATCACAGACATATGTTTTCTTTGCACCGCCTACTCTAATCTGATTTTTATTTCCCCACCATTTCTAAGTCAACAATTACAATTGTTGTTATTATTATTGTAAGTACCATGCGATTTTTGAAAACGAGCATATATTTTTAAAATTGTGACCAGAATGCTTTCTAACGAACAAAAATAGTTTTTTTTTAACATAAGAAGAAGGGTGCAGTTATGTTTTGTAGGTAAAGGATAACATTTCGAACATTTATTGTATGTTTGAACATTAACATAGGTTAAATTATTTTGATGTTTGTTTTAAAAGTAATCTTACCAAGACGTAAATTTGTATATATCCTGTTTTCAATAAATCGCAAGGTATTTACCGAGTATCTACACGTTTACAAAATTTAGAGGGAAAATTCGAATAATGCGCAAAAGGAATCACTACTGTTGGGATATAGACGCGACTGGGAATAGAGTAGGAGTAGAAAGGTCAAACCATGTACGACTCGTACTTTACCAAACTTGCAATCATATGAATCGAAGATCAGATATTAGTTTATACATATACAGTGAGAGTCAAAAGTAAGGAATAAATTCGATAAACAGAAAATTACTGTTTTTTGGAAAAATTCCAAAAACAGTCAATTTTGTTTTTAAATTCCACAGTTTTTGACATAATATAAGGGCGAAGCGTTTAAGTGTAGCGACGTCATCGCCATTTTGTCAAATAGCAACCCCCATTTTTTATTCCATGTTCTGACACTCCATCCAATATGGTAATGTAATAAGCAGACAACGGACGGAATGATGGAATTCAATGTCGTTCGCATAAGCGGCACGCCCTGCGCGGTAACTGGTCGTCTTAATATCCCGAGCGTAAAATTTGGTATTCGCATCACTACAGTTTAAATTCTAAATAAATATAGTAATCCTTTCAAAATAAGAAATTATAATTTACGGATTATAACTTTATGTTTATTATAGCATATTAATCACTTTTTTGAAAGTAATATATTAATATATTGACCCGGCTTCTGCCCGCTGCTCATGAACTTGCTACTTTACGTGCGCGTTGAGTCCTCGAGGCGAAGTGACCGTGAACAGTCATACAAATGTCCGTCCTTTGGTAATAAGTAAAGCCCGAATTTTTAGGCACTTAAAAAGACTGAATTAGGCAGGCAAATAGGCAGTTAATGTCTAAGAAATAAGCGCACTTTTAGGCAGCCTAAAAAAATTAGGCTTTTCATAATTCCTCCTCTTTCGTCGTTTTATAATAAAAGAAATAATATTAACGCTTATTCTAGTTACCTGGTCATTTTTTAAGAAATCGGAGAGAGGCTCTTAGGGGCTTATGGAACTGTACAAGTGAATCAAACACATGATTCGCTGTAAGTAATGTATTATAAAAACACGCTTTAAATAGAGACCATAAATCGGCGTTTAAGTCAAAAATCCAGACAGTACCTAAGATGGTTTCCTTCCTGATAGAGTAGTTCGAGGACTCAGTAACAGAGGACCACATTACAGCTTTCCCTTTCAGGGCTTTTCTATTTTTCTATGGTGCTCTAGGCGAAGGGTCTTCTTTTCGTAACTATCAAATCATCCACACCAGGAATATTTAAATTGGAATACCCACTCGCAAAAAGAGGTCGATGATAAAATTAAAGAAGAAGCAAAAAATTACAATTTTTAAATTTGAACAAAGTTATAAAAATAAAATATTAACTTCTGTTCACAAAAAGGATTCGGCGAACATTTTATAAAAATTACATGAATGTGAAAATTGGAAATGCAACCGTTCGCGAAAATTATTCGGTGAACATCAATTCACTTTTCGAATCTTCTCTTCCTGCGGAACCGTATTGTTCACATTATCAAAGACTGAGCCCTTTTTGTAATTTGTGACTGCGAGGTTGCGACATCTGTGCGAGTCCCCCTTTTGGTCCCACTCATGGGTCCCACCCAGTCACTCCAGTGACTTAAGTTGTCTATCCTCAGGGGATTTCGAGGTGTTTTTGGACCGGCTCCGCCACCTTGCGTAGGTGCGGTTCTCACTCGCTCTAGGTCTTTATCGCATAGCTTATTTATTTTAACGTATCGTAATGGCCACTTTTCGTAAGAAGAGTCAATATTTTGGCTAGTTTGTCCCCTTTGGGCCCCTTATCGCCTAAGATTGTTTATACTAACAATTAAAGCGTGAAATCCTTTCGTGAATAATTCTGAAGTAACTTTATTTAAATTTAAAAATTTTGAATTTCAATTTTCGGCTGTTTAGCTGAACACGTACAGTATCTTTAAAATGTTTCAGCAAGCCAATAGGTATTTCCACACACAAAGAAAACAATTTATAAAGATTAATTATACAATAATTGCAAATTTTAGGCATAAAATAGGCAACAATAAAATTTGTAGGCGCTTGAGCTATAAAACTAGGCAAATACTTCAAATAAAATTAAAATTAATTAAAATTGTAATCTAAATGTTTAAAACTTAATTGCCTATGTTTTTTGTTAAATAAAATTTTAGACAATTGCCTAAAAATCCGGCTTTAGTAATAAGTTTATTGCCTTACAACTTTTTGAGAAAAATAATTATGAAGACGGAAAAGTGCATTTTTATTATTATTTTAAACAAGGAACAAATACAATGTTATTCTTATTATCAAAGCAAATGCTCATGTCCACCTGAATTGAATCTTGAACAAGTGGGCTGATAAAATTCTAAATTCGTATCCAGTATTTTGCTTTGTCTGACAGTATTTGTGCAAGCAAGCTTTAAAATACTTTGTTAATTCACAATCATGGTTAAATTAAGCGAAAAAGAAATAATTGAAATATTGATTATGTTTGGATATGGTAACAAAATAAGAAATCAAGCAGAAGTTTGTCAGTATTTTCTGTCGTAACGTTGTATTTGTTCCTTGTTTACAATAATAATAAAAATGCACTTTTCCGTCTTCATAATTAATTTTCTCAAAAATGTCCTTATGTAAGGCAATAAACTTATTACATTACCATATTGGCAATTGGATGGAGTGTCCGAATATGGATTAAAAAATGGGGGTTGCTATTTAAAAAGAATGTCAATGACGTCACCACACTTCAACGCTTCACCCTGTATATCCGTATATTATGTCAAAAAATGTGGAATTTAAAAACAAAATTGACCTGTTTTTGGAAAGTTTCCAAAAATCAGTACTTTCCTGTTTATCGAATTTATTCCTTATTTTTGACTCTCACTGTATAATCCATTCACGATCTTTTTAGATTCAGAGTAGGCCATGTTAGGGTGACATTTTTGTTGGTACCTCCAAGTAAATATGACTCCAAGAAACATTACTGATTTTGAGCATTTTGACTTAGTATTACAAAGTCACAAGTAATTATTTGTTTTAATACAATTATTTTACTTTCTTCATGTCATTGTAGTGTATAAGAAGCAATAATAGCAATATAGTCGATAAAGTTAAAGTGTCAGAATTTTACATATGTCATATTCTGAGTTCTATCAAAATTCATGTACGTAACTTAACAGAAAAAAGCATGGCCCTCTAGAGTCTAAAAAGATCGTGAATGGATATTCATTTTACCGAGTGAGCATTTTCAATCCAAGACATAGGAAGTTAGCAAAACTACCCTTAATAATAATGACATATTTGATTAAAATCATATTAAAAATTATTGAATTTAAATATTATAATTTTATTATAAATTAAAGATTAAAAACAACTTGAACGTTTTCTTATAAATTATATTAAAAATTCAAATAACCCTCCATTTTGCGCCAATCAGTACCCTAACCTATTATAAAATCCATTAATCACATTCGTCAGTGTTTGTTTTTATTAAGGGTAGTCATGCTTATCTCCTATGTCCCGGATTGAAAATGCTCACTCGGTATGTATGTCGCGCTTCGACACGTTTGATTTTTGTTACAAATTTTAAAATATTTTAAGAAATGTTATATTGTTGGATCAGAATTGAATTAGTGAAGAAAATTAGTGGAAATCGGTACTGCAGGTTATCCGTGCAAATGTTTGACAAATGTATTTTGAGGTGTCTATTGACAATCAACAGACGTTTTGCACTAAGTTGTTTGTGAATAGATACATCAAAATGCATTTGTCAAACATTTGCACGGTCAATCTGCAGTACCGATTTGTACTAATTCAATTCTGATTGATACTTAAGTGTATTATTCACTCGATAATTTGAATTGTGAAAACGATTAATTTATTTGCATTATTCGCCCCTACTGCTTACACATTTTTCGCCTGTTAGAGGCGTCCCCACTCTCGTCTACCCGACGCGACGGTCGCCCGTTGCCTACTTATAATACATTTGCAAATATATTTTAAATGTAACTTTCTAGAGAAAATCAGCATTCATAATTGTATATTTATTTCTTAATTAATAATATTTTTTCTCACTTATGCAATTTGTAATATAATGTAATAATGATGACATCAGTAAACTAATAACATCAATTAGATATTATGTACAATAATGTACATCAACAAAAAATAAAAAGCTACTGTCTTTTTCTCAGAACAGATGCAAAAGTGAATAAAAAATGTGCTCCCCCGAAAGTCGAATCTAGACCTCCCTATTTTCATAGTTCCCCAATTATAGCTGTTTACCTTGCGGTGTGAAAATGTGAACTGTTACCGTAAAATAAACCAATATAATGGCAGAGGCGCGGCTCTGAGGGAAAGTTAATACAAAACGCATATTTGCACAGCTCTTTCGTTAGGCCCAGTGTCAACACAATAAAATCCACCGACCACGCCCCCAGGCTCGGGACGACAGCGAAAAGCAATTTAATAATGCGGGGTAAATTTCACTTATCTGTTCATGGGGCGACACGCAAATAAATTAACATTAAAATGAACGGGCGCGGGGTGGCGCGGAAAAGGCGCAGTCTTGTTTGGTTTTTAATGAAAATTGGTTTCGGAGTGGATCGCTCGGTGCAAAAACTATGCGTATGGAAGAGACCTATTTTATGCAGTTTTTTGTCGAATATTAGTTTTGGGAGTAAAAAGGAAACTCAATTAATTAGGAACGTTGCAGACAGGGTATGGCAATTGAATTAAAAATAAAGGAAATTGAGCCAATTTAAATGTCCAAACGCAAACTCAATTTAATCATTCTAATCTAATACAAAACGATAACGATAACTAATTTTATCATTAAAAAAATATATTGAAAGAAATTACTATATGTATTCACACTGGTTGTTAACGCATAAACAACACAATTTGTAGTAATTATATAAAGCATACAAAACAAAAGAAGAAGAAACGTTTAGATTAAGAAATATTTCTTCACATACGAAAATTAATTAAAATTTTTTTTCCCATATAGTCAATTTAAAACGAGGCTAACTAAGTTTTTTATTTACTCAAATAGGTATTACAATGATTATTTAAATCACAGATTCCCAAATACTTTTTCCTCATCATCACTCTTTACAAAGATAAACTGGACTGCTTATAACTTGCATTTTAGTACCAAAATTTAAATCAGATTAAAAATTTATCTTTATTTGGTAGCCTCGTATGTTCATATTATATTTTGTAATGTAATGTAAGGTTTATTTAGCCATAAACTGCATACACGTGCCAAGGCATGGTCAAGTTATACATTAAACTTAAAAACTAGATTAATTGACATTAGTAAATTATGTATAAAAGAAGGATATAACACCGACTTTAGGAAACGATGGTCCAACTTTAAGAATCCATTTCATTTAGATTAGATCATCCTCTAATGCCCGGTTATACCAACTTTTTAAGCAGAGCTTCAATTTAAGTTATGTTTAGAATGTGACATTTACTTATGGTCAGTATAATGTCAAATACACTCTGACATTTAAACTTCGACTTAAGAGTCAATTAGAATGTGACTAACATTTTGTTAAATCTATAAATAATGTCATAGTCTAAACACCACTTAAATTTAAGCTCTGCTTAAAAAGTTGGTGCAGTCGGGCATAAGTCCAATTGATTAAATTTTAAAAGTTTTGTTGATTTTATTTTCCGGATAAGTTTTTATGATTCCTTAGTTCCGAAATTCTTTAGAAATGCTTTTGTTGTTATTATTAATTAATTTGTTTATTGGAATGTGTTTATTTATTCGGTTTATATAATTCTTTGAATTTCTTTGTCTAGATTTCATTTCCCTCACCTACTCTAAATACTGTAATAATTTTTAACTTTTTGTCTTCATTCCCTGGGTTATATTCTTAGTTGATTCTTTTGTACTCTTCTTATTTGGTTGACTAGACTTTAATTTTGCACCATACATTATATTCAAAAAGTACTCGGAATTCTTTTAATGTATTGTTCATTTTTAGTTTAATGTAAAGCTATATGCAGGGTAGAGAATAAAAAGAAATAAAGCCATAATCGTGTTGGAGGGAGAACTGCTTTTATAAAAGGGAGCTTTCAATAAAAGGGTTTTTAAATAGATACAATATTTGTATTATTGGTTAATAGTAGTTGCTTAGAATTACTCATTTTCTCAACTTGTTGGCTCTTTATTTTTTGAATCTACAAATGTATTATCAATTACAATTTAAAATTAAAAAAAAAATCCTGTAAAAAAAATAGTTTCACGATTTGCTTCAAAGCTTTCTTAAAATGTTTTGCTATTAAATTTCGATGTTTTTCATTTAACTGTTAATTCCTAATTAATAATGTGTTTCAATCATTCGGGCTAAAAATTTTTGAAACATCACAATCTATGTACCTTAAAGGTAGTACGAGACTGATAAGTGAAAATCAATGTTAAAAAATTAACAAAAACATTCTATTTTGTCTAAATTATTATTAGATATTGTACAATTCAAAGTTATAAATTGGAAACCTTAAAAACCCGTACAGGTTTCTTGGCAAATAATTCTTATTCTTATAATGTTGCACTTTTGAAGTTTCATGACATGCGTTTTTAAAGTAGTGCTTATTACTGTTAGGCCCGATTGTACAATCATGGTTTAACTTGACACTTCGCTTTATTCCCATAGCATTAATTGTAAAGACAATTGTTTCTGTTTTGATCGTCACGTGGGATCTTGATTATCCGGAGGAACAGTCAGGATTTCCTCATTAATATACACACACAACACTATTTACAGTTTATTTACAATTTTTACAGTGACTTACAAAAATGATTTAAATTGAAACCGAACACTTGTAATGCGTAATCGTGACTCAAAACTATTTCATGAAGCTCGCGTTATATTGTATGTATTTGTCTTGATGTATGCATTTGCGAACTTAACTTAAAATTGTCGCGTCTCGGGTTTTTAAAACATAATTCATGCTCTTAATTAAGGTAAAAATTTGGGGGTATGAGACATGATTCGAAGGTTAGTAATGAGCTAAGTGACGATTGGCTAGCCGAATGGTGGCGCATCGAGGTAAATTGTTAGGCTTGCTGGGGTGCGTTCAGAATAAACGTCGAGCGTGCAACTTTTTACCCCTCGCGTTCATAATAACCTCAAGGTAAAAAGTTGTTCCGTTCATAATAAACGCACAATTTCGTCCGGTAAACAACTTTTTACCTATAATACTAATACTAATAATACTAACAATGTAATCCATTGTTCTGGTTTCAGGACGCTTTCAGTATTTCAATCTTCACTATTTTACCGTTTTGACAGCTCGTTTCAAAGAGTTCATAATAGGCGCCATGCACATATCTGCGTTGAGCGTCGCCTGGCGTGGTGACTTGTGAATTAGTGATATGAAAATATTTCTTGAGACTCATTGCATGGGAATAATATCACTCTTATGACAATTTACGACTGTACTACATAATACTTGAGCTTCCTGGTATTGAAATACATTAAAAGTTCAAGTTCAAGTTCAAATGTACACCAATAATTTGAAACAACTCGTATTTTCATACCACTAATGCACAATATGGTCATTGGTGGCGCTGTCTTCGCATGTGGATTAAGGCACTCGATCTCTGTCTAGGGACACAGGTACTGCCATCATATATTTTTGACAGTGACAGTGGCTATTTGACCTTGAGCGAATGGGTTGTCGTTGTGACAGTTGTTCCGTTCAATTTTCGCTTGTTGGCGTAATAAATTTAAAAACAGCATAGATAATGCCTGAAATATGTTGTGTTGGCCATTACAAATCAAATGCTACAAATTTAAACTGTTTAACATTGCTAGAGATGCATATACCTAACTTTTCTTTTTAAAATATCGTAAGCCCGCAATAGATACAGTCGCGGACAGAAAATTTCGGATGTCAGTGTCATTCCACTGACGCAAAAGTTAAGAAATTCCTATAGTATACGTCAGATGAGTGCCACTGACATCCGAAATTTTTTGTCCGCGACCGTACATTTGTACATTTCATACAATTTAATGTATTTCTTAACTTAAGACAAATTTTGTTGCATATTTTAACTAAATTTGTCAAAATACATCAGAAATTGTTTTTTAATTTGATCCAAAGTATGTTTTAGATATTTATACGCAATTTTTTTTGTAAATGAGAACTTTATGCAAGAAAATTTGTACGTGAACCAGTTTATTTGTCGCCAGTAAAGCTAATAAACATCAGTGAAAGCCTAGCACATTAATAAGTTAACGTTTAGTTTGGAATATATCAGGTATTTATGTTCTTTTGGTTATTACTTACAGTTTTCTATTTATTATGTCATATTTTTCTATAAACGCTTAGATTTATTGTAAGCTTACATTTTGTAGCAATAAAATGGAAATTTAAAGTAATTTGTGCCTTGATTTACATAAAGTATTCCAGTTTGTCATTTTTGACAACTAATTTCTTCAAGGTCAAATAGCCACTGTCAGTGTCAAAAACATATGATGGCAGTACCTGTGTCCCTAGACAGAGATCGAGTGCCTTAATGTGCATGGTTCCTATAGGCTGTTGTCCGGTCAATCGTCCTGCCAGGGTAAACACACTTTGTCGGGCGTTTATTCTGAACGCACCCCTGATGTCACGATTCTCAGAGATTTCGAACTGGAAAACATCGCATCGTCTATCTGGAATCAAGGAATCGGTCTGTGAAAGTATTTTAAGGGTTTGTGAATGTTAAGAATTGTTGGAACTACCGAAATACCGCGATAAATTGAAAGGAATTTTACTTAAGTGCCTTCGAATGTGAATTAACGCGAAGGGCAGATTACTAACGTCGCATTGTGCGTTGGCTACTTTTCTCGAAGTTCGGTTGTGCATGCCTTAAAATAAATTTACAAGATAACTAAAAACTAAACAAAATTGCAGATTCCTTATATGTATACTAATACTTAACAGTTTCCATAGAAATAAAACGAAGTTTAAAGTTAAAGTGATTTTACATACATCAGGCCTTAGTTTCAGTGATGCAAATTACCTGATTGATTTGTTTAAGATTGACGTGTTTTTTGCAAATCGTTATTAGGAAAATGAGAGTAATTTCCTCTGACTATGAGTGTTTAATGAAAATATTACCGTCACAGAAACGCGTACAACTTTATCTAAATATTTCAGCCAGTGTATCTCGAAAACTAAATATTTGAGTAAAAACCGTTTTAAAAATAGCCGGCAAACAATAATTTTATTAAAAAAATAAAGTAACATGATGTAATTTAAATAAACATTTAAGATTAGATAAGTAATTATCTATTCAAGTTTGTATACGGCACAATGTCTACGACGTTGGGATAGGTCGCCGTGCTTTTTCACTAAGAAAATAAACTTTACCTATTTTGATTTTCTACGGGGCGGGATATAATAATATTTTCTCAGTGATTCCGTTGACCGATATATTTTGTTTGTCGTTGGCGTGCCGTAGAACACGGAAGCATAACTCAAAAATTCGGGGCGGAAGCACGACTTTTATAAATTGTTTTCGATCTGAAAAAAAGCGTTTTCCAACATCGCTATTTTTAGACTTACACGCACTGTTTTTAAAATATGTTCTGTAAATCTTTACTCTTGTTTCATAAAACACTCAACTGGCATAAGGTAAGCCAATGAAGCTCATATTAAAGCAAGAACATTTAATTTTACATGACTTAAAAAATTTATCGTAGTATAAAATTTATTTTTTGGTTTTGAAATATTTTATGAATGTATTATATTTATTTTGACGACTTGACTTCTCATTATAAATCGCCATTCAATTATACTACAGTATGTACATACCACTTCACAATATTTTGTGGAATTAAATATAATTAAAATTAATATAAATTTGTAATAATTAAATTCCGAATGACTCCTATAACGCTTGGAACATTGAGAATCTGTTGACAGTTTCCTTAAGACTGACGCTGTTTGTCTTTCAATTTTGAGAAAGCTGTTAGTGTACAGCGAAACGTCGATACTAACTACAAAAGATCCTGCTTATTTGTTGAAGGCAACTGTTATAATTAATTAATCATGTCCAATGGACAATATTCCGTTGTCTGTCTGCACCATTATTTCATGGAAATCACATAGTACTTCATGATTTGGACATGAGAAAAATATCTGCTAAGTTAGATCCTCAAATACCTGAACGCTAATCAAAAACGACTCAAAGTGACAAGTTCGACGTCGCTTTGCCCCTTTTTTCAAGAGGATTCTTTTATCTTTTTGGATCGAATTGTAACTATAGACGAAACATCTATTTTACTATCCAAAAATGCCCGCCCGTGTTCAAAATTGGCAGGAAAGGTCCTTGCATCAGTTTCTTGAGACCAGAGCGAAATACTTAGTTATGATTGACTACTTAGAATAGGGTAAAACCGTAACGGGAACGTATTATTCTACTCGTATTATTAACCAAGCTTCGTGAAAAAATTATGGAGGAACGACGAAAAACTTCACCCCCGCTTACAAGTCCTTAGTTGCATTGCAAAAAATTGATGAAATTGGCTTCGAATTAATTGACCATCCTCAGATTGAGCTCCTTCGGGCTATTATCTATTTCCTAAACTAAAAAAAAAATCTTAAAAGGAAACAAGTTCACATTGAATGAAGCAGTAAAAGTATTGTGGAGGAATGGCTTCCAAGCTTCTCTGCGTCTCTGAAAGCGTCTCTGAAAGAAATAAAAGATTTGTAAATTTTACGCTTTCTCGTGGGACGTAGAATTGTGTTTCCATAAGCATCTACATTTATGTTATACTCTCTCGGCATACACTCAATAAACAAGACTCCTTCCGCATCCTAAAAAAAACTGTTGCCATCAGTTTTTTCCAGAAAATTGTGTTTTGACTTTATTTGGTGCCTTTATGAACCTAATGCATGAATTCCTGTTTAGTGGGAGGATTCCAGTGATATACGCAAGTCTCATCCACGGTGATAATTCAAGAAAGAAAAATATCTGTCCCTTTCCAACGCGGCCAAACCTTCTTAAGAAATTTATTTTCTGACCAGTTTTTGCTCAAGTGTAAACAATCTGAGAATTCACCGCGCAGACACTTTCTTTGTACCCCAAATCGTCATTCGAAATTTTAAGGGCACTTGTTTGGGATACACAGACTTCGAAGACAATAGTAGAGACCTTTATATGTCAATCTTGCACTACCATATTTTTGTCTTTTTGCACTATCTCTTCAATTCGAGCTTTGCCAAATAGTAAGGATTATTTTAAAGAAAAGATGGTAGGAAAGAAACTTCGCAAATTTTAGAGCATAAAAGAAAATTTTACGACCTATTATAAAAAATTTCAAGAAATTAAAAAGTAAATTTCACTTAACATAAACAACCTAACGCTGGATTTCACAAACGTCACTTAAGTTTAATCATCGATTAAGAATAATCATTCCTATACCTTCAGCACATGTAACCATAGCAACGTTTACTTTTAACGCTTGATTAAATTTAAGTAACGTTTGTGAAATCCACCACTAGTCTGGTAAAAGGCCTATTTCAATTCTAAAGGAATAAAATATGGCTGGTCCATTAAAAACCCTGAACCTGCAAATTAAGTATGACAGAAATTATGAAACATTCAAAAAGAACCTCATTTCATCCGAAATTTACCATCTTCTCAGGTTTATTTTACGAATATTTTATTAACGCCTTCTTGTTTTCATTATTAATTAACAAAAAAAGAATCGAACTTAATTTGATAAAATGTAAAATAATGTGTTTTCTTAATCGAATCAACGCAGTCATCCGTCGGTGTGTGAAAAGGAATTAGGAAGTAACGTGTTTTAACCAACGAAAACACATTTTTCAACTTCTAAAGTTTATTTAATTCTGTTTTCCTCGTTCTAAGAAGTAGAGCGAATAATCTAACTAAGCAAAGCGTCGGAAAGGATTGTGGAAATGAATCGCGGAATCGGGATGGGTTTGTTATGACAGCGAGTAAACCTCGAGATGGAGCTCTTAATTAATGGGTTTCTTTGTTTGGATTGAAAATAGCGGACGTATTGGCAGCCCGTAGCGAAGCGTCCGAGCGTGCAGATGCGTCGCGCCACCCCCTGCCGCCCCCAGCGCATTTCTCATCGTTTTGTATGTGCATACGTACGTATGTATGCGTGCACATGCACGCTACTGTTCCAGTAAATTACATGTGGGGAGTAATCTTGTTTATGAGCGGCTTTAAACAAAACGTCAGTATATTATAAATGAAGATACATATGCACAGTATATTTTCGTTCTTGCATAAATTGTTTGACACACTGAGAATTCCTTGAAAATGCACCGAATATAAATCCCAATACTGTTACAGGAAGTACTTCGAGGTCAAAGTGCGTAATTTAATTCATATTTTCAATAGTAACGTGTAATCGCATAAGAAATTATCATTAAATTATTATAAAATTTTTAGTATTTTTAATGATTAGACTGCGGAGGATTTTCATGATGGAAGCCATCTAGAGCAAAGCTCATGGCTTTCTCTGGAATGAACTTAAATGAAAGCAAAAACAACAACTTCAATACCTCATGCAGTTTGTAATTCAGCTGATGAATCGGTCGAGATGTCAACATGTCGCTTATGTATTCTTAAAACCTTACTTTATTTATTCTGAAGCTACCAAAGATCTATGTTGGCATCGCACACTTTTCAAAAATTTTCCAGTACATTTTATCTTATTCATCATCGTACTCAAATTTTACACAGCATGTACAAATACTCGACGTTCATTTAATAAGCTCTCGTAGTAAAGGAATTGATTTATTTATTGGGTACATGTAGATCAGCCTTTCGGCTTGCAAAAGTTTATCATCGTTGAAAATTTCTCGTTCTCGAACCGGGATGAACTGAGTTATATCTTCAGGAAAGTCCACGGTTAGAAACTCACAGGTGCCTCTTCCGTAACCTTCTTTAAAGCAACCGTTCACTATGTCATACTTCTTATTTTTGGGTAAAAATCCAATCAAAGTCCTCAAAGAATAATGGACATAAAATGCACTAAAATTGTCCACCTTTTTGGATACAACTCCATAATGTCCATAAAAGTCGCCAAGAGGTTCCATTTTCAAACAAGTCATATTTATCTTATATGGCATGAAAGTAGCCATCGGTAAATTCCTCGTTCTTTAAATTCATAGACAAATTTGTGACAATTTTCATTCGTGCTTTGAACGATGTACCTATGAACAAAAATTTGGTGGACTAGCATCTGTGCATCTTTTTTTCTAAAAATCACTTCAATTCCACTTTTTAGGATATCCGGTAATACGTCATACCTCTTTAAATGGATCAGAATTTCCACTTTCAAAGCACTTTCGTGTTTGGTCTTCGAGGATAAACGTATAAAGACGTGACTAGGGAATCCAAATCTTGAAGGGATGTACCTAGTAATAAATTAATTGAAGCTGCGTTTTACTTCTTGCAAATTGTTGCCTTGCAATGGAAATGAATGAAGGCATGCAACAAGCTCGTTAATTTCTTTTTGTCCATTTTGTAATTTTAATGTATAATAATACTAAATGAGAGTACTTAATTTCCGATTTTATTTAAAATTAAGTGTTTATAACCTGTGAGCAAATAAAAATCAGATTAGGGTAGGCGGTGCAAAGAAAATGTATGTCTGTGCTTAAATAAAACGTCAATAAATTTGACAGCCCATGAATGTACTACATTACTTAATTCAGTTAATCACAGACATACATTTTCTTTGCACCGCCTACCCTAATCTGATTTTTATTTGCTCACTTTTTATATACCGTGAGTTTTTTTTTTTAACTCTGAACAAACAATGTAAATATTTCTATGCAGTTTTAAAAAAACCGAGTCAATGCATTGCAAGAGTATACCAGCTACCTATGATGAAAGAAAACGAGTTTCAGTAAAGTAATTTTAAGATTTATTTTGTTAACAAAAATACTGTAATAAATGTTCGAAATGTTCTCCTTCATGTTTTAAACAATGTGCTAAGCAATTATCTTATACTTACAAAGATTTTCTTAAGATTTCGGGATTTAAGTCATGACATTTCATAATTGACACTGACAGCACATTTATTTTGTTGAAGATTGCTAGGAGATTGCTTCCATATCCTGCAATGCATTCTGCATTGACATGTTTTTTTGTAACTGAACATAGGAATATTTATGTAAGTTCAGAGATATAAAAGACTCACGGTATATGTATCTGCATATGTATCTGTATATGTATTTTTGCGTTTGATACATTTGATGTACATAAATATGTATTGTAATACACAAAATTTAGCTGTGGAAACAGGTAATTTCTGAATATAAAATAAATGAAAAAGAACTGTTACAAGAAATCTTGACTATTTCATATTAAAATCTATTGCAAAGACTTTAAGTGGAATCGAAGAATGCGTTCCAAACAATTCAAGTTTCCTTAACTCCTTATTTTAAGTATGCTTTAGTAACAAATGTAGATGTTGAACTTTTGTTTTCGAGCTATAAGCTACTGTTAAATAACAAAAGGATGAATTTAGAAATAATTCTATTTACTGTCAAATCAAATTACCTGTAATAAGATACATTTAAACGTCATATCATTATTGAATATACACATCTTTGCAGCAAACTTTTGTAATTTTATTTTCATTGTCGATACTATTGACTAAAGATTTTCGATTATTTCTTTTTTGAATTCTTCAAATTTATTTAACTTTCTGTTTTAAATTATTCATGTTTCAATACTCCGTTAAAATATTTATAGAAATAGTTTTTATATTTCTCAATTTATCTATTTGATTGCACATTTATATATTTACTTATTGTCATTGATTTATGTCGTTGATACTTTTTGTTTTCATTTTACATATTAAAATTATTCCTAATATTTTTAAATTAAAGCTGGTTCTTGTCCGATGAAAATTGTATCACAAAATGTTTTAAACGGACACTAAAGAGCGCACAAAACACTTTACGTTTTGCTATCGTTTGATAGCTTCTTCGGAAGTGAAAAAATATAAATAAGGTTGTCAAAATAAAATAGCGAAGCGTAAAGTGTTTTATGCGCTATTTAGTGTCCGTTTAAAACATTTTGTGATACAATATTTTTAAAGTTCAGTTGAAAATTTTTCTTTTACCTTCAAGTTTGGCTGCATTTTAATTTTCAATTCTGTTTTTGCTTGATCGGGTCTTAATTTCAAAATTATTTCGTTATTTTTTTAAAATTAATCTTCTAATACTTTTCTGTTATATTTTTTACGTAGGTAATCACATTTCTTTGGCCTTTCAAAATGCAGTTTCTTTATTCTGAAGCGAAACGTTGACTATCCGATAAATAATATATGTATGTACAAATTTTGTGATCATTTTCAATTAGTAAGAAAGAGCTTTAATTACAGTTTTAAATTTTTTCATCTGCCAATATTTTTTTTTTCTGGTTTAACTTCAAACTTGTAAAAATAATGCCTTTTATAAATGTTTTGTTAATTATTTTTATTTAATTATTTGTCTTCATTTATATTTTTTTAGTTATATGTATAAATAACGCGTGATCAATATCTTTTCTAATCAAGTGACCTATGGAAAAAAATTATGTCTTTGTTTGATTCATTATTTCAAATGCCATTTGAATTATTTTTATTGCATTCCTATCGTTTTGTATAGGAATGCAATATAAATATGTAATAAATATGTAGTGGCATTTGAAATAATGAACTAATCAAAGACACATGATTTCATTTTCATAGGTCACTTAATTAGAAAAGATATTGATCACCTGTTAATAATAATATGGTCTTTATTGTGTCCTTGCAAGAATGTAATAAAGATAACAAGAAAAAAAAAACAATGTAACGAAAAAAATGTTTTGCAGCACGCAATCACAAGGCGAGATTCAGTCAACTTAAACCTGTATAATTATCATAGATAGTATTATGAAATAAATACAGTTGAAAAGTAAAGGACCTCTCAAATATGTATAATAAATCCTACAGTTGACTTTGTCTGTTTGTATTATTATTCTTTTGACATTTTAGTTTTAATCTCACATTTGAGGAATTTTTTCTTCAACTTCATCTAGCAATTTTTATATTTTGCTGTACTTAACCTTTTCATTCTTTTATATCTAAATGAAATCTAAATTAATTTTTTGTTTTCTACATCCTTTTCTTCAAATGTTACTTCGCCTAGTCGCCTAGTAAAAAGATCGATTTTCTCAAATGGAATGCCAGATTTTTCGTTGCGCAATCAAATTGGTGATAAAATTTGGCACAAAGTGGTATTACATGTTCCTATACCTAAATCAAACCGTTTTAAAGTTATTTACAAAAAACGAAAAATTTTACCATTATGGCGAGAATGCATGCTAATGAATGAGTTTCAATAACTTGACATTTGAAAAATTATTTCTGGTATCCATAGCAACCATTCATTAGCATGCATTCTCGCCATAATGGTAAAATTTTCCTTTTTTGGGAAATAACTCTAAAACGGATTGATTTAGGTATAGGAACATGTAATACCACTTTGTGCCAAATTTTATCACCAATTTGATTACGCAACGAAAAATCTGGCATTCCATTTGAAAAAATCGATCTTCTTACATTTTTAACTCTTGATGAAAAGTATAAATTTAAGAATTATTCTCAGGCAAAGATGTTTGTTTTGAAGATAAAGAGATCTTTAAACTACAAACTTAATTAGATTTCAATTTTCTATCTCGTTTCAAATAAGAGTTACAGCCCATTTTGAAAACGCCAACCACCTGCCATGATTTCGGAAAATAATTTTTATCTCAAAAACTGTAATAGAGAGACATTGTATGGTTTGAATAAAAAAGATTCAATATTATGATTCCCATCTAAAAGTGCAAAAATAAATAGTGTGTTCCATTTAAAATAACAAAGTAGATGGCGATTTCCGATAAAACCGGAAGTGCTAGACATCTGAAAATATTTTAGCTGAAGAGAACGCAATCATTTGTATCTAATTCTAAATGTTCAAGTTTCTATTTTGGCCAGAACCCCATAAACTTTTAATGAAAGGTCTCGCTGGGACACCCTGTATATATTGATGGTATATTGATTTTGCGAAAAAATTAAAATTACCATTTTGCATATACTCCGTTGTCTAGTTGTAAGCTATTTCTGAAAAACATATGAAATACTCGTACAAGTTATGTATATTCGATTGAGTTGGAATACAAAATTGAAAATATCAATCATTACTATCATTACACATCACTGTTCGTATGTTTATTTAAAATGGAAAATGGAAAATTGCATATTCAAAAAGATATTTTAAACACTTAATTCACTCATAACACGTAAAGTTAAGAGAAAAAATATTTTCGGAATTAGCAGATCATTCAAATCAAGTTAATCAGATTAATATAATAATTAATCTATTAATTATTCAAAACAAGCATAAAGCTAGTTTAAATTTAATGTACGTGCAGTGATGACATTTTTTGTTTTCCGATTTACCTAAAACTGGAATAGTAAATTAGCGCAGCGATGATACATGTTGACTTTACACAATTACCTGCAGTTTACATAATTTCTACGATACTGAATAATAAATATAGAGAGCAGCCATTCGGTGAAATTTTCAGCTGGCGCGCCTACATTTCGCGGTCCGCACACGTATGAAATTAATGCAAAATTTACAAACAAATACACGTGTCGTAATTAATTCCGTAACGGTTTTGTTATTGTTTTCCCGTGCGCTCATTAATTACAATAATTTGTTAAATAGCGTTCGCGCCGCATTAATTTACCGAGGGATAAATTGACGTCACCGTCGTCGTCGATTTTTCGGCAAGAAACGAGGAAAAATATAATCAGACATGCGCTAATACTAGACAATCGAATGTGGTACCTATTCTGAGGGTTGCCGTGGAAACCACGGTGTCTGTAAGATTCAAGAGCCATGGGAAAGACCACGTGGCCACGGCTGGATACTGTGGAGGAACAACAGTCTCTTGCAGCAGACCCTAATTCTCTTCGGTCTAATTTTCAGTTCACATCCTAAGGTATTCTAAAGACATTCTAAAAGAATTCTACAAAAATGTAAAATCAGTTACTATTACAGTTGAGTGATATAAGATAACAAAATATAAAATACTTTTGATGTTAAACTATAACAGAAAATGATTTCTATAGTATTAAGAAGTTTTTTTTTTAACTTTATAATTGAAATAATAGAATTAGTGTTTTAAAATACTTACAACTGCTTTGATTGTCTATATTAATTCATAGCTATTCACTTTTTTAAGCTGAGAAATCATGAATATATAGTAGATATCATCGACTTAAAACAAATATTTTATTAATTAAAATTTATTATGATAGAAATGATACAATATTAAAGTAAACAATTTTAAATTCAAAATATTAAGGAAATTTATGCAATATGTAGAGATTATCACTATTATTATTATATTACCTGAAAGAAATAACGTAATTGGGGCGGATGTAATATAAAAAGACTGTGCACATAAAGAAAATCATGACTTTAGTGTTTAATAATCGCACTTCCGCGAAGCACCGACCGAAACATTTCAGACGGAAAATTTCAGAGTCCGTGGGAAAGTTCTTTCAGCGATTCAGTTGGTCGAAGCTCAGAATGAAAATTGCGTGAGCCGAAGATTGCCGCGAGCGGTGACTCGGATGTCTGTGTTTCATTTTGTATCTGCGCTTTTTATGGGGAACATGTGCCGCAGAAAAATGCGAGTGTCGTAAACGGAGAGGGTTTTTGCATAGAAAACGGATTTATCGTAAATATGTGGAAGGTGACATCATATTCTGAAAACTTTGATTTTTTTTAGCTTAAAAAAAATTGTTTAAAAATCGCACAAGCTTGAGTTTTCATTCACGTCGACAAGAATTTGTTAGAAATGACGCCAATGTAATCACGCAAGAGGAGCAAGCTTAGTTTTTCATACATCCTGAACAGAATATTTTTTTTAGTATCCGCAGATACAAATTATTACTTAAAGTTTAAACTTTCTATCATAACTTGGCAATACTATTCATTTTGCTAAAAATGTCCTATGTCTAATTACAATTCTAGATTGCTTTTCATTTGATCGTGATTATTCATGTTTCGAGAAATTCTAAAAAGATTCCAGAAGAAAGTATTCATAATTTACATCATCTGATGTTTTATGGTGAAACCTCAATTATACCTTACCAATCAAAAAGCTGTAATAAACAAATAAATATTCGTTGTTGATCTATAAATAACGAATATTTTGTTGAACTATTAGGTACTGCTTACTGTCTAGACTAATTTTGTCTATACATAAAAAAAACTTTATCTTATGTTTGTTTATTTCAATTGTTTTATTGAGAAGAAAGGAATAACTTTAAATTATCGTCGAAAATAAATTTTGTAAATTGAATTTGAAGATACATACTCGACGCAAAGCAAAAGCGACAAAACCTGAAAACTTTGCAATAAATAGAAACTGAAATGGCGACAAGTATTAACGTTTCCAGGCATTAAAAAATCTTAAACAAATAAATTTAAATGCGTAAACATGACTGACACTTTGAAGAGTCATATTGTTTAAACGTGAAGGATACATGAAAGAACTATTAATTCAAAAACAATACTTGTCGACAATACGAAACCCAAGAACAGCTTTAGGCATCGGTATGAACTTATAAATATTTTTTGGAAAATTACCAGAAAGATACGGAAATACTTTGGGAGTACGAGCTTCTTTCTTCTTCCTTCTTCTAGAGGAAGAAGTCGTAAATGAAACATCATTTGCATATATCCACAAAACCTTTCCAAGTTTATGCTAAATTGAAGGCGAAATGTTTCAGTGTTTTACAAACAAAGATTCAATACAATTTTGTTTTCTCACTGGGAAAAATGAAATAGTTAAGTCAACAACTTTTTCAATGTCAATTTTTTGTGCATTGACAAATAAAATTTACTTGTTTCACCGGTAATATTCTTAACTAAACATCCTGGAAATTGTTGAAATAACACTAAGAAAATGTTAAACTATTAAATTTGACTGAGCGATGTAAATATTTTGCCTTAAAATGAAAATGCTTACAATGTTAAATCAAAAAGTTGAAATTTTAAAATGATCATAAAGTGCTGTTGCCTTTATGTGTCTGTTTTGATTTTTATTTAACGGAATAAATGTTAAGTCAAGTAAAAGCGAGGGTTAATTCCCATATTAATAAGACGTCGTACACTTAGTCATGTAGCATTAGAATGATATACGAACTTACGTGTTAAGTTTGCAGAAATAAGCAGTAAACAGTTATTGAAATTCTTGCTATCGAGTTCCAGATGGCGCCTGCTAAAACTTTGCGTATATTTACTGCCTGTCCTAGCATAACCTTGTTGTTCGACATCGTTTCTTAAAAGGATAAGTTATTCATATTTTGAATGTGTCCGACATTATAAAATTCGTTGAGAGGTTTGTTCAGCTCATCTGCCAACTCACCAAAGGTTGAAGGGTTACCTTTCTTTGACAGTATCGCAAAGAAGTGAACGTTTAATTGATGTTTACCGAAACGATAGTCTAGACTTTACGCTTTTATTAGACGTACTGAAAAATTGTTTTTTCAGACAAATAAAATATTTAGCAATTTTAACCATCTAAAGTTCTTGTATTAATCTTCTTGTGGATTAAAGCAACAAAAAAGATGTCTTCATTGTATGCTTGCCTCAAACAAAATATTCTAATCTAAAATATTTAACATTTTTTGACTATTGGTTCAATGACCACGCGTGAATGCTAATAGGTAAACGAAAAATATTGTTAACTGAACATGTTTTTGGATGACTGAACAGTTTATTTTTCTCAGTGCTTCATTTAACAATTGTTTTATGTGTATAGCAGAATTTTTTTTCTAAAGATCAACAAACTTATTTTTAATTTAATCTCCTTTCATTTATCCCATTAATTGGTCCTAATTAATGGGATAAATGAAAGAAGATTAGATTAGATTTCCAATTCCACCCATATTCCTATTCAAGAGTATGATGATGTTGCGACCAATGTTCCCAGGGCGAGGTACGAGCAATAATGTCATGTTCAGTGCTAAACAAGAGCTAAAGGGTTAAACCTAAAACAAACCTTTTAAACGCAGCTCTCTTTTCTTTAAATTTTAACAGTTTATAAAGAAATATTGAAGTTTTGAATAACCACAAACTATTGCTATTATTCCCTCTATTCAAACGACAGAGTTTGGGGTAGAAGCAATCAGCCCAGAAAGTGAATCATGTCCTTTGGTGCAAAGCTACATATACAAAGCTATATTTAGAGGTTATTTAGACCAGATTTAGACTCTCTCACTTGGCATACCACATCTCGTATTTGAAAGTGTTTAAGTGTTTTTCGAAAATAATTATCCTGCAAACTATTTTTGTTTCTATAACACCCATTTAATTCCCAGAGCTTAGCGCTTATCGGAGAGTCGTGTTCTGGCTGGTTACTCGTATCTGCCTGCTACGGCTGTGACCGTCTTACTGCTGTTATTTCTCCTTCGGCATTCGCCTCACAATCTGGTGAAACGCAGAGAACCCAGTTTTAAAGAGCCGGTTTAAATCCGAACACAAACCGACACATGAAAATTCTAATTTTCACATAAAATTCGTTTGCACTGGATGAGGATCAAACCGACACCTGTAGATGCTAAATCAAGCATCAAGTCCGTTGCCAGAGGACCAACGCAACCCGTCTGTGCAACCACTTTACACTTATTTTCTTGTTTTAGTTTTCCTCTGTACGTCCAAAAAAGCCTGGAGTTGGCTTTTTAAATGTTTCCAAGTTAAGAGGCTTTGACGAAAGTCATCTGTGAAAAGAGTCGTTCACAAGAAAACGTTTTCCGAAATAGACTCGTAAAGCGCTTGAGATTAGCACTGTTAATTCCAAGCGGTATACATGACTTGTTGAATAACATCAAAAGCATTCATGGAGAAACTTCAAAAAGAAAAGACAATTAAATTTTTGAAGCAGCATCAAAATAATATATTCGACATACATCTACTATCTAATAAAATTAGTGACTTATTTTTGTTTTCTCCAGCGAAACCAAAGTTCCGAGAAATGTACTTTCCATCTGTTTCCGACACTTTCCAAAATAAATATATTTCTGCAGGAATAAAGAAATAATATGTTTATGCTAATCTGAACACCAAACGAACAGCTCTCTTAATAAATTGTATATTTGCAGGATAAAACAATACAAGGGATTAATATTATATTTATTATGTGTCATAAGCAGATAAGGAAAGAATATCATTAAAGTCTCTGAGAAGCGTTAGTGTGAGCGAGACATACCAAAGTTAGAGGAGAATTTATATGGTGTTGTTGGGTTCTTGCTGATATTCTAACAGTTGAGCGAACGAATTCAGGATACAAAAAGAAATTAATGGGAGATTTGAAACTTGCACTATTAGAAACATACGTTCTCACATAATACTTCATATTTTTCACTTAATTATTGATTTAGATTTTACAATGTTATTATTTATTATTTTATTATTATAATTTGCACTTTTTCTTCTGTAGCATTGGATTTAAGACAAGAGCACGGAAAAATGTTTTCAACTGTTACTAGTTTATTACATTTTTAAATTCCCATGATCTAAATAATATTATTAATTAATGCATGGGTTACATAATAGTTATTTAAGTATCAAGGACATAATTAAAGCACGACGTGAAGCGGAATGCTTTTAAATGCTCGAGGGCTATTATCTACAATTATGCCCGTGGTACATACAATGTGTTATTTTATTTTGGCCAAAATGTATGGATTCAATATTTTTATATCATGTGCGAGTGATGAGCATGTTGCTTCCATAAATTAAGTATGTAGATGCTTTACTACAGATTTGCTTATTTTAGAGCCCTTGGACAAAAAAGGCCAAATTATGTCCGCAATTGAGTGCCAATAAACAAGATTATGATTCCAAAATAAAATAAAAGCAAATTATTAGCAAAATTGAAAATAATACATAAGAGATTTCGATATCGTTTGTTGTCAATAATCGAAAACGTGAACGAAATGTTATCTCGGTTAACATAAACCGAACGTAAAGCTCTTAATGCGAGTACACTGCAGCCTTTATAGAATTTAAACATTTAATATTTCTCTCTGACAGAGACATAATATTTACAAGAAAAAGAGTCGGTTGCAGGCTCAAAAGACAAGTCCTGAACGGTCGGATTCTGAGAAACGCGAACATCAAGCGCGGGCCCTGGCCAATGTCAGCCGTCAGCTGCACTTTTATACACCATCTTTATTACACTTTGATTGCAACACATAAAACGATTTTCCGTCTATTTACATCTATTATAAACAAATGTTGACGTGCCCGCGAAAATCTTAAAACCGCCGGTAGCATGCAGATTTTACGCGAGATCCTTGACTGATATACGATTTAACGAAACGTTGAGACATAAATATTATGCACCAATTTAAATCGGAATTGCACAGACCAGTGTTTCTAACTGGAACAAGGAAAGTTTAGTCATTTTGCAATTTCATCCTAATATTTTCCTTTGCAAACCACAATAAACTGCGAACATTCGATATTTTGCTTCTAAATGTTCATCATAATGTAAATATATTAATGTAATGAGAAATAAAGCAAAACAAATTCAGGTTAGGGGCGACGCGACGTCTTTTTGAGAGGATTTGTTCGTCATCATGAAAGAAAATTTGATGCTTTTCATTTAATCAAATGACTTTGGAAAATTTAATACCAGTCAAAACCATACCATACCATTATTCGAAATCAATGTGTGAATACTGTTGCTCAGTTCTAGTACATTCAGGATAATTCTTTAGGATTATCCAAATACAAAAAACCTAGTGCGGTTCTATTAAAAATAGAACAAACAATAGGATACACGATTTTTCCTCAACTGGTTGACGATATTAGGGGGACAATTTTTATTGGAATTTGCTGAAAAATATAGAATCAGTTCCACTGTAATGTATAGGGTCAGTAATTATAATTCAATAGGTATTTAAGTAATATACATAGATATTAAGAGAAGTTGTGAGAAAACAACGAATGGGCTATCCAGCACAGATCAAGCTCCTCATATAAACTAAAACAGAGTAAGTAATGATAATACAAGAGCGAACTATAGAACGAAGTATGGGTATGACCTTAGCAGTCGTTCGCAAGCTGTATAGACATTTCCAAATTGTTTAAAATATTTTTTCTACTGTAATTACATATGAAAGGAAGTTATGAACTTCTCCCATATTTTATTACTTCCTATTTAATCCTGCATAAAAGTTCTTAATTAAAAAAAAAATATTTGTTTACTTAATACGCTCTAAGATACAAATATAACGGATTTTCAATTAAAAATCTTCTCGCAGTGTACCATGAAATGACAAAGACCGAAAAAGGCATGTCTTAGCTTATAACACGTTTGCGTTGTCAACTGACAGATACATTTTGTCGTTGTTAAAGTTTAATTTCTTTCGTACTGTCCTGTGAAATCGTTTTCATGTTAAAGCAGAAATCGTTTCTGTTTAAATCCTGTTTTCGTAATGAACATTTTCACATCTGTTATAAATATAACATATGAAATATCTGAAGAGTCTTCTTTCTTCAAAAGTAAATTATATTTAAGTTATAACCTGTGAGCAAATAAAAATCACATTAGGGCAGACGGTGCAAAGAAAATGTATGTCTGTGATTAAATAAAAAGTCAATAAATTTGACAGTCCATGAATGTATTACATTAATTAATTCTGTTAATCACAGACATACATTTTCTTTGCACCGCCTACTCTAATCTGATTTTTATTTGCTCACTTTTTATTTCCCTATTACTTGTGCCACATGCGCAGACATACGTTTTCAACATCATATTTTTCCATGGCATGCTAGAGAAGTTTTTTTATTTGAAAGCCCTTTATTTTAAAGCTCCTTATGAATTAATTATTATCGTGCGTTTGCTTGTTATGTTTCTCTTTGTTTTCACTACTACGATTCAACAATCCATTCGGGATTCTGGCTACTTTTAAGGAGATAGGATCACATAAGAACAACTTTCCCTTGTACCTCCTTTCTTCTCGTAAGCTAGAGAAAATATTTCTAAACTCTTCTTTTTTCCAGAGATTGAAGGTGACCAACAGTTTCCTTTTTCATTTATTTTGCAAATCTGGCAATGTTATCAATATTTCCTTTTTTATACATGTATACATGTCTTAGGGGACGATGATCTCAATCGATTAATAAGAAGAAAGAAGCTTTGAAGATGAAGTTACTACTGAGCTTTAGAAACTATTTAAAATTTTTGTCGAACTTTCAGAAATGCTTATTTGTTTCTTCAGGATAATTTAATAAAGTTTCAATAAAAACAATAATAAAATAATAATGGATTGTCCATGATGTTTGTGACTGATTTAAAATAAATTTGGAAAACGACGTGCCAAGGTCACAAAAAACGTTTTTTGTGACTTTGGCACATTGTTTTCCAAATTTATTTTAAAAACAATAATTCTCATGAACAAACAAATGAATGAATGAACAAAGGAAACTTGGCCAAAACAGTTGAAAAAGGACGAAGTGTCACTTGTAAAAAGACAAAACATATTAAAACTTTGTTATCAAATATTTAAAAGTATGGAAACATGGAGCTTTGTTAGGCAATGAATTCGAAGATAAATTTCACACATTGAAAAATGACGTTACCTAATAGCGCTACAAAAGAAGTCAGTTTAACTCGACCTGAGTGATCTATTACAACTAAAAATAAGTAAGAACTAACACAGCAAGTTTATAATATAAACTATATATAAATACTATATAACTATAAATTAACAATTCCGATGAATGCTTATTTGTAAAATTTCTGCGTTATTCCAAAAGGATTATGTAGTCATTATTGTTCCGTCTTTTCTAAAAGGCTTAATTAATTCTCTTAATTTTCCTTAATTTCGACATCGTATATAACCAGCTACTACTACTGTATTTTGCATTTCGTTATGGTAAAATGTGAGTGGTTTGTCCAACTCCATTAAACAATATTTTTTTCATATTCAATTCTGGAGCACATTGGATTCGGGTCGATCTAAAAATTGCCAAGTTTTACTCATGTCAGATTTTGATCTCTGCCTAAATATACACACGCAATCTAATAAAAACAACATATTTTACTGAAAAGAGATCGTGAATATAGACCATGAGTTCTCATCTTTTATAAGAACACGTCGAAAGGCGTCTCAGAACAGCTCCTTAAGGAATTTCAAGTTAAAAAGAACAAATCCTTATGCATGCGGTTTGGTTTTTATTAGTTTTATAACAATTAGAGAATTTATTCTAAATTTGCTTTTTTTCCAGAAACTTTACAAAATTTTGTGATTTTGATGTCCATCTTCAATTTCCGACTTTTTTAAAACTCTTGGCTTCCATCGTCCACACAACCTATCCTTATTTTTGTAATCTTTCTCTAAGACTGTCCTCCTGTAGGTTTCAATTTTATAACAGTATTTGTGTTTCTCTGTTCGTTATGTATGATTGGAAAGAAATGGCATACGGAAATGTTACTGAGTAAGTAAAGCTACAAGTTGTCGATCTCTGACTATCTTCTCATTGCTTCAAATTTCATCAATACTGAAACAAGAAATTGGAGGAATGGTACGATTTGAAAAATGAATCGAATTGGTGTTTCTTTAAGAGAATAAAGCGACCAGTGAAATTTAATTACTGCGCTCTGATCTGGTGTAGATTCATTCTTACACTGGGTTAAAGATTTTCTTAATACCTATTTTCGTTGCGAATCCTTCACCCTTTTTACAGGGAGTTGATATCTCATGGATACAGCAGCTCTCATGAGGTTTTCTATAAAGTCAACATTTTAATTTGTAATTTAGGATTTTGATCTGGTCTCTAAAATAGGCTCTATTTACCTCTACTCTTCTTGTTTTTATTTTATTGCTGACAGACTAAATTTTATTATTTTTTTGTTGCCTTTCTGTATTAATCAAAAAATGGCTTCACGGATACTCTCATAATGAAAAAAAAATGCAGATAATTGCATATTCCTTTCTAATAATGTGCATATGGAAATTACACCTTCAAATTAATTTTGCTTAGAACAAGCAATATAACAAAATACAATTGAACCGGAACCATAAAAGTAAGTCACATTATATAAAATATTATAAAATATTATATTATTATATTATATTATATTATAAAATATACAGGGTGTCCCGTAAATAAGGGGCCATAATGCGAGGGCTAACACAATGGTGCATATAGAGTCCGCGAATGTAAATGAAAGTTGCCTGCTTCGGTAATTTTTTTGGAAAATTTTTCAAAGAAATTACGATCGGAATGCGGTCCTGTTTTGCTTATAAACTCTATACGTCATAGGTAAGCGGATGTGATTCAAAGCGAAGAAAATTCGATAATAAAACTGACCTGCTCAACATAATGACACATATTGCTGAGGTCTTTTGGACTGCGATTGTTATGTCATTAGTTACCGTGATGTCTATAGCAAGTGTTCGAAATGCCCTGCGTTGCGCAGGTCAGGAAAGGCAAGTTCGTACTCAGTATTATACTCTAGCATATCTCCCAAACGATGCTGTTTTCGTATTTTATTAGAAGAAAAAAAGTTATTGTATATGGTTACCTATCCATTGCTACCGTGTGGCCCCTTATTATGGGACACCCTGTATAAATATTTTTTTAATTTTTATATATGAATCTTAATAGTAAAATGATTTTTTTTTAATTTCTAGTTTTGGTTTTAAATTTAATAAATATATCATTTTAAAGTATGTAGATACCAATTCGAATTTACTTTCAGTAAATAAATATTTTGGCTAAATAACTTTCCATAGTACAGGACATTACCTCCCTTATTTAAAGGAGTATTTACACTTTTCGTAAATAATAATTCAATGTCTTGCAAATTCCTTTTTCCTTTTATTTATTAGGAAATTACACTGCCCGTCAGTTTTTACACTTCTCTATAATATTTATACGCATAATATTGACGATAAAAATTTAAAGTGCAGGTTATAAGGAGAAAATTTATTTTTAAAAAATGACATTTAAAAATACGGTTAAAAACAGACCTGTATTTATGCAGCTTTTAATGCGTAAAGCTGTAATTTGGAAGCTATAAATGTAACTTTTCACGAGTTATGAGTATTTTGGTTCGCAGAACTATATGAAATACAGTGGTTTAGATGATTCTTCGGCAACAACGTAAATTTGAAAAGATAAATATACTATTTTGCAACAGTTCCTAAATAAAGTTATAAGCGCACGCTGACAATTAATAATTTATAATAGTAATATACGAGGATGGTTAAAATAAACCGGGCTGCTATAATTTTATTGTTGCCCTGATGTAAATATTGGGTGAAATATCTACTTCTCCACATATACCAGCAGCGCATGTATGTTGGCTTCGTGTGAGGTTTTACACACTTACTCTTTTTAAAACAAATCATAAAATTGTATAAACAATCTAGGTGTACCAATTTTAAACAGACATTAAAATTCTATCGTTAGCTTAAAGTCTTTACATTAAATGTTTTCGAAACTGTATTTATTTTTATATGAAAATTCTATTTATTAATATTGGAATTATTTGAAACAAAATATGAAACTTTTGATTTACAACTATTTACACGTTGGAAGGTGGATGAAATATATATACTGAAATGTTACGTACGTTTCTGTGTATAACTTCGTTTCCAGGTCGTTGCTTTTCAGACACTTTGTATATTTTATCTGACTAATTCGTTTTTAAAGAATTTAGATTAATATAACCCGAAAAAATCTGTTTTCAATTTTTGTTTTTCAAACCATAAAAATAAATTCTATATATAAATCAGCAGCAAATTAATAAATGTGAAAGTTTCTACATGTTTTAAAAGTAAAAGGCACTAATAATTATTAATAAAAGAATTTATTATTGACGGAATAATTATTTAAAACTGGTTAATAAATGACTTATATACGTATGTATGGTTAGAAAACGAAATGAGTCTTAATGGTCGGATAAAATAGAATCAGTAAGAGAATCGATATCAGAGATTACTGGAAAAGTGTTTACAAGTTTTATGTAATAATTCAAAATTAATTAAAAAAATTACGTACAATTTAAGTATCACAAACTCTTTTAAACGGACACTAAATGGCGCACAAACACTTAACGTTTCGCAGTCGTTCGACAGCTTCGTCAGAATGACTGCGAAACGTTAAGTGTTTGTGCACCATTTAGTATCCGTTTAAAAGAGTTTGTGATACAATTTTTATCGGACAAGAACCAGCTTTAATTACAATTTAAGAGTTTGTGACACTGTTTGTGGAAGAGAACTCTAATATTTGTACATACAGTGGCAAAACTGTAACTGCTAAGAAATCAACAATAACTGATACAATTTTATGCAAACTGTAATGCTATTTATGGTGGGCAAAAGAAATCTCTCAAAACCGAGAGGTATACCATACGTTCGTTCAAGTGTGTATAAAATAATACACCAACATGAAAATTTAAACTATTATAATACATTGCAGTCACGGAGTACAAACTCGTACATTTCTAAAAACTCACCGTGTATAGTGGCGCAGCCTCGTGGGGGTGGGCTAAGGGGGCTGAAGCTTCCGCCAGAATCAGCTAAAACTTAATAATTAATTTCAATTTTGCAAAAAAAGAGCACGCCGACTTAATTTTGTTTCGTAATATTAGATCGATATAAATTCATATTATGTATGTTTATAGATCTTGTTTTTTGTGGGAGTTGTGTGAAATTCTGAGAATTCTGTCTTTTAGGGCTAGAAGAACGTTGTTGAAGAATGTTGTTGACAAATTACTGAACACTTGCTTACCAAATCTACCTTTTAACATTCCTTTCATAAAGAAATTTGTAGATGATATTATCTGTGCCATTCGTTCTGGTACTCAAGATGACGTTCTACGCATTGTTAATAATTACAATCCTCATATACAATTTACCATAGAAAATGAACAAAACGGGACCATCCCTTTCCTGGACATGAAACTTCATCGAAACACTTGTACGATCATCACCAGTTGGTACAAAAAAAGCATGGCATCAGGGAGGTACATACACTATCTGTCTCATCATAACCAAAAAACCAAAATTAACGTTCCTCTACTCCTAAAAGACAGAATTCTCAGAATTTCACACAACTCCCACAAAAAACAAGATCTACATATTTAATTTACGTGATCTTTTGTTCAAAATGGTTACCCACTCAAACATGTATGTTTATTATTTAATATATCGTTGCATGTTCTTACAGTTGTTATTATTTTTAAGCCCCTTCCAAGACAAATTTCTGGATGTGCCTCTGGCCGTGTATAACCATTACGTACGAGCCCTGCTAGTACAGCTGTTTTCGAAAATAAAATCATTATTAGAATTTAAATATCAAAACGTTTATTTAAAAATGGATAAATTTCTATTTATTTATTATTATTATTATTCTCGAAAAATAATCTACTACTGAGTAACTAATTAACTGTCTCTTTCTTTACCAAAGAGAGATGGGCGAATACTTTTCGCGCAGGGCTCGAATATTGGTTTCTTTTAAAAATGCACTTCAACGTGCTGAATTTCATACTGCAATGTATCACCGATTTTTTTAAATCTATAACGGTGTATCATAAATTTTCAAATAGGGAACTCATCCTATAAACTCTAATAGATGTATACGTCTTTGTTTCTGTCCCTTTGTTTCAACCCAAATATCACTGGAGTATTGTGGTTTTGCGTACAATTTATGATCAATTATATTGACCTTGCCAAAACTATTCAGAACGATCCTGTACAGAGAAGTTACTTTCCATCAACCAAAAATTGATTGGGTCATTGCATTGTTTCAACTGGACCGCTAAAACATTTATTTTGAGCTACTCGTTTAAATTACAGTCAAATATGCAGTTACTATTTTTTTTTTCAGTTTCACATGTTTTCAAAAAATACTCGTCATTTCTTTAAGCCTTCGCAAAATTGGTTCTCACACACAATAACAGTTTATGAATTTTTGATATGTAGCAATTAGTAATATTCTTAATTCAATTCTTTAATTCGTTCATACAAGATGGGTGTACACGTTAATTTGGTTTAGTGTGTGCAACAGTACAATATACTAAATAGGACATACACTGTGTCCACATTTCGATGCTCACTATTGGTATCTCGCTTATTAGAAGACAGAGAGCAACGGTTAAATGGGGAATGTTTTGCAGAATTCAATACTCGTGACAGATCTCATTTCAAATTCACCATAACTTATTTAAATTTTAAGATAATTTGAAAAAACCAAAATTTGCCGATTTCAATGTTCCTCAATAACTCGATAACACCTAAAGTGATCTCTTCGAAAGTTTTACAATGTTCAGACACTTTTTTAAGACAAAGCTTTTGATATAAACAGAAACCCCCGATTCTCATTTGTTTTCAAGTTATTAGTGCTAACTTTTGCTTTTCATATGGCAGCCATATTGGATTTTTGCTTAGTTAGATAGTCTTTAAAAAGAGCTTTTCAACGATGTATAACATACCCGAAAAAATTTTATTTGTAGGGCAGATATTAACAAAAACATGAATTAATTTCTAATATGAAATTAGTAGGCTCTGAAATTAAGCAACAATAAGAAATGAAAGATTAAAGATATGCTAAATAATACTGAAAACGACATACGAAACGATAAGAAAAGTCATAAAAGTAAAAAGTAAAGAAAGAGTACTAAAAACTCAGATTTACAAAGAAACTGTTCAATATGATGACCATTCTGTTCCATATACTTTTGGCATTTTATTCTAACAGAATTACGAACTCTACGTAGTGTGTTTCCGTTTAATGATCTTAGTACATCCACCATAAATAAAAGTCAAGATCGGGTTATCTCGCAGGCCATTCCTCTGGTCCATTATTTGAAAGCATCCTCTCATTAAAGTTTTCTCTCAAGAAATGTTTTACGTCAGGAGTGTTATGGGCCGGGCAACCATCTTGCTGGAACCAAATGTTTAGCATGTTCTCAGTTTAATAATTTCTCTCAAAGTAGGTATTATCTCGTTTGTTAGTAGCTCCACATATCTGTTACCAGTTTAAACTGTAATCAAATATGAAAGGACCTAGTAAGTCATTATCTAAAATGAAACTAAACTCAAAAACAAAAAAAAATATATAAACAAAATTGCATACCAATTAAACCGCACCAGATATTAAAACCAAATCAAACTTGAAATTTTTGATTTACCAAATGTGGATTTTCAGTAGACCAATGATAATTATGTCTATTGAATACTCCGCAATTGGTAAATCGTGTTTCATCTGTTCAGACTATCTTCCTAGGAAAATTAGCATCATCTTCACATTTTCGTAGGTACCACCTACTAAACTATAATCTTCATTGATAGTCATTATCGTTTAAACCTTGTATAATTAATTGTTGTAAAGGTGGTATTTGGTTTTCTTCAAGGTTTTGTGAACAGACGATTTTGGAATTCCAGTTTCACGAGCATTATTTTACAGTATTACTTAGCATTTCTTTAAGCTTTCATTCCTTATTGTTGTTTAATTTCATAGCCTACTAATTTCATATTAGAAATTAATTCATGTTTTTGTTAATATCTCCCCTACAAATAAAAATTTTTCGGGTATGTTATACATCGTTGAAAAGCTCTTTTTAAAGACTATCTAACTAAGCAAAAATCCAATATGGTTGCCATATGAAAAACAAAAGTTAGCACTAATAACTTGAAAACAAATGACAATCGGGGGTTTCTGTTTATGTCAAAATCTTTGTCTTAAAAAAGTGTCTGAACATTGTAAAACTTTCGAAGAGGTCACATTAGGTGTTATCGAGTTATTGAGGAACATTGAAATTGGCAAATTTTGTTTTTTTAAAATTATCTTAAAATTTAAAAAAGTTATGGTGAATTTGAAGTGAGATCTGTCACGAGTATTGAATTCTGCAAAACATTCCCCATTTAACCGTTACTCTATGTTTTCTAATAACCGAGATACCAATGGTGAGCATCGAAATGTGGACACGGTGTACATATAGTTGACGTAAAACATACAGTTGTTCGTATATGTAAGTAATATAATCACTAAAGTCGGACGATTATTTTGCGTGGTTCAAATTCTATTGAAGCGGGCAACACATTGCATTAGGTTGTCATTCCGATCGGAGTTGCACGTTACAATATATCTTGGTAGTGCCGAGCATTGCCCATGTTAGACAACATTGTATACTGCTACTAATACATTGTGAAGATTGCAGCTACTTACCATCTTGTTAAGGAGGGACCACCGTTGCAAAATTGCAAATCCGATTAGAATGACCCCGTTAAGAGTCACTTTAATCGAAGTTGCAAGTTACAACGTGGTATATAACTTAATACTGCCGATCATTACAGAGGTTACAAAACGTATCCTGCAGTAAATATTGCTGAGATTCCAGCTCTTACCACGTTGCTAAGGAGGTACCACCATTGCTATGTTTCAAATCCGATTAGAATGACCTCGTTAGGGTTCTGGTATTCGCCAGATTTCATGTATGTTCTATCGATATCATAAAAAAAACTAGGACAACTTTTAAAACCAGTAGCCATGCGTTTCCACTATTTTACTATATTAAGGCCCGGTCTTTTCATCTCCAGTTACCTTTATCTGACGGTTTATTCCCATAGTAACAATTTGATCACAATCGTTACTATAGGAATAAATCGCCAGATAAAGTTAATTGGAGACGAAAAGACTCGGCCTAAATCTTACTTTATTATCAGTAATTGTATTTTTGTGAATGATGAAATTCTGAGCAATTTGTGTAACTCTTCTATGCAAGCAATTACCTATCCTAGCATTTAAAACAACATTTTACTTTAGGCATGACTGACACTGACGATTTCTTTTCAATTTGTGATCGGTAGCAGTTTTACACAGCTTAAAACGTCTTGTCCTAGTTTCTCATGATAGCAATTGTACGTATTTTTATTTATTTTAAGTTTATTATAGGCCATCTAGAAAGTATCCTGAATTTTTAAATTTCTCTCAATATGTTGCTTATTATAAAAAGTGAGCAAAAAGAAATAAGATTAGAGTTGGCAGTGCAATGTCTGTGATTAACTGAATTAATTCATGGACTGTCATACATTCATGTACTGTCAAATTTATTGACTTTTTATTTAATCACAGACACACATTTCTTTGCACCGCCTACTCTAATCTGATTTTTATTTGCTCACCGTTTACAAATTATATTATATTCTCGATATCTTAAAATCGTAGTATATTTTTATCAAAATAATATTTTTCAATGAATCTTAACAAAAAAGAGTAATCACTGATGTTGAATGTTAACAATCTTAAACAAACAGAAAAAATTAAGTAATTGTGTCATATTGAAGAAAAGAGAAAACTGGTGGAATATATTTTCAACAAAGGAGTTTATAATTAAAGAAAAAAGATTTGTAAAGTTGTTTAGACCAAAAAATGTAAGAAAAAATAAAATAATAGCATCAATTTTGCGTGCATGAAACACAAAATCTACTCACCAAATCTACTACTGATTTGATTTAAGGTTCCCTGAATGTTTAATATAATTTTCAGGATTAAACAGAAATTACATAAACAAATAACTAGAATTATTTTCCTCTATTTCCTGTACTGTACTGGTTTCGTTCATAAATTCAAAAAGTGGAAGTGTTATTTTCATTTTTCCAAATACTTTCTAGACGGACTATAGTTTCATTTTGGTTTCCCATATCATAAGTAGCTTCTCGAAGTGACTCCGGTTCGTGTTCATACTTCGAGACGATGATGGCACTCCCTGACTCTCTCCGTTTACTTGTGCAATCCGATTTTTATTTTATTTTTAAAATTTTGATATGAGTATCAAAGAGACTCGAAGTAACTCCAAATAGTATTCACACTTCCCCCGTTTCTTTAATACCTGTTCTTTATTTAGTGCCTACTGACATAATCAGAGACTTCCTTTATTTTGAATTTGGTTTGGATCTAATGCCTTCACCCTTCACACGTTAGCCAGCCCCAGTTATTTGAGAGTTTAACAATTTGTTTAAAAAAATTCATTTCACTTATTTTGGAATTAATTTCAAGGCAGAGGAAAATAGTAAGAAAAATTACTCCCAATTCCATTTCACTTTCAACTTCTTTTTATTTTCATATAGGAACACAACTTTATCAAAAAATTTTGAAACGTAACTGATCCATAAATTCTTTTACCTAAATAATAAATGTCGCGGCGTGCGGGTTCAACTTGTTTTATGCAAGAAAATACTTGCTACCTAGTTTGAACTAGCACGCTGCACCCCTAAGACACAAGGACTATATCAGCTCAACACAACTCAACACAATACGGTAATCATTAATGATTTTTTGCACCTAATCTTGTCGCACAATTTTCTTTTATGTAGAGATAAAAAATACAGGAGAAATTTTTTTATTATTTGAAGTGACGTTTGACAAAGATATTGTCAGTAACTGCGGCTGGCCTTTTTTTCAATTTGTTTATTATCGAAGCTGTTTTCACTTTGTTTTAAAATAATATCAATAGATTTTTCTTTGTTCTTGTTATATTTTTTATCTCCATTCCATTTTACAGTACTCTATTTCTTGTACAAGATTTGGTTCAATTTTATAAATAATTTAATTTATTCAGTAAACCGTATCAAAATTTAAATTGAATCAAAAACTATTTGGAAAAATAGGTACGTGTTCTATCCCCGAACCGTATCTGCAAACCAAAAATTTCTTATTTTCAATATTTACCTATTTATTGTGGAAATAGAACCAAATATTGTTCAAGAAATAGGGTAGTCTAAAACGGCTTTATGTTCAGTTTGTTTAAATAATAAACTTTAGTGATAAGTAAAGCCCGGATCTTTAGGCAAAAATTGTCTAAAACTTTAATTAAGAAAAAACATGGGCAATTAAGTTTTAAACATTTAGAGTGGGTTTACAGAAAAAAAATTTGATATTTAATTACGATTAACTATTTGATTGAGATTAAAACTCCTGTTGCCATAGTAATCATCTTGATAAACCGTGGCTTATTTTTACACTATTTTAAATATTTGCCTAGTTTTATAGCTTAAACGCCTATAAAATTGCCTATTTTATGTCTAAAATGTGTAATGACTAAGCAGCGGACGGCCGTTGGGAAGGCTAGAGTGATGGACGTGTCAAACGGGCGAAAAACATAAACTAGTAGAAGCGGTGCATTTTTCGCCCGTTCAACACGAACCCACTCTCGCCTGCCCAACGGCCGTCCGCTGCCTAGTAATGACTGCATAATTAATTTTTATGAAATTGATTTTTCTGTGTGTGGAAATACGTATCTTCCTGCCAAAACATTTTAAAGACACTGGACTAAACTTAGTGCTGCAACGCTTTTGTAAACAACCGAATATTAAAATTCAAATATTTTAAATTTAAATAAAATTGCTTCTGGGTTATTCACAAAAGAATTTCACGCTTGTTAATATAAACAATCTCAGGCGATAAGGGGACAAAGCGACAAACTTTAGCAAAAGTACTGACTCTCCTTACGGTATGTGGCCATTAAGGTACATTAAAGTAAATAAGCTAAGCGATCCTGAGAGCATGATAACCTCATCCACGCAAGGTAACGGAGCCGATCCAAGAACACGTCACAATCCCTTGAAGATACGCAACTTAAGTGACTCCTGCGACATAAATCAGCGGCCAGTGGAACTTTTATAAATGCCGCCACCTTGCAGTCAAACAAACAAAGCAGTACCGCAGGAAGAGAAAATTAAAAAAATTAATTAATGTTCACCGAATCATTTTCGCAGACGGTTACATTGCCGGTTTTCACATTCACTTTCATGTAATTTTTATCAAATGTTCGCCAAACCCCTAAATGTCATAACATAAATGTCCCCCTTATTATTTTAATTTTATATCCTGTTGTAATATTATTCAAATTTAAAAATTGTCATTTTTGCTTCTTCTTCTTCTTTTTCTTTTTCTTCTTCTTCTTCTTCTGCTTCTTCTTCTTCTAAAAAATACACATGTTAAATAAAGCTCTGACTGTAGATCCCTTTCAAAAGCTTCTAAAGGGAAATGTAGTGAGCAGATTCGTGCATTATCCACATTAAAACTGTTACTACGATGACACCTACTGATCCATTCTTGTTGTAGTTCCCTTCCTTAGAAAACCAAAATAAAGTTATTTTAGCTCTAATTACTCTAATGATGTTTGTATCGGTAGGACAAGTCGATAGAGAACAATTCGAAGGCATCTATAGGTCATCCCAACCTTACGGTACAGTACACAATCATGCCTTTCTTACTATTTTTAGTATTCGTGCATTAACTCCATCTCTTTCTAACCGTGTCACCCATAAGCGCTGTACTTCACCGTAAGGTTGGGACGCACTATAGTAATTATGAAACATTTATTGAAAATATAAAACATCGTAACTTGAATTTACCGTATAACAGGGGTTATAATGCACTAAACAGTATAATATTCCAGTTAAAATACATAAAGTAAAATAACCATGAAATAACTTGGAATAAATACACATAAAATCTATGCTAGCCAGTCACTAGTCCTATAGCTACTACATTCAAGACAGCTGACTCGTTCACCATTTTGGAGCCCAATGTGAGGTTACATAAATATATTATTTTTATGATGAAATTACTTACCTGAAAAATTTGAAACCATTGCGTGAATGAAACAATTAGGAGCTGCACATCCGGTCATATTTTAACAAATATGTTATTCACATACAGATACACAAGACCAATTGACTTCGCTTTGCCCCACTTTGCCCGCAAATTAAACCAATTAAAATAATGACAATTGTGACAAACAGAATCTCCTAAAACTTGTTGCAGTTGCGAGAGTTGAATTTGTTATCTTTGTTTCTCAATTTGCTCACGAGAGGAATGGAATGGCAATACCTGTGCATGTAGTGGGTTGATCTAGGGCCGGTATTATAGCATTAGTTTAAACTGCAGTTTGACAGTTAAACTTCAGGTTTTAAGATATTCTCGTTTTATACCTGCCGATGACAAAAGCTTCTAAGTTTAAACGTCAATCGGTGGTTGAAGAGAAGCTTAAACTTACTGTTAATATAAGTGAGGTTAATTTGATCGAGTTTTTCTCATTTTATTGTCTAATTTGTGTTTAATTTCACAATCATTAGTCTGAAAATATTATACTGATCTGAAGTTTTAGCTTTAGATTAAACTGCCATTTTAAACTCATGCTATGATACCGACCCTTAGTGTCTTACATATCCCTGCAGTTCTTTACAAGCTGCTTTCCCGTTACCCACATTGTGCACGCAAACGAGCTCAAAAGCCCAAGAATTCGCGAAGCGCACTTTCCAGTTGACATTTTGACGTTCGCGTTTTACGCTCAATATGTCCTTCCCCTGCCCTCTCAAGCACCACGTATTATTTTTGTGCTCGAAACATATGTTCCCCACCCTTGAATTCTGCCCTGATACAGTGTCTAGAAGATAACTACAAAACAAATACGTATTATTGAAAAATAATTAATGTCAAATATTTTAATAAAATGTTTTTAATTAAACAATTTTTGAAATTTATTTTCAATTTGTTGTATGTCACACCTCTACAAATACGTTCCCGTAAGTATGTAACTCAAAGCTCATGGGTTTAAAAGTCAACTGTATTTAGTGCGCAAAATTTAGAGCTAATGGGAAAACGCCTAATGCGAGAGTAAAGTCACAGTAAAGTCATGAACTGGCATTTTGCAAGATTGACTGTGGAATAAGCAGTTGGTCAAATCAATGAAACTAAAACCATAAAGATCGAAGTCTGTATCAGGATTAAGATATTTTAGGATTTAAACGGAATCGCGATTTTTTTTTATTAATGAAATAGGATTATCGTGCTAAGCGATTTATATCGACGAATAGAATTTGATGCTTTGTTTCTAGTTTATGTTGGCTAGTGCCCGACCGGTTTTGATTTTGATTCCCTGATATACAGAAAGAATTCTGCAAAGATGTGCACACAAATTATATTTGACTGAGAGAAGAGGGGATCTTGAATTATTTATCAATTCAATTCAACTATTGATACTAAGACCGAATATGCACGAAGCTACCAAATCGCGATTCCAGTTGACTGGCTCATATTATATATAATTGTATACATATATTGTACATAAACATCATCAGGTTGTAAAAGAATGTAATCTTTCGGGAAAAGTAGACACTGCAAGTTGTCACACTTGTCTTACACTGGTAAGAAAATTGGTTTGATATTGTTTCTTGAGAAATTTACCGTTTCAGTCAATTATATTTGTGAACGAAGCTCATTACTAAATAATTACCCCAAAATGTAATTTCAATTCTCTCTAATGGACCGAATTTAGTTACGGTTTTGAAGTCACTTTGCAAGAAAAGACGAAATATCGACTGGAAGAAGACTTTGTGGTGTGATACATTCAGAAGCTGGAAGAAGATGGACAACGACCGTAGATGCCTTCAACTTTATCTATCTGTCTAATTTGTTATTGATAGTAGAGGAAGAATATTATACTGTAACTGGCGAATTTGGTATAATATTTGAATTTAAAACTATTCCACAGAAACAGAATTACCTTCTTATTTTATAAAAGAAAACCTTTTTTTCTTTAGTTGCAATATATGTATAATCTGTGAATATCGAATGTGTATACTTCATATTCAAATTAAATTTTTTTATCAAAAAACCTTTCCGCGTTCTAGAATCTTCTGGATCATCAAATTCTTGCAGATACAATCGTGAATTTATTTTCGGAGATGCATCGCGCTGCATGTTTCATATCTTTGCGAAACGTGTTATTCTGTTTATCGCGCTGTGTGCAATTTTGCTGGAAAATGGAGTACTTTTTAGTGGCACGTCCGCCAGGGCTGCATATTGTAAAATGTTTTGAGGCGGCGAGGAAACTAACCAGACCCCGGTGTTTATACAGAACGCGGTCACATCTCTTCGCACCCAGTTCACAGAAAATGATTCACAGAAAAACGACTGCTTTGGTCTAAAATTAGCGTATTTTCATAACAAATTAAAGCCGGGAGAGATAAATCAATTTTTAATAACTCTTCGGAACCGATCATTTTCGCGCGACAAATTTAGTGCGACATACTCGTCATTGTGGGTAACGTGAAACGTTTTTTTTCTTTAACTTAGAATATGAAAAAATGTCAAAGAGTTCATGCCGACATATTAGAGTTCTCGAAATAACAGAAACAGATGCTGTTTACGGATGCATTTACTAAGGTTCTGTAGGAATACATTTACTATACGAGAATAACTAGTTATATATTTTACACATCGCTTTACCGTTTTCTTTTCTTATGACATTCTTATCACAGTTAATTACAAAATACATATACAAAATTCATACTTTATAAATACAAAATTAAAAAATGGTGCAAAATTTAATTTGTTCTTTTTCACTAAATGACACTGCAAACTATTACATTGAAAAAAATCATTTGTTTATAAAAAAAATAATTCTGGCAATTTTTGCTAAATATTTTGATGGTAATTCGAGAATATTTACAATATATCAGGGGAGTAATTTAACCCCTAAAAAGAATCTTTTTTATCTTCTTCTGACTCCCAATTGAACCGCAACACAATTCTTCTTTCTGCCGACTCGTCCTTTCTTGCAAAAGGATTTCCGCAGTGTTGCTGATGCTGGTGTTCTTTGTTGATTCCGCTGCTGCTGCTGTTTTTACTTCTGTTATCCCGTATGAAAGAGAAATGAATTATAGAATATATTATATATATATATATTATATATTACATTTCGTTTGTCGAGTCGGTTGAATTCTATGGGGACTTTTTACGTGTCAGTTAGTTTAAATGAGCTGATGGAGGATGTTCTTTTATTTTTTGCATGATGGAGCGCCACCACTTTTCGCATATAATAAAAAAAGCTATTTAAATGAACGGTTCGGAAATAGACAGATTGGTCACGGAGGACCTGTTACATGACCACCAAGATCTCCAGATCTCACTCCTCTGGACTTTCTTGTTTTCCGTGATAACTTTAAGTACGCTAAATGCGTTATTGATTCTGTACGTAACTTTTTTTTAATTAAACCATATTTCGAAAACCATTCAGTATTAGATCTGGGTTTATTACACATTTTTTTCTCGTTTTGATCTCTACTATCACCTATCAAAGTGTGTAGAGTTTTTTATTAACACCCTGTACAGTGATAGAAAGTAATTATGCTCAGGTATTTTTTTTATAAAACTGCATAATTTACATGTATTATGACTTTCAGTTAAAACGATACTCCTACATGCAAACCGCATCCGAAGTTGAGTTTTGCAAAAGATATTTTTTCTCAAAATTTTCAAATGGAACACCTGTATATCTAAACTCTCGTGAAACACTGTTTTAATAAGCTTTCATAAAACACCAAATGTATTTGTCTAAACTCAAGAAATCGCGAGACAAACATTTTCTTTTTTCTTTCAATATTGATAACGTCAATATTAGCCATTAAAGTAGCGACATCTTTCGATCGCTTGTTGACCTGATATTGCAGTAGGATTGACAAATTGAAGCCAGTCTGCCACATAATTAGTCATCCCAATGCAAGGCGGCCATGTGCTGTTAAAGCACTTTAATGTCCATTACTTTCACATCGCATTGGCGAATAACCCTAGGACATATCGGTTTGATTTGCAGTGGAGTTCTCGGGCTACCTTTCTGCTGATGAAGGCCCAACTAGGCCTGAAACAGCTGTCCAGAGCCTGCTCGGGGAATCCGCTGCAATCAAAACCGATTTGCACAAAAATTGTCAATATTAGCATTTCCGACCAGTTCTTCTATTTTTATTTGCTGATAAATCAATGAATATGTTTTATATCTTGTTCAAAGTAATTCAATATGTTCCTGTTAAACTAACTCCTATTTTTCTTTATTTTGAAAATATTTAAATAACGTTATCTTATACGTATACTGTAGAGTGTAGACGACAGAAAAGACCGCGGCATTCGGTGAATACCTGTATATAATTTGATAACTAAAGCCCGGATTTTTAGGCAATTGCCTAAAATTTTATTTAACAAAAAACAGGCAATTAAGTTTTAAACATTTAGATTACAATTTTAATTAGAATGATATGTATATTTTTTCGTGCCTAAGTGCCTATTTTTACACTATTTTAAGTATTTGCCTCGTTTTATAGCTTAAGCGCGTACAAAATATTTTGTTCCTTATTTTATGCCTAAAATGGGCAATTATTGTATAATTAATTTTTATGAATTGTTTTCGCTGTATGTGGAAATACCTATGTATTTGCTTGCCAAAACATTTTAAAGGCACTGTACGTGTTCAGCTAAACTCAGCGCTGCTACGTTTTTATAAATAGCCGAAAATTGAAATTCAAAATCTTTAAATTGAAATAAAATTACTTCAGGATTATTCACGAAAGGATTTCGCGCTTTAATTGTTAATATAAACAATTTTAGGCGATAAAGGGCCCAAGCGACAAACTTTAACTAAAATACTGATGCTGGATTTCATAAAAGCCAATTAAATTTAATCATTGGTTAAGAATAATCATTCCTATACCTTTTCATTCTTTTTCTGGTAATCCTTGAATTTGCTAGCGTATTTTTTTTTATCTCTAATTCACCTTCATCTAGTAGACTTAAAAAAATACTTTTTCATTCTAAGAAAATGTCGTTTCGGAGCTTTTAAAAAAACAAAAGAACTTGATAATTACTATAACTTTCAATAGATGGCGCCATATCACCTATTTTTACAAAAATAATGTTTCACATACCGCGTGATTTTTAAATTATTTGAACAACTCTTGCCATTGATTTACAACAAATACATAATTAAAATTGTGGTTCACAATAAGCACCTTGTCCCTTCATAATTTTTATAAAATATTTGCCGAATCCTTTTTGTGAACAGAAGTGTCCCTCTTATTATTTTACTTTTATATCTTTGTTCAAATTTAAAAATTGTCATTTTTGTTTCTTCATTAATTTTATCATCGACACCTTTTTGCGCGTGAGTATTTGAATGTAAATATTGCTGGTGTGGGTGATTTAATGGTGTACCTACGGAAAAGAACTGCGCCGGACCCCGTGACGCGGGAGGGGGGGGCAGAGTTATAGGGGGCCCAAAATCCTCCTTGTCTATATTTTCTTTATCCTTTTTTAATTATCAACGTAATACAATAAACATGAAATTCACCATGAAAAGAGTGAAGCGCAGTATCGTATCGTTTCAACGTCGCTTGGTAGGGGCCCGAATAATTTGCGGGGGCCAAAAGTTCCGCTACTGGGCGAATTATGTGTTTGATTCAGTTGTACAGTTCCATAAGCCCCTGAGAACATCCCTCCCATTTTTTAATAAATGACCATGTAACTAAAATTAATATTATTATTAATATTGTTTTTTTATTATAAAACGACAAATGAGGAGAAATTATTAACCGCCTAAATTTTTTTTAGGCTGCCTAAAACTGCGCCTATTTCTTAGACATTACCTGCCTATTTGCCTGTCTAATTCAGTCTATTTAAGTGCTTAAAAATCCGGGCTTTATTGATAAATTTCTAGGAAAACCTACGGTTCTGCCAAAAATCCAAAAAAAAATACTTTATTTATTATTTTTATTATGATTACAAATTGGAGCAGATAAAGCATATGTTGTGCTAGTTTAACAAATTTGCGTTGACAAATTTATGAAGTATTTGCAGTAATTTGGCTAGCACTATTGAATTTTAAAGGGTAATTCAAAGAATATCTTGTCTTTTATACAATCAAGGGAAAACCTTATACGCAAAGTACAACAGACAACTTTTCTTGTTCCAAAGGTTAAAAAAAATAAACCTAAACATTTTCTTATTTGTATAACTAAACGTCAAGCGAAGTAATTTTATTTCTTTGACATGTCTCCCTGTTCTTCTCGGTCTGATAAATATTTTTAAACAAAACAGTTTTAAACAAAATATTTGCACATTTTTCATTATTTATTTTTACAGATTCTCTTCGCTTTATTTTTTCCTACTCTTATTTCAATTTAATTTTGTTTTTATTTTTCCTCCTGTCGGGAAATTCGTATATTCAAATATTATTCTCATGTCATTTTTAAAGTTCTTGAAACATCTACGTTTCGCTGTATGCTGACAGGGCTTTGAAGATAAATAAGAGCTGTAAACGTACAGTGAAAGTGTAGATCACGACATCATGTGATCACTTTTTGAAACGTATTCAGTGTAAAGGCCTGTCAGTGATACAGATGATGAAAAATGAACGATTATAAAGGTAAGTAAAACAGATATAATTTGCTAAATTGTTAAATAATTTACAGTTGCATTTTCTTTTCATTTGTTGACTTTGAATATTTCGGGAATTGTTTAACAATATTTCAAATTTCAAAAAATTTATGGAATGCAGTAACATTTGTTACATTAACACGCAATTTTCAGTATCTGATTGAAAGTATATTTTATTAATTTTGAAATTCGTAAACGTCTTATAAGCCTTATCGGTTTGACTGTCATGGATATTGTCATAGAGGTATATTATATCTTACACTCAGTTTCAAAAAGTTGTCACATTAATTATGTCCGTACTTATAGTACTTCCTCGAGGCTTTCTTTAATAACGGACCCTTTAGAATGGGTATTGTTGTAATATGGGCATTAGACAACTTCACGAAAAAGAACTTTTCCAATGTACGAACATTTTATGGCGTAAAATGTCAGATCTACAATTCCAATAATGAAGAATTTCCTAAAATTATTATCTAATAAACATAGTCCCTGGTCATTTAATTAGGACCACCTTGATAAATTGCGTTATATTATATTTTATTTAACAGTGGTTTCGTTTTACTAATTTGAAACCGATTAATTTATTAATAGATTAAACATAAACACTATTTTCCATCAGTTCAAAATTATTTGATATTCATAAAAATACACAGAGAAAAAATGGTGTTTGTTAACACAATTGTAGACTTTGTGTCTACAAATTGTGCCTGAAATGAAGACAGGATTAATAGATGTGAAACGTTTACATGCGATTGTAGAGTAATATTTGTGGTAAAATAATACATTTTATTGAAGAAATCGTTTAACACATTTATTTATGAACGTGTAATCCTAAAGTATGTAAATTAAATTTGTAACTACACTGTAAAGTGTTCTACATTATATGTTGATTTGAATTCTATTTTATGTAGAATTAGTTCCTTTTATTTGGGAAAAAATTGTAGTAATATGTAGTAGTCGTTACAAGTTCGTTCTTGTTTGCAGTAACCGCTGCGCGTACTTTTTCCGTGATGCGTTTATGTTTATGAGCGAGTGTAAAGAACATAGAGCTGACGTGGCTCAAAATATTCCCCGAATCCTGGCAACAATGCATTAGACGACTAGACTGATGTGCGCATCAAAAGCTAATAAAAACGATGCAAATAATTAGGTGATTCGTACCCCACTTTCATCCTATACAAACAGTTTGAATTAAAACGTTAACTATTGACACATCCAATAGTAATTTTTTCTAGCGGGTTAGTAATTTCGATATTTTCAAAATACAGGGTGATCTATGACGTCGGGGAAAAACTTCACCGGTTGATTTCTATGAGTAATTCAAACAAAAGCTTCAAATGAACATGTGTCCGATAATGCTTTTTAACGGAAGTGTAACTCTTTAAAGTTTATAACAAATATATAACATCAACCAATCAAAACAATAGCAGTAGGCTTATTTCGCATTTCATTTGTTACCTATGAAAATAAAATTTAGTGTCTTAACATCGTCTTGAAGTTGTAAACATTACACTTCCGTTAAAAAGCATTAACAGACACATGTTTATTAGAAGTCTTTTGTTTGAATTACTCATAGGAATCAACCGGTGAAGTTTTTCCCCGACGTAATAGATCACCCAGTATAGAAAACGTTTTCACGCAATATTGGTACATTTTTCCTTCCATTGTAGAATTTTATACAATAAAGTATGCAAATTTTCTCTTCGCATCTGTAGGAATTTATTGTAGTACTAAAGTCAAATGGCTGTTTACTTCTTTACTCCAAAATTGAGTAATAATTTTACTACAAACATATGTAAACATTTATCAAGCAGAGGAGGAAATAAATCTGAGTTTTTTTAAAAAATCTCTACAATTGTGTTAAAAATATCTACAACTCGTTTTTACATATAATTGTAGAAAATTGCACTTTGTCATTTCTCTCTGTGTATGTGCTTTCATGGTTAAGCAATTTTTCAGTTTCGATGCGACTGAAAAGGTATCCGTTCATTCCATACGCATGTTTATGCATATAAGGAATAAACGTATTGTATATTTATCAACAAGTTCTACCAAGAAGGAGCTGAAAAAATATTGGAGACGTTACTAGAAAAGTTCGGAAATTTAGAAAGCAGTTCATATTTATATTAATAGCGTGCCACGAAGAATTGCTGTTGCAATTAAAACGAAAGCATGTGTTACTGAAAATTAATTAAAATATAATGTAAAATTAGTATTGTTTGATAACGATTTTAATAGTTAAAATTAGACCAAACCACTATTTATTTTGAATAAATACATAAATAACCTTGGTGCTCCTAATTCAATGACAAGGAATATTGATGAATCGTTGAGGACCTGGTTTCACCTTGACTGGAGTTTTGTTGAAATTTCGATTATTGTTTTGAGGAGCATTTTTGCGTCGATTTGTTTCGGGCTTTACCATTTTCAAGAAACTCTGTAATCTGTTATGCGTGTATATCAAGTTAATCACAAGTAATTCGAGAACGTTTTAACGAGGAGTCTTGAGTATAGAATTGTTCCGAAGAATTGTATAATGACATTCAATCTTACCTCCCGTTTTAAAATTACAATTTGTAAAAAGTATAAATAATATTTAAGACTAGAAAAAATAAGAAAAATCGAAAGTAATGAAATTGTTATAGCAGACATTATAGTTATAATTGAACAATACTAAATGAAACGGTGATTTAAAACATAAAAAAATAGAATATAATTTATAATCTATGTACATATTTTATAATCATTTCATTTCTGCTGCAAACATAAATTTATGCAAAGTGAAACTTTTCACATTTATTCGAAATTGTGGAGAGTAAACAAATTATTTCAATATGAAATCTAGGAGAAAGTTAAATATACAAAAATAAGCATCATGGTAAACGTACACAAAACTTAATAAAATTATAACTCGGTACTAGTTTGCAAAATTAATATAATTGTATATGTATAGTACATATTCTACAGTAAATAAATCTTATATTTTTGAAACGCTCAGTATTAAAGTAATTCATGCATCCAGAAAATCACATTAAAGTTAGAAAGAGCGAGCGGAACTCTTTATTAAACAAACTTATTCCCATCCGTCGCTACGAGTCTGAAATTTAAAATTGTAATTAGGCGGTCGGAAGCTCATCTTTCTTCCAGAAAATCCGGGTCGGGGAAACGAGCAAACCGGAATCGCTGATAAAATGGGATATTTCTTCAGACGCCGCCGTAATGTTCGGATAATGGAATGCATATTATACGAAACATAATATTATTGTTTCTTAAAACCTTAAACTGTGTCTGTTATATTTTCTCTGATTTTACTTTTTGATATACATTGATAGCATAATTATACAAGGCATTATGGCAGATTTTCGTTGCGTTCAGTTTGCACGCAGTTTCCAAGTTAATTTTATTCTTTTTTGTTTGTTTTATTTTATACTGAACGTAACTTAATATAATTTCCATAAATCTTACGGGAAATAAAGTAAATACTTAGATAGAAATTATTGCCGTTATTATTATTCAAAATATAAAAATTTCTTTACAACGTGTTGCTTTTTCTGACTTTTGATTTTTAATTCCTGCATACAAGATGACTTAAGTAACATAAGCTCTAGCAAATAAAATAAACAGTTACGTAAAAAAAATGTATGAAATAGACGGATCTTCTTTTTTAAGTACCTTTTATTTATGTATATAGCTTTCAGCATTTAAATTTACGTTAATACAATATTGAAAAACAGCCCGAAGAAAAACGAATCCTTTATAGAAAAACGTCGACGACAGCACCGAAAAATAATAAATGAATTGTTTGCAATAAATCTATCAGTTTACCTTCGGTAGCTGCTACGTGTTAATTTCTTCGATAAATTTGTTCGGAAAATTTTTATAAAGTATTTACGTACAACGTCAAAGTGGATCTCATTACAATAAACTTGAGCCTGGCGAAGAATAAATAATTCATTTGCATAAACGTCATGAAGATGGACTAGTTTGGGAACTTAAAACCAAGTAAAACATAATTTGAATGTCAAAGAGACAATGGAATAAGAATATTTCAGAAGAGCTTTAACCGTACAGGACTTAGTTCTACTTATTGAGTAGTTTTATTGTAAATTAGCTTATACTCAATTAAGGTAAATTTTGAAAAAGTGAAAGCAAAATCAATGTAACAGAATTTGTCATTTCGGTCAATTTGTGTAGTGGAACAGATAGGGAAACGTGAACGTTTATAAAATACAATTCATGTATTCCGAAAGCTACTTTTTTCTGTCATAATTGTCAAGAGTAAGAAGATTTATAGAGCTACTTATTTCATAATATAAATTAAAGTGAGATCGCCATAATTCGATTGTATTTTAATTTCAAACGTCTAATTTACTAGAGGACTAAGGCTAAACATATATTAATGCCTATTATAACATAATATATGTAAAACTTTCTGCCGACACCTTTGATGGTGTGGGATCTACTTTGTGTAACCTTCGGCCAAGTTGTAAAATATATTGCTAACTTCTTCATATAGAGACAATTAGGTATTAGTTATTAGAATTTATTGTACATTGTTATGGTCTTAAGAACATTTTAATTTCAAAATATAAGGTAGCGGACAATAAAATCCGAGCATTTGTACGATGTAAACCTCACTTTAATATTTTTGAGGTTAAATATATATACAAAATGTTACTGGTAATTATGGCGTTTAGTACAAATTTTATTTTATATTTTGACAAAAGTCTGACTTAAGTTCCGCTCAAAAACTAACGCTGGAATTCACAAACGTCACTTAAGTTTAATCATTGATTAAAAATAATCATTCCTACGCCTAAAACGAAACTGTTTCTTCTTTTGAATTTGTTTTATACTTCGCTGCTATAGGTACACCATGCGAAATACTACACTTAAATCCAATATCAAATAACCAAAAGTTAAAGTTAGCTTGTGATTGAAAAATTTGGCCATAATATTAATCTGTGGTTAAAATTATAAAAGGTGAGTGATTTCGCGAACATAGGGTTCAAGCAAACTAAAGTTTTCTACTTTGTCAAATTTTAGTACTGCTACGCATTATCAGATATTTAAAGCTGATCTGAACTGAAAGAATCTGAAGAAAAACTCATATTGGAGGCCAAGTTATATTGAAATAAAAAAATTTAATTTAAAACATTAATTAATCATCATTAATTACCTGAATATTTTTGTACATTCCTAAAATTTGTTAATTGTATAAAATTTTACATTCAATATAACTGAACTAATAACTTCCAAGATAATATATAAGCGTGTGAGAGAAGTTGTAAAAAATCTATTTTTTGTATAAACTTTATTTGTTTTTTCTTTGAGTTTAAATTGGCGAACGTATTTATTTTTGGAAATAATATCAGAGATATCTGATTGATAATTTAAGTACAGAATGTTTGGGATATAAGGTAACAAACTTTTTGTGTATGCAGAAATAGTCGAAATAAACGTTTTCTTCCAGTAATTTTTTTTCCTATGTCTTACCATTCTCTAGTAACAATTTTTTCAATTTTAAGAGCCACTGTTTGTGATCTACTGGAATTTCAAAATTTAAAGTTAGCCACGACTTTGACGTTTAAAGAAAAATTTTTTGACACGTTTAATTTTAATTTTTGAAGCGTTAGCTCGCAAAAATGTTAGCTCATTTTTGACATTAAACGTCAAAGTCACTACGATTTTTTAAAGATTAGGAAACAAAAGTGCTTAGTTGCTGCTAATAGTAATACGTTTTGAAATTCCAATACATTACAAATAGTGGCTCTTGAAATTGAAAAAATGTTATAGCAATTTTAGACAGTACTTGAAGTGTAAAACCTTTTCAGAAAGAACTGTTGTTCAGTTACACCAAAAACCACTTAGTATAAAACAGCTCATGATCTGTTTATCGATATCCAAAACACTTGGTGAAAGATTCTCAAAACAACGAATATTTGTATTACCCAACAATTTAAATACGGTCCTGATCGCGCCCAGTGTGCAGCCTTTCTGGCAAGAAATAAGGAGACGAGAGTATATCGCAGATATGCGCGGCAGAATAATTTATTTTGAATTTGTTTGCTTTTAATTAATATATATTTTTGTCAATATAAAAAAACTGTCACTTCACTTTAAGAATAATAGAAGTGAGCAAAACTCCATCGTTGCACACCCAGTTATAAATTGGCGCCCAATGTGGGGCTCCAGTGTGCAAAAGAATGATGTTATTGTGTACCCTGAACTTTCACATTTATAATTTTCAAACGAAATCTGTGTTCAATGTAAAAGAGCATTAAAGAAATTGAAAAAATATGCCAAACATAGAACACAATATCGCTGTGAACATATTGTAACGCCACCCAAAACAGATAACGCAAGTGGAAACGGGAGCGGATATTATTCTCTCTCTCTCTCTCCACAGCAACAATTTTTACAGTTTGGAACTTAACTTCCTTTAAATTATTAGATATTACATTAATAATAAAATAAAATATTTTAGAATCTTTCACCAAGTGTTTTGTGTAATTGAATAATAGTCCATTAAGTGTCTGAAAAAGTTTTGCAATTCATAAACTGTCTAGAATTGCTAACGTTTACATAAAATATTTTTATTTCATATGATATGCTAACTGAACTATGAAATAATTTTCTGTTTTTCAAAAAATATGTTTGTCAATAATAAAAATTTGCATGTTAATAGATTTTAAAGGCTACATTTTAGTAGATAATTTGAAAGTATAATTGTAAAAATTATTTACATATTTGAAATTAAAAATTTTACTATTCACTATAAAACCAGAAAAAGTTCGAAACTGTAATGTTTTAATTATTATTGTATTTATTGTGTTACAAAATTAGATTCGATGAATTAATGACTTCCTGTAATATTTAACGTGGTGTGTTCTAGCGAGATTGAAGTGATTAATTGTTTGATATCGTACATTTCACGTTCGGACAGCGTTAAATATAAGCGCATCGGTGTTAAAAGAAAATTTCAAATGGAAGAGCCGCGTATTTTTTAAATAAATACATCAGGCAGTTTTAAATAATTTGCGACCGAAATGTATTGTTTTGATTGATAACATGATAACACGCGTCCGGCTGGGTGTTTGCGCAGAATTTATTTCTCCGTGAATTAATATAATAGCGCAAACGTTTCGATATTTGCTGTTTATAAAAATGACAAAAAACACGCGCTCCAATTTAAATGCGGAGGGAAAATCAGTTGATGGGTTTTGACGCTGTTTGTGAAAATAAATAAACATTTTAATTTAAAGTTTATGTTAATGTTGCTCTGATTCTGGACTATTTTTACTTGGTAAATAATGAACAGGTAGTCGAACGTCCAACGTTTTTAATCCGTAGCAGATTAATTAAAAGACCATAGAAAAAAATTAGGAAAAAGAAATTACTAATTGTAGTAAAATTATCAAAGCAAATGAGCGTTCAATTTGTTTAAAAAGAAAAATGGAAGATCAGAATTATTTATGAAAAACAGTACAGCACGACTCATTTTAATTTTTTTAGAGGTACTGTATCCAACAAAAAAGTACATTTTAATAATGTCATAAATAATTTGGCTTAAAGAATTTTAAGCTTCACTTGGCTTTTATTAAATTTTTCTTTTCTTTGTGCTTATTAAATCGTAAATTATTAGTTTCCTCAGTCCATATGACTGAAATTTTCTGATGATATATTATTATTATTATTAAATAACATTTTATCGCGAAGAATAAGTAACATTTTAAAGAAGCAAAATAATGAACTTTGATAATTTGCACGTTCACTGTAATTATTAAAAAAATTAAAATCTAATCTACCGTGCTTTCAATAATTTTAGAGACCCACGTGCCTCAATTAACTACCTTGCTTAGAAAATTTGTTTCGTGCAGATTGACGACACTGTAAAATATTCCCGTGGGGGTTAAAAAAGTAACCAAAGCGAACATAGGCGTGCGTGGTTCATGTATTACTTTGTAATCACGACGTTTCATATTCATTTTAGAATTTACTTAGAGATTTGAACGTATGTAAGTTTTTATTTAAGATTCAGCAATATTTAAGGTTACGTTTGTGACTTTTATGTTTAATTTGAAGGGTTACGCCATTGATTATCTTATTACTGTAATTGGAATATTTTATTTTAAATATGACCGTAAGTTTGAGTTTGGTTGCCTAATTTGGGTGATCACGTGGAACTCGGGAATACTTGAAAGCACGATATAATCTAATTAAAGATTATGCTTTTCACTTGAAACTCAATGAATATGTTAGAAGTTAAAAGCATCGTTTTCTATAAGTTATAATTTTATTATCTTACTGTATAATATGATTATAATATTTGAAAATCTCTTGAACACAAAAATTACCTTTTTCTTCAAGCGTATTAAAATGTTCTTATACTGGTTAGGTTGTCATGATTGAATGGACCGCAGTAATTAATATGGATTATAAGGTTTATAACTAATTTGGCTTTCTTTAATTAAAACAAAAAAATGTCGAAATTAGAGTTACAACAATGATGACGAAAGCAAAAAAAAATTCTGAAACACACATATTATTTTAAAAGTTTTGTAAAAAAAATACGTAGTTTACTATTAACCGCGAATTAGCTATCATCCAGCACACACATAATTTTTTATTTTTATGTGTTTATATTTCGAAATTTATTAATCGCTGATTTTTTGATAATTTTTGTTTTTTGATTAACATTATAGAATATTTTAAATCGCTTGTTAATTAAAATAAAAAAACGTTTTTACTCTGCAAAATATTTTTAATAGTAATAATTTTTTTTTTTTGCTTTTGTTTACCTATCACAATTTATTATGAAAAGAATTTCTAATCTCTAATTTACTGTATTCCACAGAAATGTTACTTACTGTATTTTGTGTAAAGAATAACATTATAATTCTATCCTCTTTCGATTTACCGACACTGATTCACTATACCGACTAATCTACTGTTGACACCTTGACCCTACTTAATCACTTTACTGTTTTGAAATTAATTTCTTGCTAACTTTCTTTAAAAAAGCAAAATATTGAAAAAAGTATTTCAAAAATAAAGAAACAGTTACACATCTTCAAATCTTAAAATTTCAAAACTTAAGCAAATAATAAGTGCAATGCCACCAAAAAATATATGAACATAGAAAGCGAAACTAGTATTTCACGATCACATAATGTTGCGTAATTAGTCTAATGAAGACTATTGTAAATTGTATGATTGGATTTCATTATTATAACAAACAGTAGGTAATAATTTTATTTCTAGCGTTACTAATCTCTTTGTATAAATTGAAAAAAAATTGAAGTGAGGAAATTGTTGCATGAAAATAGTTCGTGATTTGAGTATATCTAGTGCTTTTTTCACAGGAACAATTTTCTGATATGTAATGGCCAATCAGAGCTAATGATCAATTAAATTTTGAATTGATTTTACTCTTCCAGAAAACTTCATGACAATCTTTGGATAAACAATTGATTTTTTTAAATATTTCATATTTGACTTCACATAATATTACAAGATACTTTATCGTCACTGGAAATATAAAAAACTAATTGTACTCTTTGAATGGGACGAATATCTGAAAATGTTTGAACTACCTATAACCGTTTAGAATTCTTATGAATATTCTGTAGCCTAAAGAAATGTCTCCTTCAAATTTGGCATACCTATGTACGTCTTCTTTGAAGCTCATATTATTTTGGAGCGTTATCACTGAATCTACAATGCAAAAAAATTAATATGAATAATAACCATTCAATCGAATTATTTATCTAATAACCATTCGATGGAATTGTTTATCTAATAGCCATTCAATCGAATTGTTTATTTAGAAATAGCATATCACAGCATAAAGTACCATTGTAATCATAAAAAACGACTACATCGAAGTGAAACAGATACATCCATTTTCAAAAAAATTTAGTTGTGTAACATTATTTTTGGCAAAACGGTACTGCTGCTAACAGCTAATTCAGTTGCAACTGCTCGAATGCTGATACCGTCTTGCAATCGCGTTTGAATTATTGCCTCCTGAATTGCTTTTAATTGGGAAATTTTTATTTGTTTTGTGAAAATAATATTAATGTCAAAATGACAAAAGTTCATTTTGAAGCACGCTTCAATCAACCAAAATTTATAGTGAAGTCGGTTTTTCTGATTACGATGGTACATATGTAGAAGATGCATTATGTCTATTTGTTCATTTATAACTTTTTTTAAATATTTATTTAGACTTTAGTTTGAAATTTCAATGCCATCATTAAATAGAAATTATAATAGATAAAGACAGAAAATTAAATTTTAAATTAAATGAATCAAAATGTGACATTTTGATGTCTTTAAAAAATAATGATTTAATATAATTTATAGTACGTGTTTTCTACACTGATGAAAAAGTCGGTGTTAATTGCAGCCCACATCAAATTTTGTGTAAAAATTAGCACAGGTCTTTAGTATGAAAACACCTACTAGTGTAAATACATGCTGTGCTTGTAATGAAAATTATTGGTCTGCCTTAAAGTCTGTATGGACCCCAAATAACACGGTCTTTCCAGCAGGGGCGAGATAACATAATATGCACTCCTAGGAAACCGAACCCAACCTATGAGCGCCCCAACTCCTCTACATAACAGCTATTGTAAGCAAGCCTTTTTATAAAAGAGAAAACAAAAGGTAATAATAATAATGTAAAGAAAAGAAAACTTCAAATTCTTTTATGTGATATTACTGTAGCAAATTTTTTTATGATGTCACTAAGATCAAGTTTGTTGATAACTTCATTACATTTTCAAATTTTTATAAATCCTTAGGCGCCCCTATGAATTTTTCGCCCTTAAGGAATTTGCCTACTTTGCCTATTGATTAATCTGGCCCTGCTTTTCGCAGTGCAAATACATATTGTTTTATGTAATTGACAAAAATATAACAACAAAATCTGTAGGATTATAATTTATTGATCATTTTGTCAATGAACATCTACATTACAATAGGTTTGCATAGAAATAAATCAAATAATTTATATTACATTTAATATTTTAAATAGCTGAACTATGCATTCTAATCGAATAGAAAGAAAATCACACTTTATGTATTTAAGCACACATGGAACTGATAATATATGGAGATTCATATTTTTCTGCACAAAGTCTGCATATTTTTAGCTTTTAAAATCTTTCATTGATATTTTGTGAATGCAAATTATAATTCTTATTATTACACGTCAGCTATGTAATAATTAACATACACCAGCTTCAAAATGCAGCTAGCAATTATCACGGACAAAGTTCTATTATAAGCCGTGAAAATCTTAAATTATTTACTTTTATTATAGTTATTACTTGTCCCTTTTTCATTTGTTTTATATTTATGACAATGAGATTTTCTTTTAGAATGATTTTCAAAATATATAAATCTATGTACACATATCTATATCCTTCACCTAATTTTTTGTTTAAACTTTTACTTTCATACAATAAATTTAATTAACTTCTTGTGTGTTTTTTGAATCAGATAATTTTATACTATTTCTTTCTTTATTATTTCACCACTTGTTAAATATATTACAAACAGGCTGTTAATTTAACTTTAACAATGTTTCATTTCTTTGATATTATGATAATTTGATAGTTTTGTTCATATTTCAAGAACAGTTATTTATGCTAAATGTAAACTGGGTTAATAAAAATTATTTAGTACAATTTATTTTGAAATAAGAACTGCTCACTTTTAAATCAAATTTAGACAGTTCTTGCTTAAAAAATGTTAGAAAATGTAAAGAATATATTATTGATTAGTAATTACAAATATCATTGAGAAAGCTTGAAGTTTAAAAATCTTTCTTTTGTGTTTTAGACGAAATTAGTATATGTTTTCAGTTTTTAAAGTTTTGTAACTCACGTAACTCACCATTCCATTGAAGAAATTCGAATGTGTAACCTCCTAAAATTTTTTATCGTATTTAAAAGACTCTCAAGATGCATTGGCAATAATTATGTCCGTAGTGATTCATATTTTATAAATGTAATACATATACTTTAATTTATTTTAGATATAATCCTTTAATTTATCTAAATCTTGATAATTTTGTGTTTATTTCATGGCTCTTGATAAAGTGAAATATGAGAGTTTCCGTTCATCATAATTTTTAAACATTCCAGATATTTTAATTCACTAAAAAAAACAACTAAAATAATATTTGTGATTTGTTCCCGTATTTTAGGGAGGTTAAAGTACAGAAATAAAACAAGAAATTAAATTTCACAGGTCTTATTTATTTCGTTTTCAATAAATAATGTACGTACGTGCGCTTTAATACATCCAACTATACATCTACAAATTATTTTACAAATAACTTCTGTACATAGCACAAATTCCGCTAAGTATTAACGAACCGCTTTCGGAGATCTCACGCTATAGACAGTTAATATAAATGCATTTCGGGTCTGATTGTTACTAATTAATTTAAGAAAAACCATACAAGGGAATGGTGCATGACATAGGAACATAATCAACTAGCACACGCCTCTTATTTACATAACAAACCATTCCTATTGTCCCTATACAAGGTAAAATCAATAAACCTAAATATTATCACATTGAAAATGAAACTATCAGAGCTGCCCCACAGTTTCTCTTGCACAGTATATCGTAGAAGTCCGTCAGTCTTATTTACATGAAAACGTTGCACTTAATGGCGAAATCTCAGTACTTTTGCCCGACGCAATCCTGCTGGTAGTAAGATGCAGTTGACGGTCTGTAATTGGGAGGGCTCGGGGAAACCCCGCTATGTCGGAAACCAGCTAACTGACAACTTGGGGGTGCACTTTCGAAAATTAGATCTCTGTATCCTGTAGTGGTCGTGGCGGATTCCGGAGACGTTTCCGGGCTGTACCAGGGACTGTAACGAGGGGTGGCGTCGTCGGAAATTCCGTACTGTTGGGGCGTCGCACTCGGACAATAAGCGTACATACCCCCTGAAGAATGAAGTCTAGGACTGGAGTAATTATGCGATTGCTCCCTCGTCGTCATTAAGCTATCGACGCTGAAAGCCGCCGCCGTATCCATGGCTTGTAACGACGCTGTAACGTCGCTTATTACATGATCCTGATGCACAATAACCGACTTGGCGTCTTGATATTTATTCATGCAATGGCTTAACTCTGTATTCGGTTCACGTTTTGGTTTACACTCCAACTTACTTTTGGTATCTTCTATGTTTTTATCTTCACGTTTTGTATTGAGCGGGCCTTCCACTTGTAACTGCTGGCGTTTTAGCGCTTCCTCTTTTTCCCGGAGCGCGTCTTTTTTTTTGAAGCGTCTCCGTCGGCGCAAATATGAACCATTGTCGAACATGTTGTAAGAGTCAGGATCTAAAGTCCAGTAGCTTCCTTTTCCGGGCTTTTTATCATCGCGAGGTACTTTAACGAAGCATTCATTTAAGCTAAGATTGTGGCGGATGCTATTTTGCCAGCCTTGTTTGTTTTCTCTATAATAAGGAAAGCGCTCCATGATGAACTGGTAGATACCGTTGAGGGTGATTTTTTTCTCTGGCGCGTTCTGGATTGCCATAGCGATCAGGGCTATGTAGGAATATGGGGGTTTGACCATGTCTTTCGCCGATGACAGTTGGTGTTGTTGGTGAGGCCACGCGGCGTAACCATACCTGGAGTATTGCTCATAAGTGTAGGGGCTAGGGGTTGCAGTCACGGCAGCTGCGTAGCCTCCCCCAGCTGCGTGCCTGTAGTAAGCGTTTTGGTGTTCGCCGAAGATGGTGTGCATGATCATAAGAAGAAGAAAATAAAGTGGGTCCAATAGACTGTCGACACTTGTTGTTCGGTAAACAAAGTTCCCGTGTAAAAACAACAAACAGTTCGAAATTGAAAATCGCTTTGAATTTTCCAACGAAAACGAAAACAGACTTGTTAGTTTAGTAGTGTGTGTTTTATGTTTTCGTTCCAATCAATCTTCCGAAAACAAGTTTGCGTTCACTTAATATTATGATACACAACATAGGGCAGTTTACACAGAGATTAAGTAAAAACAGAGTATGTTGCTTCTTGCCGGGACACAATGTTACTAGTGAAAACAGATGGGTCCATGAGCCTGCCGAATTAGTGTGGGGTCGTGAGGGACCTTGCGCAAAGCGGAGGGGCGCAAGACACGCCCGCGACGCCCCGACCAATCGTCGTAGCGCCGGTACGCCTACCCTCGATCAATTTTCTATCATCGGACGACCATCGCGATACCTCTTTGTTGAAGGAGCGCGCTTTTGGCACCCCTGGCGTTAATATACACGCCTACCGCGCGCTGTTTTTTACGCCAAAATTCAAGAGGATGAACCGCGAGCGCCCTTCGAATCTGCGGCACCTTCGGAATTTAATGTCAACATCCTCTATCAAATTCCAACCCTCGAAAACAGATTATCGCGAAGGAGCAACGGCCTCTCGTTTATTTTTGCGCGAGATGAAATGAACACAAACATAATATATGTCGGTGTTGTGTACCTTGGCAGCCTCCGGAGTCGAGCGAGGACGGACGCGCGCCAGAGAAAACAATGTCGGCATTCATATTAACCACGCTGAAGCCGCTGGTTCAGTCCACAAACCGTGTCCCGGAGGAACTTCACGCCTAATCGATAATCGCAAATAAATAGAACCTGTTCCGTGCGGGCCGCAGATTAGACTCTCCGGAAGTTCCCGGTTTACCACGTGTTTAGGGTTAAGGAGCTTAGGTGGTGTAGCGACATGCAAAAGTTTCAGGCATTCCCACGTATTTCGACTTCCGAGCACGGGAACGCCAGCAGAAGTATTAAAGGATTATAACGTTAAATGTTCTTAAATGAAGTGACAAGTTAATCCTCGGAAAAATTCCTGTAAGTACTCAACTAGTTTTACATTAATATTCATAACCAGAAATAATTAAAGTAAAGGGCCATATTTAAATATTAATTTGAACAAAAAGAACAAAGCTGGAACCAAGTACATTTTTAATTCAAATTATAAAAGTATTAAATTTTGCCTCATTTAGAACTTTCTTCCATATTTTCCACTATATTAACGTTCAATATACTTTAAGCATAAATTTAAAAAGAGTTATAGATAAGAAGCTGAGATGCGTTTGAAATTAACCTGAAAGAGAGAAAACTAAAAACCTATTACATATAAGGAAGTAAATTGCAAAATTAGCAGAATTAAAGCAAATGAAAATTTCTGCCATCCAATGTTAAGGGCTTCGAATATATTTACATTTACATTGTCATAATCTTCCTTAAAAAACACATTTTATTATGATATTGAATTATGAATTAAAATGCAAAAAACTAAGTAAGAATATTTCCAGATTTTTAAAACATTTTCACCGGACGCACACTTGTACAAATTATACAATAATTTTAGCAAGTTAAAAATAAATCTGCTAAATTAAATTACATAAAAATCCTATACGAGATCATAATTTTCAGTGATCAATGATTTACCAAAAATAAGTGTCTTAAAAGCAGTCGATTTGAGTACTTTTCATCAAGCAATGAAAATAAGTAATTGTAATTTCAATTTGTAGGTACATATTTATACATGTATCGGGTGTCCACTTTGATTACGCATCATAGGGATTTCAATACAATTTGTTTGAATTGTAAATTCCTGCTCTCCTATGAAATATGTCATAAAGCACGGCATAATACGTATAGCTTTGTATTATGCATTAGTTAAGACTACTTTTAATATGTTTTTCAAATACATTGGCTGTCAAAATTAAAAAAGAAAAAATGTAAATAAGCAGATTTTCTTTATTCCACAGTTTCGATCAAGCAGGCAAACTTCTAATTGACAATTTTTTTTTGTAATGAAAAACGGAGACCTCGAACATAACTCATATTAAAAAATATTTATTTTAATTAGTAATTAATAGGAACTACAGCAAATGTTCAAATAATTTGCCGTTTGTGGCCAACCTGTCCTAAAAGCTTCTACGAACATTAATTAACATTCTAAAAGTAATAGTTGCCTGTTCTTCCATGATTCTACATCTCAACTCGTTAAATCCAGTGAATTGCAGACCACGTCGATCAATAAGCCTGCATTCAGTATGCTGCTTTTTTAACAATAACTCCAATAGGGAAGCAGGAATTTTCAATTATAAAAAATTGCATTGAAATTCCTATGGTGCATAATCAAAGTGGACAGTCGGTATAGTAATTAGTAATATTATAATATTTTTTTATTTAAAAAAAAATTAATGTACTGTGTCCACCAACAAAATCTGGGACAACTCGGCACATGCATTTTTGAGTTATTTTATTAATTTGAATGCAGCTCTAAACAATTCGTTTTGCTATAGGTAAAGATCTTGTTCTATAGTAACGTAAAGAAAACACAACAATAAACAAACGGACGAATACTTTTAACAATACTTAATTTGTCGTATTTACAATAAAACATTTTACATGTCCCAGATTTTTTAATCGGGCATCGTACCTTAAGAATACATATTTTAGTTTAACACAAATGTTTGTAAATCAAAAAAGATCTCTTACCACAATTAGTTTATATCCGTAGATACATATTTCAATAGCTACACTGCCATCTTCAGTACACACACTCGTAAGATAAAAACAATTCATGAAATATTTGGTTAGTATGAACGAGAGGATATTTGGATATCAGATATTTTCAGTGTTATTAATTTAAAAACCTTCAAAATTTTTGCGTGGAAGTATTCTGCAAATTTCTATAAAATGTACCTTCATTAAATTTGTCATATTTTAAGTAAAAGAGAATTTTCTAGTTCTTAAATTTACGCAGATTTGGTATTTTATTTTAAGTTAAAATTTTAATTGTAAAATTAACCAATATATGACAAAACCGACAGTCTTTTGAAAAAATAACCTTTATTTTTGGCCTTTTCCCGGGTAAAAGGAACAATCCATTCAGAAATGGATATTGTTATTACTGCTCCCTAGAAAAACCCAATAGTGTTGACATCATAGGGGGTCATTCTAATCGCGGTACGATCCTACTACCGCCCATTATCGACACTGTACAACATTATATTCTGTTACCACCGAACATTGCCGAGATTTCAGCTTCTTGCTACTTGCCTACTTAGCAACTGGTACCACTGTTGCTAGGTTGCAAATCGATTAGAATGACCCCATAGACACCAATAGTTCCTTCTTCGGCCTTATCTTCACAAATTTTTTGAATTCATTCCTCGTGCTTTTTATTGTTGGAATGACAATATCTTAATCCTCTATTATTTTGATTGTAAATTGTTTAGCAGTACATGAATAGCTCATACAATATGTACAAGACTAAAGTATCATGTGTTCATTTAATATTCCGGTGGCATGTAGTAGCTTAAGCTCGTCGCGAATATTTTTTATACAAAAATAAATTATTTTCAGGACTCATTTACTTTATATTTATTGCATTACAAAATGGTGTTTACATTAGAGCAAAAAACATTTGTGATTGAAAGTTATTTTCGTAATAGTTCAAAAGTCGTTGGGGCATGATTTAAATTGATTACGAAACTACTTGAAAAAGTTTAAAGTTGAATTTCCCGATGTTATTATTGATCACAAAACACTCCAAGACAACCTGCATTGGCGTGTACAGTTGTTTCGTGTAACTGGAGGTCTTTTCCGAAGAAAAATATCAGGTCAACCTCGAAAATGTACTGCCCAAGTTATCGAAACTGCAAGACATAATGAAAAATGCTTCTCACATCTCTATTCGCCAATTATCACAACAGATTGAGCTTTTTGTGGGAACGTGCCACAAATTGTTATGTAAAGATGTTCAACTCTATAGAGATTGTCTTTCTGTGAATCTTTTATATTAGATTATAGATTTGTGAGTAGTAATTGTTATTTTATTTATAATTTATGTCGTGCTGACATTTAAAAGTCAGATTATGTTCAATTTTACACTACGACATACGTTTTACAAAACAAAATATTTCAACAGGTAATGCTACCGGATTATCAAATTAACACGTGTTATGAATCTTGCTAAATCATTCTAAATAAATGTGTTTTTAAAAATAGGAAAAGTAAACTTGCTACGAGAAATTCTTTAATACATATTCAGTCACTTTTCACTGATATCATCCCGCAAATTAAACCTAGACTTACAAAAGAAATAGGAAAGCAATTGAATATCGTCAATTTTATTAATAGTTGAATCTATGTATATAGGTACAGGATTATTAATTTTCTTGATGCAGGTAATAAGTAAAACGTAACTTTTTAAACGTAACAATTAGAAAAATAAAAAAACTTTAATGAAGATGACATTTTACTGCTAATTATGGGGGAATATTAATCTACTTGATGCAGGTGATAAGGTAATGTTTAATTTTGTTCTTATGTCTATTCTCAAGGGGCGCTTACATTACATACATGTTTTCAAGACGTTGAAAAACAAATCTATACAAAAATGTAGATTTGTCGCATACAAATCGCGATGAATGTTTAGCACAAGTTTTCGACAAATACTAGAAAAGGACCTCGTTTACACTCTGTGACTTGTTCTCTACATATTATCCATTCACGTTCTTTTTGCATTCAGAGTAGGCCATATTAGGGTGACATTTTTGTTGGTACCTCCAAGTGAATATGTTCCATTTTAATTTGATGGTTATATTTTTGAAAACTGACGCCTAAAGACATTGATGATTTTTATCATTTTGACTTATGGCCGATTTCTTCACCAAGTTTAACCTAAGGTTAATTTATCTAACAGTTGGAATGTGACGTACAATTGGCCGTACACATACTACGTGTCACATTCTAACTGACAGATAAATTTAACCTCAAGATAAGACGATCGGGCATTAGTATTACAAAGTCACAAGTAATTATTTGTTTTAATGCTATTATTTTACTTTCTTCATGCCATCGTAGAATATAAGAAGCAATATAGTCGATGGGTCTGACATTAAAGTGTCAGAATTTTATATTTGTCACATTTTGAGTTCTATCAAAATTCATGTACGTAACTTAACGAAAAAAAAAACATGGCCTACTAGAATGCAAAAAGAACGTGAATGGATAATATTTAGTATTTAATAATAAAAAAATTTCACAAAACATCAGCTCGCTTGACAACTGAAAACTGCTGACTATTCTGCACATGCGCAAGTACCTTTATATGGTCTGTGATCGCTCTGTTTTCCATTAATTTGGAATACAAATCCTACACTACATACAGTGTGTCCCAAAAAGTTTTATACAAATGGAGAAAAAGTTTATCTTACATTTCACAAAAAAAACTATTGTTTATAAAAAGCTCTGCATGACTTGTAGATCCATAATCAGGTACAAAATTTTTAAAAAATTGGCTGGAATACTGGGAAAATAAAAATAATGATTTGGACGGAGAGCAAAATACGTTCAAACTGTAGTGAAGAAGCAAAATGTTCATTGAAATTGTGATTAAATAGCAAAAAATTATGCACACTAGTAGATTATTGATATTTCCAGATAAAAATTGATAAAGAAGGTTATCAATGTTTTATAAAAATAAATTATCTAACAATTGCTGAAGTGTTTATTTTTTAATTTTTATCTGGGAATATCACTAATCTACAAGTGTGCATAATTTTTTGCTATTTAATCACAATTTCAATGAACATTTTGCTTCTCCACTACAGTTTGAACGTACTTTGCTCTACGTCCAAATCATTATTTTTTATTTTCCCTGTATTCCAGCCAATTTTTAAAAATTTTGTACCTGATTATGGATCTACAAGTCATGCAGAGCTTTTTATAAAGAATAGTTTTTTTGTGAAATGTAAGATAAACTTTTTCTCCATTTGTATAAAACTTTCTGGGACACACTGTACATGTTTGAAATATACATGTACCCTACATGTCGGTTGAAAAGTATGGAACAAATCTAAAATTTATCTCATACAAGTGCTAGACTTTTCTTGTATTTGACATGTTTCCGACATGTTTTATACTATGGATTTGTATTCGAAATTAATGGAAAACAGAGCGATCACAGACCATAAAAAGGTACTTGCGCATGTGCAGAATAGTCAGCTATTTTCAATTGTTAAGCGAGCTGATGTTTTATGAAATTTTTTTATTATTAAATACTAAATATGTAGCGAACAAATCGCAGAGTGTAAACGAGGTCCTTTCCTAGTATTTGTCGAAAACTTGTGCTAAACATTCATCGTGATTTGTAGGATGCGACAAATCCACATTTTTGTATAGATTTGTTTTTCAATGTCTTGAAAACATGTATGTAATGTAAACGCCCCTTTATAAAACATGTCGGAAACATGTCAAATACAAGAAAAGTCTAGCACTTGTATGAGATAAATTTTAAATTTGTTCCAAACTTTTCAACCGACATGTAGGGTAAATATATATATAAATATATATATATATATAAACATGTATGTAGTGTAAACGTCCCTTTTTACTCTGTAATTGAATAAAATATAAGGCTGAGTTGCACCAACATCGTTGTTAACTTATCTTAGATTAAACATAGGAATAAAAAACGTCATTGAAAATATTTTTATACAAACTATAAATATCAAAAAAAGACGCTATAAATAGAAAAATCATAAGCTATTATTGATCAACTTAAAATGGAAATAACTCAAAATTTCATCAAATTAATTGACTTACGGCCGTTGGTAATAACGTTTAAATTACCTTAAATTTAAGTCGTGTTTAGATTGTGACATTTCTGCTTGGTTTCTGCATCAATCACATTCTAAACACGAATTAAATTTGAGGTCTCCTTAAAACGTTGGTAATACCGGCCGTGAGACATTACTTTCCTGCACTGTTAGGATACTATACCGATAGGTGTTATTTATTCAACACCAACTTTTATGTGATAATTCAGACCGGCCTCTAGGTAGTATGAAATACATCACTGTGTGAATACGTACTGTGAATGTTTGCGATACACTTTTCTACCCAGCACAACTGCTGAAAACACAACATAGTTTTCAGCAATAAGTAACCGGGTAGAAGCAGTACATCTCAACATAGAAAAGTGCAGTCACATTTATCGCTGTCAAACGCAATTAAAATTTGAATAAATACCCATAAAAGGCATCATTTCAACAAATGACGCATGGATCAAAATTTTTTAAGGAGACTGATATTTTTTTTTTCAAATATTTGTTCGAGAAGATAAGCTATTATTTAACTGATTTCGTGAACTTTAGTAGATTATTCACGTTTGCTGCTAAGAGGACAGTATTAAAATATAGAATGAAAATTTGATTCGTTCTCTTTAGAAATGTGAAAGAAACGCCGAAAGCTGGATAAAGTAATACAAAGCATGTACAATTCAAAAGGTTCGGTACTTATTGTAATCAATATTTTGTTGACACCTCCCCTTTTTTTTTATTCCAGACATAAATTTTGCTACAAAATAAAATATAGGAAACTTCCCTTTTTTATTCCAGATATAAATTTTGCTACAAAATAAAATATAGGAAACTTTGAGAAAAAAGTTGCTGCAAGGCACAATAATTGAAATAAAAATTATTTATATTTTATTTCTCTTTATTATATAGTAGCATCCTATCATAAATACGGAATAGAAATTAGAGAACTGTACTGTCCTTTCACAGGATTATACTATTTAAATGTACCTCGAATAAAAGAATCATAATCAGAGAGAAAATTTTAGTTTTTCATTATTATGTAAAATTCATATCTGCGTTAAAATGAGGAGGGTGTCGTTTAGAAAACGAAGTTGACGTTAATTACCATTTGTTTGAAGCACTCTGTATAAAGCAGCCAGTTTTAAAATGTGCTCCCCGCTTGGATACATCTCCGCGTTTCTAAAATATAGAACTTTGCTTATTGAATTGGACGAGTGATAATTTTTCAACCATGTCAAAAATAACAAGTAGATAAAATAACATGTAGATAAAATAAAGAAATTTATTATTAAATTTCAGTTGATATTTTAGTGTTTGTACTTGTTGGAAAATAACATCTTTCAATTCTCAATTAAGTTTAGCACATAAGTTTGTTGCTGAATTTTTCTTGGTTTTTCTTAAAGTACGTTTAGTTTTAGTAGTATACGATGCACGACTCATAAGGCGTTTTCGGAAAATCGCTCGGGTTAACCGGGTTTATGTATCTGGTTACAAAATAGTATTCTTTTATTAAATCTGGTCATAGTTCCGTGTTTGAAAAATTGCGAAAAAGTAACCAGGTTAACTAATCCTATTAACAAATACTAACCCTGGTCCGTGGGTAGGGTTACAAAGAATTAAGGTTATGAATCTCTTTCAGTGTTAATAATGAATTTAATTCTGATAATGTGATAACAATATAACTCCACTAATAAACGAATAAAGTGAAGATTTGCTTAATTTTTATTTATTTTAGATTTTCATTCATATTTAAAATAGAATAGATCGCTAACTGAAAAAGGTTATTTTGCCAAATTCATTGCAAAATGCTTTCGTAAAATCACAAAGGAACCCGAATAACCTCTGATAATAGCGGACGTCGCGCAAGTAATCTGATTTAATTTCCGAAAACGCCTATAGGGAGTCGTAACGCTGAAGTCTAACATGTAGGGGAAAGTCGGCTATATTGGACCGCCTCCAAAATTGGACCGCTTTTGAATAAATTAAAATAAAATAGAAACTTCGATAACAGTAAACACTACTGATAACTCAGATGGTACTGTCCTAAGCAATGTTTCTGCAAGTAGTCTTTTCCTATACCAATAGATAGTTCTAGTTAATTTTAATTTAAATTGAATTGAAGTGGTCCAATTTTGGAGCTGGTCCAATATACCCGACTCTCCCCTACATCGTTTTTAATGTATTTTTACCTCAGAAATCTACCTTTGTTTTGTTGAATCTTAATAATTTTCAATTTTTTTGCAATGGAAATAAAATTTAATCAGTTAATTTTTTTTTAGGGAAAATCTATACGTACATACAATACCGGTTGTGTATAAATTAACGAAAAAGCTAGGCGTGGTGATGTTCTTCATAAAATTTTGAATGAAAGATCTTTACATACTTTTAGGATATCGTGATGACTATCACCATTATTAACAATAAGAAGCGGCAAATCTTCATCTTTTTTCATATTTTTCAAATGTCACTGGACCTATGAATCATTTATAATAACTCTGTACTAATATGACGTTTAAGTTATACTGTTACTTTTTTACTCTGATACCCTTACTTAGGGCGATTCTTTTTTTGGAAATCACCTTATTTCATAGGATTTATGGCCTTCTAGATCGTCCGATTTGTCTTCGCCAGATTTCTTACTATGGAAGCAGCAATTTTAGACATAAGAATAAGAAGAAGAATCGTCTTTGTATTTGAAAAAGGAGGAAGATAGTTCCAGCATTCATTAAAATTTTCAGTTTAATATTTCCTGTACTTGTAGTTGTTTAAATAACGGGTGCCCATTTAAATTCTTCACCTAATTAACGTTGACTTTCTAACGGAAAAACACGGAATGAAAAAAGCATGTGATCAATTCGTGATGTGTTGCCTCTGTGAATAGGTGTGCTTGGCATTGTCTGCTGTAAAATTTAAAAATCTGAGGTTCTAAGTTCAAATTAAGTTGTGAAAATGTCAGTTTCTTCTGTAAGAGTGTTAAGGAGTGACGTTGATCCTTCAGATATTGCGCAAAAAGTGACTGATAAGCTTCTTTCTTCTGATGCATTTTTTGATAAAATCGGTCGCCATGTGAGGGATCTAATTCACAGTGAATTGACAAAATTCACAAGTGTCTATGAAGAAAAGGTTAATCAATTGGAAACCGAATTAGCTGAAACCAAAGCTCAACTCAATGCAGTGCTCGACAACCATGAACAGTACTCGAGGAGTAACAATTTGCGCTTCTTTGGAATTCCTGAGACGCCAAATGAGTCCACGGATGACGTTATAATTAAACTGTTCAGAGAAAAATTAAATATTGGTTTAACTAAAGATTCGATAGATATAAGTCACAGAATTCCATCAAAGAAGGACTCACCTCGGCCAATCATAGTCATATTAGTTAACCGAAATGTGAAAAATCAGATCTTCCATAATAAGAGCAAATTTAAGGGAACAAAAGCTGTTGTAAGAGAAGATCTGACAAGTGTAAGGGCTGGTGTCTTAAAAGAAGCCATAAAGAAGTTTGGAAACAAAGTCGTATGGACCACCAACGGTAAAATATCAATAAAAATTGTCGATAAAGTATTTAAAATTACTAGTTATCGAGAACTGGACTAATTACAACGAAATAAATAATAACTTAAATTGATTTGTTTAATTGGCAGTATTAGAGAAAGAATATCTTATAAATCACGTGAATTATTTCGGCCTTATTGGGCCTCGTCAGAGATATGTACTAAAAATTACTTTTTGAAAGGATAATAATTAAATTATAAACTTACATATTTTTGAATTTCCAAAATCCCAAAAACAAACCCTGAAAGAAAACTTTTTGAAAAACTGTCTAATATTTTGCAAAAATGAAAGGAAACGTATTAGCTTCATCAGTCAAAACAGCAAATTGTGACAGTAAAATAAATAACGTAAGTAACTATAATAAATAATATTAACAGCAACAATGTTCGCAGTAAACTCACCTTATTCGTCTTCGCTGGAAAGCTATTGTTTACTCTTGGTTCTTTGCGGATATCGTACGCTCTTATCACCTAGTTTTATTTTTGTTCCTTTTTTTTCCGGTAATCTAAATTATATTTAATTTAATTTTGAAATATGTAATAATGCTAATATTATGTGCTTTGTAGGTTTATACTTGAAGGTATTTGTAACATGTTAACAAAACAGATGAAGTTTGGTCACGCTAATATTAGATCTCTAATTCCTAAATTTAACTTAATAAAAAATTATTTGCTAGGAGAAAAATATGATGTTTTCGGGGTAGGAGAAACCTGGTTATCTGCAAGCCATCAAAATGAATTAATAAATATTGATGGGTACAATCTCATTCGTAGGGACAGAGACGGACGAGCAGGTGGTGTGTGTATCTATATTGACAATAAAATTAGTTATTCACTAGTCAATGCCGGAAAGAATATTGAACAAATTTGGTTACTGTTAAAATTTAAAAACACATGTCTTGGTATTGGGGTAGTGTATAGACCACCGCATATAAATTATAAAATGTTCTGTGACGAATTGGAAGAATCTTGTACTTTAATTAGCAATACGTGTGATAATTATTTGTGTCTTGGAGACATTAATATTAATTTACTTCGCACTAATAGTCCAGATACATATTATATTAATTGTATGATGGAGTCATTAAATCTGCACCAAATTATAAGTGATCCCACACGTACTCATCAGAATGGAAACGCGCTCCTGGACCTTGCTTTGGTTTCTGACGTTAGATTGGTTCAGGACTTGGTAATACGAAATTTTCAGATCATGATACAATTTACTGTATACTAGGTGTTGATACACCTAAAAACGAGCCTATTTACAAAATTGTAAGAGACTTTCAATCTTTTAAATCTGAGCTATTTATTAAGATCTGAAACGTATACCTTGGAGATTATATTCCATATAAATAACATAGATGAGCAGATAAATTTTCTCAATACCAATATTTTAAATCTTATAGATCACCATGCGCGCGTTAAGAATGATTAAAATTACAAAAAAGAAATGTCCCTGGTTAACCGATAACTTAAAGTTGTTAATGAAGCTAAGAGATAAAGCTTATGCCAGGTTTAAAAATCTATCTGCCCATTGGGAATACTATAAATCGATTCGAAACTTAACCAATCTATCCGTCAAAAATGAGAAACGTGCTTACTTTAACCACATTGTTCAAAATAAAAATTCCAAAATTTTATGGAATGAACTGCACTCATTAGATGTTAAAGCTAAGAAATCTAATATTATTCCTGAGGACTTGCAGTTGCCTAATGATATTAATAATTTTTTTATTGACAGTATTCCTAGCATTCATAATAATAGTACGCAATTGTTACAGTTTTACAATAATAATAATTTACTTGACAATTATTCTAGTTTTACATTTCACACTGTAAATACTGATACAGTAGCGAAATTTCTTCAAGATATAAAAACAAAGGCTGCTGGTCATGATGGAATTAATATAGAATTAATTAAACTATGTTGTCCCATTATCTTACCTTATTTAACCTATATCATTAACTCGTGCCTAATAAAAAAATATTTTCCAGACTCATGGAAAAAGGCTGTAGTAGTACCAATAGCTAAGTCACATAATATATCGGGATTTAAAGACCTACGTCCAATACTGCCTGTTTGTGCTAAACTTCTAGAAAAAATTATGGATTTACAGTTAAGGAAATATCTAGACGAACATAATTTACTTCCAACTATGCAGTCTGGTTTCCGAAGTGGACATAGTTGCACTACAGCTTTACTAAATATTACAGATGATATCATAACTGCAAGAGATCAAAATAAAATTACAGCGTTAACTATGATTGACTTTAGTAAAGCTTGTGATACTATTAACCATCAAACTTTATTAGCTATACTTCGTTATGTTGGATTATCTGTCAGTGCCTTGCTTCTTTTAGAAAGTTATATCACTAATCGTTCGCAGTGTGTTAAGATTTCAAATTCTATTTCTGATTGGAGGTATGTTAGCAAAGGTGTTCCGCAGGGCTCAATTTTAGGTCCCCTTTTATTTTCAATTTACACCACTGAATTGCCTACATGTATTAAGATCTCAAAAGTACATATGTACGCGGACGACACGCAAATTTATCATTCGTTCCCTTTCGAAAATTTTAAGACCGCCCTAGATGAAATCAATGGCGATTTAACGAGTTTGTCAAGTTACGCTGCGCAACACTCTTTGCTACTAAACTCTGAAAAATCTGTAACTTTAATGTTCGGGAGCAAAATAAAAGTTGATATAATCAAAAATGCTGTAGATTTGCGTATATCTGGAAAAGGTATTCCGGTTAAAGATCAAGCACGAAATCTTGGCCTAATTATGGACAATACATTTCGTTACAATACTCATATTTTAAATAATGTGCAAAAAGCTTTTGCTACTTTAAAGTTAATCTACCCTCATAGACATTATTTATCTGCTCAGTGCAAAGCTTTACTTTGTGATGCGTTAGTTTTATCCTATTTTTCATTTTGTGCTCCAGTGTATGGTCCATGCCTGTCTGTTGATACATCCAACCGCATTCAAAGGGTACAGAAAGCATGTCTGCGACTAATCTTTGGTATTCGGAAATTTGATAAGGTATCTCACAAATTATCTGATTTAAACTGGCTCAATATGAGTAGTCGTAGGCTTCTACAAACAACTACGCTTTACCATACTATTTTATTAAAAAACAGCCTGTATATTTATATAACCGTATAACTTTCAGAACTGACGTACATAACTTGAACTTAAGATTCAAAGGTATGATTACTCCACCTGCTCATAAAACTGCTATCTATGAAAGAAGTTTCTCCTACCACATAGCGAAAATATATAATTCTGTACCACTGCATATACGCAACAGTCCTCAGAGTGCCTTTAAGTGTAAACTTCGCAAATACATATTTGAATCACAAACTTAAATTTTGATGCAAATGTTACTTTTTTTTTGTTTAATTAATTATGTTAACGCAACATTTCACGATTTAGATTTAGTTTAGTTTAGGGATAATTTTCAATTTAATTTCGTTTTTTGATACTTAGGTTATAGTGGAAGAACAATCTAGCAGTAATTAATTACTGCTAAATTTGAACTAACGCCTAAAGATTTTCAGTCTCTTATATAATAGAAAATTATTGTTCTCTTGTAAAAATTGGTAGAGCTGAAATAAAGGCATTTATTATTATTATTATTATTATTATTATTATTATTATTATTATATATTTATTGGTTCACACTAACACTAACTTAACACGAAATCAAATAATAAATTATCAAAACTCAAAGATATTAATAATAAAGGAGATCTAGATTCTCACGAAAGTTTAGAGATACCCAGAAACAGAAACAAATTGATGAATTCAGAGAAAAAAGGGGCCGGTCACTTCCAGCCTGTTCGACCTTTAAGTTTTCATGGAATCCGGGTTTACATGTTTAATTTAGTATATGGGGAGAGGGAGCTCTATTTTAGTTTAGTTTATTTTATTCCTAATTTTGAATTTTGAATCAGTTTGGTGCTGAGGATGGTAACGTTGTTACTGAAATAGGTACGTATTGCCTGTCAGTGAATTTATGTGGTTAGGGGTGTATCTCATTGTTTATTTCTAAGATATTATGTATATCACCAAAATAACAGTAGGTATTTATTTGTTTGCTTTAAGAAGCATGTTTCTCTATTATTTAAAAAATAAATTATCAAAGTTGTAATTTAATTTCTTGAATTTAATCACTGATCCCATATTAACTTTGTAAAAACTGTGAAAGGATATTGTGTTCTATTCTTATTAATGTCCATCTTGTAACATATAAGTTAAAGAACATTACTTTTAAACTTTTAACTTATAAACAACAAACCAAGTAACACTAGACCTAACGTAAATATGAAAAAGGAGAGAAAAAGAATCTAACTCATAATAATAATGAAATTACGAATTTCTTGAAGAGAAAAAAATATTTAATTATTCTCTCCATCCGTTTGCCACTCGCTTCAACCCCAGACACCAAGATCCTGGGATGTCGGCAACTGAGAAAGAGAAAAAAATATAAGTACATAATTCACCATCATAAAGGTTTTTTTTTTTTTTGAACATGGTCACTGTTAAGTCCCCGTAGGGTCACAGAACAGACAAATGCTACTGTTAGATTTTTTTGCAAACATAGTCACCGTCAAGACCTCGTAGGGTCACAGAACAGACACTTGCAAACATAGTCACCGTCTAGACCTCGTAGGGTCACAGAACAGACACTTGCAAACATAGTCACCGTCTAGACCTCGTAGGGTCACAGAACAGACACTTGCAAACATAGTCACCGTCTAGACCTCGTAGGGTCACAGAACAGACACTTGCAAACATAATCACCGTCTAGACCTCGTAGGGTCACAGAACAGACACTTGCAAACATAGTCACCGTCTAGACCTCGTAGGGTCACAGAACAGACACTTGCAAACATAGTCACCGTCTAGACCTCGTAGGGTCACAGAACAGACACTTGCAGGGTATAGTCACAGGCACAGTCAGGTATACCGACAAGCCAAGACACATACCTAGGTTTGACGTAGTCAGCAGATTGGGGTTTCACTTACCACATCGGTTATTAAGTTTTTGATATCCGGATCCATGGCTTTATATTTTTCACTCCGGCCACACCCAGATATGGTATCTGTGATTGTTTACCGCCTTATTAACTCAACAATGGTTTCTCGCAATTCGGCCACGTCTACCAAGTGTTCCAAACTGGGTTCCTCAACGTCCCGAGAACCCATCAGTGCTTCGCTTGGTGTCACCCACAATTCCTTATGTATCATTCCATTCTGCAGTCATGCACATAGCGACCAATGCCTCGACAATCGTACGATTATAGTGTTTAACTTGGGCATTCCCACTGGGTAATTGCCAGATATCCTTCTCTCAACCAACCTTTCAATCCCGGATACCATTGCAGTGCCAAATTGCGATACGCTATCAGCCAAAGCACCTGCAGTCGCGGCCGGGAGGGTGTCCTCCCTTTTTCGTGATCGGTTCCTATCACTATCCTTGGAGTTACCGTCTCCCTGCGAGGGCTCGCTCCGGGATGAACGAAAACGTTGACGCCGTCGTCCACGCGTTCGGCCATCCAATTTATCAAACTTTTTTTTCGCTCGTCGGATGTCTGCGGCGCGGTGCAGTTTTCCATATGCCACTGCCGATACATTGCAATAATTGCGGTAAACAAGGCACAGGACACTATCCCACTTCTGATGTAAAATAACTTTAGATAATTAAACTTTATTATAATAATACTATAAAACTTCAACTTGATTATTCAGATACAAAGAATCGATAATGCACTCTTCTCGAATGGTAAGTTAGGAATGCCTCTTCGTTCCCGGATAGCCCGTCACCAATACCCCGTCCGCCGTATTATAAACACCATAAATAATACGGCTCATATCAACGATGACATCACTAGCGGGTTCGGGCCTTCGTATATTGTTAAATCCTTTACACTTTATTTAATCTGAGTGCATAGATTCTAGAAGAAAACGATTAATAACTTTTAGCACAATTTTTCATTTTCGAGATTTTCTATTTTTCAAGTTTTTAGTCATATTTTAAATGGCTTGTTGTATGGACTTGTGTTATTTTTTATTTTAATTGATGCACGAACCAGGTGTAGTAAATTTTTTTGGCAAAAGTCAATAATAAAAACTTTTCTCATTTGTTACGAACTTTATGAAAGTTGTCGTATATCTTTGGGTTTTACAGAAACTATAGCAAACGTTAAACTAATGGTACATCTAAACTGTATTAATTATTTTGGATACCTGTAAATATTTTCAACCTATATTCCTTATAGACTTTTTCCAAAAAAGCAACATAAATAAATAATTTGAAATTGCAATTATTGGAGCTTATTCACAAATTATATTGTAAATAAACGTTTTATGGCTTTTTATATTCCCTGTATATAATTTGCTCTTCATTATTATGTACGATAAGAAAATCCAGGAAACACGGGTAGCTTCCGCAAACTGTAACAACACGAAGAGTAGGAGAGCGACTCTCCTGCTGATGCCAGTGTTTGAACGTCGGCAGCCGACAAAGGGCACCGCATTGAGTGTTAAACGATTATAAAGCACGCACGAGATTAAAGGCTTTGTTATATAACTAAACCAAAACTGCCGTCGTAATTACTTCCTGCAGTAAATATTAAAATAGGTCCCACAATATCTGTTGAAAGAAAAAAAAAAGAACTACCACTATCAAAGGAAAACAGACTACATAGCAATTGACAATCTTGCTTTCTTTTGCATTCTTTTGCACTCTTTTAGAAATTAAAAAAATATATTAATATAGGTACAAAATGCATGTAAGTAAAGTACATACTTAAGCAGAAAGTGACGTTTTTTGAAAGTTACACAGAATTCAATTTAAATTATAACTTCCTGTTAACTTCAGTAAGTAGTAATGACGTATACAAAATAATCATTTTTTGTATAATTTTGTTTTAGTATTAGCTCAAGTAGTGCAGCAAAATTTATTAATATAATGAATGCATGTTAACGTAACCGCTCAATTTAAATAGCGATATTTCTCCACGCATGCATTTTTTGCTAAATTCAATTTTACCGTCATATTCAAGACAGTAGAAACATTAGAAAATACTGTTTCTTCAACCGCAGAAGAAAAAATACCGTTCTCACTCGATTTTGATGAAACTTGGTACGTTTGTAGGCCATATGTAACTGTATTTAAAACCAGTTTCTGTTGCTCAAATTTGATTTGAAGAGGTGTAATGGCCACCCCAAAATTGAGGAGTTTTAAAACATTTGCAAATACCTGTGAAAATTGTTGATACTGCTGTTTGTCAGGCCTTTTAATGTTGTATGTGTTCATACAAATAATTTTTTCTCTCTTTTAATTCTCTTATAATTGATATTTTAAAAATCGCCAATTTTATCGTGGCCATTACACCTCTTCAAAGTGAATTTGGGCAGCAACGGAAAATAGTTCTAAACTTTTACATAAGGTTACACAAGTTTCATCAAAATTGGAAGGGGACCGACCTTCCTTGTAAATTAACAATTAACACATAGTAATCTTGAGCTCTAGGCTGTGTTGCAAAAATTGTACGAGCGAGGAGATATCAAGAAATCATAGGATGTGGCTATATTTATACACCATGCATTTATAAAATTTATAATTACAGTACACTCTTGTCCGATCAAAATTTGTATAACAAATTCTTTTTAATCTTTTAACGGACGCTTTAAAAAAATCGTCCAACCGCTCAACGACTATCGGTTTTTACTCCTGACGAAGTATCCGTTAAAAGAACGAAAAGAATTTGTTATGTAAAATTTATAAAACGTCACTGTTATTTGTTATATTAAAATTTGCTGTGTCTACAATAAAATATTAAACAACCCTGAACCATACCATAAGACGACCAATAAAATAACGAAACCTCAATTTACAACACTTTCAAATAAGAGACAAAACAAAACACTATTTCAATTCTTATTGTAAAAGGCATCAATTTTACAGAATTTCTAAAAGTTTTAATAACTCATAAAGAGTTCTTCGTACAATTTGAATTTTTGTTTTTAAAAGTCATATACGTTTGTTGCAAATCGTCTTATTAGTTTAACTTAAAGGTGTTGTCACTACAACTGTATAAGAGAAGAAAAGTTTTAGCTTAAATGAGTTATGGTGTAAGGTTTCACAAACGCAAATTTACTATACAGTTTAATGACTAATGAGCGGTTGCACAAATATTTTAAGCAGAGCTTAAGTTTAAAACATGACATTTTTGCAGGTTTAACAAAATATCAGTTACATCAAAATTGATACTTAAATTGAAGTTTAAATGTCAATCAGAATGTGATTGACAATATTCTGACCAGGCGTAAATGTCATAGTCTAAACACAACTTAAATTTAAGCTTTGCTTAAAAAGTTGGTGCGATCGATATTAGCAACAATAATTGTAAAAATAATGGCATTAAACTGTACAGGAAATTTATCTTGCGTTTATAAAGCCAGGCCTAAGACGCTTAATTTTTCCATTCTTAATAGCTACTAAAGTTATTTTTAATATCTGCTTTAATCTTTCATTCCAAAATAATCAACTTGTACTTATTTTTATTTTATTTTATTAATAATTGTAATTACAAATGAAATAAATAATAGAATGATTATTCCTGTTAATGAATTTTTAAATCATATTTAAAATTATTTTACGTTTGTATTTTTCAAAGAATTTATTATTGGCGAATGTATTGATCATTTACAACTGCATGCAATTATTACGCAGACTCATACAGGTTTTAAGGATTTAATTTAAACTTAAGCTTACGTTAGAAAATTTATTTAATTTATTTGTTTAGTTTAATGCCCCACAATTTTATAATAGTTTGTTTTTCCACACATTTTATATTTTGTATTTTCAACTCTACGAGTTTTTGGTGAAGTTTAGAACGTTTAGGCTCAGTTTTATAATCGTGGAATAAGGACGGAATAACTGTTCGCCGAATATCCTTTAATGTTCCTCCATATATACGTCACACCTACGTCACGTTATTATAAGAACAATGCTTATCTGACGATTGTAAAATCGGGCCTTAGTGGTTTATACAGACTGTTTCAGTGATGATGCACCAAACTTCGGGGAAACGTTTCTGACATTATTTGGAATAAAATATTTTAATACAATTTTGCATCTTGAAATTTGCATTATTTTGAGTCAATGTATTTAGAAATACCGTAGCGATTTAAATTTCTGTCGCCGTGAAACAAGACGAACGATTTAAATTGTTCTGTGAATGGCACGCGGCTGCAAGAAGACAATAAATATCTATCGTAAGCGAAAAAATTTATGAGAGGCTTTTAAGTCTGCCCTTGACTGCAAGACGTGTTAAAGGTAAACACTTTGAAAGAATGTGCATTTAGCGTGCGTTTTCGTCGCACTAACATTTATGCAAATCGTAATTACATCAAATTTGCCGAGTCTTAATAATGTACGATAATAATTAATTAACGCTTCTAATTTTTTATTTATTCATGTATCCAACGTGTACATGTATGATGTACACAACGAAGTAATTGAACAGTTGACTAAAATCGGTACAATTAATAAATTGGGAAAATTAGTAACTAGAAGTAGTGCTTCCGCCAAATTATTTGCCTAACTATCAGACTAATGCTGGATTTCAAAAACGTCACTTAACTTTAATCATCGATTAAGAATAATCATTCCTATATCTTCAACACATGTAACCGTGGCAACGTTTACTTTCAACGGATGATTAAATTTAAGTAACGTTTGTGAAATCCGCCATGAACTTGGTCATATAAGGTAGAAACAAATTCGAAAACGGGCGAATTACGAAAATGGTAATTACCTTAAAACATGTGTTCAAATAATCTGCGTATTCTCGAAACGTGAAATCGCCCATCGCAAACACACCAACACATACACAGAACGGAGTGAACGGACTAAATGTGTTTCATCATATCATCTGAGACGCGACAGTATATGGGGTAATAAAGCAATAAACCGAACGTTAAGGTAGGTTAAGAATTCTGACCGTTTTCATCTATTGTACGTTTTAAAAATATACGATTCTCCTTTCCCTTCGATTTTCTCAAAACTTATTTAATAAAAAGAAATTATAGAAAACTTTTATTTCTTTTCACGATAATATCGTAGATATTATCTACCGACATACCGAGGTTGGTGCATCTTCAATGAAACAGCCTGTATGCAAACCACATATTTATCCCCGCCTACCTAGAATTAAAACGGTTTCTATAGACGCCACTAACCATCCCCGTCCAATAACTTATTTTAAAAACAGCTGATGTCTATCTATATGGTTGTATTTTTTTATGAAGTATTTTGCGTCCAGGCAAAAATAAGTAAAGGATGTATTACTATGAATGTTTGTTGTTAATAACTGATGTATTTCGTTACTCCAAATGTATGCGCTTAAGAGATACAGCATTTTTTTACAAAATGTCACCTGAATTTTCAAGAAGAGAAACTTACACATATTTAAGAATTTTGTCTTTTTTATAGAAAATGACTAAAAATAATGTCTAAATAGATATTTCTGTGTTGGAGGAACTTCCCCATATCATACGAATGATTAATTTTTAAGAATTATTTCTTCTTTTTTTCCAACAAAGAATTATTTTTTGCCAATACAGAGTTATAATTTTATTTTTCATTAATTCTCTTGTATTAAAAGTTTTTTTTTTAGAACTCTCGCTGTATTACTTATAATAAATTTAAAAAGTGGCAAAAATACAAGCCATCAAACACAGGGTGTTTTGATTTAGCGAAACGCATAGTGGCAAACATTAAAAGTCACCAAAAAAGTTTTGTGAAAAATTATACAAAAAATCTTATGGCACTTCGTTCATTATCAACTTATGAATATATTTTCATATTAAAATGTAAAGAAGCAAATAATAATTTACCTGTTAAAGAGTTAAATCCGCTTGTTTACATGCATAAATGTAATACATATAAAACTTTAGAGCACATTCCTAATTCTTTCAATTTGTTTAATGTGTGTTATTTTTTAAAGCCGTGGAATTAGCTGTCGTAAATTATTGTTCCCTTCCACGTAAGTACTTCCTTTTGTATACTTTTGAAAACATAATTGATTTTATTTAATCTCATAAGCATCGGCTGTGCAACTGTGTGTTATTAATTCACGGTCCTGCTTTACCACTGGGGCCCGTTCAGGAATAACGCTCCGACTAAAAAGAGCGCGCACTGAGTAATATTCTTTCTCTCTCGTGTAAGTGATTTTGTGCATTTTGATTTTCATTTTAAACGCCCAAAGTGCTCTCGCGATACAGTTCCTGAACAAGCGCCCCTGGAGGACCCTGATTCTCTGTATAACACCATAAACGTTTATTGCATGCTTTTAAAGATGTAAACTTTTATTATCGTCTTATGCATGGGCGTAACGTGCATTTCGGGTAAATTTTTAATTAATTATAAATTGTTATATAAAATTGTTTTAACATTTTTTTCCATATTCTGGGAAGTCTCTTCTTTCGTCAGTATTTTTTGTCGGTCTCTTCAAAAATCACCCTGTGTGTATACGCGAGGCAACATAGTTTTAAATGTCAACACGCAACCATTTTTTAAGTACAAAAGCAAAATATTCTTTGCGAATAATAATAACAGCAAATCTTGCGCAAGTTTTTCGAATTTCTATATTCTACAAGTCTATAGTAATTACAAACACTGAATCTATAAAACCGTTCACTATATCGCAATCATCGAACTGCGATAATATGAGAGAAACGATAAGTTTTCATTTCAAATTTTTAAATTAGAACTTGTTCAAACTTATAGACACATTTTTAATATAACCGTACAAGAGTTAAATTTCAATAATGTGATACAAAATCTTTTAAACGGACAAGATTTTGTGATACAATTTTCATCGGACAAGAACCAACTTTAAATAATGTGATACAATGTGAACCGAGTTTACAACTGAGTTAGGAAGCTTAGCTGTTTATCCGATTCAGTAATCTTAAGTTTTGATTTTCTAGCATTTATACTAAAACAATATTAAAGGGCAAATATGATAAAACTATGTTTAAATATGTATATAGCTCATCGCTTCAAAAGAATGGTTTCAAAAATGATCCTTGTGGTACCTCGACTTTTATCATTTGAAGATTACATAATTAATAACCATCATCAGTTTGAATTTTCGCTGTTTGGAAATGAAAAGTAAGTTAAGTATGAAACTAGCTTTAAGGTGCTAGTCTATTTGAGAGTAATTATTGACGAGTAACTCTCGAGATTCTGTTGGTAGTACTCTCGTACGTGTTCATCGTCAATGGATACGCCTCTAAGATTTATTAAAAAAAAAACTTAAACGTTTTAATCTAACTAAGAGTATCCTATGATTAATGCGGCCAGAAACATTCACATAATTAGCTAAAGCTAAAACAGAATGACAGACCGAAAAATGCATGTCTTAACTTATAGCACATTTGCGTTGTCAACTGGCAGATACATTTTGGCGTTGTTAAAATTTAATTTCTGTCGTACTGTACTGAGAAATGGTTTTCATGTTAGAGCAGAAATCGTTTATGGTTAAATCCTATTTTTATAATGAAATTTTCACATCTTTTCTAAATACAACTTTTGATATATCTGAAGAATCTTCTTTCTCCAAAAGTGAGATTATGTTACTCTATTACTTGATATTATTCTATTACTTGTGTTACAAACGCAAATATGGGTTTTCGACATCACATTTTTCCATGGCCTGCTAGAGAGGTTTTTTATTTGAAAACCCTTTACTAGTTACTATATCACTCATAAAACTAGTAATTTGCTGAGTCAGTTAAAGCAACGGGTTTCGAGACTTTGCTCAAGACAATCACGATTGTCTTCCATAGCTTCTTCAGTAAGAACTTTAAGTTTAGTTTTCTGTTTTACGAAATCTCTCAACAATTCTATGATACATCAAGTAATATGATCTCTGGAAATTTTTCTCAAAACTCTTCCATACAAAAATAACTACAAATATCATTCTGAATACAATTATTAATTTTCTTTTCCTTACATGTTCTCATCGGTTATTGTACCGCACCTCAGTAGTTTCCTTTTAGGACATAAGTTCATTAACAAAATTTATTTATTTTGACATCCTTTACTCACGCACAAAATATACGTACTGAATTTTGGAACACCCTGTATATATAATCGTATCATTTGGCGACGAGGAAATGGCAAATAGTGAATCAACCGAATTGATCAAGCTCTTTATAAATGAAATATGTGTTCAGCGTGAACAGGATTGTGAGGACCAGCTGCGAGGGAACGAAAAAAGGGAACTCGATCAACGCAAACGGATTGAGGCTCTCCTTGGGAAACACCAAACAGCAAATTAAAAAGGTGGTGACGCAGCAATGAGAGCCGTTACTTCCGTCAATAATCGCTCTTTTCGGCAATACACACCAGCTTCGGATCAATGGGAATTGTATTCATAGATAATTGTATTTCAAGAAACTTCAGCACCATTTTGACGCATATAAAATGAAAGATGAAAATGACAAGCGGTCATATGCCTTGTCTTGGGTTGGCACATTCATCTATAAGCTGTTACAGAAACTTCGGAGGACTTAAAATCTCAAACTTTTCTAGACCTGACGACGACATTAAGGTCATTTCAAACAGCACACGCACATTGTGATTGCACGTCACAAGTTCTGGGCTTCTCGAAAAAAATCAGGTCGAACATATGCAGAATGGATCACGACGGACTGCGAATTTGTATGTCCAAAGCAGGGATGTGGACAAACGTTGGTTGATGAAAACATTCGGAATATGGTACTACGCCATACGCCTGATGACTACGTCCAAAAATCGGCACTATCAGAAAAGAATCCCACCCTAGAAATGTTCGAGCAAATTGCAGCACATTTTGAATCAACGAACGCAGCAAGTCAAACGCTAATGGGGAAGGATTTGGACTTCTTGCAGGCTAACCAGATGAGCTCCACTTATCGAAAAGCAAACAGGTCAAAGTCAAACTCGTTAACTCGTGTAGACAAACAAAATCGTGCACTGTCGGCAAAATCGATTAAATTTTAACGTTACAAAGCGTGTCCAAAGTGTTTTATCAAGCACAAGCGAAATGAGACTTGAAGAGCACTTGCTCCACTTGCGGCAAAATTGGACATATATCGGTTGTTTGTAGGTCAACAAAAGCAGCGGCGCCCAAATGCAGAAAAAGGACGGTCATTTGGACAACCGAAAACGGCGAAACTCAGGAGTGAATCAAATTAAAACAAAGAAAGACTCTCCAGAAACAGTACATCTGATGAATATAGAAAACGAGCACAACAGATTTTTAGTGAATGTCACAGTCAATGGAAAACAAATGAAGTTTTTGTTGGACACTGGTGCTTCAAGCAGCATCGTAGGACGGGAAGGATACCAGGCAATCGGATCACCAAAACTAAACAAGCCAAGTGCACAACATCGGTACTACGGAAAGATGTACGTTCCTCTGAAAGGATGGACAGGTCAAATTGAATAACATGGTTCGGAATTTGCGATTATTGGTTGCAGACTCGCCAAGTGGAGCAAATCTTTTTGATGCAACATGGTTTAACTCTTTTGGACTGAAATTTTCTCACGAAAGCGAAGTACCAATGGAAATTGTAAATTGTAATTGAACCGGTTTTAACCCCAGAGACAAGGGAACATCAAGGATGAATAGATGAAATTTGCAGCCGATATCCAAATGCTTTTGCAAAAGAACTGGGAATGTGTAAAACTTTCAAGGCGCAGTTGTACGTAAAAAAGGAAGCAGTTCCTCGAATGCATAAGCCGATCCTATTCCATTCGCACAAAAGGAGGTGGTCAAGTATGAAGTTGATCGTTTAGTAGCAAATGTCATCGTAAAACCAATACAAATAAGCAGTTGGACAATTGGCATTTCGAAGAATGGGCTTCGACCATCAGATTCAGGAATCAAGGTAGTTCGAGAACTGGCAAGACCTCAGAACTTACTGCAGCTACAATCTTTTATGGGAAAAGTAAATTATTATAACAAATACATTCCCAACTTTTCACAACTTGCAGCCCCTCTAAATGCTCTACGTAAAAAATAAACACCTTTCATTTATGGACAAGTTTAGCAAAATGCATTCCTGCACTTCTCAATTTTCTAATCAGTGCAGTACTAATAGCTAGGGAAACTGTCAATGATGTCATACTAAAAGAAGTGAAACGATTCGTAGAAAATAGGTGGCCAGAAAATTTTTGGGAAATGAAGCCATAAGACCGTATTTCGAGAGACGAATGAATTTGGCAGTGCACAACGGTGTCCTGTTATGGCAAACCATCACAACAAGAATGGTTGTGCCACCTTCGGTTAAGAAAAACTTGGTCAAATTACTTCACTATGGGCACCTTGGCATCTAAAGAATGAAAAGTAGTTGGTAAGGCGCCACTGCTGGTGGCCTGAAGTAAATAAGGACATTAAAGAAATCACGAAAACTTGCGCTAATCAAGTGAGTCCAGCCCAGCATACGAATATCAGTCTTGGCCGAAAGCTGAACGACCATGGGAACGGATACATAGAAAAGAGTAAAATCCACACACTAGATGAATTTCTGTTCATTTACCGCACAACACCTAATCCTAACTCAGGAAAATCACCAGCCGAACTACTTCATGGGTGGCAACCTCGAACGCTATTAGCAATAATGATACCGTCTCAACGTCCGCCATCACAAGATATCCGCCACACTCCAAATTTCGAAATTGATGACTCAGTTTTCACAAAAACATTCAGGCCTCACAGACCACCTTGGATTGATGGCAAAGTTGTACGCAAACTTATAGCTAAGATTTCTTCTTAATCGCACAGGTCTTTTCTTTGGTCAATGTTCTGAAATTTGTGGATTGGGTAAAAATCGAATTTGGCGACGACACCAGAAACAAATGCGCAAATGTGGAATTACATATGTGTAAACCAAAAAGCAGAATAGTGGATGACTTCTTGATAATCAAGACGGTGAATGCATGTCCACCTTTAGCGAATCCACCTAATGCGCCAATAAACGGGAATGGGCATCCAGATCAAGAGACAAACGATGAACACCCAATTGACAGTCCACCAATGCAACATACACTTCCATGTGATTAATCAGGACAGAGACGTTCAAAACGTATACAGCTCCCTCCAGTACGCTTCTCACCAGGCAGTTGAAACTTGAAGGAGAGGAGATGTTATGATTAAGTAGGTTTTGGTAAAAGAAAATTACATGATTATTATTTTTGTATAAAAAAAAATAGTTGATGACATAAGACTTGTAAATGAATTGTTCGCTATATAATTACAAAGATAAAGCAAATTTTGACCACACGTAAGACTATTATATTAGCCATAATATAGAAAGAAAATATAGACAATCGTATCATATTTTCTCTTATTTAAACAGTAAATTTTTAATGTAATTAGTTTGCAAAAAGATTGATTGGATTGAAATAACTTTACAACGAAGAAAATTAAACGAACGTCAAGGAATATAAAGTGAATTGAGACAAATAAAATATAATAAATCTCCCCAGAATTCCCTAGATTCTTACTTTAAGTCATACAGTTAATGATATAATATAACTCGGACGTAAATATTACATATTGCTATGTTATTCTAGTTTTAAGGTTTAGAAAATTGTAGTAACAATATTTTTGTATTTATTCTTATGATGTGTTAATTGTAATTTAGTTCGTGATTCATCATACAACAGTTAAATTTTTTATATCAAGAAAAATTATAATCCCAAGGTATTTCGACTCAAATATTGCTAACACTGAAACACAAACTTTTGTTAAGAAAAACAAACCGAGGGCAATAATCAAAATATGCATTCGCCATAATTAGACTGACACAAACACCAGTCTAAAAGCAGTTCGGATGTTACAACATCGTAGAGAATTTGCAGTGCTTTGAAGGCATCTCCGAAGCCGGACTTCTCAGACTAGGAGCAAGTCCAATATAGCCGATTTTATAACGTGTACGGTTTTATTTGTTTCATAACTGCAATCAGAATTACATGGGGATTCATTTGAAACTAAGTACGAATGCGAGAGTTGAATAATTACGGAGTTGTTTTTTATAAAGAAATTTAATTCGCATTCTCACAAAAAATTGTTGTTTCCATTTCACCACCGTATGACGGATATGAGAGTTTTTTTTTAAAGAGACCATAAATAGGACTGAGTTAAAATTTGAGGACAGTTACTCGAAATACCCGGTTTGAATGTAAGAGGCGATACGAAATGTTATGTGAAGCCACCACGGATCATTTTAATAATGCAAAGTGAAGTGTAAATAAACATTAGTTGATATATATATAAAACCGTAAAATTGAACAGATTATTAATAAAATCGTTTATAAACTTTTAAATTTGCTTTTAATAACATTAATAAATAATTTAATCATTTTGAACTGATTACGTATTTAGACAAATGACCATTACAGAACTTAGTTTATATTAAATTCAGCTAAAACAAACAATCACTATTGTTGCATAAAAAGAAATTGTTAATAAAGAATTTTAAGTTGACTAGAGTTATTTTAATTCATTTACGAGCGTGAAAAGCACCCAAAAACGTGCATAGACTTTAACAAAAGAAAAAGGTTTACGCCCTGAATCTTTCGTTTCATGTTTATAGACAAATATGTACGTTATGAAGTAAAAACAAAATCGAATTTAACAACAACCAATAACGTAGCAATATGTAGGTATATCTACTTGGAAAGTAGCTTTTTCAGACATTCTTTATTGATCGCGTTGTATTTTGCTGGCATATACTCGTAGATGTAGTACTGTGTGATCCAAAGTTATTTAGGTAAGGGGAGGCTATCATAAATTTCATTAGATTCTTAGCTTAATTCGAAACTTTTCGTTTGACATTTGCTTTCTGACTCCTGTTAAATCTAATCTAATCTAGTTGTTTAAACATTCTCAAACAGCGTGGTCGTTGATCAGCAAGCAATCCCGCGACATTTGAAATTGGTTGTTATCATATTAAAGAGTTTTAACAAACCTTTATTTATTCAATTAGGAGATTTTTTTAACTGTCCTCAAATGTGTATTGACGTTTCAGTTTTGAGAAATGGTCAACAGGTTAACTGTCAATTAAGCTTAATTATAAGGGTCATTCAAGGGACGCAATCGATTTATGATTGCCTAAGGTTTAGCGTTCAACGCATCAGAATCGATTCAACCGATCGTGAAATTGTTCATCGTAAAAATTTTAAGATTCAACTGCGATTAAATATGGCGTTGCCGTTTGGGTCATGTGTGCGAGCTGTTTATAACAGTGTATTGTTTACTTCAAGGATTTATTTGAGAAATAACTTAACTGCACTGCTAATATATTGTGATATTGAGTTAAATACCAAATATAGAAAATAGGGTTATATCGTATAACACGCCGACGTGTCACCTTGTTTGTTGACTTTTACGGAAAACTAAATAACCAATGAAACTGTCCAAACACAAACAAATTAAATTTATTGCCAAATTAAATAACTGGACCGAACGGAACCGACAGTTTACCTGAATTCCCAAAAGGGTCACCCAAAATTTTATTACTGCAATTGGGCATGCACTCCCTATCTGTCTACGGCTACAGGTCTGCTACTTAAGATTTATAGCCGGCGCTAGGAGTACCTTCTGTTAACCTACTTATTGTGTTGCGGTTGAGTGACCCTTGCGGGGAATTCGTAATAAAATAATAATACTTCTAATACGGCTCGTGATCGCTGCAAATCTGGACTTACGTTGTTGTAACTCAGTTCTTTTTGGTGCGTCGGCGAAAAACTCGAGAGATCAAAGAAACTATTTTACATTTGAATGAAAATACGGAAGTTAGATTTAATTATTTATTGCAAAAAAAAAGGTAAAAACTTCTTGTACCAGCCACTGAGGGATCTGATATAATGAGCGAAAAACCCTTGCGTTAAACCAATACAAAGAAATAAAATTACGGTTATCAGGAAGTACAGTGGAACTCGCTTAACAGATTTCACTTTCGAATATCTGAGCGACCTAACAGACTTCAAATCACACAGCTGGTGGTTTCGTGCGTACGCAATTAGTTGTTGGACAGCTCTGCTCCTTAATTAGATTAAGTGATACTGCCACACGAATAAATATTCTTATGTACAGGGTTTTTGTTTATATTTTGAACGGTACCTACACATTTTATTATTAGACATACAAAAAAATGTTAAATACAAAAGTTTTAGAGATTTACCTGAATCATCAGAATTTATCAAAAAACGAAACAAATGACGATTGGATACTTAACAAATGAGTATCAACTTTGTAATTTTAAATGGAACACTATGTATATTTTCTCAAATTAAGAAAGACATTTATTTCCTAATTCAAAAAATATGTAGTTTGTCTATATTTGGTTTCATACTTCTTGCGATATTTAAATTTAATATATAAGAAAAAAATGCATTTATTTTGATTAATAAGGAGTTTATTATGTGTGGCAAGTGTTAAACTAATTAAAAGTCACTTTATAAGTCAAAATGATAACATCTAATAGAAATTAACATATTAAATGAAATAAATTAATAAAAATATACCAAAACAATAATATTTTCAAATTTAAATATCGTAAAAAGTATTAAACCAAATATAGACAAACTACATATTTTTGGGATTAGGAGAAAAATATCTTTCTTAATTCTAGAAAATATACTGAGTATTCCATTTAAAATAACAAAGTTGATGCTCATTTGTTAGGTTTCCGATTGTCATTTGTTTCTTTTTAAAGTAAATTCTGGCAGTTCAGGTAAATCCCTAAAACTTTTGTATTTAACCTTTTTTTGTGTATCTAATAATAAAATGTGTAGGTACCGTTCAAAATATAAACAAAAACCCTGTACGTATTGTGTGATTAGTGTGCTAAGCTTATGCATATGCAAAGACTTGATCTATCTTAATAATAATAATGAATGGAAGTAAAACATTAATTACAGCTCTTTGTTTTCCTTATTAAAAGCCCCATCTCTTGGTTGCTGATTTTCGTCAATAAGGAAATAGCCATAACAAGTTCTGCTCGTCTGGAATAAGGCGCCTACATTATTTTCTAAACATTTTCTAAGCATCAGTTTTTCAATTACAAGTTAACTTTAAGCTTTAGATTATTGCCATAAGAACAACTGCTACCATAATTAATTCTTACTATGAAAATTAACTGTAACTTGAAATTAACTTATGATTGAAAAACCGGATCTTACTAGAGAATTATTTAACTTATTTTATACCATAAGCTTCGATCTGTTCGAAATTTACAAAATTTCCGCAAGATTCTCCAAGTAGCAACTTCAAGTTATACAGCTAAGGTAACTCGGACCTAAATATTGATATAATCCTTATTGGAAAGTACTTTTTATAGTCGTTTTTATTGATCACACAGTATATAGTTGAACTTTAAATACATACACATAATAAAATCATATGTACAGTCAGAACTAAAAGTGATGTCGCCCCAATAAAAAGTTGAATCGCTGCCTAATATCTTCTGATCCCTGTAATGAGTAGGCGGACAGCGTGCACCGAATTCTTGTTTACATGGCCGCCTGCTTGTTATGGTGCTCATAATGGATAAAACCATGCATTTACGTTTTATTATTAGACATACAAAATCTGACATTCTGACTGTACTTACGGATTCGTTTAACTCTAAATACACTGCGTATTCGATTTCGAATGTTTTTCGTTTGGCCAAATTTATGTGAATTAGGTACCTAAGTTTAATTTTTTGCAACTGAAACGTTTATTCAGACTCACACCTTACAAAAGCAGACTAAATAGTCCGTGAATAAAAATTAAGTGAATCGAAAAACCTCCTTGAAGTTTTTAATGACGCAGCCGTTTATACGTTAGAATTTACGCTGTCGTGATGCGTAATGTTTATAAGAAGCCCGTAAATATTTAGGGTACTGGAAGCGGTTAGTTCAATCGCTTACTACGTAGTATACTCTCTGAATCGGTGCAATGTTGCGTTCGATTCCCGCAAAGAATCTTAATTGCGACAGACCCGAAGCTTTCAGACAGAGAAAAATAACCGGATTGCTCCTTGCCTTTCGGCGCATATTTCATTCGAACGGTGCGGTTCCTTAAATCAAAATCGAAATAAATACGAAGGGGAAAAAGCATTTTGTGTATGTACGGAAATGTAACTCCAATATACATTTTGTATGAATATCGTAGTATAGTCTTGACAGACTGTGTATTTGTCTAGGGAATAGCAGAAACAAACTCTCTTCTATCTGACAGGCATCCGATGTGGCCCAAACGGCGGGGCCCTCTACACATCCAAATATAAAAATACTCTACATAAATATATCATAACTCGCTGTATTTGTTTGTTAAACAATGTCTACACGAGCTGATACGTATCACAATAGAAACACCTGTTTGTGTATTTTGGATTACCTTTTCCACAAAAAAAAGGGATGCATTAAAATTATGACCACCTACATATTTCCATCTGCTTTGAACTCGGGCAGATTGTTGTAATGATGGGACATTGATTGATGCATCATAATTTCCACTTGGAATTAATAAATTGCTAATATTTTTAAATTAGAATTTGTAAGATGGATATGTATGTTTGTATATTCTATGTATAAGAATACTTTATTTTTATTGATGTTTAAATATAGTCAATTAGATAAATTTTTAGTTCTGCCTCCTATTTTCCTGTTACGCAAAAATTTCAAGTTATAAATCTATTTTTTCTACTTTGCGTTCACAATGAACTCATTGTGACAGCAAAAACAGTTTCACAATGAAGCTCATTGTGAAACTGTTTTTGGGGATATTTTAGTCAATCTTTAATTGAAAATATTTAATAGATTTTACAAAATAATTTATTATTTATTTGTTACTTAACAGAATACTCACAATGAAGCTAGATAAGAAAAATTAATAACTTGTTAATGTTACTTTTCATTGAAAGGTTTTCAGTGTTGCCACGCATTACAACTAAAATTCCCCATATACTAAGGAGATCAAGTTCCACTCGTGTTACAATAAGCCTTCTTGTGAAACTCGTAAAATAATATACTGTTTCTTCTCAATATTTTTCAACATGGTTGCCTGCATTGTGGATATTTGTGGCAACGTTACCGCCACAGCTACATGGTGACTGTGAAAGATTAGTTTCTTTAGCGGTTTGTTCTTTAGAAAATGTACTGCGTGATTCAAAAACGGCGCATGAACTTTCCAACACGTTAGTCTAGATACTTCAGAGAGTCGAAAAAATTCTAAATACAATTTTGCGGAGTCAATTTTTTGTAGGTATAAGCATTTTTTGTAAGTTTAATTTTTATTTAAGTTCAAAATTTAATGAATTTTGTGTGGAACAAATAATAAATGCAATAAATTGAAGGAAACTTCGATTTAAAAACGTTATCCCCAAAGTACATACATAGTTCCCGTGTTCTATTCTCGAGAAAAGAAAAACTAAAACCTTACAATTTAGGTCCGATTTTACAATCATCGGATAAACTGAGTATAATACCGTCCTTGGAATATCGTGACGTACCTATGGAAAAATGATAAAGGATATTCGACGAATAGAGCTTATTCCACGATTGTAAAACTGGGCCTTAATAGATAGTTAACAGAGAAAACATTGTACTCTGACAGCAGCGAATAATTATGCTTTACTGATTTAGAAAGGGCATTCGATACTGCAGTAAGAGAAAAAGGTTTCTCAAACTTTGGACAGGAGAGGTATCAATGGTAAACTATTAGCAGCTATAAATAATTTTTATAAAACAACAGAATATAACGTGTGTGCAGGGGATTTATAACCAGAATAGAAGTCTGACGACAAGGAGGAGTGTTGGCCTACTGCTATTTATAATCCAAATGGATGAAATTTACAGAGATGAGATCAATGGTGTATGTGTCACGGAACTGTTAAATGCTGATAATCTGGTAATCTTTACCAATGCGGAGAGTGAGCTGCAGAATACCATTAAACTTTGGCATGGAGAATTAATAAACTATGAGTCAAAGCAAGCGAAAAATGGAATTTATAGTAAGTAATTGCTAAAGAAAAGAAGACATTGAATATTTACTTAGAAAAAGAAAAAATGAAACAGGTTAACAGATACTTGGATACGCAGAAATCTGGAGGAAGAAATTAGCAGCAGGATTAATGGAGATACGAAGTTGTACCACATCTTAAGTGGGGCGTTTATTAGGAAAAAAACGATGAAAACCAAAGTCACAGTGTTTAAAAATGTATATGTACCGACTCCGAAGCGTGAGGAGCAAAATAAAAGCGCAGAAAATGAGATAGAAGTGGTTTGGGGTTGAGTCAGTATTAGATATAATCGAGTGCAGACAATTAAGGTGGGTTGCGCACTTAGTAGGTATGAACGGAAGCAATTTAAGGAACACTTTGACACCGTAAAAGCAAAAGAGATTATGTATGCATGGGTGCATATAATTTAGACAATATCCGGACAATATTTATCATACCTTATTAAATTAACAACCCTCAATAATTCAAAACCAGAGAAGTAAGAGGAAAATTATACTTTAGTTTTGTGCACAGTTTTTAACGTAGAATCACGTGATGTGATACGCCCTGTCTATAAGAGAGCAAATGAGAGAAACATAAAAAAGAATATTGGATTTATGTATTTACATAACACAAATATTACGGATAGGTATCTTTCAAAGTTAACAATTTTTATTTCGCTACAGTGAAGATATTTGCGACAATTCCAAAATCATTCCGATCGAATTTTTTCACAATGATATACATAAATTGTTTATACATTACCATATTACCGCTTACAAAGTTTCATTTTCTAATTTGTACCGTCGAGTCGTGCAGACGGATATTTTTTAATATAATATGTAATTTGACTTGAATAATAAACTGCAAATAAAATATACTGAAAACTACTTGTCCTTTTTAATTGCTCCATTTTATTTAATAGAGAAAAATAAAAACTTGAAAGAATACAAATTAAAACACAATGAACCAACATTATTTACTTTTTTGTATAGATTTTCTTAATGAAAATATTCATTCAAATTTAATTAATATTTTTTTAATTTTAGTTTCTGCTAAAAGTATTTATAAAGAAGAAAAACCATTCATGTTAATAGTAAATGGTTTAAAAGCAGTTTCGACACGAAACAAAAAATCAAAAAGAGTTAAATGCCCCAGCCCGGATATACGTCTGATGGCGAACTCTCGTATATCCGCAGATGTTTGATGTCAGTGTCAGATTGGACATATTGTAGACCTCCTGTAGACATTTAAATCTTACATTTCACTAGGGGTATATTTAAGTTAGTAATTCGATCATTTGTTTTATTTTTTGTTCAGGTTTACACTAGTCTTTAGCAAGAATAACAAAGCAAGTTTAAGATAGTAGTTAATACTCCGGCTATAAAAATATTTACGCTGGCCGGGACGGCGAATTTTGAATAAATATTTACGTTTGGAATAATAGAAGAATCAAAAGGATTTACTAATAATAAGCGTTTAATTCATTATTTCCGCTTTGCATACAATATTGTGATACTACAATTCTTCTATATAACGTCACATAGATTTAGAAGTGAAAAGAAAAACATTAAGAAATTTGTAATACAATTTGTATAGTCCTGTGTACAGGATCACCTGTTTGTGTTACGCATTCTTAAGCTTCCTACTCAGATACCGGCTATGTGGCATGTTTGCAATTAGACAAGAAATTAAATTAAATAAGAACACAAAAAAACAAAAGTAAGCGTCTCAGGAAACTTGACAAAGTTTTTTTTTGCAAATGTAATCGTTTACTATTTGTGCTGAGTAAACAGTGTATCACATTTCATTAAAGTATGTCCTTCTCCTTTCGCGTTGCGTTCTCCTTGATAAACAGAATCCCAAGCCCTACGAGCTTGTCGGGGAGACATTACTAGTAACTCTTTTAATCTCTTAAAATACAAAATTCTAATTAGTTTAAAAAATTTAAAATGCCGTGAAATTAGGAGTTTAAAGCATGAGATCACAACTAATGTAACAATATTCGTACTAATTTTAATGTGTACGGTAACGTTCTACTATTTGTTCACCTTTATTATTAAAGAAAACACCGAGCGGATTGGAAGGTGCACACACAATTATGTGCTTGAATTTGAAGGCAAACAGCTTCAGAGAGTGCCCATGCATCGACCACTGCAGCACCAGCGGTTCGTTTATTACATTTTAGGTAAACTTCGGCCTAACTAGCCTAAGATAACACATGTGGCTACATAAACTACTTCAGGGGAGGTTTGAGTGCTGGCTGGAATGCAATGAAGTGACTGACCACCTGTGTTGGTCCAAGGTGTGAAATGTTCCTGAACATTGTTTGGCCACTCACTCGAAGATGCTGCTTAAGCTGATTATGACCCTTGCCATTGAGTTTTCTGAATTCTAAAATTAATGCGATGTCGAAATGGGAAAGCTATTTTTTCTTGTTATTTTGTATTTTTTTAGTGTTTGAATAAAACAGATGCATAAAAATACATATTACATTATAATCGATAATTTTAATTTTTTCTTTCATGCTGAGAAATTTTCTTTTTACGGAGAACGAAGCCATCGTTTGTGCTTGTGACATTCAAATCGAAAAAAATTAGGCAATACCATTGTAAATAAATATATTTATATTACAATCGATATAAATTTTAAATTTTTAATGTCAAATGATAACTAAATTGATTTGTTTTAATGTCAAATGAAAATAAAATGAATATAAGGTGCGATACATTATTGCCACTAAAGAAACGAAACGTTTGACTGCAATTCTATAGGATCTATTCTACATATAGAATTTTTCATAAATAAAACGTGCTTGTAAAAAGTTGAGTCAGAATTTTAATTTTGTTTATAATAAAAGAGATAGGGTAAACCGTATAACTATTGGCCTCGTAAGTAAAATTTAATTTTAAAAATTCTATTACTCAACTAAAAAATTAAATTGACAATTAGTGATAAGGGAGCTCTTCAATTATTTTTCTATAATATTTTTAATGCTTATACATGCAAATTAGAAATGTCATCTACTTAACAAAAAAAAATAAGTAAAATTTATCAAAATGTGAAATTTACAATTATTGGCCATTTTTAAATAGTACGAGTTATTTTTTATAGTATGAATTATTTTTTATTTACTCATGGTAGGAACCAACAATCGTAACCAGGAAAGATGAAGGCTTGTCAGCAAACCTATGAAGCTAGGAAAGGCAAACAATTTGGGTACACGCAACTGCTTGTTATACATAAGACAGAGATAAAAAATTATTTATACCGCATTTTGACTAAAGTAAATTTTTTTTTATATGCCGATCGTATAGATCTGAGTTAAGAGAATATACAACGAAATGGCATAACATGACAAAAGCCGCAAAATTGTTTCACGAAAGTTAGAAGGAGATAACTATATAAAAATTCTTTGACTTGTCGATCAATCGATCTGCATACAGGCTGAATCCAAAATTATTATTATTATTGGTTTTGAACAGTCAAAAAATTAAATGTAATGGCAGAAAAAACACTACAACATACCCATTCTTGCATTCTTAATACATTGAAGACAGCTGTCAACTTTTGTTTTTTAAATATCTGTGGTGGTTGCCCAACGGGGTCTTAAGTCAAAGACTTGTCAGGACCTCAGGAGCGGGAGTGTATTTGAATGTGTGTAAAGTGTTCCATGGCTTTGTTACTTCCAACCTCCTCGCCGTTTAAGGGGAAGCAGTGTCGAATTTTATCCCCAACACTGAAGGGTACCTGAAGTCGATACCGACCACCCTCGAGAAAAATCCCGAGTGTGGTTCGCACCGACGACCATGCGATTGCATGGCCGCGGCCGGTCCCTTGCCACTTGGACCGTTCAGGCGTTAATAAATTTTTAAATAACTTCTTTTTCTGCGTTCAATGATGGGCTGCAATAAACACTTATTTTTGAAAATAATAGAAAAAAAATTAAAAGAAAGAAATTAATTATAATATGAAATACGTAATACACAGTTGTTAAACAATAAAATATATCTGTTTTAAGGTAAAGAATGTAGTGTCCAGATATAAGCATTCCCTCATAGGCAAACAAATGACAAAAACTATATTTTTAATCTTAAAGCATGCGCGTGTGATTTATGACGAACCTTCATCTTTCCAGGTTACGAGTGTACATTAAAATTTGAATGACATCATTCAAGAATAGCTTCTACAGAATGCGTATTAAATAAGTTTAAATTCGAAATTATTGTCTGGTGGCCAATCACTGGGGAAAAAGAAAATCGACTTTTTAATACTTTCGCCTATATCTCTAGAATAAGCAAGAGAAAATCGATTATATTGTTAGATACGAATTAGGAGGCAATGCTTGAGGTAATTTTTCTTCCATTCAACCCATCTGTGTCTCTTAAGGTTTAGGTGTACATTTAATTTGAAACAGTCGATATATATTTTTTTCAAAGATATTCTTTTAAAGTTTGCAAGAGTCCCTACAAATTATATCTGAGATAATTAAAATTTTTCCTTCTTGAAAAACAAAATCGGGCAAACGCTAGTAAAAAGATCTATAGTTTGCAAAATAAGCATAACTCGTTGAATTATCACACTTTATATATACATGACGATTTTTTCTGGTTTAAAAATAAAAAAGAAAACATTATGTTTAGCTGTGGATATACGCGAATGTTTTCCAATACAATAGGATACTTTCTGTATTATTTTTAAACTCGGCAAAATTATCGCAACAACAAAATGAATATAAAAGTTACTACAATTCTTTTAATTATTCTTATTGTTTGTTAAGTAAGAATAAAAGTAAATAATAATAAAATTAATATATTAATAAACTCGAAAGCTCACGCGAAACTTTATCCATCTTTTTTTAGCATCCGTTAGTACCGGGTTATTTTGCCGGCGTTTTGTCTTTTGCTGGTGCTGTTCTTCTTATTTATGTCGTTGCTGATTTTTATTTTGTTACTGATTTCTATAAATTGGACGCGGTGCCACTGTAAACCGCACAGAAGCGGAACATTGTGAACAGCTTTTAAACATTGGTTTCATCTAAAATTACAAAGTAATTGCTTAAGCTAGAAGTTTTAGGTTTTAATAAATGTTATTCATGTAATTATATAAAATTTTACGAAAATCAAATGTCAACAGTGTAAGGCCGGTCTCAAAATAAAGTAGATGTCATTTAAATTTGTACATTTTACGTTATTATATTTTTTTATAAACAAAAATTCGAAAGGTATAAAAATATGGGAAAATTTACTTACACATGCGAGTGATAAAATACACGGGATTTGAAGAGGGAGAGCATAAAGTACACTTAAGGCGAGTAATGTGACAGGTTTAATGTCGCTAACTACCTTCTTGTCTAAACAGGCCTCAGACTGAATATGACAAAATAAAATTACGCAGACGAATTATAGCTTGTTTACTTAATAAAATTCTACAGGCAAGTTATAATAATCTATAAATTAAACGAACTTATTTGAATGCATTATAAAATGTGAAACGGTTTAATAGTTTAAATAAGTTAAAACTGATTTAAAATAATTTCAATTTTTAGAGTATTCTAGTAACTGACGTAAAGTTGTAAGTCTGTTGTACGCCTGTTAGTTCTCGTATTACTATAAAAATAGCTCTAGAAAATTTATTAATGCGTACGAGTAGCATCTACGTACTCACAATATATTTGTCAATGAATCGCTTCGAGTTTACACAAGAAAAGTTGACGACAAAGAACGTTTTACGAAATGCTTGATGAATACGTGGAAACAGTTCACCTCCTGCGATGACATCTAACGTAAACAAATATGAAATGTCGGGTGGTTCCCACACACTCAGTATCTTCGCGTGCTCTGGTTTCTTATTTTAACGTAAATTTTAAATAAATATAACGGCAGACCGATCGCATTCGGTGGCATAGCAACCACAGAAATTTATAGATTTCCCTACATCTCAAAAATATTGAAGAATCATCTGGTTCCACAACACGCTCATAAAATTTCAAGATATTTCATGCAAATGAATTCAAGTTACTCTCTTTGTATATATTTGTAATAATATTGTGCTTTAAAGGAATTACGTTTACCCTATTTATAGCTTATACTTATACAAAGTGTTTTACGAGACCGGTCAAGAACTTCAACAGCTCTGAAGATATTTTAAGGAACAAAATTCATACGCCCATAAATCTTGTTCACTTGCGTTCCGGAGGTGCTGATATTTTAAGTTCTTTTAATAAGTACATGGACGTAGTTGAGAGAAACCATACAACAGCTTTTATTAAAAGTGTACAACTGCTCAAAATTATGACCAAATTGCTGTATACCAACCTGCAGTTATAGTTTTATGATTTTCAAGAGAAATTACTACAACTGGACCACTGTATTTAAGGAATGTAGCAATCATTGTTTTGTTTGCACTTCTGTTAGCATTTTCTCATTTTAAAACACCTCGGCGTTATAATTATATATCCACGATTCATCAGCCGTAACGATATTAAATACCTGCTTTGAAGATCCTTCATCGAACTGTTCTTACATAAACCTGTACCAGTGTATCCGTGCTAGTTTTTGTTATTCGACCAACAAATGTGAAATCCACTTATCTTTAATGTCTCTAAGAATGATATTCCGATTTTCCTTAAATAGATTTTCGGTAGCACTAACGTTTTCAGTACAAACAGCTACTGCTAGTCGTCCAGATCTTAGTTCATCTTTTAACGCAGGTACGCCTTCCACGTTTAAATTCACGGAACCACTAACTGTGGATAAAGAAGGACTCTTGTCGCCAAAAGCTCTCACTAAATTTTGGTGACTCTGGTCACACGTTAAACCTCGTTTATAATAGAAATAAATTATCGGCCGACAAGCATTACGCGGCGCTTTTATAATGCTTAGTGAAAATCAAACGTCTTATAATAATCAAAAAATTGTGTTTCTATACACGGTGCTGATAAAGTCCCGCAACAAGCTCATAATTTGTTTATTTAATGTTTTTTCGTAAAATCCTGAAACAGGTAAATTTTTAATTTTAAAGACACCTTTTATTTTATTTTATTTTAATGATAATCTTCAAATTGAATACAAAAACAAGTAGATATTAACGAACATATTGAAGCTGTTCTTCAGGAACCAATTGTTGAGATTTTCATTGCAGCAAAACATAAATTTGTCAAAAAAATTCCAGACGATGATCTGGATCATATCTATTTTTTTCGAAAAATTTGTTGTGGAAAGTACTAACTTTTTTACATCGCCATTTTGCTGACAAGAAGGACTATCAAAATCTGCATTAAAAAGTTAGGATTGCCATTTAAAAAAATTAATGATGACGTCACAGCGGAAAAACAAATGCCGATCGAGAAAAGATTTTTGCACGAGGTGTCTTTTTAAAATTAAAAATTTACCTTTTTCAGGATTTTGCGAAAAAGCATTAAATAAACAAATTATAAGCTTGTTGCGGGGCTTTATCAGCACCGTGTATTATGTTTTAACTGCAATTTCGAAAAAATGCAATTGAAAACTGTCAGAAAATGGACTTTTAATTGATGCAAATGTTTTTGTTTTTGCCTGCATCCATGCTCTGATAATAACGATTTACAGAGCAGCCCTCGTATTAGCAAATTCAGAGAAGAGTCTAAATGGTCTAGTCTAAATCTACTTAATGAAAAACTGAAGAGAATAAATATGAAAGTAAATATACAAAAAAATAACTATAGTAGTAACAACAAATTGTAAAACACAGGAGGGAGATAACGAAGAGCAAGTCAGAAGCAAAGGAAAACAAGACAGTGACAGAAGAAGTTAAGGCCCAAGTGGTTAATATGGTAGCGAATAAACGCCTTTGAGATAAGATTTAAGAAAAAGTCAGGGAGAACAAAATACATTCGTATCAAAAATGAGATCTTGGGAAAACAGTTAAAGATAAAAAGATAAAACCAGTGATAAGAAAAATTTAGAAAGACGACTAGGTCACATGAATAGAAAAGTGTACGAAACCAGAGCACAAAGAAAGAATATGTAAAAGACAAACTAAGAAACACCTGAATGGAATATCTTACCCAACACGGGAGGAAGTAGAAAAAATGGTGAACTCAACCTACCAGTCTTACACCTAACGATAGAAAGACGTAGAATTAATTTCTGCACTATTTCCAAGTGAAACATTTTTTTTTTCAGTGAGCATATCTATACATATTTTTAAGAAGTGTGAAATTCGAGGTAAATTTATTTCTTCGTCATTACCATTGCTGCAGTTTTGTCTTTTATAATTTTCAAATTGGCAGAGAATTTTGTATTGTTTTCACAAATGATTAGTTGTCCTTTTCTTCCATTATAATGTCACAGAAAAAAAAACAAAAGAAAATCTTTTTTAAAAAGTTCAATGAAAGTCTCAAATGTGCTTTTTTATTACTAGCCAATACTTTCAAAATAATTGTTCATTTTGTATTTAGTGTTACCATTTTATAGTAAATTTTTGAATATTTTTAGCATTTTCGGAAGTTACACAAGTTGCACAGTATTTACATCTTGCTTTAACTCCATCTAATAATACGAGATGAAGATACTCTGAGTGCATTTTTTTGAAAATATATGCGGTATAATAGTTATTTATCCACTATCACATTATAATTTATAATTTCAACATTAATTATAATTGGACTTTTATCCACACTTATGAAGCATTTAAAGTGACCTATTATTCACTAGTGGAATAAACTTACTTTATTCCACTAGTACCATAGCAACCAGTAGGTATGACAAAGCCTGTCACGTTTTACGAATACGAATAATTTTTTTTTAATTTCGCTCATTCTTGTAAATGTTGGTTGAGAGTCGTCAGGATCGCAATGCGGCCTCCGAGCATATTCTGTATAGCTATTTCGGCCCTAATAGGGGCCTCATCAGCAGAACTGTAGCTCGAGAACTCCGCTGCAATCCCGACGACCAACAAGATATACGCACGGTTAGCGCGTGAATGCAAACATGTGAAATAATTGCGCCGCAGCACAACTATTTTCCGACTTATAATTCGTGTCGTGAGACCAAATAGCAACAATACCGCTGCCTCATAAGCTAACACGCATGAGATTGCAGTCGCTCATTCTAATTCCATAAATGTGGTGATTGTGAATAAAACGTTGTATTGCATGTGTGTTTTAGATGCATTTTATCCACATAAGAAAATTAAAGGCTCGAACTTCGTTCTCGAGTTTAATTTTCTTGCATGTATAAAATGCTCTCTAAAACACTTATACAATAAATAACTTTTACTTAATTGTTTCTAACATTCTAATACTTTTGTTGTTTTTAATATCATACTTCTGAGTCATAAGTTATGACTCTTACAAAATTTACTTGTATTTCATTAAACAACCCATGTACTTACTTAATTTGTCAAAATTCCCTCCCTAAGTATGTATGAATTGATTTACTGTCTTAAGAAGTATGTATTTGAAAAATCTAACAAAAGATATTTCCCTTCCTGTCTGGAACTGTGAAGGGGCCGAGCAAAATCAATAATTCACAGACGTCGAAGAGAATTAAGTTAACTTCACAATGAAAACCTTTTCTAAAAATAAGGTTCCTCGAGGTGTTCTAATTTAAAAGGGCAAATAAAAAGAAGTTGTAAAGTTGCGGAGTGACGTTCGTGCGGAATGGATTTATCCTTCGGCGCCGTGTGTTTATTCAGCCGCGCTCCTGCAGCCGCAACGTCTCCATCGCGAAGAGTTATTCGAAATATTTGTGATGTATCCCACCGTCGTCGTCGGCGTAAGGCCGAATGATTTACTACTTTGCGACCGGAACACATTTTCAATTTCGAAATCGGTTGTTCCTTGACTTTATTCGTAACATTTAACATAGAAACAATTGTAGGCACGGGAATAAACCAATGACTAAAGTACCGGTCCTTAAAGTTGTATTACTAACACCACAAAATATCATAATATTTCAAAGAACTTTTACAATTAAACTAAAGCTGATTGGGAACTGTGCCGATAAGCAAAGAATTTTTTGAGAGAATCTGCCCAAAAAGGTCAATTGTCAACTTCGTTTAAAGTAAATAGACAACTAAGACAAAGAGATACCCTTTCCATGCTGCTCTTCAGTTTAATTTTGGAAATAGTAATGACGTAAAGTAAAATTCAAGATAATAACTAAGCAGGGAACGAATTATATTTTCCAAGGTTATCGGTAAGCGAAATGCTTGCAAATTGCAAAGTATCGAGCAACTAATTTATAGGTAATGGAAATGGTGTACTTTTCTCTCAACGCGCGCAATTCAGTACACCTCTAACAGATAAGCTTGAAAATAGTTTATTACGTAACAAGTGTAGGAAAGTGAAGTTTTACTAAACGAGTTTGACTTAAGGGGATTCTTTCAAGCAGAAATCAATGCATTTTTTGTCGGCGAATTGTGGCTTTCGTTATGAATAAAACTTTCTGAAAAAAATATATGTGATTTAAGTAGTGATGATCGAGGTACCTTGATGCATAGGAGTATTAAATGCAAGTAGGGTTTTCCAAAAAAAAAATCCAAACCTTCAATAAATTGGCTCTACTGTACAACGCTGTAGTGAAGTGAACTATGCACGTTTTAAGAAAATAGTGGTCCACAGCCTTTGTTTTACATGTCCTTGATATGTTGGTTAAATTTAAATTGTATTGATTAATTACAACTTCCGTAATTCGTTGACAAAATTGTGCTGCAAAACGGAGTCGGCATAACGCTATCCCTTGCATGCGGTCTCTGTCGGTCTCTGCACCTGCAACGGGCGGCGGGCAATCTCTACTTAAATCACATATATTTTTTTCAGAAAGTTTTATTCATAACGAAAGCCACAATTCGCCGACAAAAAATGCATTGATTTCTGCTTGAAAGAATCCCCTTAAGTACGAGCGAACGAGTATCTTTAAAAGCCATACGAGTTTAGACAACACTTTTCTAACCAGTTGCGTATACTATTTTTTCGCATTTCATGCGAAAATTGATTTTATTAATGTTTAATATATGGAATATATATGGAAGAAAAATAATAGTAGTTGTACGTTGTTGTAGTTGTAGTTACGTTGTTGTACAGTAATGGTTGTTGCTATGTTGTAAACTAACCCAATACTATACGATTTTGAGAATATTAATATGATACGCTACTGTATGAAATGCGAAAAATATAATTATTCCGCCTTGTAACAATAATATATGTAGATAAGTCAAAATCAAAAAAAATTGAACTTAGCGTATTCGTATATAAATAATTTTATTCTGAACTTTAACAAATACAACAAATTGAATAATAAATAATTGAAATAAATGAATGCGTAATAAAAACGATATACAGCCCGTTTCAGTGAAAATGCACCAAACTCGGTATGTCGGTAGTTATCGTGAAAAGAAATAAAAATTTTCTATAATTTTTTTTTTAATGAATAAGTTTTGCGAAAATCGAAGGGAAAGGAGAATCGTATATTTTTTAAACGTACAATAGATGAAAACGGCCAGAATTCTTAGCCTTAACCTTCTGTTTATTGCTTTATTACCCCATAAACTCTCGTGCTTCAGATGATATGATGAAAAACATTTAGTCCGTTATGGTTAGCGTTTTGTAGTAAGGAATAATTATATAATTGGTGTAGTTTATACTTTTCATTTTTAAGTTTATTAGTGTATGTAAGTGTGTTTGTGTATGTGTTGGTGTGTTTGCGATGGGCGATTTCACGTTTCGAGAATACGCAGATTATTTGAACAAATGTTGTAAGATAACTGCCGTTTTCGTAATTCGCCCGCTTTCGCATTTGCTTCTACCTCATGTGACCAAGTTCAGTCTGATAGTTAGGCAAATAATTTGGCAGACCAGCGGAAGCACTAATTCTAGTTACTAATTTTCCCAATTAATTAATTGTACCGATTTTAGTCAACTGTTCAGTTACTTAGTTGTGTACATCATATTATGTACACGTTGGATGCAGGAATAAATAAAAACCCGTTACAAGCGCTAATTATCGTACATTATTAAGACTCGGCAAATTTGATGTAATTACGGTTTGCAAAAATGTTAGTGCGACGAAAACGCACGCTAAATGCACATTCTTTCAAAGTGTTCACACATCTTGCGGTAAAGAGAGCTCAGTTGCAATTAATTTGACCGTAATTCGCATTACAATAATTGTTAACACGTTATAAAATGCAATAGTTTCTGAGATATTTTAATTTTTGTGTTTTTCTTACATATACGCTAACTACTCCCATTTATCTAGAATTACTCAGAGAGTATAAAAGTTTTTCTTATTATTTATGTTTTCCTGGTTAGACTAAATAATACTCCTAGTACATACTACGCAACAAATATTAAGTTAAAAACTTTCATAAGTTTGAAATACAATGGCTGAAGACATTTTCCTAAAAAAAAGCCTAACCTACTTGAACATTCATTCTGATTTATTTCCAAAATTACAATCTGCTTGCAAATTATTCTAAAAACTTTACTTTTGATTTATTGCCTTTCGAGTGAGGTATAAAGTTTTAGTAAAAATCTTTTACTTCCATTAATAGTATAACTTATAGTAGACGTAGGTATGGATTTCAATCTCATCTTTACTAGACAGGCAAAAGACCAGTAAATAAAATTCAGTAAATTTATTGTCCACATATTTAATTATGTTTGATTTTCGAAATGGTTCCTTCTGGCTCGTATGCAAAAACGTACTCTTTTTCGTACTTCCGTTTCACTAACTCTGTTAGAAAAGTTATTCCGTAAAATTGTTGCTGCTTCTTGTATTCCATGAACTAATTTCTCTGGTATATTTATTTTTGTGGCGTATACGATTTCTTTCATGTGTCCCCCATACATAAAAGTCTAACAGCGTTAAGTCAGCGCTCCTGGTAGGCCATTATATTAGTCCGTCTCTTCCAATCCACCGATTTGGAAACCACTGGTCCAATAAGTTTCGAATTGTGTGCCGATAATTCAGGACATCCGTCGTCCTGAAATATCATCCTGCACCGACTTGCTAAAGGAACATCGTCCAGTAACTCGAACTCGAACAAAAAGTCTGGGTCTATTAAATTATTTCCTATCACTCAAACCACACATTCACACTAAATTTCATTTGAAAACTAGTCTCTCTTATTAATTTCGGATTTTCTTCTGCCCCATAATGTAAATTATGGAGATTAGTGATGCCTTCTCTACTAAATTTGGATTCGTCTGTCCATAAAATTCTGTATAAAAACGTTGCGTCGTTCATATCCGCATTTAAAATTAATCTGCGAAATTCAAGTCTTCGTGCAGGATAGCTGTTGGATCGTTATTGTTTAAATTATTAGCCACACCTTATTAATGTAAATTAAAATAGGAGTAGGCTAAAGAAATATAAATATAAAACAAGATAGTCAGATTTTTGTAAATAGAGTAAAAATATAGTTATGAAAGTTGGTCTAATCTTAATTTCTTAATTATAAACGACTCAACAATAGCCCTCCTGTAGCCCTTGTATTTTTGTATAGCGGTAGGGATGTAGACCTGTTTGTTGTAAAACTGACCAAACTTTCCACTGAGGTACAACTAAATCAGCAGCTACTTTCCTGGTACTGGTTGTTGGATCTTCATTTAATCTTTCCAGGATTTCCTTTTCAATATATAAGGTTTCTGGCGACGGACTCCAATTCCAATCTTATCTTACTGTTAAAACATATCTAACCAAGTCCTACTTAATAATTGGATCGGTTATTTGAAAAACCGCATATGTTGACGTCTCGGGCTGTTATCTGATTGTTCAGCACCTTTACGACGTTTCTGCTAATGGTTCACTGTATTGAGTGTATTGAATGAGAGTCAAAGTAATAACGAACTTATTTATTCAACGTCTCATCTACAACTGATCTAACGCTACTTCTTAAAATCTAAAGGTGGTCAGGGTGAGGTAAATACAAATTGGGGTGCGTGAGAACTGAGTGTTGCTTCTTAGAACAACGGTGTTTACGTGAGCCAGAGATTCGGAAATACATGGAACACGGTGTCGTCACTTTAACGTTAAATATGAGACCGATATATTTCCTGGAGGGACAATCATTATTAAGCAAAAGCAAAGATTAAAATACTGATGTAAGTTGCCGGAATGTCTGTTGAATATTAAACATGCCGCCCGCCTTGAAGGACTTTAGTCCTTTAACAATTAAACAATAAATGACAATAATAAATTAAACAATAAATGACATATTAAATAAACTTAAAGCCCTTCACCAGCACTGTCCACGGGCAGTAAACACAACTTTCCTACAGACCGTTTGTAAGTACCTGAGGCGGTATGTACAGTCACTACACGCACTAAACCATCCTTTCCGGGCCACAACTTCGTTATTCGACCAATTTTCCACGTTGCTGGAGGGCCTTGCTCTTCTGTTAATATCACCAGGTCACCTTCCTTGAGAGGCCTGGAATTTTGTTTCCTCCATTTATTCCTGGGTTGTAGAGTATTAACATATTCCCTTTGCCAGCGCTTCCAAAAATGTTGGACGATTTTTTGCATCCGTTGAAAGGCTGACAGTCTATTGTCCGGTGTTGTTACGTAGTCTTCATCAGGGGCAGCTGTCAGTGGACGGCCGATCAAGAAATGAGCAGGGGTTAAAGGAGAAAGGTCATTTGGATCAGTACTCAAGGGAGAAATCGGTCTTGAATTAACAACAGCCTCCACTTGAGCAAGTAGAGTAGAAAACTCTTCGAATGTAACGATTGCTTGCCCAATAACCTTTGATAGGTGCATTTTTATTATTCTAATTTGGCTTTCCCATATTCCTCCAAAATGAGGCGATCTAGGTGGTATAAATTTCCATTCAATGGTTTTGCCCTCGTTTGAGAGTTGTTTTATTAATTTATCACAATCGTTGGATATGGTTTTGTATAATTGATTTAATTCTGAATTTGCACCGACAAAATTGTTACCATTATCCGAACAAATTGTGTGAGGTTGTTCTCTGCGCGCAATAAATCTCCGAAGAGACGCCAAGAATGCTACACTTGATAAATCAGAAACTACTTCCATATGAATTGCCCGAGTATTCATACATATAAATAAACATATATAGGATTTATACGTTTTGTAACCACGAGCTCTTCTATCTCGCGTAAGAAAAGGTCCAGTATAGTCAACGCCGCAGAAATAAAACGGAGGTGAAGATGTTAATCTGTATGCTGGTAAATGTCCCATTTGTTCATTATATGGTTTTGGTTTATAACGATAGCAAGTTAAACAGTTATGAATAATTTGTCGTATTTGTTAAATTCGTTAATTAAAGGCACGTAACTTTTACTAGGAATGTATTGATAGTATACATTTAATTAATTACAATCAAAAACTATTATGACAACGGTAATTGTTCACACACGCCTACGTCGACTAACTTACACAAATTTATAAAACTAACATTCCCCCCTCGGAAGGATTTCAATCATCTTGATAATCATTACGAAAAATTCCTGTTCAATCAGTCGTACTGAAGCATTTTATTGCAATGAATTTCATGAAGATTCCAACTTAACGGCTTTGTCAAGATGTCTGCTGGATTTTCCTTTGTTGGTACATATCTCAATTTGATAATTCCATCCATCACTATCTCTCGAATAAAATGATGTTTTATTGCGATATGTTTTGTTCTCGACTTGTCGATGTAACTTGTAGCATGTGCGATAGCTGCTTGGTTGTCACACCAAATGAAAGTTGACTCTCCAATTATTTCGCCTAGGTCAAGGGATTTAAGTAATTCTCTGATCCAAACAATTTCCCTTGCACAGTCGGCCATTGCTATATATTCAGCCTCCATTGTGCTTAAAGCAACTGAAGTCTGTTTTGCACTTTTCCAAACTACTGCAGCACCAGCTACCATTACTATGTAGCCACTGGTACTTTTGCGATCACTTGCGCATGTAGCCCAATCTGCATCGGCGAATGCTGTGAGAGGCTGATTCGTAAGTCGATATGTAATTCTATGATTTTTAGTTTCTTTTACATACCTAAGTACTCTCTTTGCGGCTTCCCAATGACTTCTGTTGAAACTGGAACAGTACTGGGCTAATTTAGCAACTGCGACAGCGATATCTGGACGTGTCCTTTGGGAGAGATAAAGTAGTCCACCTATAAGTTCACGATAGGGGAGATTTACATAATTTTCTTCATTATTCTCCTCAAGAAAATTTGGTTTAATTTCCATCGGTGTTTTGATTCCTTTTGCATCCAGAAGCCCGAATCTCTTGAGCAATTGATCGATGTATTCCTCCTGAGAAAGAGTAATACTACCATTTTGTCCTTTCTCAAATTTAACACCTAACATATGTGAGATTAATCCTATATGTTTGATTTCAAAGCTGTTTTCTAATAATCTCTTTACTTTTTGTCGCATCTGTTCGTTCTCAGTTATTGCAAGTATATCGTCTACATATACCGTCAGTATTGCCCTTCCATTCTTCACGTTGAGTTCATAAACACAAGCGTCTACTTTATTTCGAACAAATCCCATATTTGTCAAACATTTATTTAAGTGATCATTCCAGCATCTGCCACTTTGTTTAAGCCCATATATTGATTTCTTCAATTTGCAAACGAGTTTCTCTTGACCACTTTGTATGAAACCCTGCGGTTGTTCCATATATACGGTTTCTTTTAAATTACTGTGAAGATAAGCACTCTTTACATCATATTGATCAATTAACCATCTCTTCTCCACGCTAGCTGCGACCAGCAAACGTGTTACTTCAAAACTGGAGACAGGAGCGTAGACTTCATCATAATCTATTCCTTTCCTCTGGCTGTATCCTTTTGCCACCAGACGAGCTTTGAAAACTTGCGTATTACCTACTGTTTTCTTCTTATATACCCATCTGCATTTGCCTGGTGTCACGCTAGGAGGTAACTCCACCAATTCCCATGTATCATGTTTTATCAGTGAATTCAATTCTTCAGTCATTGCTTCTATCCATTTAGAAGATTCGATAGAATTGATTGCCTCATGATAATATGATGGATCTTCCTCTTGGGTACCTTTCATAATGTTTGATTGTGGCAATTCAGCGTACTTCGGTTTAGTTGAACGAAGTGTCATCTCATGTTGTCGCTCTTTTACTTGTTGCGGTTTTGTAGGATCCCTTTTCGGTCTTCCCGGTTTATTCTTCTTAACCACATGATCCGATAATGAGTCTATGTATTCACTTTCTGGTATCTCAAAATTTAATGTATTTTGAGATTTATCTTCAGTATCATTGACTTCATCCTCACTTACGTCGTCTCCTATGACTGGTCCTTCGTGGTGAATATCTATGACATATTTGGGTCGCTCACTTGCGTTTGAGCTCTTACCAGAATACATTTCGTTGAACACGCAATCACGTGACTCTTGAACCTTCTTCGTTTCCGACATCCAGACACGATATCCGCGGCCATGCAATGCGTATCCCACCAATATTCCTTTTTCAGCTCTCGCTGACAATTTCGAATACCGTTTCTGCTTTGGCACATGAACAAATACTTCACAACCTATAGCTTTTAGATGTCTCACACTGGGCTTTTTCCCTAACCACAATTCATATGGAGTTTTCTTCTTGTTGTGACTATTTGTAACCCGGTTTCTGATGTATGCAGCAGTGTACGTTAGTTCAGCCCAAGAACCCTTTGGCAAGTTATTTTCTTGAATTTCTGCTCTCACTAAATCCATCAGCGTTCTATTAATTCGTTCCGCCACCCCATTTTGTTGCGGAGTATATACCATCGTTGTTTCGTGGCGTATTCCTTCGGTTTCGCAGAATTCTATCCAATTCTTCGAACAAAATTCGAGTCCGTTGTCAGTCCTGATTCGTTTTACCTTTTTGTTAATTTGGTTCTCGACCTCAGTTTTCCACTTTTTGAATTCACTCAGAACGTCTCCTTTCTTCTGTAGAAATCGTACGAAAACATATCTGCTAGCGTCATCCACAATGACAAGTACATATTTCTTTCTTCCCCAGCTCGGAACGTCAATTGGACCCATCAGATCAGCATGTACAAGTTCCAATATCGCTGTCTCAGTCTTCGTACTGTCATTAAGTGAATTCTTTGGAAATGGTTGTCGAATTGACTTCCCTGCCAGACAACTGTCGCAATGAGTTGGAATACTTTTCTCAATGCTCAAACCTAACACAGATTCTGCGTTGGCCATTTCTAGAATTTTGGTTTTGTTAACATGCATCATTCTTCTATGCCACAAATCAATTGGTTTCGCTTCAGTGTTTTTATAAAGCGAATTTAACCTGTTTTCCTTGCATGGTTTTGCTTCAATAACATACAGTTGACCTTTTTTCTTTGCTCTAATCAGCAGCTGTCCTGTTTCATCATAAATAAAACATCCATTCCCGTCGAAAATAACTTTCTTTTTATTTTCCGTCAATGCTCGAACGGACAGAATTCCATAACCAATTTCTGGAACTAACAATGTATTTTCTGCTTTAAAATATAAACTAGAACCTGCAATCCTAGCTTTTATTGTGCCCTTTCCGATTGTAGATGTAGTTCTCCCATCAGCCATTATTATATCTTCGATAGCGTTGTTCTTGCTAATCTTCATGAAATAATCTTCATGCGGCGTCATATGATGAGTTGCACCAGAATCTATTATCCAACTGTCACTGCTTATCGCCATCAAACCGCAGAATGCACTCATGTTCATCACATTTGTCTTTTCCTCTTTCGGCTTTTTGTTCTTTTTCTTAGGACAAAATCTTGCAATGTGGCCTTTTTCTTCACAGTAGTAACAAATAAGCTCACCTTTTTGCGTCATTTTTGTTTTTACTTGTTCACTTCTTTTACCACTTTGCGTTGCTTCTGATTGCTTTCCATATTTTTGATTTCTTTTGTTTGATGACATCCTTTTAGTTTTCATGAACAATGCTGATTGTTTGCTGTCACCGTTTTCTTGACGTCTTGCATCTTCTGCCAGTAAGCGTCTTTTGATAGTAGCACTTGTAAATTCAGCATGTGGGAGATTACATAATGCTGAAACCACTGTATCCCAATCATCTTGCAATCCACAAAGAATCGTCATGGCTAAGTCTCCGTCTTCTATTGTGTCGCCAATACTCGATAAATCTGCCACTGTCTTATTGATTTGGCCTAAGTAATTTTCTACGGTTTCATAATCACTCATTTTATATGAATATAACTTCCTTCTAAGTTGAACTGTACGGAATTTACTGTCTTTTGGGGCATATAACTTCTGCAATTCTTCCCAGACGTCCTTTGCTTTCGTTAGATGACGTATGTGCATTTGCTGCTCATCACATATCGCAAGTGCGATTTTTGCGTGCGTTTTTCCTTGACGTGACGTGTATGATTTTCTTTCGTTAGCGTTTGCATTTTCTTCTGGTTCATCTTCTCCAGGTTCAATGACGGTCCACAAATCACTTTCCATGAGAATCATCTTTATCTGATACGACCATGATGCATAATTCGCGCCGTTCAATTTCTCAATTGTATTCCTATTATCCGTCATGCTTTTCTTTTTATCAATTTACACGTACAGACACAGTATTTCTTGCGCACACTGGGCCCATAACCATTGTTAAATTCGTTAATTAAAGGCACGTAACTTTTACTAGGAATGTATTGATAGTATACATTTAATTAATTACAATCAAAAACTATTATGACAACAGTAATTGTTCACACACGCCTACGTCGACTAACTTACACAAATTTATAAAACTAACAGTATTGTACTTTTGGCAGAGATGGGCCAATATTTTTGTCGTAAAGTGTACAGTAATTGTTGTGATCCACAGTGTAAGTTTTCAACGTGCGCTTGAGTTATTATTAATTTTGTCAATAAGTGTCCCGGTGGAAGAATGATTTGATGTCTTTGATTAAAGTTGAAATTTGAGTGCATAAGTCTTCCACCAACCCGCAAAAGACCATCGTGTAAGAATGGAGATAGAGATAAAATTTTTGATTTATTGTTTAAATTACAACCTTTAACTAAATTATCAATTTCTCGCGAGTATAGTTCTAATTGCGCCAACCTTATAAGTGAATTTAAGGCATCCTGTCTCTCTGATGTCATTAACATTCCCGATCGTGTCTGAGCATGACTGCAGTTATATGCAAACCGCTTACAATATGCTACAACATTAATTAGTTTGTTTAAATTAGAAAATTTAGAAAAAATAGAATTATCAATTAATATTGGCCGTGAAATTTTTGTTTTTCTTTCTTCAGGAATACTGTCTAGAGAATTTTCAATGATGTTAAATAATTGAATGTTTGATTGTGCTAGCCAATTAGGACCGTGCCACCAGAGCGCGTTATTTTTTAATTCGCTTGGATTGACACCTCGAGAAATTAAATCAACAGGATTTTCTTTCGTATTTACAGAATGCCATGATTTTATATCAGTTAAACGTTGTATCTCAGACACCCGGTTAGCCACAAAGGGTTTCCAGCGTGAAGGGGCCCCATTTATCCAAGATAATGTAATCTGTGAATCTGACCAGAGATGCTTACTGTCGAATTTAATATCCAAGATTTCACAGATTCTGGTTGTTAGTTCTGCCAGCAAAACTGCTGCACAGAGTTCTAAGCGCGGAATTGACACATTTTTGATGGGAGCGACTCGCGATTTAGCTGCAATCAGATGAATGCTGCATTTATCATTATGAATTGTTTTAATGTAAACGCAGGCTCCGTATGCTCGTTCTGAAGCATCTGCGAATCCATGTAGTTCATCACGTATTTTATTTGTACTTGTGATATATCGTGGAATGTGTATGTTACCTATAAAATGCAAATTGTCGCGAAATTGCAACCATTTTTGTTGAAATTCAAAATTAAGTTCTTCATCCCAGCCTATTTGTTTAATCCACAAGGTTTGAATTAATATTATTGGACAAAGTAAACCAAGTGGGTCAAATATTTTCGCAGTTTCACTAAGAATGCTGCGTTTTGTGATGGTCTTGATTGTGTCAGATGTATTGAACGAAAACTGGAACAAGTCGCTTATCGGATTGAAATGTATTCCTAAAGTTTTAATGTGTTGTTTAGTTAAATCTAGGGAGTCATTTTGAAGTTGAATGTTTTTTGGCAATGCAAATGATGATGAATTACATATCCATTTATGAAGTTTAAAACCGGCAGACCTTAAAATCGACGAGATATTTGAACAAAGGGAGATTAATTCCTCTATATCGTCTGAGCCTGTCAACATGTCATCGACATAAAAATCTCTTTGAATAATTGTTGATTCCTTAGGGAATGAAATTTCTGAATTTTTAGCTAATTGTTCCACACAACGTATTGCTAAATACGGTGCGCTGGCTGTTCCATATGTTACCGTGTGTAATTCATAAGTTGCTAGTTTATCACTTGGATTTTCGCGCCAGATTATTCTTTGATATTTTCTGTGTGGTTTATGTAGCCAAATTTGGCGGTACATCTTCTCAATATCAGATGTGACTACGTATCTATATTGCCTAAATCTTATTGTGAATGTCGCCGTGCAAAAGCATGAACGACTGCTTTCTCGTTGTTAAATTGGAGAAGAAAACACAGCACAACACTCCGTTTAAATGTACTTTAATTAATATTAAAATTATACAGTAAACTAATGCTAACTTATTGACAATTATTGAAATAAATCAGTAAAGTTTTAAAGGTGAAGTTTAGTTCAAATTTGAGATTGATTCGCGACGATTGTTAAATATGAGTTACTGCGCTGATTGACCAGACGGAACTGCTTCTTTCTAAATTTTTATGTTGCCAAGAAATATTTTCTTAAAATATAAAATTTGAGGTGCACCAATGGGAAATAGCGGATTAGAACTCGGACAAGAGCGATTGGCTAAGAAAATAACAAGAATCTAGAAATTCTAAAAAATGCATCTTAGATTTGAATTCTATGAATCTAATTCGAGGGAGAACTTCTTAAAATTAACCTGAGTAGCTCGTAGAACCCCAGGTGCAGAATATGACAAACCGCGTGTTCGTCAGAAGGGATTATTCCCGGTAAAGAGAAGTGTTTCAGTTTTGAATTCATAGAAAAGAATACAAACGTAATATTCGAGCAGGTGCCGCAGGTATTATACCTGAATTCTTGTGATATGAAATTAAAGGAATTTAAAATCTTAACAATTCACAAACTATTCCTAAAATAAGTAAATTAAAACATACATATATACATAAGCGTGAACATGCCGCCCGCGTTGAAAGGATCTCCTTTCAAAGGTAAAAATAGTTAATCTATATTTTATCGTCAATGGGAAGCACACACAATTTGTTCACAGCGCGTTTTGTCACTCCTGTAGTGGTTTGGACCGTAGCTGCGCGTATTATACCGTCTGTCCCTGGATGAACGTGGAGAATCCGTCCTGAGATCCATATATGCGGAGGCACGCCATCTTCCTTGATGATAACCAGCTTCCCCGGCTGTATTGTTGATTCATGATGTTGACGCCATTTCTTTCTTTCCTGCAGTTGGCTAAGATACTCCCTTGACCACCTTCAGTGCGGCTAAGTTTGGCTCCATGATATCGGTGAGATATTCTCCAATAAGGAAGTGACCAGGAGTAAGAAATGATGGGTCATTGGGATCTTCTGACATTGGACTAAGAGGACGGGAATTTAATACTGCCTCGATTTGAACTAATAGGGTGTATAATTCTTCAAATGTTAAATGAGCGTCGCCAGCAATACGTCGCAAGTGGTGTTTTGCTGATTTTACTGCAGCCTCCCATAGACCACCGTAGTGAGGAGATCGCGCCGGGATGAAATGCCATTGAATATTTCTTTGAGATAAGTAATTAAGTATCTTTTCTTGTTCAGTACCCTCAAATAATTTACACATTTGTTGTAATTCCCTGTTGGCACCAACGAAATTTGTGGCGTTATCGGAATAGATGTTTGCTGGATGACCTCTTCGCGCAACAAATCTTTTCAGAGCACTTAAAAAAGCTTCCGATGAAAGGTTGCTTACTACCTCTATATGTATAGCCTTGGTAGCAAAACATACGAATATCGCTGCGTACGACTTAATAATGCGACTGTTGCGTCTTGCACCATCTCGAATGTGGAACGGTCCGCAATAATCGACACCTGAATTCATGAAAGGACGCATTGGCTCAATTCTGTGACATGGTAAATTTCCCATTAAATATTCCGCTGGTTTTGGTTTAGCCTTGAAACAAGGAATGCATTTTCTTATTATTTGTCGCACAATTCCTCGTGCGGCTAGCGGCCAGTATTTGGCCCGGAGAGACGCTACTGTTTGTTGAATACCTGCGTGTAGTTGTCGTCGATGTTCGCGTTCTATTAAAAGTCTTGTGAAGGCATGATTTGTTGGTAGTATTATTGGATGCTTTCTGTCGTAAGTCAAGTGTGATTTTTGAATCCTGCCTCCCACTCTTATGATATTCTCATCATCGAGAAATGGATTTAAACAGAGTAATTTACTCTTACCATGTAGCGATTGATTTTTTCGCAAACATTCCAACTCTCGCTTAAATTCTTCTTCTTGAACTAGTTTAACCAGTAGGTTATTTGCGCGAGCTAGTTCAGATGTTTTTAGAGAGCCCAAATACATCTCCGCATGAAGCCCCTTGCTTTTGGCGGAGAGGTTCTGCTTGAATCGCATGCAATAAGCTACTATTCGTATTAGTTTATTTAGATCAGAATATCGCTCGAAAAGATTAAATCCATTATGAGTTAACAAAGCCTGCACACAAGGATCATGGCGTATTTCCAAATTTTTTGGATTAATTTCTGGCATGTCATTGATAGATCCTGTTGAGTTCGGGAAGTATTTTTCTTCCTTGGAAAGCCAGTCAGGACCTTGCCACCATAATTCGCATGTAGCTAAGTGCTCTGGAGAGGTACCTCGTGATATAGGGTCTGCCGGATTATCAGTACCCTTAACATGATTCCAACTTTCAACTTGAGTTAGAGTTTGAATTTCGCTTACTCGATTTGATACAAAGGTTTTCCATTTTTTTGAGGTTGATTTTATCCAGCAGAGCACTATCGTTGAGTCTGTCCATAATTTGATTCTTTTAATGGGAATGTTGATCGAGGCTAATACCTTGTCTACGAGTTGCGCTAATAGCAATGCACCGCTAAGTTCTAACCGCGGAAGAGTAATGCATTTCACGGGGGCAATTCTAGATTTTGAGCACAAGAGTTTACTGCTAATAAACCCATCTGAATTTGAAGACCTTAAATATATACATGCTCCATATGCCTTCTCGCTGGCATCACAAAAGCCACAAATTTCAAAATCGATAACGTTTATACTTGCCGTTGCCTGCCTCTGAATTTTTAAATTTTTTAAATAGTCTAGATGCCTTTCGAATTGTAACCAATCTGTATGTATGTCTGTGGGAATAGACTCATCCCAATCTAATTTTAGTTCCCACAGCCTTTGCATCATTATTTTCGCGTTTACAATGACAGGACTAACCAGACCTAATGGGTCGAATAGTTGTGATGTTTTGGACAATATTGTTCTTTTAGTGATCTTGTTAGATAATTTTGAGAAAGCTAAATGATACTGAAGTGAGTCCGTGTTTGAGTTCCATTGCAGACCCAGTGCCTTGACGTCATCCGTGACTAAATTAAGAGTTGAGTTTGTAGCAGAGTTTGGAACAGCTTTGAGCAATTCCTTGCTATTGGAGTACCATTTTCGGAGTTCGAAACCTCCCTTTTCAAGCAGAGTCGTAACTTCTTTAATAATTGTTTTGGCATCGTCAATGTTATTTGCTCCGGTTAATAAATCATCGACGTAGAAATCTTTTAGTACTATTGATGATCCTCTAGGATAGTGTTCTGCCTCTTCTATTGCTAACTGCTGCATAGCTCTAATTGCCAGGTATGATGCCGATGCAGTCCCATAGGTGACTGTTGATAGCTCGTAATCTGCGATATTATCGTCAGGATTAAATCTCCAGACAATTCTTTGCAGTTTCGTTTGAGATTTATCGACAAGCACTTGTCGGTACATTTTGGCAATGTCAGCTGTAACTACGTACCGATATGTGCGAAATCGGAGAACAATCGCGAATAGATCGTCTTGAAGAGTAGGACCCACCATGAGTATGTCGTTCAAAGATGTGCCATTGGATGACTTGGCGGAACCATCAAACACTACTCTTAGTTTTGTGGTGAGGCTATCTTCCTTTATCACGCTATGATGAGGTAGATAATAACTAGTTTGTTCTGATACATTTTCTTTAGGAACCCTTGCCATATGATTTAGATCTAAGTATTCTTGAATGAAATTGTTGTATTCTGTCCTAAGTTGTGGTTGTTTGGATAATTTCTTCTCCAATAAATGTAGACGCTTTATTGCATTTTGTCTGGATTCACCTAATGCCGTTTCGTTCGTCTTTAGTGGTAATCGAACAATAAATCTGCCATTTTCATTTCGTTTGAATGTGTTGATGAAATGCTTCTCACAGTCCCTTTCTTCGATAGTCATAGGTACCTTTCGTGAGCATTCTTCAATTTCCCAGAATTTTGTTAAGGAGATATCTAAATTGTTCTGTACAGATAAATTGCAACAAATACTTGTGAATTTTTGCATGCTACTGGCTATTTTTCCAGCAACGATCCAACCAAGTTGTGTTTTTTGTAAATAAGGTTGATTAATTGATGTTTTTATTTGTCCAACACAAATTAAACTCCAAAACATTTCCGCGCTTATTAAAAGGTCAATTTTACTTGAAATGTTGAAATTTGGATCTGCTAATTTCACATTTTTAGGTACGGAAAAATTTGACTTTTCGACCGAAATTTGTGGAATGTTTTCCGCAATGTTTTCTAGTACAAGACATTTTAGTTGTGTACGGAATGCGTTATAATATGTGGACGACATGTTTACGGTGACATAATGTGTCACTTGAGATTTTGTCTTGCTTATTCCAACGACAGGAATTAATGTGGGACTAAATTTTAAATTCAATTTTTTTGCCAAGTCTTTTGTAATGAAATTCGATTGTGAACCAGAATCGAGTAGAATGCGACACTGATGACATTTGTTTTGCCTATCATAGATATTCACAATGGCAGTGGAGAGGAAGACTTGAGAAATTCCTTCGGAGGTATGTGCTGAAATGATTGCTGACGATTCGCTTGCAGATGATTTGGTTTGAGATTCTAATGTCTCTTGAGTTGGGAAATGCAGAAGCGTATTGTGTCGTTTCTTACATTCCTTGCAAGTTCCAAGTGTACATTTGTTTAATTGATGTCCATGCTTTAGACAATTAATGCAGAGATTGTTACTTTTTGCTTCTTGCAAACGTTTTTCAGTTGACATTTTAAGAAACTTTTGACAGTGATAGATGAGATGATCTCCTTTACATACCGCACAAAGTTGTTTTTGGGTTGTGACATGAGAAAACGTTATTTTATTGGAAGAAGACTTGTGCCGTGACACTTGAAAAGAATCCTTTGACATAATTTCTAAAGTTTCGCATCTATGTAATAGGAAATCAGCCATTTGTTTGAATGAGGGTATTTCAGATTTGATGATACTATTTTCCCACTCCTTTTTCGTGGTATGATCAAGTTTTGTAGAAACTAAATGTATCAGCAAATCGTCCCAAGATTCTGTAGAGCGATGTAGAGCCTTAAGAGCTCGAAGATGTTTTAATACACCGTCCAAAATTTGGCGCAATACAGATGCGTTTTCTTTATAGGCTGTTGGTAACTCAAAAATAGCTTGCACGTGTTTTTGTATTATTAAACGCTTATTGCTGTATCGATCTTTTAATATTTCCCAGGCTTCGTGATAATTTTCGGAACTGATTTCCAGAGAGCTTATAACGTCTGCGGCTTCTTTTAATACAGATGATTTCAAATAATGAAATTTTTGAATTTCTGTTAAGCTGCTGTTTGTATGAATTAGCGAAAGGAACGTATCGTGATACGGAAACCATTCATCATAAGCACCAGAGAATGTGGGTAATTTAATAGTTGGAAGACGTACGTTATTTACTGTGTTACTTTCGTGTTGATTATTGTTTGGATTTTGTGTCTTAGTTTCTTGAAATTCAACTTTATTTTTCTTTAAAAACTGTTCTACTTTACTAATTATTTGGAAGTAACTATTCTCGAATTCTTCTCTTTCTTGGTCATGATTGTCCGATTCTTCCAGTACTTCAATTTGACACTGAATGTTATCAAATTGCGTGAGATATTGCTCTGCTACATTAAAGCGCCGTTTCAGTTGGTTAATGTCGGTATCTTGTGTTAATGTTGCGAAGTAATTGCTGAATCTTGTAAGAGACGTTTTTAATTGCTTTCTTTTGTTTTTGAGATCTTTCAAATTAGCTTCGCTCATTTTGATTGCGAGTAATGTAGTGGCAGTATTAAAGGAAAGAATGGATAAAAATTGATTATAACTGACTGAACGTGTTGAAGTTAGCAGTATTAAAGGTAAGAAGGAATAAAAATTGATTGACTCACTGAACGTGTTGAAGTTGTTTCGCACTCGTAGGGTAATTTTCTTAATGGAGTTGAATGATGCTGTTTTTCCACGATGACTTGGAAGGCTCACTGATTGCGCTATCCGGCTCGAAGGACCATGTGAATGTCGCCGTGCAAAAGCATGAACGACTGCTTTCTCGTTGTTAAATTGGAGAAGAAAACACAGCACAACACTCCGTTTAAATGTACTTTAATTAATATTAAAATTATACAGTAAACTAATGCTAACTTATTGACAATTATTGAAATAAATCAGTAAAGTTTTAAAGGTGAAGTTTAGTTCAAATTTGAGATTGATTCGCGACGATTGTTAAATATGAGTTACTGCGCTGATTGACCAGACGGAACTGCTTCTTTCTAAATTTTTATGTTGCCAAGAAATATTTTCTTAAAATATAAAATTTGAGGTGCACCAATGGGAAATAGCGGATTAGAACTCGGACAAGAGCGATTGGCTAAGAAAATAACAAGAATCTAGAAATTCTAAAAAATGCATCTTAGATTTGAATTCTATGAATCTAATTCGAGGGAGAACTTCTTAAAATTAACCTGAGTAGCTCGTAGAACCCCAGGTGCAGAATATGACAAACCGCGTGTTCGTCAGAAGGGATTATTCCCGGTAAAGAGAAGTGTTTCAGTTTTGAATTCATAGAAAAGAATACAAACGTAATATTCGAGCAGGTGCCGCAGGTATTATACCTGAATTCTTGTGATATGAAATTAAAGGAATTTAAAATCTTAACAATTCACAAACTATTCCTAAAATAAGTAAATTAAAACATACATATATACATAAGCGTGAACACTTATTAAAATTGAGAACAAGTCTGATTGTTGCGTTCGGTCAATGAACTGCGTATCATTTAATGAAATACCTGAGTTTGATTTATAAGAGCCATCGAAAACCACTCTTAATTTAGTGGTTGCACTAGATTCCTTGATCACAGGGTGATGAAGTAAGTAATAACATGAATTTGTTGAATAAAGTTCGTCGTCAACCTTAGACATGTGCCCCAAATTCTTATATTCTTTCATGAAATCGATATATTTTTGTTTTAGGTTTGAGTTCCTTTGCAATTTATTTTCCAATGAAAAGAATCGTTTTGTTGCATCTTGCTTGGTGTCACCGATAATTTCGAAATTTTCCTTGAACGGAATGTGAACTACAAACCTTCCGGACGCATCACGTGTAACAGTGTCCTTAAATATTTGTTCGCATGTTAATTCTTCGGATGAGAATACCGCTAAATCGTTCTTAAAATCATCAATTTTCCAAAATCGCTCAATCTCCGATTCTAAGCTCAAATACGACATTGACGCATAACCCGACAATTTTGATATCTGATTATCATATGGAATTTGTCCGAAAACTATCCACCCGAATTTTGAATTTTGCAAGTTTAACTTGTTCGACAGATTGATTTTTCCATCAATAATAATATTCCAAAAGGCAGTTGTTCCGATGAGCAAATCGATTGATGATGAGTTGTTTAACGTAGTGTCTGCTAAATTAATGTTTGACGGTATATGTAATGATTCTAAATCAAATGACTGTTGAGGAATGTTTTCAGTTATCTGATTCAAAATTAGAAAGGACAGGTTAAATGAGTTGTTATTGTATCTTGATGAAATTTTGGCTTTTGTACATTGCTGTACGTTAGAATAATGTTGGCTGATACCACTTATGCGAATACTTGAATTATGCTTATCAAGATTTAAACGACTTACAAGACGTTTACTGATGAAGTTAGACTGGGACGCTGAATCTAATAAGGCTCTTACAATGTGTTTGTTCCCTTGCTTATCAAAAATGTAAACTTCTACCGTCGGAAGTAAAGTTTGTGTGTACAGTGCTATTTTTGTAGCACAATTTGAAATAATTGTTGGATTTGATGTTAATATTTCGCTACTTGGACCTACTTGATTTCTTTGATCTGACATGTGTAATAATGTATTGTGTGAAGCACTGCACCTTTTACATTTTGAACCCTTGCACTCATTTGACAAATGTCCTGCTTTTAGACAATTGCGGCATAGTTTTGAAGTATTAACAAACTTGATTCTATCTTGTATAGATTTACTTAAAAATTCCTTACAGAAATAAATTGCATGATGAGCTTTACACAATGGACACATGGCGTGGTCGCTTTTTGCCGTTGTTAAAAGGGTACGTTGATTTAATTTGAAATTTTGCGAATTCTTTTTTGAACTTTCATAGCAATCAATACGATCTTGCAGGAAGGTAATTAATTCTTGTAAAGAAGGAATAAAATGTTTGGAATATTTTGAATTTAAGTGATTTTCCCAATCTCTGTGAACTCGCTGATCTAAGTTTATTAGTACTAACGGAACTAAAAATGCATCCCATTTTTCTGTTTCTACATTTAAGGTCTTTAAACTACGAATGTGTTGTTCAACGCAATTGATAAGTGATTTTAAGTTATTATGAGTGGAAGTTAGTAACTGTTTAACATGATGATAAATGATTTTACGCGTGCTGCTGAATCTATCCTTAAGGATTTGAAGAGCTTCTTGATAATTAGCGGAAGTAGTTTCTAAAGCTTGAATGGCATTAAGTGCGTCGCCTTTTACTGATGATCTAAGGTAGCATAATTTTTCTACGTCGGTTAATTTAGCATTCTGGTGTATGAGCGCTGTAAATGCGTCTTCAAAAGCACGCCATTTTGTAATTTCTCCGTCAAACGAGGGCAATTCAATTGTTGGCAATTTAACCGTTTGATGTTTTTTGTGTTCTACTGCTATATTTTGAGGATCACTAACTATATCTTGACGATCACTAATGAATGAGTGTACAGTTTTTCGAATGTTATAGTATCGCGACTCGAGTTCAAATCTAATATCACATTCCTCATCTAATTTATCGGTTACAAGTTCGATACTTTCTTGAATTTGTTCAAAAGCTGAAAATTGGGTTTCTAATTTTTCAAATCTAGATGAGATATCGTCAATATCGCTTTGATTTATCTGACCCTTAACAAATGGCTCTAAAAATTGACTTAAATTTGTTAATTGCCTTTTGAAAACACCTCGCTTGACATTTAATTGCGACAACGATAATTTCTCCATTTTGCTCAAGTGAAACCGTTTCCAAATAAGAAGGAAATGAGAAAGAAAGGAATTACTAACTTGATCACCTTGTTGAATCTGCTCTGCACGATGTTGGATAAGCTTGTTCCGGTTGCTCCGGCTGCGTCAGCTTCTCCTGAACGGTGTTGGATAGGCTTGTTCCGGGATATTCTTCCGGCTGCGACAGCTTCTCCTGTATACTGCACTTATATCCGGCTCGAAGGACCAGTTTATGTTGACGTCTCGGGCTGTTATCTGATTGTTCAGCACCTTTACGACGTTTCTGCCAATGGTTCACTGTATTGAGTGTATTGAATGAGAGTCAAAGTAATAACGAACTTATTTATTCAACGTCTCATCTACAACTGATCTAACGCTACTTCTTAAAATCTAAGGGTGGTCAGGGTGAGGTAAATACAAATTGGGGTGCGTGAGAACTGAGTGTTGCTTCTTAGAACAACGGTGTTTACGTGAGCCAGAGATTCGGAAATACATGGAACACGGTGTCGTCACTTTAACGTTAAATATGAGACCGATATATTTCCTGGAGGGACAATCATTATTAAGCAAAAGCAAAGATTAAAATACTGATGCAAGTTGCCGGAATGTCTGTTGAATAATAAACAGCATATGTCAATTTTTGCTTGGAATTAAGTTTAATGCAAATATCATTTAATATGGCCATCCTCTGAAGGGAAAATCACATTCCAATTAATTCTCTTTGGCCCTGAAGGCCTGAAGAATCGGCTTCAGTTGAAAAAAAAAAAATTCAAACTTTGAGCTTACACTGGAACATAATTCCAATGTAATTCCCAATTTTGTGAAGTCACGGGACTTTTTATGGGATTTCTCAATTGAAGTTTATGGAAAATTAATACTTAACACAAGCTATTATCCTCTTAAATTGAAAACAATGAATATTCTATCCACCACTTAATAATTATTGTATGATGGAAGTAAGAAGTGATCAAATGCAAAATGAATCAGAGTTGGCGATGCAACTAAGCACGCATGTGTGCATTTAGTTCATCGAACGTTCCTTCAGTCACTTTGACGTTTTTACAAGGCAAGGTTATTTACACTTTGAACACATGTTATAATAAATAATAATTTTTTTAATCTTCTGACTTTAAAATGTTAATCAACAACAACAAATACGATTACAGCTGTGTGAATTAAGCCAAATGTTTTACTAAGATATGAGAACAAAAAGTGTCCAACTCTGGATGTGAAACCATGGGTAGCTGTCCCAAACACCGGTGGTCACACTACTTAGCCATTGACACACGTTATACTCTATCCGGCGATAGATTGGAAAATTTCAAATATCCTAACGTATTAAAATATCCTAGAATCGAGTAGCATCGAGTGAGCACATCATGCGCTTGCGGTTGGTATAAAAAGAGTTTTATTTAAAAAAAATTAAAGCAGATGCTTAAAATGACCACTGCCTGCTGCATCAAGACACATTTGAACTCTATGAATAACAGGGTGAGTAACGTTAAAGAACATTTCCGGCGTGTTATTTATATTACAATTGATTGACAACTAGTATTTTTAGAATAATTTGCAGGCTGATTGTATTATCAAATTTTGGAAATAAATGAGAATGAATATTCAAGTAGGTTGTATTCTTTTTTTTAAGTGTCTTTTTAGCCATTGTGTTTCAAACTTATTAAAGTTTTTAACTTAATGTTTGTTACGCAGTATTTACTTATTATTTAGTCTAACCAGGAAGATATAAATATTAAGAAAAACTTTTATACTCTCTGAGTAATTTTAGGTAAATGGTAGTAGGGAGCGTATTTCTAAGAAAAACACAAAAATTAAAATATCTCATCACGCATATTATGGTCAAATCAATTGCAAATGAGCTCTCAAAGGAATACGTCGACTTACCAATCAGCCTGTATATACAGGCTTCCAACGAATGCCGCGGTCTTCTCTGCCGTCTATAGAATATAAGATATGAAAAAAATTCAAACGAACTAAGAGTCAGCTCTATTTTATAAAATTATTTTTGGCAATACAGAGTCTTCAGTAACTGAGAGCCATACCAAAGTCAGGTATATTTTTTTAAATAGATCACCCACTATATTTGTACATATTTCGAAAGTAGGCATAACGAATAGGTAATAACCAAAAATTTCGAAGTTTTACTTAAGAGTTTGTAAGATATAGATGTTTAAGTGTAAAAAAATGCTGTATTATGAACGCTTATAACGCGTGATCAATATCTTTTCTAATCAAGTGGCCTATGGAAAAAAATATGTCTTTGTTTGGTTCATTATTTCAAATGCCATTTGAATTATTTTTATTGCATTCCTATCGTTTTGTATAGAAATGCAATATAAATATGTAATTCAAGTAGCATTTGAAATAATGACCTAATCAAAGACACATGATTTTATTTCCATAGGTCACTTGATTAGAAAAGATATTGATCACCTGTTATCTTGGTTATTTATTAACATTTCGTTGTGAATTTTTGTAGGTAGTCAATGCAATATCTTTTCTAGAGAAATATCAGAACAGCTTCGGTCTATCAGTTATTATGTGTACAGGGTGTTGAGTTTTGCAAAAAATAATTTTTCTCAAAATTTTCAAATGGAACACCCAGTATATCTAAACTCTCCTGAAACACTATTTTAATAAGCTTTCATGAAAAGCCGAATGTATTTGTGTAAACTAAAAAAATCGCAAGACCAAAATAGTTATCTTTTTCTTTCAATATTGACATTACAGTCGCACCTCCATAACTCGAAACTCTCTGTAAGTCGAAATTTACTGATGTTCCTGCATATTGTGTATAATTGAAATATCTTTCTTTAACTCGAAATTTCTATAACTCGAAGAAATTTTCCGGTCCCTTGAGATACGAGTTATGAAGGTTCCAGTGTATTTAGCATTTCCAACCACCGGTTCTTCAGTTTTGATTTTCTGATAAATCGGTGAATATCTTTTATTTTTTGTTCAAAGTAATTGAATATGTTCCTGTTAAACTAATTCCTATTTTTCTTTATTTTGAAAATATTTACATAACGTTATTTTATTGTATTATTGTATTTTACTGTATTTAATATTTCCGGGCGTTTCGAGTCTTTCTTTCAATCATATTCATTGATTTATCAGCAAATTAAAACAGAAGAACCGCTCGCAAAGGCTATTAACGTCAATATTGAAAGAAAGAAAAATTGTCTCGCGATTTCTTCAGTTTAGGCAGATACATTTGGCGTTTTATGAAAGCTTATTAAAACAGTGTTGCACGAAAGTTTACATACCGGGTGCCCGGATTTCGTAGGGACAACATGGGTAACTTTTATATTTGAAGAGATAGAGAAATGGTTAAATTAGTTTGGTTTTGTTTTGCCAATAAAAATATTTAAATTACCATACAAATTAATTCAAACTGCATCTAAATATCCTTAGTAACAAAAAAGTTAGGCAAATAAAAGAAATTATGAAATTTTTTATTTTTTTTTTAATTTTAACCAAGTTGGCCATAACAAATAAAATTTGAAAATATATTCGCAATGAGCTCTTGAACTCGCACCTTTTTACTAATTTAGCCATCTCTCTATCTCTTCGAATAAAAAAGTTACCCATGTTATCCCTACGAAATCCGGGCACCCTGTATACTGGTGTTCCACGTAAAAATTTTGAGAAAAACTATCTTTTGCAAAACTATAATGTTAAATTATAATGTAGCAATTTTTTACACTTAAACAACAATATCTTACAAACTCTTAAGTAAAACTTCCGAAATTTTTGGTTATTACCTATTCGTTATGCGTACTTCCGAAATATGTAAAAATCTACTGGGTGTTCTATTTAAAAAAATATAACTTTGGTATGGCTCTCAGTTACTGAACACTCTGTATAGCCACAAACAATTTTATAAACTAGTGCTGACTGAGTTACATCTTAGCTCGTTTGAATCTTATATACTGTATATGGTAGAAAAGACCGCGGCACTCGGTAGGTAATTGAGTGGACACCTTCAAACCACTTATTGAGAACACTCTGTAGAATAAAAAAGCCTTTACATTCGAGGGTGTTGTGGCTTTCGTTTTCCGGGAAAAAATTCAAACAAAAATCGATAAAAATTGTTTGGAAACCACTGATTTTCTTATTTACTGTTACATCCACGTGCCGAACGCCATCCGGGCGGGTGATTTCTTACCATAAATTCCCAGATAGTTTATTGCTTTACGACATGCAAGTAACACACGTTACACCGAATCGTCAAATAATTATTATTGCAATTGTGCAACGGGTAAGAGACACTGCAAGGTACATCAGCTTTAATAGGCGCTCGCTACTTAAGTACTATCAGCGGTCCTCAATGGTTGGCTCCTTTAACATTTTGTCAAAATGTCCCGAAAATCCATCATGTCTAGGTACTTTCTGATCGCATTTGACACCCTTAATCTACAGTTTTAATTTGTCCAAGCAATAACCTAACACCCTGTATATACAGAGTGTCCCAACAGTGTGTTCTCGGGCAATATCTCGATAACTATTGAAGATACAAAAAAATTTTCAAGGCAATTTCATTTTTAATTTTAGAAGTCTACACCATAAAACTATTTTTATCTATACAGAGTGAATCAAAACAGTGGTGCCGGGTACAACTCTTTTATTTCAAATGTCATACCCTATAAATGAAACCAAATTTGAATTTCCCATAAAATTATACACATTTTCTGTAGAGCATTGCCTATACCTAAATCTAACGGTTCTTGAGATATTTAACATTTTGTCTAAAAACTGCAATTTGCAGCCACTATTTTATTTATTCATATTTTACTCCTATTTATTTTTAACTCTAATGCCCGGTTGCCCCAACTTTTCGAACAGAACTTAAATTTAAGTGGTGTTTAGACTATAGATATATAAACAGGGTGCCCGTTTTTCGAGCCTAACTATGGGGATCTCAGTTATTTGAAGAGATACGAAGTCGGTTAAATTGGGGCAAAGTTGTGTATTTTTATGCTGATTAATAAGCTGAAAAGAAAATTCACATATCTTTTACGGTTTTCAAGATATTTGAAGAAAACGAAAAATCGTGATTTTCGTTTTCAATTTTTTTTAACAAAAACCGTTAAAGATATGTATTTCTAAGTTCAACATTATTAAGGCACTTTTTTACAAGGAATTTAATTCTGTCATCGCCTTTATCATTGCAACAAAATTTGCAGGAAATCGACATTCAATTTTTTTTCTTACGGGCGCCATCTTGGATTTTTATATTTTTAAATAATGTTTTTCTTTCTGATTACAATGATGTAGCACACTTGATGATTTATAGTTGCAGTTTGGATAGAACACCAAAGACGTCTTGTTGCAAAGAGTGCTTTGGAAAACTTCCAAGCTAGTGGGTCAACGGCGTGAAATTGCCGGGAGCAAAGAGGCGCAACATAGGCGGCAAACGTAACTTATAGAAGAAAATAAAAATGAGAATAAATTTTATGTGCATGAAATTTGTTTTGGTTTAAACAATATTGGAAAAAAAACTATAACCCAATGGAAAAAGAAAAAACACGGAATTACAACATATGCTCAAATTGTTCACCATCCACCTCTAAACAGAATTAGATTAGAAATTGCCCTTCTGACATCCTTTCTTCGCATGTGTTGTAAAGTAGTAACAATTCTTCTAATCTAAGGGGTTTAGATCTGGAGATCGTGCAGGCCAGCACATATTACCATTATTTGCAATTAATTTGTTGGGAAACATTTCTGCCAAACTTTCCATTACCCTTCTAGCATTATGAGACGGCGCGCCGTCTTGTTGGAACCATAAGTCTCTCAATCTATTAAGGTTAATGTTATTATCAATGTAATCTGCGAGAAACGTTCTTATAAAATGTAAATATCCATTGGCCGTTAATGTTTCTTCGTAGATGTATGGACCAATAATTGTATCGTCCAATAAACCAACCCACACATTTAGTCCAAAGCGTACTTGAGGTCTCCTTTCGTCATGCTGTCGCGGATTTTCAATAGACCAAATGTGCTGATTATGTCGATTAAACATCCCTGAATTTGTGAATTTACATTCATCAGTCCATATCACATTACTTAAGAAATTTTGGTTTTCCTGCATCTTTGTCATTAGAGTCTGACATAAACGTACGCGTCTATCGTTATCTCCAAAGTGTGCGTTAAGTGAATGTTATATGGCCGAAATTTATGATTTTTAAGTTTTCTCCATATCTTTTGATGTGGTATGTTTAGCTGCTGCGCAACTTCTCTGGTGGAAGCTGAAGGATTTTCCTGAAACTATTAGAAAATTTAACATAAATTGTTTCATAGAATCAATATTATGAAAATATGTTTTACCACTTGCAAAATTTCGTCTTCATTTTCAGATGGTCTGTTGCCATATTTTCCTCTAGGCTTAATAAAAGAACCATATTCGCCTAAATTTCTATGAAGAGAAAGGAAATACCCCAAACTTGGCTGCCATCTTTCTGGGAAACGTTGCAGAAACATTTCTGAACAAATTTGAGCATTGCGATGAGAGGCATAATAAATTTCTAGCATATTCCGCTTTTCTTCACTTGAAAATGACATTTTGTTACAACAATAAACAACAATATGAACGGTGTAGGGCAAGTCGAATTGTAATGTCAAAAATTTTTAAGAAACAAAATTATTGTTTTATTTTCCAAGGCGCTCTTTGCAAAAAGACGTCTTTGGTATTCTATCCAAATTGCAACTATAAATCATCAAGTGTGCTACGTCATTGTAATCAGAAAGAAAAACATTATTTAAAAATATAAAAATCCAAGATGGCGCCCATAAGAAAAAAAAAAGTTGAACGTCGTTTTTCTGCAAATTTTATTGCAATGATAAAGGCGATGACAGAATTAAATTCCTTGTAAAAAAGTGCCTTAATAATGTCGAACTTAGAAATACATATCTTTAACGGTTTTTGTTAAAAAAATTGAAAACGAAAATCACGATTTTTCGTTTTCTTCAAATATTTTGAAAACCGTAAAAGATATGTGCATTTTCTTTTCAGCTCATTAATCAGCATAAAAATACGCAACTTTGTCTTAATTTAACCGACTTCGTATCTCTTTAAATAACTGAAATCCCCATGGTTAGGCTCGAAATACGGGCACCCTGTATATATAGATTGAAGAAAATGTTGGTCACATTTTAATTGATACTTAAGTTTAAGTTTAAATGTCAATCAAAATGTATTTGACTTTATACTAACCATACGTAAATGTCACATGTCACATCTAAACATACTTAATTTAAGCTCTGCTTAAAAAGTTGATGCAACCGGGCATAAAAAAAAGATTTTTGGTACAGATGTAGTTGATACGTAAGTTTATTATAAGCCATTATTAAATGTACTTTTATCGCTACAGGGTGGTCATGGTAATAAACAAAATATCAGAAATTTCAAAATGACATAACTCAATTTTCTTAAATAGCATGCCCTATATTTTTCTATTCTAAATTCTTCGTTTAATGAAGTACTTTCATTTTTTTTAAGTATGTCTTATACCTATCTAAGATATTTTCTGTGATTTTTAGATTTATTTGAATTATTTCTTTTAAAACGAGTTATTGTCTAAGGTGGCCGGGGAAAACGACAAACAAATGTTAGAATGTTAATTAATGTAGAAGTTTTTAGGACAGGTTGGTCGCAAACGGCAAATCATTTAAACATTTTCTGTAGTACCTATTAATTACTAATTAAAATAAATATTTTTTAATATGAATTATATTCGAAGTACCTATCTGTTTTTCATTAGAAAATTTTAAAAATCAATAAAATTTATCAATTACAAGTTTGCCTGCTTAATCAAAACTGTGGAATAAAGAAATATCTGCTTATTTACATTTTTTCTTACTTAAATTTGAAAGCCCATGTATTTGAAAAACAACTAAAAGTAGTCTTAGCTAATGCATAACACAAAGCTTCGTATTATGTCGTTTAGTGCTTTATGACATATTTCATAGGAGAGCAGGAATTTACAATTCATTGAAATCCCCATGGTGCGTAAACAAAGTGAACAGCCGGCATGTGACGGTACCAACTTAATCTCTTCGATTTTATTATTTTAACAGTATTTTCATCTTTTGTTTTTTTATATTCATTTTATATTTGTCTCTTATTCTTAGCATGCCCAGTACTTTCTTTATTTATTTTTTCTTGTAGCTGGAGGAGAGAACATATTTGAGTGTTTCCGTCTTCTATTCTTCCAAATTTGAACATTTTAGTGCACACAATGAAGTTCTCTCAATGACTATTTATACCACGTTCATAGGATCCAATTTTCTTTCATTAATATTATTTTTGAAGTTGGATTTGTTATAGAGATCAGCTAGTTTTTACTGTTATACCCTAATGGGTAGGCACCAACAAGCAGAGTAATCTCGCAGATCCGTCGTTCGCTCGCGAATAATTGAAATCCAATTGATCCATTTGTAAAAGCACACGTAAGTGCGAAGTTCGAGCAGTTCGTTTTTGAGACTTGAGTATGGGTTAATGGATGCGAATAGAGTAAAAAAATGTGTTTATCCACTATCACATTATAATTGGTTTTTATCCACACTTATGAAGCATTTTAACTGGAATAAAGTTATTTTGTCCAATAGTTTCATGTTTTTAGGTATTTTATACGTTGGTATTGAGTGACTAAAATCAAATTTCAATCACTAGCACTCAAAGTACAAAATCAACAACTACCCATGACGACCAACCATGACTGCTTGACGTTTTAAGTAATGTCACTTCAAAAATATCTTTTCAAGATTCTTTGGTCATTAAAAAGTGCAACTATTGGACAAAACGTCGTATATCATACGTGAGCAAAATGCAATTATATACTCATGAGAATTGTCTCACTCATGTATAATTTTGCATTTCTCTCACTTATAATATAATCTACTATTATTCCACTAGTGGATAATAATAAACAACGTACCATAGCAACCAGTAGGTATGACAAAGCCTGTCACGTTTCATTTTACGAATTCGAATATTTTTTAATTAAATTCCGCTCATTCTGATTCGATAAATGTGGTGATTGTGGATAAAACATTGTATTGCATGCGTTTTAGTTGCATTTTATCCACTTAGGAAAATTATACGCTCGAACTTCGTTCTCGCGTGGATAAAATGCTTCTAAAACACTTATACAATAAATAACTATTATATGTAGCAAACTATTGTTTGTTTATTGCTTTAATGTGCTCGATATGAACAATTAAATTATACTACCATTTAATTTAATTAGCAGTGATTTAGTTTGAACCCGAATTTGTAACAAAAATTTAACAACTCTTCTAAGGCGTAAGTTATATCGTTATTTGAAAATAGTCACAGCAATAATAATAGAATTATAATAAATTCATTAAAATAACAAAAGAAAATATATAAAGCGAAATAAACAAATTTTTATCTATAAATAATTAATGAAGGAAAGGATAATGAAGCATATATTTTTTAATTCAACAAAAGTAAAAGTTCAATTTGTTCATCAGTAGAATATATGAGAATTGTAATTTTACTGATAAAAATAATATTTAAATAAAATGAACAGCAGTAACGAATAAGTTCTTACTAAGCTCATTGAAAAAAGGATACTAAAATAAATAATCCTTAAACTTCATGGCTTCCTCATTAAACATGCAAATATTTAAGGAATAATTTTACAACAATTCGCTGAATTTATTCACTGCTCATTAGAATACGATAAATTGTTGAACCACCTCTTACTGATTAAAGTAGAAAATTAAACAGGATACATCTGGGGAGATGCGAATTAAGAGGTTTTATCTGCGAGTCGTCGGATCGAATGAGAGATCGGCGGTTGGATGGTTAATTCCTGGGGCTCTAAATAAACAGCATCCCCTTGCTGCTCCTCTTGTATAAACACTGCGCGCTAATGCCACTCTCTATTTGCAATGCAATTTGCTCCATAGAAATTACAATTAACTGGGAAAAGCCGAGCACGTTTCTGTTCGCTCCCGTTCGTTTTCTATCCCGAATTTCATCCTCATTTATATTAAATTAACAAGTTGTGAATTTATTGTTAATATGAAATATATTATATGTAAGTGAAACTTTAATTTTATGTCCACAATGACGGCAAGTATTTTATAATATGAAAATTTAGTGATATAGTGCCATTTTTAAAATTGGCTGTGCCAGAAAAGAAAAATTGCAATTATTAATCTTTTTTTCGGAATTATTGTATTTATACCAAATTAAGTGTAACAACCTCTAGAGTCTGAAGACATTATTTTAAAAATCGAGTGACACTAACATCAAAATATTGCCTTAGACATTATATTTCCTACGAAAAGTAGAAATTTTACCTTCAAAAATACGTCTCTGTTAACGCAATCGGTTTAGTGCAAAAATGTTATGTACCATTGCTATCATAAAAAACTAGGACAAGACTTTTTAAGCTGTGCAAAACTGCTACCAATCATAAATTGAAAAGAAACTGTCTGTGTCAGTTATGCCTAAAGTAAATGTTGTTTTAAATGTTAGGATAATTACTTGCATAGAAGAGGGTGTCACAGTTCAAGTTGCTCAGAATTTTATCATTCACAAAAATATTCTAAATTAGAATTACCGGTAATACCGATATATTATTTCGGTATGAGAATTACGAAATTTACTGACTTGAAATAAAGTAAGATTAAGGGTCGAGATTAAAAGTTATTTAAAGTTATTCGATGAATAACTTCTGGATTGTTGATTGATTTTTATGAATTGTTTTCATGGTAGTTATTCGCCTAATAACTATTAGCCACTTTATGAGAGGTTGATATCTCCGCCCTAAATATAATAAAATAATGGAATCGCATGACTACTGGACTCCGAGCTTGCTTCGCTTCGCTCGTCGTACCCCAACCCCACTCGTGTTACAATAAGCCTTCTTGTGAAACTTGTAAAATAATATACTATATGATATCGATAGTACAGTATACTAAATGTATTCTTTTGATCTTTTAGAAGTGTTGTAAATTTTTACATGTTATGTTACTTTATAAACGGCGTCTATGAATAAGGGAATTAAACTAAAACTCGCTGCACAGTTTTTCTTTATAAAAATTTTAAATTAAATATTCTGAAAAATATGAAACTAAAGCAGAGAACCATGTAAAATATAATTAATTAACGATTACATTTGACAATCCTCCTTCCGATATGCAAAAAACGCGATACAAATTTAAATTTCCATTATACCAGTGAACACAATTTTGCGGAACCTTATCAGAACGTGACAGTTCTGTGTTGAGGCTATTGTTAGGTAATATTACAGAAGCTATTCGCATCGAAACGCAATTGAATCGTAACACTCAATTTGCCGGATTCGAAACCCTTTGTGATGGGTTCTTCGTGCCACACGGAAGGATTATTTTAATCCTTCGTGCTAATAAATATGCAGATCGTATTCAGGGGTAGTTTCTCTCGGCTCCATTTCGATTTTGTAAAAGTTAGTTAAACCGGAGAAATAGACGAAACTAATTATCAGTGACGGAAATTTATTTAGTTGAATATCACATATTATGAAGTCATTAAAAGTACATTCATTAATTGAATATAAATTTTATTAAACACTTGTTTATATTTTCTTACTATGTATTTATGAGGAATATCTCAAATATATTTTTCTTTAAGAGTATTAAAATATTTATACAGGATGTTCCAGTGTTTACAATAATAAAGAAGAAATTGAAAATGTCGTCCTTCCATATTCACACAGGATCTTTGTTCAAATAAGGACTCTGATTTAAAGGTAAATCTCCCAAAAGTTCAAAAAGAATATTTTCCAAAATCGCAAAAATGAAACTATACATAAACAGGTACATATAAACAATTAATTCATAAAAATTACAAAAGAGAAATGAAGCAAACAATAACAAAATATAGGAGTATATGAACAATAATTAAAAGAAGGTCAACTATTTCATCCGACAAAAAAATAAATAAAATTAAAGAAAAAACTATGAGAAAGAACAATTCGATAGAAACAAAAAACAAAAGAGAATTGAAACGAACAACATAGAAATACCAAGGATATGAATGAACGAGATAAACGGAAACAAATGAATGTCAGCTGGAATATTCTGTGGAGAAATATTAAAAAATCTAAAAACTTGCCAGTTTTTTTTTTAATTTTCATTTTATTGCATTATTTATTATTTTTTTAATAATATCAAAGAAGTTTTTGAAAAAAAAACTGGCAAAAAGAAAAAAATAATAAAAATTAGAGAGTAAATTAAAAGAAAAATGTAGTTGTCTTTAAATTTTTTAATATTTCTTCAGCGAATATTCCAGTTGACATTCATTTGTTTTCTCAGATTCTTCTTTCATATTCTGTTAGTTTTTTACTTTTCTTGATACACTTTTCTTCACGTTTCCGTTAGCAACACTTTCTTTCATTCATTTTTGACGTATTAGAGGTCGAAGATTGATTGAGTGATGTCACAGATTGGTGTTTTGTTACTATGTCAACAAATGCTTGACTTCGCTCGCTCGTGCAGCTCATAGCTGCATTTTTTTTCTTTTACAAGGACATTCTACCTATTGAGCACTATAACCTAAAGTTATTTTGATACCTACAGAGTGTTGCATAAAATAATGGCAGCACGCAGCGAGTTTTTTTTTTAATGGAACGCCCTGTGTGTTTTCCTATAGAAAGATATAACACTCGATCCTCTAAACAGCAGCACATAAAATATTTATATTTATTTAACCAATTAAGAGTAAATTAATATTTTATTGAAAACAGTCTGGTTTTCAACTTCTCTTAAAATACTAAATGTAAACGTATCGTTTGTCGTACGAGAATAAAAATAGGTAGTGTTATAAATTAAAGTATAGGGAATATAAATATACAGATATAAATTCATTTGGTTTCATTAGTTTTTTCAAGTGTTCAAGCCTGTGTAATTGTCAGATTTTCAAATTGACGTTATTCATTTTTTTTAAATGCAACACTCCCTATCTCTTTTCACGAATAGATAGTGTTCATGTTCCTCTTCAATTTTGTTATAGGTTTTCTGTATCTAATCCTTACAGTTTTTTTGCTATAATAAACTTTTTACATTTTTACTCTGAAATCAATATTAAAAAGTTATTTAATGTACCGTATTTTAATTTCATTAAGACAACGCCATAAAACAGATGGATAATATCAAGTTTACAATTTATTACAGACTCTTATTACATTATAATAATCGTATCTTTGTTATAATACAATTATTTTACTTTGTTTTAATTAAGAATGCTTTAAAATTGATTCGATGTAGTTCCTAAGCTTCGGTTGTCTTCATTAACATTTGATTTAATAAAATCTGAATACTTGAACAAAAGAAATTCACCGATTTTTATTTATTTGTTAGATTAGGTACTAATTTATTATTTATATATATTTTTTTTCTGAAGTACAACAATTTTTATATTAAGGTAATTATTTGCAAACACTGATGTTTTCTTTTGTTGTTAACCACATCGAATCAATTTTAAGACGTTTACAACAACAAAGTGAAAGAACTGTATTACAATAAAATTACGATGACTATAATGTAATAAGAGTCTGTAATCAATTGTAAACTTGATATTATCCATCTGTTTTATGAAATAGAGGGCGCTGTCTTAAAGAATTCAAAATACGGTACGCTAAATAACTTTTTAAGATTGATTTTAGAGTAAAAATGTAAAAAGTTTATTATAGCAAAAAAACTGTAAGGATTAGATGCAGAAAACCTATAACTGAATTGAAGAGGAACATGAACACAATCTATTCGTGAAAAAAGATAGGGGGGGTTGTATTTAAAAAAATTGAATAACGGCAATTTGAAAATCTGACAATTCCACAGGCTTGAACACTTGAAAAAACAAATGAAACTACATGAATTTATATCTGTATATTTATATTCCCTATACTTTAATTTATAACACTACCTATTTTTATTCCCGTACGACAAACGATACGTTTACAGTTAGTATTTTAAGAGAAGTTGAAAATCAGACTGTTTTCAATAAAATATTAATTTACTCTTAATTGGTTAAATAAACATAAATATTTTATGTGCTGCTGCTTAGAGGATCGAGTTTTATATATTTCTATATGAAAATACACAGGGTGTTCCATTAAAAAGGATCCCGCTGCGTGCTGCCATTATTTTATGTGACACTCTGTAGGTATCAAAATCGCTGACTTTCTTGAAACGCTAGATTTTATTTTAATCATAGTTGGCTAGATTTGGACTGTAAAAATCTTATTCCTACAAAAAGACTCATCTTCATGGTTTCTATAATTGGTAAAAGTTCTAAATTGCGTTATTAATAAAACAATTATTTATGTGTCATGTAAAGTGAAACACACTGTATATAGACGAAAAGTCACGTTATTTTTCTCGCAGCGAATTTTGCTGAACAGAATTGTTTTTAGAAATGAGAATGCATTCACCTGCAAGAAAAAAAATGAAAACACAAAAATGTCTTGACTGATCCCAATTAGCCAGGACATTTTTCCACAAAATGAAAACTTATACATATATTTTTAAAACTAGTCTAATGCAGAAAAACGAAGGAAAGAAAACTTCCAGGCCAAGTTGTAATCTCGCCAGTGAGCTCGGCGGCATTCTGGTAATCTACTGGGCGGTTTGTCACTCACATAAGTGAAATTTGTCTGAGGGAGAGCTTGTAATCCATCATCCCGTCGGCGGGAGTATTTACGGCGACACGTGTACTCATTTAGCGGCTACAAATCAACCACGCGGTCGATCTTATAATCTCTGTTTACCTTGCTTATTAGCCGCAAATTATTGCTTCTTTCCAACGTGGCTTAAGATCTTTGTATTCATGTTGTATATGTTTATAGAGGAGACAAAATTATAGTGAACGAACGATTTATAGCTGCCAGCTCCAGTCCGTAACTCCAGTTTCTAATTTAATGTGTACGAGATTTAATGGACAAACTAAAGATGATGTATTAGTTGAATGGAACAATGAAAAAATTCATACATCATTTTCATTGAGAAACTGTAAATCATCAATTTTTAAAAATATACAAATAAAACTTCTCCGACATATTTTATCAAAATACGAGAGTAGTATGTAGTCAAATTATTTGCTATCGAAAAAAGATCAAGTGTGACGAATGTGGAAAATATATAAAAGAAAGTCGAATGCAGTTACATAAATGAATAACGAGTTCTATCTGGCCTGGTCAAAAGTGCAGTTCAAACGTGCTCCTCTAAAGGGACGCTTTCTTAATCTAAAATTTTGACAATTCTGTTACATGTGAATGATGGATGAGTTCATGTAAGAACAATAATTTATGTTATTGTTGTCATTGTTATTTGAGCATACTGAATATTATTTACATTGGAATAAGGTGGAGTAACTATGTCCAATTTTGACAACTTAATTTAGCATCAAACTTTTACGTTTTTAGATTAAAATCTTACCTGTATACAGAGTGTTTTCGGAAGTGTGGCTGAAAACAGAACTTTGGCATTTACATGTTCTAGGTATATGATTGAACACTTTGTTTTTGCCCAAAAACAAATTAAAAAAAAATAAAAATTAGCAAAAATTCAAAATCAGTACCGTGTACCAATATTCAGTAATTTATAAAAATTTATGAAATTATTTTTCATTTCAAAATTAACAGAAAAAAAAGAAAAATAAATCTGCCATTTTTTTAGATTTGTTTCATATTGCATCCGGATTCTTTTTCAGCCACACTTTCAAAAACACCCAGTATACTCATTAATTTTTTAACACGTTTTACATTATCAAAAGTGAAAACTCTTTTATGTAACTTACTGTAATTATTCATAACACGAAAGCTTTTTAAAATGACAGTTTTTCTCTATTGCGCAAGCGTACTTCACTTCGACGTGGTCAAATAATTTGTGCATTAATATATAAAGTTTATATCATATAAATTATACTGTATTACGATAATTACTAGTATCTTATAATACAAGTGCATAAGAAAGCCTTTAAAGCACCCGTGACGGGTTTAAACGGCGCAAGTGCTTTAAAGCCTCTTATGCAGGTGTATTATACGATATTTTTTATTATACCTGCGCTAAAATGTGAAAATTAGAAAGACATTAAAATTTAAATTCATTTTGTAAAGTCGCCTGTGGATCGCATTTTTAATCGATAATCAGTGCTATTCTGTAGCGTGGTGGTTACATTGGCTACTGACGTCAGTGGTTAAATTCGTATTCACTCAATACGAATGTAACCACTGTTACAATGTAACCACTACGCTACAGAATAGCACTGATTATGGAGATTGTATATGTTGTTCCTAGGCAACTTTAAAAAACGGCATGCTTTAATTGCCCTTTTTCGCACGCTTTTTAGTTTTAAAAACAGAGATTTTGATGCAAGTATAATAAAAAATATTAATTCATTTTGCGTGAACTCACTTCTTGATTGACACTAATGACAGTGCCCACCACTCGGCGCCCGGTAACCAGCGCCACCACCACTCGGCGCTCGGTAACCAGCGCCAAAGTGTCGACTTTTGGCATTTTCTTGAGCATAAAAATTCAATGTCAATTTTTTAAAACGCCCAGGCCAGCTAGAACTCACTCTTTATTTAGAAGGCCATGACATAGAGCAACATTATCCAGAGCCTGATTTTCTTTTAGTTCAGGTTGCTTTTAAGGGAAGATTATTAACAATTCAGCATAATAATCGAAAAGAAGATACAGATATAGAAACATGAATGGTTATATTAAAAGAAATTGCGATTAAAATAATTACAAATGCTCTCAATTTCTATAAAAATATTAAAATCAATTTAGAAATGGAATGTGAATTTATGAAGCTAGAAAATGAAGACTTCACAATGATACATACAGTCTGTGGCATTTAACCGGGTTTCTTCATTAACGCCGTTCCTATTGATACAGTTTGGCTGTACGATGTGTTACTTAGTTATTTTAAATGGAAGACCCTTATTTTGTAACGAATTTGAGCTTAACAGGTTATTTTAGGGAAAATTTGGCAAGGGGTCCCTATACCTAAGTCCTATGGTTTTTAAGATATTAGGCTTTTTGGTTTTTGGAAAATACGGATATAACTTTTACAAATTAATATCTCATTAACGAAGATAGTTAGAAAGCAGATATTGTGGTACTGTTACAAGCTAAGTGGAAGGTATCTATCTCAGTAACAAAATTTACTTTTCATTAAACAGGGATCTAGTGCAACTATTTCCATTTCGACAACAATTGAAGGGCAATAACTTTTATTTTTTAACGGTGTTATTTTTATATCGTCGTTAGATGCTCCATAAAATTATCTTTCAATTAGCTATACACTTCCTTATACCAATTACTAACGGTTCAGGAGATATTTAATATTACTTCATAATTTCTACATTTTAACATTTTAATTAAAATCAGGAGTTAGTATTTACTCAAACATTTTACTTATATTACACCGAATATGCTAGCTAATGTCGAGCGTAATTTTAAAAAGAGGATTCGGTTATTTCTAGAAAAAAAATGGTGCATATTTTGAACACTTACTGTGAAATTACAAGACATTTTAGAATTATTTTGTTACTCCTATAGTTTTTAAAAGCTTCGTTTTTTATTTTGCAAAATCAGTTCAAATATGATTATTAAATATTTCGCCAATAATGTGTAAATAATAAAGTTTTAGAAACTCAAGTTCAAGTCTTAGGGAAAACTGTATAAAACGTAGTCAACCATACGATCAAGTTAATTGTGTGGTTAACCAATATCACTGGAGGAAACTTAACAATACACAATAAAAGTACCAATTAAAATTATTTTTTTCGTTACTATTTGACTTATCACAAACCTTAACAATTAATCATGTCTTTAACAGAATTTTATACAACCTGGACTTAAAAAATTTAGCAAATTGATATTTTACTTAAAACACATAAACTGTTCAATAGTCCTGATTTTAATTAAAATGTTAAAATGCAGAGATTATGAAATAATATTAAATATCCCCTCAACTGTCAGTAATTGGTATAGGGAAGTGTATAGCTAATTGAAAGATATTTTTATGGATCATCTAACAAAGATATAAAAATAACACCGTTCCATTTGAAAAACAAAAGCTATTGCCCTTCAATTTTCGTCGAAATCGAAATAGTTTTACTGGATCCCTGTTTAATGAAAATTAAATTTTGTTACTGGGACAGATATCTTCCACTTAGCTTGTAACAGCACCACAATATCTGCTTTCTAACTTTCTTCATTAATGAGATATTAATTGTAAAAGTTATATCCGTATTTTCCAAAAACCATAAACAAAGCCTAATATCTTAAAAACCATATGACTTAGGTATAGGGAACCCTTATCAAGCTTACCCTAAAATAACCTCTCAGCTCAAATTCGTTATAAAATATAGGATGTTCCATTTAAAATAACGAAATAGTACATCGTACAGCCAAACTAGGACATCCTGTATATTCGAAAATAATTTTAAAATATGCGGAGCTCGAAAGGATGGTACTTTTGTATAAAACATTTTTCCATATTTTCAATAGGAACGATGTTATTGAAGAAACCCGGTTAAATGCCACACCCTGTATAAATTCAGTTGCCAAATGTTTATTAAGACATTGAGAGGATATGGAAAAATACTGGGATGGACAAAAGGATTTATGTATTTATATCAAGACGTGATGAACTACAACAAATGTGCACCTTTAAGGCCCAATTTTTTCATCTCCATTAACTTTATCTGACGGCTTATTCCCATAGTAACAATTGTGATCACTGATCACAATTGTGAATAAACAAATATACACCTTTAAGGCCCAATTTTTTCATATATATTTGTGTATATTTGTTTATTTTAATTCCTGCAAAATTTATATTTTTCAGAGTCATACCTTTTCTTGTAGTTCATCACGTCTTTGAGATAGGTCAAGAAAAGGCAATTTTATTCGACCGCAGAAAGCATCTGTTGGAACAAGAAACAGAACTGCAATCGAGCAGTGACTCAATGACCTTCGCCGAGTTTGGGCGGCTAATAAAAGCACTTTTTTTCCACGTGGTAGTAAGTCGTATCATAGCCAAGGAATTTGCTTCATTTTATTTCATTTATGATCATGACACAATTTATTGCTCCGTATCCTTTGGGATCAACAGTTTAGTTTGTGAAAAGTGCAAATATGCAATGCAAGAACATTTACAACTAATGTCCCCGCATTTACGCGATTATGGAACGTTTCGTGTGTGTGTCGCTAATGATGGATGCTACTTTGAACAGTTGTTATAAACATTCCTAAATTACTGTGGTGAACATTTGAACGTGTTCTTCCACACAGCTATTATTCGGTGAGTGAGTGCGTCTTTGCATATTAGTCACACCTGCGATGTTTATTGCCTACGATCAGCGAAGCATATTCCGTAAGTTTTTTTGTTGTTTCATGACCGTCGTATAAGGAGCGGATAAAATAATTTTCCCCCGTTATGGAAAAAAAAATTTTTAATTTTTCCGTGTTCTATATGCTCTCACGGTAATGTGGTTAAAATTTTTGCACTTATTTCACAAACACCCTGTATAGAATTACCAAAGTAAAGATAAAAAAAGTTTGCGTTAATGTTAAAAACAACAACCAAGATGTCGCTACTTAAATTGTTTATTACTTTCACATCGCAAGGGCGAATAACCTGAACAGATCGGTTTGGTTTGCAGTGGATTTCTCGAGCTACGGTTCATGCTGACGAAGGCCCAACTAGGCCTGAAACATCTGTACAGAGCATGCTCGAGGAATCTGCTGTAATCAAAACCGATTAGCACAAAATTTTTGTTAAAAACAACGGTAATAAATGCTTTATTTACAGTGTAATATGCCGTTTACATCAAGAAAAAGAATGTGTAAATAAATTAAACTAATATAATAAGCCAGAATATACAGGGTTATTGAAATTCGAGGGCCAGCAAGGGGACAGAGAATCCTGCTAAATAAATAATTACGCCTTGAATCGTTTTGAACTGTTTTGTGTTAGACGTATTTAAACAAATGGCCATTACAGTAAATTAGTTTATATTAAATTCAGCTAAAACAAACAAACAGTCACCATAGTTGCATTCAAAGAGATTGTTAATAAAGAATTTTAAGTTGACCAGAGTTATTTTAATTTATTTATGGGCTTAAGAAATAATTTACGAGCGTGCAAAGAACCCAAAAGAGTTAATAGATTTTATAAAGTTAAAACAAAAGGAAAACATTACGCCCTGAATCTGAAAGAATTTAATGATATAGACGAATATGTACGTTATTGAAAAATAAACAAATTAATTTCACAATAACGAATAACGTAGCAATATGTTCTGGGAAGTCTCTTCTTTCGACAGTATTTTTTGTCGGTTTATTCAAGAATCAATAAAAACATTGGCGTTATTGTATTATGTATAACTACCGAATTTGAGGATATTATTAAAAACTAAGATTATTTTTTATAAATAGTAGATGGAATTGATAATTTAAAAAATGTCGATAAACAAACTATAGTATATTATTATACAAGTTTCACAAGAAGGTTTATTGTAACACGAGTGGGGTTGGGAACGGAACGAGTGTTACAATGCCTCTTGTGAAACGTGTATAATATACTATTTTTTCTACTTTGCGTCATTTATTGAACAAAAATATGAAAAATATTGGATCTTCTTAGTATATGGGGAATTTTAGTTGTAATGCGTGGCAACACTGAAAACCTTTCGTTTTAATCAAAAGTCACATTAACAAGTTATTAATTTTTCTTATCCAGCTTCATTGTGAGTATATTGTTAAGTAACAAATAAATACTGAGCTATTTTGTAAAATCTATTAAATATTTTCAATTAAAAATGACTAAAATTTCCCCAAAAACAGTGTCACAATGAGCTTCATTGTGAAACTGTTTTTGGTGTCACAATGAATCCATTGTGAACGCAAAGTAGAAAAAATATCTTATGAAATAGTTTTCTTTTTTTTGTAGCCTCGCAACAGATAAATATGATTTATCAGGTATACAGGGTGCGAAATTAGTACTGCACTAAATGGGATTATGTAGAAACGGTTTGACATTTAAATTTGACGTTTGGTGGCATTCAATTCCTAGGGTAAAGAAAGACTTTAATAAGATTTGAGACTTTTTCCTGTGATTTCTGAACTGTTTTTTTTTTCATGTACCCAAACCACATTGGTCCTGAAATGAAAATAAGGTATTGTGGGATGTCTGAAAATGGGAGAACTTTATTTTATATTAGCCCCTTTGTTAGTAAGTTTAAAACTTTTTTTTTTATTACGCAAACCAGAAATATACATTTATCTTGAGTCCTACAAGGAAGATGGATGAGAAATGAAGTATCATTGTGAGTTATCTGAAAGTCATGGTATTTTGAGCCTCGTTCAACGATTATGCATGGACTAGGTATTCTGGATGTGTCTACAAATTAAGGTATTTTTAAGAATTTTAAGCTTTTATCTTCTGTGATTTTTTTTTTTCAATGTTTCAATGATTTTTTCATGTGAGAGAATGTTTGTAGAGTTTTAGGCTTTTTCTTTGCTTTTCTAACTGTTTGCTCATGTGTCAATTTTGTTGGTTTATAGATCTTAAAGTACTCTTGGGGTGTCTAAAAATTTTATATTCCCAACTGTCGGAATTTACAATTCGCGCCCGTCGAATGTAATTAATGCAAAAGTCGATCGCATCTTTAAAGTAGTATGAAACTAATTTGAACGAATTCTCATAATACCTATATTGTCTAAGCTATACCACCTTATGCTCATGCACTGAGAAAAATAATTCTTATTGTAGTTAATGAATATGCTTTAATTTAAAGAAACTGTTTCTTTCAATAGTAGCAAGGTTATATTTTTTCCGCATAAAATATGTATTTTCTTTCGGGATAAAATATTATTTTCATGTGAATAAGTAGCGTTTTTAACACAAATGAGATATATTTTAATGAAGTAATATTTATTCCAGTGAAATAAAAAATGTCAAAGTTACAAATTTCTTCACTATAAAAATTCTTTTTTCTCAGGGTGGACACGCTGTATAATAAACAATTTAAAGTAAACAAAATGATTTTAAATTTCACTTATTGTTAGTTTCATCAAAATTAATAATAATAATACATAATAATAATAATAAATGACTTTATTGTGAATATATTTTTTGTTTAAACAGTTTTGTAGGATATAATTTATCGTTAATTTACTTTAACAATTAAAAACTATTTCGTTTAAACTTAGAGAATAATATTCATTCGATTTTATCGCAAATAACATTAACTGCGTTCAAAACCCGAATGCACCGCGTCTGCATCGACTGCATGCGTGCATGTATTTGTTCAATTAATATTCCGCCCCAGTGTGAACGTTCCTTCTGGCACTTGTTTGAGTGTTATTCCATCATTTCCATCACATATGATAAAGTACTGCCGGAGGCCTTCCATCCATGTGTAAGCGAACATCAATGTTCGAAACAAGGTGCACGTCATCCACGTATAACGCACACATACGTACGAGGTTTTTGTGCCATAATCTGAACTGTAACAAACATGTAACAATAATAAATAAAATATTTGTTGTCCACGTTATTTCGTCGTGTATCGATAATTTTTTTAGATTTTCCTATTTTTTTTTTTATTCGAACATCGATTATATTTTACAGAATATTTCTTTTTAAGTTGGAGTTTTTTTAAACAATTTTTACAAAGGAAATCACATGGTTTGAAATACCAGAATTGCATAGGGTTGTATTTTTGTGAAAAAGTCTGTACATTTGTGAATTACTAATCAAATTTATTGTATATTAACAGTACACTGTGTTCTTTTTAATAAAACTAATCTATTACTCCTATTATTAATGTATTTCTCCCTGAGTTCGCAAATATTACTTTTTATGAATATTCTGTTACAATCGTTAACATAAACAGGTAATATTAACAATGACAAATACAACTAAAATCTGATACGTCAGGTATAAAAAAATAATTCTTGTAATCCTGAACGAATAAATAAATTAATGAGTAAGACCCGAAGTTCAAAAACCGTAAAAAGTGCATATAAAACGCCTTTAATACCCGCCCGAAGTATAAACAAAGATGTGTTTTGTATGAGGCGCCCGAAAATGTTTAAATAGAATGTAATGAGGCGATTTATTGCCGACATTAACCACATTATCCTACGCATATATTACAAAATTATATTTATTGGTGTTTATCAGTAGTGCTAGTGGCGACCGCAGAATCTCATAAAAATTTAATATGAATTACGCGTTACAACATTTACATTTTTAAAAATATTTACTCGGAATTGCAAACAAATTAACCGGCTATTTTTACAGTACTGGAGGTTAAATATAAAGCTCCACCCTGTGTCACGCATCCAGTTCATCTGACATTCACTAATTTAATTTTAGCCGAAGCATTTACTCTGACGTCTTACAACTGGCTGTTTAAGGGATAGGCGTTCACCAACGAATAGAAAAACCTCAATATAATATGTAGATAAAGCTAACAATTTCTGCCAGTTCTTGCGAATGCTTTAAAAGGATTTTCAAGGATAAAAGTGAACGTGAATGGCCACTTCAACTCTCATAAAATATCGCAATGCAAAATTACAAACCATTCATGTCACTTTAAGGTCTTTTCATTCTTGATTTACGTATTATTTATTGAATTAATTTATTCTACTTATAATATTAAAGTGAATGTGACATATTATGATATAACAAATTATATTTTTGTTCTTACTTGTATACAATCAAAATAACTACAAAATTATTTTCTATGTCTCTTTAGGCTACTTTGGTCATCATACTACTACGTCGTTGATTATTTATTATCATTTCAAAAATACAAAACTCTATTACTTTAATTTATTGTAAGTCATTTTAATATAATACCGTTTTTAATTGGTTTGACTCTTTTCTTTTCAAATGTATTTTTTTAGTAGCAATTTATTTGAAGTGCTATTAATTATTATTAATGGCACTTTTAAGAAAACAATTTTCGGAAAAACATCAATGACAGAAGTTGCCTAGGAAATACAATGACAATTTAAACTGAATTTCGAATTTTTTAATTTTCATAAAGTTTTTGTATTAATACAAAAAATTATTTGTTAGAATTATTTTTGATATGTTGTGTGTACTGTTGATTTCTTCAACTAAAAATTGTCAAATCGATACTCATCAAGAAATGAAACGTTAAAATTTAATAGGTACTAATTTTGTACAAATGCCTATTTATATTAATTATTAATAAAATATTACATTAATATGTGATAAGTAAAGTCTTGTACTGCAATAAATATGTTTTATTCTTTTCTAGACCGGTTTCGCATATAGCATCATCAGTAGAATTACAACAACCTTCAAGACAAAGCCGTCTCTATCTCAAGCCGTGCACTTGTAAATTTGGCAACAGAGCAAGTAGTCCGACCACGAGTTTCACCAGTTTGACGTAAGTTGTACGCGATAATGCTGTAATGTAATTCTGTACTTATCAATCAAATTTTATTGTTTATTATAGTATTGGTGACTAAAATAACGTTTTAAATGTTATATTAACAATCAAGGTAAGTCCACAAAGCCTAATTCTGCTAGATAACCAAACTTTTTCGTTTTCCTTTATTTGCTTTTATTTCATACCAATGTGACATTTTTCGGATTTTCAATGGTACAAAAAGTGGAACTTTAAAGTCCTAGTACTTAATTTTAAACTCGTTAAACGTCTAGTTTGAAAGAAAATTTAATATTTACCTCGAACGAAAATTGACTTTAAATATATATACTTGGAAGTAATTACAGCCTCGGCTAAACAACTTGCTCCTAATTACTTTAAAACTTGACTTTTCGTTGTAGGTAAATAAATAACTATTCTTTCTGAATTATTAATTAGGTTTATGTTGTAGATGCCAAGTTCGATTAGGACTACTTTCGGGTATCAATGCGACGTTGCCAAGCGTAACAGCACGGCTTGTTAGATAGAGATGGCTTTGTTCAAGATAAAGAATTATAATAAAATTAATACTTAAAAGTACTAAAGAACTTACAGTATCCTCTAATCTAATGTAGAAGCATGTATAGCATTCGAATTTTTTTTTTTTTTTTGTAAATGACAGATGTTTGTAAATAAATAAATAAAATTTGAAAAGTTGAGAAATGTTATTAAACTGGTACGGTACTGTACGTGCAGTAAAATATTTGATACATGTTGAAGAATCAAATGCAATTCCAATTAATGGATTTGAAAAAATTATCAGTAGGAAAAGATGTTTGTTCGTTAAGAACAGTTTTGGAAAGTAAATGATAATTTAAAAATATTTCTAAATTTTCTGCTATATCTAATTTGTTTCCTTTTTGAAGATTATGTAATAATCAGTAACTGTCAGAAAACTATAATTCTGACAGTTACGGTCGCGACATCTTGCGGCCGATTTTTATGGATTTAGATTACCAAAAAATAAAGCAGAGTTGTTAGACTCAAGATTAAGAGAATGGAATCTTCTTAAAGAAAATGTAAAGATCACTACATGTCCAAGGTCGCCAAAGAAATCTTATTTCCTTTTTTGAAATGAAGGTTAGTTTGGTCACATACACAGATATTGACGGACTCTTTGATGCCTTTAATATGCATCATGATCCCAATGAATGGGAACATCTAAAAACCAAGCCTGAAAGCTATCCTTCTCCATAATGGCAACGTTCATCCTTCTATTCCAGTTAACTACTCTATAGACACAAAGGAAAACTACCAAAATATGAAACAGTTACTTACTACTAATTTAATCTATAAACAATATAACTGGCAAATCTGCTCTGATCTTTAAGTCGTTACTCTTCTCGCTGGCTTGCAATTGGGATATACCTAATTTTGCTGTTTTCTTTGCAAGTGGGACAGTAGAGACAAAGAAAATCAATACATAAAATGAACTTGGTTTTTTGGACAAACACTGAGTCGAAAATTCATTACTCGTTGAATCTAACAAAATTTTGCTACCGCCATTATTACATATTAACTTAGGTCTCTCTAAAAAGTTTGTTAAGGCACTGGCTCATAGTAAACCAGCATTTGTATATCTTCGTCAGAAATATCCAAAATTAATGAGGCCAAAATAAAAGAAGGTACTGGACCATCTGATTTCATTTTGCGAGGATCTGATGCTATGAACGTAATACTAGTCAAAAAACGCCGAACAATGTAATTTTTGTTTATCTAAACTCTAAAGCTACCAACTTGTTTTCGATGTTATTTTCTTGTTTAGTAAGTTACTTTTTACAAGAATTGGGCATTTTCATTTCAGAAACATTCAAAAAGTTAAATTTTGTTGCTCAGTAATAATTCGTTCCAAGTTTCTCAACCAGAGCACATAAAATTTAATGATAATTCGCGGCGCAACAGAACTAGGTGTACATCACCGACAAACATGTTTGTCAATATTTATAAGGAAACAAAACAAAGTCTTTGTTATTTATCAACTATACATATAAATTTGGATATTGATCATTGTTATCAATCATAAATTTAAAAGTCCAGGTCAAATCGATACTTCCTTCGGATATTAAACAATGCAAAGATCTGCATCTATTACAGAAAATTATGGGACAGGGAAGCAGCAGGACATATCCAGATAAAAAAAATCGAACAAATTTAACATGGTAAACAAGAAAGTACTTTGAACTCACTGCTCTTTTTAACAGAAATTGATAAATTAATAAAAAGTTTGAAGGGAAGAACTAAATAAAATCAAGTGATTTATATAGACTACTCCATATGATAAAGATAGACAATTTATTGTATGCAGATGATTTATGTTAATGGCTATATGAAGAAACAAATACTCGACGTATAAGTGGAAAAAATAAAGTAACTACAAACGAAAATTAATCACCTAAATAAGAAATTCGTAATTATCTCTTGAAATATTGAGTTATGGGATACGATATATTATAAAAAAGATGACAAATCTTATGGAGCGATTCTGCTTATATCTGTAGCAAACGTAAGATCTGTTCACAATGACTTAACGTAACAAAATTAAATTGCAGGCGCAAATATTTGCAAGTATTTGCAAATTGTCAGTGGTTGTCTAGGTTAATAAAGGATAAAATTCTTTTGGTCAACTCGAGGACTCAAAGACTATACTCACTATACTGTTTTAGAACGCTGTTGATTGAATGTACTTAACAGAGTTAACCTAAAAATGGGAGTTGTCAACTTAAGAAAAGTAAATTAATAGAATTAGCCAATTAGTACGTTTACATTTCTAACAGTGTTTCTAACTTTTATTAAGTGATTAATTTTGTTACGTTAAGTCATTGTGAACGGGCTTTAAACCTGTAAGTCAATTATTAAAAGGTGGAATTTTGAAGTTCTCAGTATGATACGATTTCTTGTAAGTTTATAAGATAATACCACAGAGACTTGCGAGTAATCCTAGGATCTTAGGAGAAATCATACCTTCCACAGAACTTCAAAATTCCATATTTTAATAACTGAGTTACAGATTTAGTGCCGATTCACAATGGACGTAAGCGCAAGAAATACATAGACAGTAGATACATAAACATAAATTCTCAGTATGTTTCTCAATGAGTTTTATATATGTACTAAAAAAAAAGGAACGAGACTCATTACTAACCATTACAAGAGTACTAATTAACGTAAGAATTGGCAAACATACCGAAAATTTACATTTATGTATCTAATATTTTCACGTATTTCTTACGCTTACGTCCATTGTGAATCGGCACTTACAAATCTTACGTTTGCTACAAATACGAGCACATTAATCTACGTAAGATGCTACACTATACCTTTTCAATTTCAAATTGGGACTAAACAATTTCACATTGGGAATAAACAAATTCAAAATGAGAATAATCAAATTCAAATTGGGAATAAACAATTTCAAATTGGGACTAATAATAATAATCATTTGCTCAGACTTTCCCCATACAACCCAATGTTGAATCCAATTGAACTCGCGTGGTCTTGTCTAAAAGCTGACATTAAAGGAAACTTAGCAATTGCCCACATTGCCCACACGGAATATTGTTTACAAAAATTAGAAAATATATAGTATATGTATAGTGCGACAAAATATTACTATTAAAATAACCGTACCTAACTATAAGATTTGTTGCAAACATCCAAAGATTCATACCACCTGATGCATTAAATATGGTTGTTGTAAAATTTTGTTTTAGGCATATAAGTTATTATGAGTTAGGTAGTTACATTTCGTTTTGTTATTATTACCTACGAGCTTGTATTTTTTCTGAATTAAAATATTTTGTTCCAATTTGAATTTGTTTCGTCCCAATTTGAAATTGTTTACTCCCAATTTGAATTTGATTATTCTCAATTTGAATTTGTTTATTCCCAATTTGAAATCGTTTAATCCCAATTTGAAATTGTTTATTGCCAATTTGAATTTGATTATTCTCATTTTGAATTTGTTTATACCCAATTTGAATTTGTTTACTCCCAATTTGAAATTGAAAAGGTGTAGATAGAGTGTGTTTTAGTTGGAAAAATTTAAATATTCTATCTATTCTGTCAATAAAATATTGTCAATTATGCCAAACTTTGTGTTTTAAAATAATTGTCAATAACTTTAAATATTTTAAGGGAAATTTACATCAAAGAAATTGGGCATCTACCACCATATTCGCCTAATCTCATAATGTGCGACTTCTGGTTATTTTTTAATCTAAAAAAGAATTTACGTGGTCGTCGTTTTACTTCAGAAGAAAAGATGGATATTGCCATAGAGAGTACATATTTTGACTTCATTCCAGAAAACGAATAACATGAAGTTTCACAACTACGGAAAATTCGATTTCAAAAATGTATCGATGTTAGAGGGGATTACTTTGAACACTCGTGAAGTTTTGTGCTTCTGGCTTGTATAGTTGCTGGGTATCTCAAAAATTTCATTTCATATTTGGAAAGTACCAAAAGAATGCTAATATTGCTGATAGGCTTTATACTTTTCCAATTTTAAATGGAATAACTTCGAGCCGTAATGTTTTTAGACGGCTGGAACGTAATTTGAAGGAAGCGAGAACATTTTGAAAGCCTCTTGTAAACTCGAACACTAACTGACGAAAGCACAGATGCTGCTTTAATAGAAACAACTAACAAGTGTCTAAATAAAAACCTGGTCAAGTAGGCTACATTTAGTAATTCTATTATGTAAATGCAATGGATAAATTATCTATCACAACCTACTTGACCAGGTTTTTATTTAGACGCTCGTTACAAATGATCCTCGCCTAAGCCAAAGAAATGTTTCCCAAATTCTTCATATCAGCAAAGGCCCAGTATGTAACACCTTGAAAGCTAATTCATATCTAAAAAAATGTTGTTGCAAGTTGATTGTTTAGCGGGGCCTACTGGAGTCCCGGAACTCGCTGATCCTGGCAGATGGGCTAATAGTGCACGCTAATAGTGTACTAAATTGTTTTAACAACAACCTCGAATCGAAACACTGAGCACGTGATTTAACAATTTTATTTACACCTTTCTACACACTAAGTTCTATTTACAATTTAAGACAGAAAATTTAGTTGAGTTACAAAGTTAACGGGTGGATTGTTAAAATGAAGCTAAACGCGCTAAGTTTGAATGAAATATCGGTCTTAAGTTAGGCTGCGTTTAGTTGATAGACGAACCGTCAAAGTTTAACGAGCTCGGGCGGACTGTTCTCTAATCGGAACTCATACCCACCGTGGTTGCCTAATGGTCGCATCTCAAATCACGATCACCATGACCACTCAGCTGATTAGTCAGACAACGTAAAATAACTACGGACTAAACGAAATCGACAACGTCGCCCATGAACTAAACGCAGCCTTACATTATAACGCGGACAAACTCTGAAATATCGGTTCTAAGTTATATTGTAACGCGGACAAACTCTGAAGCACCGTACCTTCAGAATTCTCTTTGAGTTGACGTTTTCGTAGGTTTTTATGGAATCAGAAATTTGGAAGGTGGACGAAAAATAACGGGGAGAGTTGCCTTGAGTGGCTGGTGCCTAATTAGCGGGTGTGAACTCATTTGAGGTGAGATGGGCTGAATTTTGGACCAATTTTTGGTCTTTTCAAAAGGTACAATTCTACGAATGAAAGTGCTGGCAAAACCACGATTGACAGAAACCCAAGAAACATTAAGAGACACAGCAAGATGTACGGCAACCGGCAAGTCAAGAAACATCTTAAAATCGGATTACCTAAACGCTATCGGTCAGATGCCAGGTGATTTGTAAACACATCCTAATTGAAAGGAGAAATCTCGAAAATACCGCGTGGTATTAAGACTTCCCTGAAATGGCACTTGGTAAAACCTAGTTTATACACACTCGGAAAGGCTGGTCAATTAGACAAATATTACAGCACCTCCAAGGATTAAATCAGGTGATACGTCTCCGTTCCTAAATCTTAATTACAATCGTAACGGGTGGTAGAAAATTAAGACGTCGCGCAGAATACCTTTTTCGGACATGAATGCAGTTGCGGAATCAAAAAAAGCATACAAGTCTTTAGGCACAACGTTATTTTCTTGAAGCCAGCTTTTCACAACTCTAGATGTATCTTCTTACTGACCACCCTTCTCCAATTAGTGTAATTATTTGCGGTTTTTGGGCAACAGTTAAATGCGCCATGTCGATATGTCACCTTGACAATTATTTTGACTTAAAAGTTGAAAATATTTCAAACAAAGTGTTGTATTATTCAAATAAACCTTTCAATTAGGCTTTTAATCACTTAAAAACTTGTACATACAAAATTGTAACACATGTCAGTTATTTATAATTCATTTGTTATAAACAGATTACTATTATCACTACATTCTTCCCCCTTAAAGAGAATAGTCCTTTAAGTAGGAAGGAAGCTTCCTTGCACGTTGAGGGCGCTTAAAATCCAGATTTGCTTCAGCATCTTTATTTGGCGAAGATTCACCAGATGAAAAAGAGCTTTCTATATTCTCATCACAACAATTTTCAGGAATCAAACTAGGTGGTACATCAGAGGTCTGCAATAGTTCCCGATGAGGTGATTCATCTACACTACGGTTGAGAGATTCAGGGAATTCCTTGTTATTATTATTAGAGACTTCCAGTTCCTTATTGCCTCTCGGAGCTAATTGTCGTAGAGAGACAGTTGTTTCTGCACCGTCTTTCTTCCGAATAAGAGCATATTCAGGATTTGCCTCTAATAATTCTACTTCTTCGACAAGATCTTCGTATTTGCTAGCTCTGACATTTCTTTTCATAAAGACGAGTCCAGGGGTCAAAAGCCAAGAGGGAAGTGTACTTCCATTTGTAGATCTCCGAGGAAATGACAAGAATCTTTCATGGGGAGTACAATTAGTAGAAGTACATAAAAGACATCGAACAGAATGCAGGGCATCAGTTAATACTTTTTCCCATTGAGAAATAGGAAGATTCTTTCTTTTTAATGCTAAATTGATAGTCTTCCATATAATTCCATTATAACGTTCAACCTGTCCATTACCTTTTGGATTATATGGTGTTGTGAGACTAGTTGCAATTCCAAGAGTATGGAGAAAGGATATTAGTTCGCGAGAAAGAAAAGAAGAGCCTCTATCGGAATGTATAAACGAGGGTGTGCCAAATATTGAAAACAGTTGTGTAAAACATTTGATAACAGTTGTAGAGCTTATGTCCGGGCAAGCAAATGCAAATGGAAAACGTGAAAATTCATCCACAATTGTTAATATATAACGATTATGAGTTTTAGATGGTAAAGGTCCTTTGAAATCTATGTTTATTCTTTCAAAAGGACTTGTAGCTTTTATGAGAACTCCTTGGTGATGTAAGAATTGAGGCTTAACTTTCGCACATATGGGTCATTCTGATGTTATTTTTCTTACTTCTTCTAGAGAGTAAGGTAAATTTTTAGTTTTTATCCAATGATACATTCGAGTGACTCCCGGATGGCATAAAGAGATATGAAGGTCATAGAGTTTATTAGGGCTAACCGCTCCACAGGCTCGAGATAACATATCAGCCTTAATATTTTCTATCCCAGGGCGGTAGATTATTTCAAAGTCATATGCACTCAATTCTAGGCGCCATCTTATTATCTTGTCATTCTTTATTTTACTAGATAGTTCTTTGTTGAAGATAAATGAAAGAGCCTGTTGATCGGTTGTTAGTTTAAAAGGCTTACCTAAAAGAAATGTTCTCCATTTCCTGAGTGCTTCCATAATAGCCGCTGCTTCCTTCTCAACAGCAGAGTGTACTTTCTCTACTTTTGTCAGTGTTCGTGAGAAAAAGGCCACTGGTTTACCGTCTTGACTTAGAGTTGCAGCCAGTGCTGAATCAGAAGCGTCAGTTTCAATAATCAATGGTAAATCATGTGAAACAATTGTTACTAAGGCATTTGCTATTTCCTGCTTTATTTTATTAAAGGCTTCTAAAGCTTCAATATTAAGTGGAAATTTTTTACAGATAATGAAATTCTTGATTTTGTCTGAGAAACGGGGAATCCATTTAGCGTAGTATGCAAAAGATCCTAGTGTTCGCTTCAGAGAAGCTGAATCGGAGGGAGCCGGTTATTGAAGCAGAGGAGTAAGCCTGTCTGGATCTGGTTTAATTGTTTTATGACTAATAAAGTGTCTCAGGATTTTAATTTCATTTTTGGCAAATTTCCACTTTTCCTTATTTATCACAAGCCCATATTTTTTACACATTGTAGAAATTTTGATAAATAAGATTATGCTCAGATTCATTGTGTCCACAAACAGTTATGTCATCCAAATAGGAGTACACGCCTTTTAGTTTTTCTTGTGTGATAATGTTGTCAATTATTCTTTGGAAACAGGCTACTCCATTTGTAACACCAAAAGGAATTCTTGTAAATTCATAGAGCTTTCCACAAGCCTCAAATGCAGTAAAAATTCTCTCCTCTGGTAATATGGAAATCTGATGATAAGCATTTTTTAAATCTATAGAACTAAAAATGTTATAGTTAGCTATTTTATTAATTATAAATTCCACATTTGGCAGTGGATATGCATCTAGCAAAGTGTCCGATTTATAGTTTGTGAGTAATCAATAACTAGCCTCTTTTTGTGATGATCATCTTTTGTTACCAAAACTTGGGCACGCGAAGGAGATGCGCTTTCTTCGATGACCCCTTCTGACAGCAATCTTGAGATTTCTTTTTTAATAAATTGAGAATCCTCATCAGAGTAGCGTCTTGATCGTGTCGCAATAGATTTACAATTTGGAGTCAAATTTCGAAACAGGCGTGGTGGCTGAACAAAGGTAGAAGCCTTGAATTGCAGATCCGGAGGCGATCTCGTTGTCCACCAAATGACATGTCCACACTATTTCCGCAATTTCATAAGATCATGTCCTATAAGAATATCAGCACACAATTCTCTTAATGCAGACAATTTAAATTGAGGGTAGACGTTTTCATACAACTGAAGATTAACAATAACATGCCCTTCTAGTTTAGAAGAAAGAGAAATGGTTGCCATGGAGACTCGTCCATTATCAGGAAATAGTCTGAGTTTATTATGCTTAACAAAATGCAGATTTATGTAGCTATTGGAACTTCCAGTATCTACTAGGCACGTAGCAGGAATATCATTGATTCGTGCAAGGATTAATGCCTTTTCCAAGTGACCAGGTGATATCGAGGCCAAGATTGAAAAAGCAATAGACTTCTTTGTATTCGATTGTGATTTGCACATCTTAGCAAAATGTCCAGTCTTTCCACATTTACCGCATGTTGCTTCTCTTGCAGGGCAATGACTTCTTGAATGTCTGTCAAAACCGCAGAAATAACACTTTATTTTAGTTTAATTAGTTAATATTTTGAGTTTGTCTTCGTCACTAGTAAATTCAGTTAGTGCCACAAAATTCTCGAAGGTTTTCAACCAGTGTACCCACTCTTTAGAAGCCGTAGGCGTATAAGGATCCGACTCGAATCTGGATGGTCTTAAGAATTTTTCCATAGTACTCTTAGTTATCGCTTGAATTATTTAAGTGATTAAAATTGTTGTATTATTCAAATAAACCTTTCAATTAGGCTTTTAATCACTTAAAAACTTATACATACAAAATTGTAACACATGTCAGTTATTTATAATTCATTTGTTATAAACAGATTACTATTATCACTACACAAAGCTAAGTTCACAGCGAGAAATTTTGAGTATATGCTTTTTTTAATTCCGCAACCGTACAGATTAATTCATTTTCTAGGTAAAAGAAGTGATGGGTTTTTCACAAGGAGGTAGTAGAACAATTGTTGCTTTGTCACCTGTACATATACAAATGATTATGAAATTAATTAGTAAAATAAACTTACATTGCCTAATATACTAAATACTGTGAATTAATCTAATACCTAACGTTGGTTTTGATTGCAGCGGATTCTTCGAGCATTCTCTGTACAGCTGTTTTGGCCTATTTGGGACATCGTGAGCAAACCAAACCGACTTGTCCTAGGTTATTCGCTATTGCGATGTAATTGTAATGAAAAGTTTAAATAGCGACATCCTGCGATCGCTTTTTGACCTAACATTGCATTAGGATTGACAAATTGAAGCCAGTTTGCTACATAATAAGTCCTCCCATACAAGGCGGCCATGAGGGCTGTCAAAGCATAATGAAAATTTTAAAAAGATGTTGTTGCAAATGGCTTTTGATCGCTTCTGCTGACGAGGCCCCAAATAGGGCCGAAACAGGTGTACAGAGGACGCTCGAAGAATCCACTGCAATCAAAACCGACTTGCAACAATTTTTTTTTAAATTTTCATTATGCTTTGACAGCACTCATGGCCTCCTTGTATAAGATAACTTATTTTGTAACTGGTTTCAATTTGTCAAATGCAATGTTAGGTCAAGAAGCGATCGCAGGATGTCGCTATTTAACTTTTCATTACTATCTCATATCATAGCTATCCACTCTGTACTCAGCCACTAGAAAATTATATTTTCGTGTAGTTGACAGAAACGTGACACTATGTTTAATCATAAATCGTGAAGAAAAGTGGGACTTGTCTTGTTAGCAACACTTTTCTTCACATTTCCGTTAGCAACACTTTTTTTCATTCATTTTGACGTATCAGACGTCGAAGATTGATTGATTGATGTCACAGATTAATGTTCTGTTACTATGTCAACAAATGCTTGACATAGCTTGATGTATTACTCCTATTATTATTCGTCGACACTCTCATAATTTTAGCGTTATTTTCGTCAACTACACGAAAAAATAGCATGATCTGCACGTTAGAAATGTGATCCACTCGTGAGCTAACGCTCAATCGTGAATTCAAACATTTACACTCACTGGAAAACTGTCACTTTTCTAAACTTGTAAATCAACATATTATTCCTTTACGTTTTGTAAGGAATTAGTTGAACTTGAACCCAAATTTTCGGACGAGACAAAGCTTACCATTTTTAAACATATATTTGCTCGATCTAAATTTGTTTTATTTTTCATTTTCTTTTTTCATGAGCAAGAAATTCACTAGTCATTTCCAAATATCGGTTATTTTAGAGATATAATTCCCATTACTATTTGCAAGACAACCTTCATTGGATTCGAGAATCACTACTTTCCCTACAGGGGAAATGTATCTTGGTTTCCAGATTAACATTTTATCTTAGCTATTGATAGAAGTTGAGCCATTATTAGGCAAACAATATGCTCCGAAAACAATGGAGATCTCCCCACCTTAGAAGAACTTCTGGTGATCGGATAATTGCTTGAAATATACACAATCCCCTAACACTCCGAATTTCAATTCTCTATTCGTCTTATGGGGAAAAATAAAAAATGTTTACCGGGAGCCCATTGCAAATGAAAATGCTGTATGAGAAAGAATTGCCACCGTTAAGTCATTCCTCAAGCATTGGATAAAGTTAGAAGAAATTTTCTCCGTGGGAGAACCAAACTAATGAAATGCATTTGTTACAAATTAAGTATATTTGTATTTATTTGATTTTAATTTATGTAACCTATTGTTCTGACAATTTTTTATTTGATAGTTTTATTTGAGCCTCTACGGTCGGGTTTCTGGACCGTTTCATTAAGTTAACGGTCCGATTAAATTAAACGTTACTATGGCTACACATGTTAGAACTATAGAAATATTTATTTTAATCGAACCCTTAATTTAATGAAACGTTCCAGAAATCCGACCTACCTCCTCTGATCTTTCAGTAAATAGTAAAAATATAAAAGCACTAAGGCCCGGTTTTTCAATCACAAGCTAACCTTAGGTATATTGCCAGAAAAACAATTGGTTTCATAATTATTACTATGAAATAAATTACTTGTGATTGAAAAACCGAGTCTTACTTGTTTCTAATTTGATTGATGGGTCGTCTATTAAACAATCTTCAGGAGTCACGATTTAAAATGTATACTTGTATACAATTGATGAAATTGATTTGATTGATCATTTATGATCACGAAGTTTACCATAAGAGAGAACGAAATTAACTAAATTTAAAAAAAACGCTATTTTCTAAGTACTTTCTAACTATATGTAACGATTATCTGTAGAATTAAAGCTTTTCAACTTACAATCCTACAAAACATTAGCTAACTACGTTTTACATAAGTATAAAAACCTGTATTCGGTTTCATTTCGATAAAAGTCGTCCTTAATTTGAATAATTTTCCTCGATCATTTCAACTGGCTTAATACCTAGTGTGTTTCTGGCGCATAATTATGGAACATATTTAAGAGCACTCGTGTTATTTTTTGTGAGTGTCACGTTAATAATCAGGAATGAATTGAAAGAAACGAGAAACATGGCCGTTCTGACCAATGAGGACAAAGAGCTAACAATGCCAGGGCAGTGCCAGAGGCCCCTATGTTCCACTTCACGCGGCAGCCTGCGTCAATATTTTCATAGCGCCCCTCGCCGGACCCCAGGACACCATTGTCCAGTTATCAAAGGCGATCGCACCCAGTCCCGATGGTGATACGTAAATGTCACTGAAAGGGTTTCGCGTCTGAACGTGTCTACTAAATTCGCTCCACCTCATTTACAGGTTTCAGAATGGTCTTGTCAATTTCGTTAACGAGTGTTTTTTTAAGTAAATCCATTTAATGGTATTCATATGTTGTATTTCGAAATCGTTTATTTACACAATGCATTTTGAATTGTTTAAATATGCTTTTGTATTTTTACAGTTTTAAGTAAAATAGGTCACATTTTGCTGTTACTTTTGCACTGAAGCAGGTACTTTAATATTATATCAGTAATTATTATAAATGATTAAATCGGTGCAGGGTTGTGTGAATCTACAGAAAACAATAATTTAAAGGAACTCAATTTAGAAGAAAGTTATAAATTAAACGCAAAAAATATTATTTTCCTCTTTTGTGGTAACTCATTTACATTTATATACAGTCCCGCACTAAGCTCATAATTGGTTTATTTAATGTTTTTTTTGCAAAATCCCGAGACAAGTTAATTTTTAATTTTTAAAAGACACATATTAATGCAAAAATCTTTTCTCGATCGGCATTTGTTTCTCCGCTGTGACGTCATCATTATTTTTTTAAATGGCAACCCAAACTTTTTCACGCAGATTTTGATCGTCTTTCTTATAGTCGTTCCAGTTTGGTAGCGGTTTTATGGCCTTGCCAAAAAAAAGCGACAGAAATGCGACCGCGGGCCGGTCTCTTTGAAGCTGTTTCTTATAGCAAGATCATAAAACCGATACAAAACTTGGACAACTATATCAGTTAAATGGTATAGTAGAAGAAGTACCTTACACAACAACTTTTTCGAAAGAAAGAGAAATGACAAAATGAGATTTTACACAATATTGTGTAAAATGGAGGTGGAGAAATTATTAACAAAATCGTTGAAAATTTAAAAAAATATCAAATATATTTCCACTTCTACCTTAAGAAAGTTTACATTTGTTTGTAGAAAAATTATTGCTCCATTTTGGACTAAAAAATTCAATAATAATTTGACTTTTGTACCATAATAAATTCTCGTAAGTGTGAAGATAAAGTTTCAACACTTTGTTCTATAAAATTCTACATCTTATATAAAAATTTACTACAGCAGACTGTGAAGATTTTATTTTCACATTTTGTTGTATAAAGTTCTACATATTGGGTGGTATGCATAAAACGAAGTATATGCTTGCTAATACTTCTCAAATTAGTATATTCTTCGAAGTATCTTCTATTACATAAAGTACCTACTGCAGCTCTGAAGCATATACTACGTAAGCGAAGTTTATACTACAGCATGTAGTAAATACTACGCTGCAGTAGTATTTACTATTAAAATGAATCCGAGGCTTTGAAGTAGATACTACAGTAGGTGCCTCTATGCGTAGTAAAAACTTCTACATAATAGTATCTACTAGATCGCATAGTAAATACTACGTTACTATAGTAGGTACTTCACTTTCGACGTAGGTGCTTGAAGTATTAGCATGTACTACGTTTTATGCATACCACTCATTGTGTAAAACTATAATAAAATCGCAATGAAAAGTTTTCTACAATTTGAAAATTACTAAATTATTAACTCGTTGGAAAAAATTATCATCGAAAATGTTAACATCTTACACAAATTGTTGAATAGTATTGGGTGGAGTGTAATCACGTGATTATTTGCGTCTTCTTATTGGCCGTTTAATGCGGATGTCGATCAGGTGGAATACGTGACTCTGCGAAGTGCGAATAAACAAGAACAGACTTGTCTGTGTTTGATTGTCGCCTGTTTTATTTATAATGAATGAATTAGTGAAAAATAAACCGTCAATATCAATAAAAATAGACTACAATTGGGTAAAAATTTTCTATCCATTACTTTATTAGTTTATAAACACTATGTTAAATATGTTTACATTTTGTCTATAAAATTAATTTACACAATTTATGGTAACACTTTTACTATTATTTGTATTACACGATTTTCATTTTCTTAAAAATGTTTAATATTTTACTACATACATTATTCTACAATCAAATGTAAATATTTTCTATTTATTGTGGGTGTCAGTTTAGTAACAATTTGTTACTAAATTTACTAACAATTTGTTACTAAATGCACTAAATACACGGTGGTGATAAAGTCCCGCAGCAAGCTCATAATTTGTTTATTGAATGTTTTTTCGCAAAATCCTGAAACAGGTAAATTTTTAATTTTAAAAAAACATTTTCTAGTCCAAAAATCTTTTCTCGATCGACATTTGTTTTTCCGCTGTGACGTCATCATTAATTTTTTTAAATGGCAACCCTAACTTTTTTATGCAGATTTTGATAGTCCTTCTTGTCAGCAAAATGGTGATGTAAAGAGTTAGTACTTTCCACAACAAGTTTTTCGAAAAAAAATAGACATTACAATTCATAAATACAATTTTATTTTAATGATATTCTTGAAATTGAAAACAAAAACAAGTAAAAATTAACGAAAATATTGAAGCTGTTCCCTAGGAACCAATTATTCAGATTTTTATTGCAACATAACATAATTTTTTCAAAAAAATTCCAGGATCATGTCTATTTTTTTTTTCGAAAAAGTTGTTGCCTAAGGGGTCATTCTAATCGAATTTGCAACCTAACAACGGTGGTACCTCCTTAGTAACTGCTAAGAAGTTACAATCTCGGCTATGTTCGGTGGTAACAGGATACAACGTTGTGCAGTCTCGATAATGCTCGGAAGCAGGATCATACCAAGTTGTAACTTGCAACCCCAATTAGAATGACCCCCTAAGATACTTTTTTTTATATCACCATTTTGCTGCCAAGAAGGACTATCAGAATCTGCATGAAAAATTTAGGGTTGCTATTTAAAAAAATTAATGATGACGTCACAGCGGAAAACAAATGTTGATCGAGAAAAGATTTTTACACTAGAACGTGTCTTTTTAAAATTAAAAATTTACCTGTTTCAGGATTTTGCGAAAAAAACATTAAATAAACAAATTATGAGCTTGTTGCGGGACTTTATCACCATCGTGTATTTAGTGCATTTAGTAACAAGTCGTTACTAAACTGACACCCACAATAAATAGAAAATATTTACATTTGATTGTAGAATAATATATGTAGTAAAATATTAAACATTTTTAAGAAAATGAAAATCGTATAATACAAATAATAGTAAAAGTGTTACCATAAATTGTGTAAATTAATTTTATAGACATAATGTAAACATATTTAACATAGTGTTTATAAACTAGTAAAGTAATGGATAGTAAATTTTTACCCAATTGTAGTCAGCATCCTATATAAATTCTACAATTGTGTTAACAAATATGTACCATTGTTTTTTCTTTGTGTAAGTTTGTGCTTTTTTGCAGCTTATATTAGCGCAAAAGCCTTACCTGTCAATATCACTTTAAAATAGAGATGACGACGGGTATCCTGGTACCCAAGTATCCGTATATTTGAATGGAACCGGATGCCCTTTATGATTAATACCCGTTACCCGATAACTACCCGATACCCGATAATTACCCGTTACTCAGTAAGTGCCCGAGTGACCTTTCTTTTAAACATAAATTACTCATAAACGTTTCTTGGAGCGTTATTCTTGTGACTGTGAAGGATAATTTACTTGGAGCAGAAGTTATTTCTATGATAAATTTTCAAATTGTTATCGATACTTATTGGGTATCCAGATAGTTAACGGGTATCGGGTACTTATCGGGTATCCGAGTATTGGTATCCCTACTTTAAATCAGTTGTTACAAAAAACAATTATTCAGCAATTTTCAGCTATAACGAATTAAACCAGCAACTAACCAACTTACCAACACTATAGCTAAGCTCCAAGAAATGCTTAGCAAACTTGTGGAACAAATGCTTTACCTACTTAACACGGTCGTCAGTAAATTAGCTTAATGGCAAGTGAACCTAAATATAAAATAGCTATTTGAGACGCCAGTGGCTTGCAATAATAGCCCAAGAACTGAAAACATTCAACAGTTACCAAAACATCGACATTATGATGATTTCAAAGTCGCATTTCACAGAAAAAAACTACTTGCGAAACCTAAAATACGAACTAATGGGCCGATTCTGTTCATGTCTGTAAGGACCGTAAAATCTGTAAGCCTGTAAGTCAATTATTAAAAAGTGGAATTTTGAAATTTTCAGTATGATACGATTTCTTGTAAATCTCTAAGATAATATCGCAGAGACGAGTAATCCTAGGGACCTAGGAGAAATTATATCTTCCACAGAACTTCAAAATTCCATGTTTTAATAATTGAGTTACAGGCTTACAGATTTTACGGTCCTCACAGATATGAACAGAAATAGACCCATATATTACACAAAAGATCCAGACGATAAAGTACCTGAGAAACTGTCATAAACATAAAAGGAATCTTCAAACATTATGAAAGAGAGAAATTAAACATAATAATAATAAGGAACGTGTCACAGGATTTTTTAACACATTAGGCAATAAATTCTTCGGAGGAGGCGACTATAATGCGAAACAATCAGCGTGGGGCTCTGGACTAACAACTTCAAAATTGAAATATTATAATAAATTGAAAATAGTATTAGTTAAGTCAAAGATGGCAACTAACTTGAACCAACAAGATTCATGATACTACAGACTTTTGCATTACAAAAGGCACTGACATAAATAAATGTAAGGCAGAATCTTGCTTTGTCATAATAACCGTTTGCTCGCAGATCTTGAATAAAGAAAAACAACCTTCCCTACAAAACAATGAAGTTGACTGGACAATTTCTAGGGAAAAGCAGAACAACCTAATTTCACTAGATTAACCACTAAAAATTGAACTGGTGACAGAAACAGCAGTTAAGAACTTAACAAAGAGCATACAAGGGGTTCAAAGTCCACAACTCTCGAGTACAGTGTACCTCAAGGAAAATATGAAGTATCACCTACAATCAAGTAGAAACTGGTAGAAATAAGACAACTGCGCAAACAATGGCGACGAGTAAAAGCAGAAGAAAACAAGATAAAACTAAATAGAGCAAATAAAAAACTCAAGGAGCTAATCCTGGAAGAATAAAATGATGACATTCAAGATGCCAATACCAACTAAAGCCACCGAATGAAACTGAAATTTTCTCCAAACAATTATCTACTGAACTGAAAACGAAATAACTGACTTCTTGAATATGCCGTTTCAAATGGATTTACCTATCATATAGTAAATTAAGGACGAAGAAAGTAAAACAAGTCATAATGAATGAAATTATACATAAAAAGGTAGGTACTTGGTTTTGATCTAACCTCCAGCAAAACACTACAAGAACTATTAGAAAAATGTACAAAATTCATAACCTTCATTTTTAATGCAATTCTGCAAACTGCTTCCCCGAATCTTGGAAAGTTTCCCAAATCATTATGATCCCCAAACGTGGAAAAAATTAAAGGGAAGCTTCCTCATACAAGCCTTTATGTTTGCTGCCGATGCCTTCTAAAAGTTTTTATGCCAAGTTTATATGCCAAGCGGCTGAAAACAATAATAGACCAAAAGAAAATAATTCCAGAACATCAATTTGGATTCCAGCACAATTGAACAAGTACGTAGACTTATTAACCAAATTAATAAGGATCTAAATGCCAATAGATATCGCTCTGCTGCCTTCCAGGCTTTTGACAAGGTGTGGATTGTAAATCAAATCAAAACTTCTCCCCTATCCTCAATTTCATAACTCAAACCCTATCTAACAGACAGTTCTTGGTGAAATAAAGGCATGAAAACTCTGAATTGCACGATATACATTCAGGCGTTTCACAAGGTCCCGTCCTCGGACCAATATTATATCTCTTATACACAGCCAATAATAATAGACACAGACCTCTACAGCGACGAATGCTCACAACACAACACACACGTACATGCTCACATCTCATACATATCCAGCATCTATCTGAGGAACTTGCTAACGTAATAAAATTCGGCACTGGCATAAAAACGTGGCGCATTAAGATCAATGAATTAAAGTCCATTCACGTGACCTTTACCTTTTTTTACCTTGCGCAGAGAAATATGACTTTCCTGTGAAGATCAAGAATTGCCAACTTCTACAAGCAGAAGATGCCAAATACCTTAACGTGCACCAGAATCAACGACTAACGTGGCAAAAACATACATATATGTATTTACCACAAGAAAACAGCTAATACTCAAATTAAGACATTTGAACATGACATCCCACTGTAATTCATCAAGGAAGTCATCCTCCGGTTTCGTATTAAATACCTAAGAAAAATACTTAGATCAGTTTACAAATTAAAATTGTATTATGACTTCAGGGTTCGAAGAAAATTGTCGTTTAATTTAAAAACGCTTTAATGTCCACAATCGCTTAACATAATAAAAACACAAAAATAACGAGCTGCAACACTACTTGTCTAACAAATAACACTTCTATAACTTAAACGTTCTACTAATCGCCATATTCACACTGATCACATTCGGAATAATAACTAATTCAAATAGTGCGCCCATCCTCGCTTATGTTATTCACCCCTTCCAGAACAGCGAACATTCCAGTGAATTTACAAAACATTTAATTTTAAATTTTATTTACAAGAAAATATAAAAAAAAATTTATTCAAATAAATCTGATGTTTCGCCCCCACCGTTTAGCCTCCACTGTTTAGCCCCCGCCGTTTCGCCCCGGGATGTTTCGCCCTCGTACCGTTTCACCCCCGAAAATTTCGCCCCCGAAAATAATAGAGAATTTTGAAAATAATATTTATTAAATAATACATATTACAAAATATTTTAAAATTCAAAATTATGAGCAATGCTTAACAAATAATCCATAGTATCTATCCTACCATAACTTTCTACAATATTTTCAATTCTTGTAGAAATTATACTATATTTTTTGTTAATTTTTGATCTAACAAGTACTTTGAATTCTGTTATACACATTCCACATTTCAATAGAAAATTGATATCTACAATAAGAATAAAATGATATGATTTAAATTATCAACTAAAATAAAGGTATGTAAAATAAACGTTTGTGACGACGTAACAAATACATTTTGTCACTGCTATTTAATGCAATGAAGAACATTAAAGGACTGATGATTGAAAGACTAAAATTAGCATATGTTAACTTGGAGGCGAAATGGGTCGGGGGCGAATCGGGACCAGAAGCGAAACGGCGGGGGCCAAACGGTGGGGGCGAAACGGTGGAGGCAAAACGGTGGAGTCGAAACGTCCCCATCCCTCTTAAATCAGTGCACATTTCTTTGAAAATAAAATTCGTCAACTCAATTTTTAATAAAACATTTTCCGAGTCCAAAATTTCGAGATAAATCTGAATAAAAAAAGAACTATAACAATTAACCCAAAAATGAAAGCTGCTCTAGGGACTCGAAAACAAGTTTATCAAGAGTGACTTTTTCTGAAAAATTGAAAAAAAAAATTCCACTTGGTAACTCAATCCATGGACATAGTGTATACTATAACAACTTAAAATTTAGGAACATCTTTATTTTATATACCGGGTGTCCAATTTGATTACACGCCATGGTCATTTCAATGCAATTTTATTTATTTGTAAATTCCTGCTTTTCTATCGAATGTATTATAAAGCTTTAAATGGCAGAATACGTACCTTTATGTTATGCATTAGCTCAGATTACTTTTAGTGTTTTCAAATACATGGACTTTCAGAATAAAAAAAATATATTAAATTCACAGACACTTTTTAATATCACAATTTCGATCAAGCAGGCAAGCTTTCTAGTTAACAAGCTTTAAATGTTATACCTAATAAAAATAGAAACACCAAAAAATAATTTGCATTGAAATATTTATTTATAAATTAATAGGTACCGTACCAAATGCTCCAATAATAATTCACCGTTTACGGCCAAACTATGTCATAGAAGTTTCTACGAACTTTATTTAACATTCTAGAAATAATTTTACCTCTCAACTCGTTCAAATCGCGGCAAGAAGTCTGATAAATTTTTGATAATAATAATAATGATAAATTTATTAGTCAGACCTTACAAAGTAGTACAAGAACTTCATCGTAGGTTCGTGATAAGTCAGAAAAATTAGACAAATAAAACAAAACTCAAAAAAGCATATGTAAAAATACAAGTTATAGATGTAAAATAGATTTAAATTTTAGTGTCCCAAAAATTCGCCTATACTATAGAAAGCCTTAGATATTAAATACTCTCTAAGTTTAAATTTGAAAAGCCTGGAACTTAGAGGTATATCACCATTCCATAGAGTTATAATCTTGCTAAGACATTGGGCGCCCATGAACACACAACCTTTTTGCCCGACAATTAAACGGTTAAAAGGTAATCTCATATCTGATGCTTGCCTGGTATTATAATCATGATAATCATTGTTTTTTTCGTATTCATAAGATTTAGTATACATAATTAACTCGTAAATGTAAAGGGATATGACAGTCATTATATGGAAACGAATGAACAAATTTCTACAACTATGTCGTAAAGGTACAAAGGCCATAGTTCTAATTATTTTTTTCTGAATGCGAAATACATCTAAAATGTCAGAAGAATTACCCCATAATATAATGCCATAAGATAATGCCGAATGAATGAGCCCAAAATACATAGTTCGTAACACCTCCAGTGACACAAGCTTTCTAAGTCTATAAAATAAAAATGAGTTCGCACTTAACTTATTAACTAAACTATGTACATGATTTTTTCAAGTCAGTTTAGAATCTAATTCAATGCCTAGAAACTTAAAGGATGTAACAGCTTCAATTGACTTGGATTCACAGAAGATAAGAGGCGAAGTATCAATTTTTGTGTTTTTGTTACAAATTGCATCACACGTGTTTTAGCAATATTCAACAGGAATAAATAAATAAGTATATTGTTTTTTTAACAATAACGTCAATAGAAAAGCAGGAATTTAAAATAAAATAAAAATTTCTCGTTAAAATTGAACAAATGACTTTTTGAACATACAATTATTACTACATATTATTTTATTTTATTTAGGAATTAATTAAGACATAAACAGAAATATTACATTAATTAATTAGTTTAGTATATTTTTTTAATACAAAAAACCGAAAGTTTCGTGTCAGTGAAGTAGTTCCATGAAAGACCTAAACCTAATGAAAATCTCAAAACTGGGTTACAATTTGCGAACTGTATCATTTATTTTTGTTTTTCTTTCGCCCAGGCGGGCGAATGTTTTGTCAGAAAACAGGATTTGGCAATCCCTCCTGTTTACATAAGCGAAGTGCAGCTGGGCTCCACGAAATTAAAATCGCAGAAATTCTATTCACTTTTCAGTTATACGAATGCAATAAAAAATTCTTCGTTACTACGTTTCATCATATTGTTTTTCTAACCGATAAATATTCTCGAGAAACTCTTGTTTTATGCAATAGAAATATAGAAAATGATTTCAATTAAGAGAAGTCAGTTAAATTGAAATTGCTCAAAATAGGAAAATGTAATTAAATTTTTCGTTTTTACTGTGCCAGGCTAACTAGTATCGATCTTTTTTAAATAAATCCATCTACGACAACTACTGTAAATGACAATACATAAATTAAATAAGCGGGTATTTACAAACGTCGTGCGTAAACAAAAACAAACAGCGAGGGCATTGGCACCTACTTTACGCACGCTTGTAGTTAGATCTACGTAGCCGCATCACATTAGATTGACAGTCATCGAAATTGCAAGTGTCATTGCTGATTATTTTGAACTTGAATAATAAAGTAATTTTTGTGGTCGTAGATAAAGTATAGTACAAAACTCGAGTTGTAAAGCAATTACGCACTTGTGGAATTACGCAACTTTTCCACCGTGCGTAATATGCTATTTACAACTCTCGTTATGTAATATACTATTAAATATTTGAACTTTAACTTTTGTGTAAAGCTGGTTTCACACCGGAGGTAATATTGTTAATAGCAATGTTAAAAACTGGACTAAAAAATGTTAGAATACTTCTGTTATCAACATTATTGACAACATTTGCGATTAACATGTGAAGAAATACCGATGAAATGCTAACGCTAACACGTTATGTTATGTTAAAAACATTTGCAGTTAACATTTATTATTTTTTCCATTAACGTGTTAATAACATTCTTCGTCACTTTGTTAATAGCAAATATTTTGCAACCGGCCTGGAAGCGGTCTAGATCAAAGAGTGCTGCTAGCAAAATGTTACATGTTATATTTGGAAACAAAATGTTAGTAACGTTAGATACAACTTTCAGGGTACTTTTAAGGATTTCATTTTACTCTGCCTCGTAATGTATTCTGACATCCGCTTTAAACTGTAATTGTTCAGTGTGATTAATTAATGCACAGAAGTTAACCCCCCTTGTTTGTTAGTCTTTTATTTATCTGAGTTCAGCATTCGCACTTTTCAAAGCTCCAAGATAAAATGTTCTAAGGAAAACAGTACCTATTCATTTTTTAAAAGAGTACAGTCGAAATCATAATTCATGACATAACCTTTACAGAAAAACTCATCGTGGACATTTTGTTTGTGATTTCTAAGCAAATAATTTACGACATCCCGGATTCACTTTTAAGTAGTAAGATTTGAATGCATTCGTGGAACCAACACGTTTGTAACTTTCAGTCACGTTGTTAGCAATATCAGTAATATTGTAGGTAACAGTGTCAATAACATTGTTATCATTAATGTTAGTAACATTGTTATACATCCTTAAAATTCATTACAGCTTTCTGTTAGTAACAATGCTAATAGCAATGTAAATATCAAGTTATTGCGTACGTTTTCAGTGCCAATCAAATTAATGTTATTTACATACTTGTTATTACATACAGAGTGATTGAAATTCGAGGGCCAGCATGGGAATCTCACTTATTATAAGAAATAGAGAATCGGTTAAATGGAGGCAAAGTTTTTCCAAAATATGTAAAAACATAGCAACTTTGAAGCAACTTTTTACGCTTGATTGAATGCCGACCGTACTTTATTTCTAGAGCGATTCGTTTCGGTTTTTCCAGGTCCAGCTTCATTTTTTCTTACGGGCGCAATTTTTGTTGTTTAGAAAGATAGATAGCACATTTCCTTCTGAATTCATTGGTATGCCACACTTGCTATTTTGCTTTAATTTTCATTGAGAAGTTTTGAAAAAACTGAAATTAGATTCATGCGAGCACACTTTAACTTCGCTTAGGTTCAATTGTATGCTGCATGGTCAAGGATACGTATACATACCTTTGTTTAATTGGTCCGTCATTAAATACACAATCGCATATTCAAATGAAGAAAAACGTGATATGTTGCACATTTTTTATTTGTCACAAAAATTCCACTACAAGTGCTCAGTGGTATTTAGAAACCTATCCGAAGATTATTCATCCAAGTACATATTAGATATTTTTCCAAGCTGGATAACAATTTCATTCAAAATGGTACATTTAAAACTCGAAGAGAATGTACAGAAATAGAACACAGAAAAAAATCAGAGCATTTGTTCGAAGACATTTCCATTTTTTGCAGTACTTAACCGTTATACGTTGTATCATTTTGAATCAAATTGTTATCCAACTTGGAAAAATATTCTGTACTTGATTGGATTCTTTTCCAGATAAGTTTCTAAATACCGTTGAGCAATTGTAGTGGAATTTCGTTGTGACAATAAAACATACGCAACATATCACGTTTTTCTTCATTTGGATGAGCCATTCTGTATAATGACCAATTAAATGAAGGTTAGCAGCATACAATTGAATCTAAGCTAACTTAATGTGTGAAACTAAGCTAACTTAATGTGAGCAAATAATTTAATTTCAGTTCAGTTTTTTCAAAATTTCTGTGGCATATCAATGAATTCAGAAAGAAATGTGTTATCTACATGTCTAAACAACAGAAATCACGCCCACAAGAAAAAATGAAGTTGGGTCTGGAAAAGCAAAAACAAATCGCTCTAGAAATAAAGTACGTTCGGCATTCAGCCAAGCGTAAAAAGTTGCTTCAGGAATGTTTTCACAGATTTTGAAAAAATCATAAATAAAGAAGTTATGCCCGACTTTCGAAAATCGCATTTTTTCTTCGTCTTACATCCATTGTGAAGAAACCGTTCGAGATATTTCAAATTTCTGAATAGATTATTAATCAGGATGAAATTTGGCAATTTTGCCTCCATTTAACCGATTCTCTATCTCTTATAATAAGCTGGCCCTCGAATTTCAATCACCATTTTAGCTATTAATATGTTTTTGTTATTTTTTTCGAGGTATAGACACCTTAAGAGACGCGTTACCCCAAACATACTATCTCCAAGTGGATTTAAAGGATGGGTTAATGATTAGAGTCCGACCGAAGGTAATTTATTGAGCCGAAGTTGAACTTCGGTTTTTTTTCACCCTCGGCCGAAGCCGAAGCCTAAATCAATAATATTGCGCAACGCTAAGAAAATTACAGTTCTTTGTTTTCTCACTTCTTATCTTATGTTTCGTTTGAAACATAAGATAAAGTAAAGATTGTTATTGGCATATAAAATTGAACAGGGAATTAATATTTTAATTTCCAGTTCACTTTAATATGTCCACTAGTCAAGTTAGGTTTGAGAGTTGTAATAATACATAGGTATTAATATATCAACATTATTGAATTAAATTTTTTAACGCAGTTTTCTTGTATTAAAAATGTACATGCTGTCTTTAAAAAAATTTTTTTTGCAAAACTGAAGCTATACTTGAACAGTATAAATTTACGCCCGCCTCTTGTCGGCAACGCTGGTTTATTAAATGAACCTTGGGCTTCGGCAAGAAGCTGATAACTTTAAGGTCCAGTCTTACAGTCGTGGAATAAGAACAAAATAACTATTCGTCCGTTATCCTTCAATCTTCCTCCATAACTACGTCACGTTATTCCAAGAATAGCGCTATACTCAGTTTATCCGATGATTGTAAAAACCAGCCTAAATAATTTATTTCTAGATAAAACATTTTTCAAGAAATTGGGTAGATGATTTTTAGATAGTAAAATTACGAAGTTTGAATTTGATTTAGACTCAGTTCATTCATCACAATTTAACTTTCAGTTTATTCCCATAGTATCAATTATTGTATAATTGTCACTATGACAGTAAATCGAAAGTTAAAATTAACTGGTCAGGCTTATGCCGGGTTACACCAACTTTTTAAGCAGAGTTTAAATTTAAGTGGTGTTCAGACTATGACATTATTTATAGATTTAACAAAATGTTAGTCACATTTTAATTGATATTTACACAATCTAAACATAACCTAAATTTAAGCTCTGCTTAAAAAGTTGGTGCAACCGGGCTTTAATCTTAGTTTTCGAGATTCTCATCCACTGTATTTTAACAAATTGGCATCCTATATGGTGTCATTTCTTTCCACATGCGTCAATAATCTTTATTTATTTAATTTTTTATTTGTCAGCTTGCCCAGAAGCAAAAAAGAAGCAGCACTTTTCAGGACCAGCCAAATTTTTCACTGGGAATTCGTAATAGCAGGGGAACTGGCAACGTCGAAACCTACATAATTTTTTCATGGAAAATTCTAGTCCATTCATACTACAAAATCTGTCTCAGTCACTGACGTGAAAGTCTGGCTGACAAACCCTGTTGCGTGTATAAAGAGTAGGCGGCGTAACTTATCTTGAAATACAGAAGAACTCCAATTATCCGGATCGTCAATTATCCGGATCGCTTTGAGAGAAAAAAAATGAGTAGTGTACAAGAACTGACACTTTATGTAAGTACAGTAGGTACTGTACAAAATATAAACAACATTGTTTTGTAGTCATTAAATTAATATATGTATACATATTACTGTGTTATGGAACTCTTGCAGATTTTAGCATAAATGTCTTTGCTTTTCTCAGGGTAATTTTTGTCGATATTTTCTATAGCTTTGTTTTGTTTACAGTTAAAATCTTATTTGTTTATTGCTATTCTTATTTTGTTGAGGTCGCTGATGGCTCCTGCTCCTCTTCTGATGTATTTTGCAGTGTATCTCGTAGGCTGGATTCTTCCTCGTGCAGTGTATTTGTTATGTGATGAATTTTGGATGTAGGTGGCACTCGCGAGCCTTCACATTCAAAATTATCTGTGTCAGTGTACGTGTCGTGTATGCGTGTGTGTGTGTAAATAAAGAAAAATGCTCGTAGAAGGTGATAGAAACAACGGTTTATTAATTCTAACGAGTGTATAATTGCATTTCGCTCACGGTGATGTATGACTTTTCTCCAACATTTTTTAACAGCAAAGAATCTTGAAAAGATATTTTTGAAGTGACATTACTTAAGAATGTGCAACGTCTCTTGTTGAAGACAGGTATACTTTAGTAGGCTATACATATTGCTGTGATATTAACTAAATTACTTAATTAATTCAGTTTCCTGCGTGTATGAGAACCATGAAGAAAGAACAGTAAATAAATTATCCATTAATCCATATACATGTATTAAATTCACTCACAATTTTTATACGTCAAAATGTAAATTATCTAAAATAATAATTTTATCAGTAAGTTCAGAGAGAGTAAAATATTTAAAACTTACCAAATGTATATCAAAGTAAATTCTATTAAATAATAAATCAAGATGGGGCAGTTTTGATTCAATTCAAGTAACGGACAACAGGAGAGAAGGAGAACTCCTGTATCTTGGAATGGAGGACATGATCGAGTCAGGATGGCGAGAGCAGGGGACGTCGAGGTGAACTGCGAGCGGCTCGTGAAAGAACATCTAAAAATATAAATTTTAGTACGGGATTGTCAAAATGTATTCAGTGGTTATTTTTTTGATAAATTTATACCGTTTGTCCGTCTGACAATGAGACATAGGGATTTAACATGAGAAAATAGAAATTGCTTTATATTATCTACCTGAGTACATATGTATATATGAAAGTCTGGGTTATAATCGGAAAGATTATTGCATTCAAAGTGTTTTGATACTAAATTTGTGCAATTTTAGTTGTTAATTATTTAGAAATTAAGAAAAAAAATTATTTTTTTCCGTACAAGATTAGTAGGTATTTAACGGAGAGTTTGTAAGCGGGTCTCGTGGCCGAGGTAGTTTGTTCATTTTTCACAAACGTAAGGTCACGACTTCAAATCCGAATGAGGGCACTTTTTTTCTTTTTTTTAATATTTTTTCAGATTTGAAATCACTTAAACTCTTAAACTAGTTTATTATTTTATTTATAAGTTTCATTTTAATATTAATTATGTTCCAAAGTTTCAAATGTAGAAGTTTAATACAACAATTTGAAATAAAAAAATTATGTAAATAAACCTTCAGATCCGATTGATTTTGCATGAAGTTATTTAAAGAAATTTAAAGTAACAAGATTTCACCAAATTTACCCAATAAAACTTGCTAAAATATTTTCAAACTTATGTTTAACTTATCAGTTCTTCAGTCACGTTTGATACTTTATGGTTTGATACGTTTGATAATTTATGGTGATTTGACAGCGCCATAGAAGCGTAAATAAAATCATACGTTGGCTAAACGAATGAAACCGACATGAAATGACATTAATAGAAAGATTTTCCTTAGTTTTACATTTATTGAAAGTGTCAAACTTTTCCATTTTTGACGCGCTAAAAATTCATTCTGGACCACTGTGCGCCGTCAACTTGTCAAAGTTGAAATATAAATGAAGTTAATCATGACATACGTTCCTGACAACAAAAGCGTGTCACAGCCTTCTTGACCATTTTTTTTATTGAACACTCGTTACTAATCTTGTACGAAAAAAAATTATAACTTTTTTTCTTAATTTCTAAATAATTAACAACTAAAATTGCACACATTTAGTATCAAAACACTTGGAATGCAATAATATTTCCGATTATAACCCAGAATTTCATATATATCTACTCAGGTAGTATAAAGCAATTTCTGTTTTCCCATGTTCAATCCCTATGTCTCATTGTCAGACGGACATGCTGTATACAAAAATGTTATACAGTGCACCTCGCTAACATGAACAGCTACTTTATATACTACAGAAATTTACAACATAAGTCCAAAAAATCACTTCTTACTTCATTTTTTTCCAAAAATACATAATATTATGTAGTATTTAAAAAAAGGTTGAAAGTGATGTATCATATTTTTAATTGTCTTTATGAGATGAAGACTGCATTTCGGAAATATGAGCAATCGCGCAAAGTCCAAAGAGTCACTTCTTATTTCATTTTTTTCCAGAAATACATAATATGTAGTACATAAATAAAGGTTGGAAGTGATGTATCATATTTTTAATTGTCTTTATGAGATGAAGACTGCATTTCGGAAATATGAGCAATCGCGCAAAGTCCAAAGAGTCACTTCTTATTTAATTTTTTTCCTGAAATACATAATACGTAGTACACAAATAAAGGTTGGAAGTGATGTTTCATGTTTTTAATTGTCTTTAAGAGATAAAGACTGCATCTCGGAAACATGAACAATCGCGCAAACATGAACACAGCCGGTTTTAATTAGTTCACGTTAGCGCGAGTGCACTATATTATGTAAAAATTATGTGTAGAATGAAATGATATACTTACAAATTGTGAATATCTTAAGGAAATCGTATTTTGTAACAAATCTACACAATATTTTAAGATTACATTAAAGAACGTCAAAATTATACAGGCTGTCTCAGTGAAGATGCACCAAACTCGATATGTTGGTAGATATCGTGAAAATAAATAAAAGTTTCCTATAATATATTTTTTTAAATGAATAAGTTTTGAGGTAATCGAAGGGAAAGGAGAATCGTATATTTATAAAACGTACAATAGATGAGAGCGGCCCGAATTCTTAACCTGCCTTAACGTTCGGTTTGTTACTTTATTACCCCATAAACTGTCGCGCCTCAGATGATATGATGAAACACATTTAGTTCGTTCACTCCGTTTTGGTTAATTATTGTATTTAGTTAGTTAATTATTGATTTAGTTTCGACCTAAAACCCTGATGGAAACATCCTTATTTTTAATTGAAACGAAAATAGAGGTTTATCACTGTTAATGATAATAATGAATTTTTTTCCAATGTTGTAGTTGGTGTAGTTTATCTTTTCATTTTTAAGTTTATTATGTAAGTGTGTGTTTTAGTGTGTGCGATGGGCGATTACACGTTTCGAGAGTACGCAGATTATTCGAACACATATTGTAAGGTAATTGCCGAATTTGTTTCTACCTCATGTGACCACGTTCAGTCTGATAGGCAAATAATTTAGCAGACCGGCGCGGCGGAAGCAATAATTCTAGTTACTAATTTTCCCAATTTATTAATTGTACATAATTGTAGTAATTGTTGGATACAGGAATAAATAAAAACCCGTTACAAGCGTCAATTATCGTACATTATTAAGACTCGGCAAATTTTATGTAATTATGGTTTGCATAAATGTTAATGCAACGAAAACGCACGCTTCTTTCAAAGTGTTCGCCTTTAAGACGTCTTGTGGTCAAGGACAAACTTAAAAGCCTCTCATAAATTTTTTCGTTTACGATAGATATTTACTGTCTTCTTGCAGCTGCGTGCCATTCATAAAACAATTTAAATCGTTCGTCTTGTTTCACGGCGGCAGAAACTTAAATCGCTACGGTATTTATGGAAACATATACTCAAAATAATGCAAATTTCAAGTTGCTCCGTTTGCAAAATTGCATTAAAATATTTTGTTCCAAATAATGTCAGAAATGTTTCCCCGAAGTTTGATGCAACATCACTGAAACACCCTGTATTTGAAGTTTAATCAAATGAGATAAAAAGTTTAATAAAATGAGATAAAAACCGATTCTCAAAATGTTGCCATATATATGGTTAACATGGTGAATAATATTTATACGAGCTGTAATAATCTGGTAATAATAGTAGATTATATTATAAGTGAGAGAAATGCAAAATTATACATGAGAGAGAATTTTGGCTCACGAGTGCGAAGCACGACTGAGACAATTCTCACGAGTGTATAATTGCATTTCGCTCACGTGTGATATACGATTTTGTCCAACAGTTGCATTTTTTAACAACAAAGAATCTTGAAAAGATATTTTTGAAGTGACATTACTTAAAACGTCAAGCAGTCATGGTCGGTCGTCATAGACAGTTGTTGATTTTGCAATCTGAGTGACTAAAATTAAATTTTAGTCGCTAGTGATTGAAATTTGATTTTAGTCACTCAAAACCAACGTATTAAACACCTAAAAACATGCAACTGTTGGACAAAAGCATTTAATACAAAATATTCATTCATTCTCTAATCTCTGAACGAACAACACCTCATAAATAATGAAACTTTTTCAAAAGCTCATTTCCATTCAATTCTTTAATTTCGTTATTAATTCACACATTTTTATCGTTTAATAGTTTCAAAGTTGTCTTTTATTATTGTTTGAATTTATAAAAGATTTATTTTTGACGTTCAATTAATAATTCTTGACGTCTCGGTTTTTACAATTCATTTTAAATAAACTTTCAAACTTTATTATTTCTTTTTTTCTACAAAGAGAAGCAGCAGAATCGATAAAAAAATATCATAGTAAGTAATTGACAAACTTGTAAATTATCAAGAAAGTCTAAAGATAGTCCAATATTTGACAATTTCAAATTTTAATACTGCCAAAACGTAATAAATAAATTTGATTCAATTAAAGAATACTTTTGTAAACGATCCGTGACTGTTAAGTATGTATTGAATATAGTTCAGTCAATAAACAGGTTTCAAAGCAGTCGCACGTATATTTTTTTTGTATGTATATCATCCTCGTCGCCACTTGTTCTGTATGAGTGTACATACAAATAAAATATACGTGCGACTGCTTTGAAACCTGTTTATTGACTATACCCATATGACTGGAATGTAATTCTGCTAATATGGATTCCCGGTATTTTTGTGGTACGACCACACGATATCCCCACAATAAGCAACCTTGCTCTACATTTAATTCGTTTTTCCGCATATAAAATGGTTTCATATTATCACATACTTTAAAATCATTTGGCCAACCATTTAAAACATAATGGATAATTCGTCTCAATTAGATGTCCCTATTGGAACTCAATCTAATTTTGTTTGAATTTATCGGGAATTCATTATTATTGGTATCAATTACATTATATTCCAAATTCCAAGATTCAGCCTTGCTTATAACACTCTCTGTTTTCAATAATGACAATCTCGCATTGTTTTCTTTAGATTTAACATGTTTTATATCAAAATCAAAAGATGACAAAAAATGTGACCAACGTTGTAAACGACTAGTTGCCATAATAGGAATTCCATGCTTTGGTCCAAATATTGAAATAAGAGGCTAGTGATCAGTCATCAAGGTAAATTTCCTTCCGAAAATATACTGATAAAATTTAGACACACCAAACAATATTGCTAATGATTCTTTACCGATTTGCGAATAGTTTAATTCAGATTTTTGCAAAACTCAGGATGCAAACGCAATTGGTTTTTCCACATTATTCTCAAATATGTATATGAGACAAAATAGCACCAAGTCCCATTGAAGAAGCATCTACAGTTAATCGCAAAGGCAGTTCACTATTATAATGAACTAAAATCTCATTGGAAATTAAAATCTTTTTGACAAGATCAAATGATTTTTGGCATTCTTTAGTCCATACAAATTTAACAATTTATGCAATAATTTGTATAAAGGAGCCATTAAAGTTGCACCATTTTTAATAAATTTATGGTAATAGTTAATCATTCCAAGAAAAGATTTTAACTGACTTATATTTTCGGGCCTAGGACAATCAGTAATTGCTTTGACATGTTCAGTAGACGTATGTAACCCGTCTTTATCGATAACATGACCAAGATAAGTAATTGAAGGTTGCATGAACTGACATTTGGCTAGTTTAACACGTCACCCACAGTCAAGAATACGTTTAAAAACTGATTCTAGAATTTCGAGATGCTCTTCATTATCCGTACCTGTTATTAGTATGTCATCTAAAAAACAGCATACTTTTGGAATGTTGCTTAATATTTGTTCCATTATCTTTTGAAACAAGGCAGGTGCACTGGTAATACCATAAGGTAAACGTGTGTAACGGAAAAGGCTTTTATGTGTTGATATTGTTACAACATCGCGAGAGTTATCAGTTAATAACACTTGCTGGTAGGCTTCCGACAAATCTATTTTAGAGAAATATTGTCCTCCTTGTAATTTAGAAAATAAATATTCAATTCTAAGTAAAGGAAATTTAAAAACTTCCAGTGCTGGGTTTACGGTCATTTTGTAATCTCCGCAAATTCTTATAGAACCATCTTGTTTCAATATTGGGACGTTCGGAGTACCCCAATTAGAATAGTCAACTGGCTCTAATACCCCAATTTTAATTAATCGTTCAAGTTCGGTTTCAACTTTAGGTTTTAAAGAAAATGCTATCGGGCGAGGTTTCAAAAATTTAGGTATACAATTAGGTTTTACTTTTAAAGAAATTTTATCTTTAGTGAAAGTGCCTAATTCAGGTTTAAATATCTCTTGATATTTTGTACATAATTTTTCAATTTGCTGCTCATCCCCGACTGAAATATATTTAATTTCGCAAGAATTTTTAAAATGCAAAATGCTAGCCCGTTCATATGTTTGGTGGCCAGGGATTGACCACGATATTGAAACAATTTGCAAAAAATGCAAACAGTGTTTAGAATTTAGAAATGTACTTAAGAAATCGGAATTAAGTCCATGGGGTATGGCCCGAGGAAGTTTGGTTTCGGTTACATATCGACTTCCTGGGTCCGATCGATAACACATATTATTTTATAATCGTAGATTCTACTTCTAAATGGTTAGAGTGTTTTGAAATGAGTAGCATTTCATCTGTAGCGACTGTAGACAAATTAAGAGAAGTATTTTCTAGATTTGGATTGCCACGAGAAATTGTGTCCGACAATGGTACTCAATTTATGTCTGATTATTTTCAAAATTATTTTAAAGTGAACGGAATTAGACATATGACAACAGCCCCATATAACCCGTCCAGTAATGGAGATGCTGAAATATGCGTAAAACAAATCAAACATTGCCTTATGAAAACGGAAGTGAAAACAAAAAATAATTTAAATATTACATTATTGAGATTCTTATTTCACTACAGAAATACACCTCATACAACTACTAATGAATCGCCTGCTAAATTATTGTTAGGTAGAAATCTAAGATGGCGATTAGATTTATTAAGGAACGCTACGAAAGATTTTGTAAATAAAAAGCAAGCAAAACAAGTTGCAAAATATAAAGAGAAGAGAAAGGTATCGTTACAAGAAAATGAAACAATTTTGGCAAGAGACTACAGAGAAAAAGAACCTAAATGGTCTGTTGCGAAAATTGTTAAAAAAATTGGTTCAAAAAACTATGAAGTGAAAACTGTCGATGGCTTAATCTGGAAACGTCATTTAAATCAAATTTTGCATCATGATAATAAAGTCTCATCAAAGTTTTCTGAACCAAAGTATAACGATGTCAATTTTGATGACGAACCACAAACAAATGTCAATACTGTAAATGTAAGAAGTAATGAAGTTACCAAATCTCCGAAGTACAATCCGCGCAATTTAAGACGCCGTAGTCAACTTAAACCTCCGGAAAATTTGATAGCACCATTATTTAAAAAGGGGAGAATTGTTAAGTTTGTGATTTAGTTTAAAGAGGAGAATTGTTAAGTTTGTGATTTAGTTTAAAGAGGAGAATTGTTGGAGAATTATTAAGTTGTGATTTATTTTAAAGGGGAGAATTGTTAAGTATGTATTGAATATAGTTCAGTCAATAAACAGGTTTCAAAGCAGTCGCACGTATATTTTATTTGTATGTACACTCATACACCAGTGACAATCGTAGACAAGGTATTTAAACCTATTGAGTTAAATTGATAGTAATATTTCAATTAATTTAAAAGATATATTCAAAGACGATTCGTGACAATCGTAGCTGAGTTATCAAACCAAATAAATTAAATCCAAACAACAACCTGAAATTTCTAATTAACAGAGAGATTGTAGACGATTCGTGACAATCGTAGACGATTTATAAAACTTATTAGGAGTTACAGAACACAAATTCACAACAAAATTTTTAATAAAAGACTTTCTTAACTAAAAGAACCACGATCCTGAATCAAGCCTCAAAATTTAAAATTATTATAACAGAAAAAGAAATTTTATAAGCATAACTTCATCACTAGAATATGCACGACAAAATTCTGTAGGTTTCAACATTGCTAGCTCCTAGAGTTCCTAGATTATAAGTTTCATAGACGTAAAATTTGTTTCGTTTTAAATTTTGATGGGAAACAAACGGAAGCGCCATCTGGTGAAGATTAACTAAAGTTTCCAAGATATTTTACCCAGGAATAAAGAATTAACAGGAGGGAACCTACGGCAGTGCAATTAGATTTGACGGAAGTTACCAGTTTGCGTTAATTCAGTTTAGAGCGATTTGTTGACATCCGTGGTTGAGAAATATTATTATTATATTATTATATTATATATACTATTATATTAGTAATATACCTGGTGTCCCACGCCATGTGTTTACCCTTCCAGAATTTTTATTTTTTAATCGATTTACTTGAAAATTGGAAAGAATAAATTAAACAAGAAACTGACTTTTGCGACATAGTGATTATTTCTTTATTTGATGATCAATAACGTAGCAAGCGTAATGTAAGCAATTCCTTCTAAGTACTTTTAGTGATAGAACTCCAGTGCCTAGAATACAATTGACTTTTCTAGGACCTTATTTTGTTAAATTAAGGCCCGGTTGTACAATTCCAGCTTAATTTTAAGCCAAAGCTTAAACTCTTAACAACAATTGTTGAAATAATTATTGTAATGGGCTTAAGCTTCAGCTTAAATTTAAACTGGCATTGTACAACTGGGCCTTAGTGTAGTAAGTGTATTAAAAACAATGGTGAACTGTCAGAATTTTGTAAAACCCTTGTGTGCGTCTATGACATATCGCGGCCATATTTACTTACCATTTCGGGCAAGAAACTACTGTCAGCATGATTCCCTCCTGTTAATTCTTTACTCGTAGTATTTTACAGAAAGATGGCGCCATCTAGTGAAGAGCAATTGAATCAATACATTTCCGCAGAAGAAGTTTCAAGAAAACCTCATTAAGAGCCGGAACTCCCTCAGCCAGGGAAGCGATTTCACCCCCACTTCCCCCGGCAGCAATACACTTGGCGCTACGATCGCGTACTTACATTTATTCGTCGAAATTACATCCTGGACAACAACCACTCGCAGCGCAAGGTTTGCGCGCTATAATATGTAGATGGCTTTAAATGCAGTACACTTTTTTATCGTCAGAAATTGAAATCAAATTTAGACATTTCTCTTAAAAAAAGTATTTAAAAAAGCAATTCAGTTGCATTTTCGTCAAATTAGGTGTAGGAACTGTCTCAGAAACTATTTTGTAAATATTTTTCTTCTGTACAAGCTTTTATGAATTCTAAAAAAATATATATTGCTGAAAAGAAAATATATTAGGCGATAGTTGATTTTTGATAGTCTAATTTTTCTCGATAGGAAAAAAAAACGGAAAAAAAGACCTGAAATTTGCTAATAATAACTATTGTAAAATATCTATTATTTACAGATTTACATCTCACAATTTTAAATACGCATTTATGTAACTTACGTTTCGTAAGTTACATAAGTTACAATTACCATCTAAAACTTCGCTAGTAAATTGCTTACTTGTGAGACAAGATTATATATATATATATATATATATAGATTTAAAAAGAGGAAACCTGAGATCATTTCGCGATAAAAGTTGGGCAAGATGAGATCCTTTTGGAAAGGCGAGATCCGAAATCGGATCTCACCTTTCTTAGCGTGTATATCGGGTCATAACCGACTTTGTTGGTACTAAAGAGCTCAAATTCAAATTTTATCCCGGATCTCGTTTTGCCGGTTTCTTTGCAGTTTTATACACCAGTAGTTCACAATTAGTTATGCAGAGGGCGCATGTGAGCCAAGTATACACGTACATAGTTTCTAACCTAAGTGAGATCCGACAATCTGGCAACATAGCAGAGCTCTACTTTACAATAAAATTTCTAACATAAAAGAATTATACGTTTTTAATTAAACTGGACTCATGTTCAATGAAATTGTGTAGAACAATTTGTTTATAATCTTTTAACGCATAGCTTAAAAATCATCGCGTGAAACGTTTATAACTCTATTTTTCTACTTAATAATGATTATGTGAGCTTTTCGTAAATTTTATAATTGCTTCAATTCATTATGAGATTTAAAACGAAATGCTTTCTGAGTCTTTTAGGAATTGCAGTTTGCTTGATTCGACATTGCAAAATACCGTCTAGAGACAGTTATAATCACTATCTGATAGCAGTACATTTTAATTTAAATAGTTTACAATAAAATATTATCGATTTTACACAGCAATAAAGTGAGTAGAGACTTTCAGTTTCGTTACAATAAAAATAATTCCATCTATCAAATGTGAATTTGTAAATTTTAAATAAATTAGTGCAGTGGGGTAATTTTTAAAATTTTTATATTAACATGAAGGCTTTCTTGTCGATGGGAAATTTCGTTATATTAAAAAAAAAAAAACAACAGTCAAATGTGAATTTGTAAGCCTCAAATAAACTATTTCAACTGTTTTCTGTTACAGTGGGGTAAACTATAACATTTTTACATAACAATGAAGTGAATAAAGAGGTTTTAGTGTCCATGAAAAGTTTCCTTAAATAAATAGAAAAACAAACAAGTTGTCAAAATAATGTAAATCTGTAAGCCTGAAATAAATTATTTTACAATGAAGTGAAGGAAAAGGCTTTCGTGTCAATCTCGTTTGATTAAAAAAATTTCCAACTGTGAAGTGAACTTGTAAACTTCAAATGAATTATTGCGGATGTTTTCTGCCACAGTGGGGTATTTTTTTTTAATTTTTACATAAAGGCTTTCGTGTCAATGGAAAGTTTCGTTATATTAAAAAAAAGACAACTGTCAAATGTGAATCTGCAAGTCTCAAATAAATCATTGCAAATGTTTTCTGTTACAGTAGGGTAAACCGTCATCATTTATACATAACAATGAAGTAAATAAAAAGGTTTTAGTGTCAATGTAAAGTGAAATGAAAAAAAAAAAAACAAGTTGTCAAAATAATGTAAATCTGTAAGCCTCGAATAAATTATTTTACAATAAAGTGAATAAAAAGGCTTTCGTATCAATTAGATTCAAAAAATCTCCAACTATCAAATGTGGAATTGTAAACATCACATAAGTTATTGCGAATGTTTTTTGCTACAGTGGGGTATTTTTTTAAACTTTTACATAACAATGAAGTGTCAAATTTTGTTATAATAAAAAAAACAACTGTCAAATGTGAATCTGTAAACCTCAAATAAATTTATTTCAAATGTTTTCTGTTATAGTGGGGTAAACTATCATCATTTTTGCATAACAATAAAATAAATATTTGCGTTGATTGGAAGTATCCTTAGATTAAAAAAGAAAAAGTAGCTGTCAAACTTGAATTTGTAAACCTCAAATAAATTTACACTTTATTGTCATATAAAAATTGTAGTAGTTACTCGAATATAGCAGAAAACATTTGTATTAATTTGAGGAGCGTTCTAGAAAACATGACATGTCCATTTTATATGAAAAAATGGAATTTTAGTGGTCAATAGTCAAGAATTAAGTGGTTTCAATAAAACATGTACATAGATGTAAGCAATTCAAATTGACTATGGGCTATTTTAAATGCTTAGAAAATTAGTGTATTTAATAAAAACTTGACAAATTGTACCTCTTAAATGTAATATTGGTGTTCAATCAAAGATGGATATGTCCTGCTTTGCTAGAACGTTCCTCATTTATTTGGAGCTTACAAATTCACACTGAAAGATCATTTTTTGAATCTACCCAGATTTCCAATTGTCCAATAGTTTTTACTCCACAGCACCAGATGTCCCACGCCATGTTTTCATCTTTTTAAAATTCTTATTTTTTAATCGACTTATAATATGAAATTTGGAAAGGATAAATTAAATCAAAAAAATGAACACTCCGACATACTATATTGAGCACAGTAGGTCTTCCGGTTTCGCTGGAAGTGATGTTAATTTGTTTTTATTTTAAATAGGTATATAGCTATAGGTATATTTTTACATGTTTGGAATTTGCAGATCATTGCGAGTCCGAAAATGTCCGTATCACCAGGTGAAAAAAAAAATTGTTTTCCAATCTAAAAAGCTAGGAATTGAGTATTTTCGTTCGGCTGCGACCAAGTAGAGTAAATTGGGGCACATCCCGACAACATAGAGTACTACAAAATTGGACATTTCGAGAATACGTATCCTACTACAGTAGTAGTGTCATGGTCCATTATAGTTGAACAACTTGGATCACGTACAATCCAATTCCTTAAGAAAATTCAAAAGTTCCTCTTATAACTTTTACTGCAGAAATCTTAAGCTTTAATGGCTTGCGAACAATTTTGAGGTAATATTCATACTATTTACCTCAGACGATGCATGACCACACAAAATAGTAGATTCAAACTGTGTGCGAAGTAATATTTTGTCATTTATGTATTTTTGCTACGTGGGGCCAGTTCGGACAAATCAGTTTCCTAACAATAAAAAATACTTTATTTTATCGGTAAAGTAGAATTTTGCAATAAAGACGATTACGTCGTGGATTTCTTGAGAAATTTTAAAGGCGGGTTCCGATTCCAGGACTTGCAAGACATTTCGAATGTTTCCAGTGAAGATATATATAGGAACCATGCACATGCGAAGTCAGCGCCACCAATGAACAAATTGTGCATTAGTGGTATGAAAACACGAGTTGTTTCAAATTATTAGTGTATATTTGAACTTGAATATTGTAATGTATTTCAATACTAGGAAGCTCAAGTATTATGTACTACAATCGTAAATTGTCATAAGAGTAGATATTATTTTATTATTCCCATGCAATGAGTCTCAAGAAATATTTTCATATCACTAATACACAAATCACCACGCCAGGCGGCGCTGAACGCAAAGGCGTGCATGGCGCCTATAGTCTCAAAATTACCTAATCCAAAGTCAAGGCCAGGAACTTCAAAGATGCCTTCAATTTGCAAATTTTATATCAATATTTATGGTTACAACAATCAATAAACCTTCTTCTGATAAATACCGTTGTTGTTCGGATATACCCCACTATGGGGCAGATTCGGAAAAATGCACCTTTTACAGGAAAATATAACTGAAAAAAAAACTATTGTATTTTTTTTAACTTTGAAATATTAATTTTTGAAATTACATGTCTGAACCTACCCCACTTTCCCCTAATTCGAGAAAATCACTGTGTTGA